>CM033474.1:125080659-125680659 GCA_019447015.1 Hymenochirus boettgeri
GCAGAGTAGAAAGGTAAGGATTTTTTTTAACACTACACATTGAGCCAGCAGTGGTGCAAATTTTAATTTTGGGGGTGACATGCCCTTTAATTAATAAACTCAAGATAACATATCTCTCAGGAACTTACACTTATCAGAGCTGCTTATTCTGTTAATCATAGTGACTCGATGGCCACTATTGTCTGTTCACATTTAGATTGTTAAAGACAGAGAATTTAAATTAACTGAACAGAAACAAGTAGAGGAGCATAAAAACTTATTATAGTCACAATGCCCACTAAATTATCAATTCCATCTAAGCACAGGATGGGGTGGGGTGTTAGCATAGACTAAAGAGATTAGTCACTATGTTCCTTTGACAATCTGGCCAAATCTCCCTTATAATTTTAACAATGTAAAAACATAAAACAATAGTTCAAATGTACATACCTCGCCATTTTCGAAAGTTATTTCTCGAACAAGAGGGACACACTTATCTTGTGTCCATGAAAATGTCAGGTCAAAGTTCGTTAAAGATCCCAAGTAGACCATGTCTGGAGCAATCTCCTATAAAATAAAAGTTTTATATTATCAAAAAGTAAACTATGTTTGGGATATTTGCACCACTGTAAACCATAATACTACCTGCCCTGCACAAGTGTGGCCCCTAATACTTAATTCCTGGTATAAGACCCCTTGTTATGTGCCCAGACCCCTTAGAATAATCTTATCCAAAAAACATTTTATCACTTACCCCAATAGGCTTGAAGATTATATTGTCACCGCTAAATCTCTCTGGTTTTGAAATATCCCTAGATATCACAAACAAAAACAACATGTTAGCAAACATTCTAATTACATTTAATTTTTGAGAATTTTTGTCAAGGGGGGGGAATGCACATACAAAAATTCTTAAAGCGAACACCCCCCCCCCCCTTTTTTTTAATACTAAAGCCATAAATTAGCAAAGTCTTATCCAAGCTTCCCAATGTCCCCGGTGATATCAGTAAAATAAACGCAGATAAGTATTTGTCCGATTTCAAGGGAAACTAAGCCTATTTTATAAAGAAATTTTGCAGAGGTACCAAAAAAAGACGGGATTGAATTTTTAGGGTCAGTAAAGTGGCAAAAACTTGTGAGAATAAAATACCACTAAAAGGGGGAGAGTGTGTGCGTAGGGTGTGGGGGGTTTTGATTTTTTTCTTGTAACTACACTCCTACATGCGTCCTATTTGAGCTAGTTGGTGGCCTCCTCTCTGTTTGCACCCATGAATGTGGCATACCATTTCATTCAAGACATTTAGGAGCTTACAATTTAGTGGGTTTTTTTTACTTGTCAAGTGGGTTTAGGTAGTATTTCAACCTTTGAATCATCTTATTTTATTTTTTCACAAAATCTTCTAAAAGCACAGAGTTCTATGGATGACAGCATCTGGAATTCTTCATGAATGTATGAAATCATGGCACCATTATGTAGCTGAAGGTATGTAGATTCCAAAAATATATAGTTTGTTGGTGGTATTTCCAAGTTTCAGTGCTGTTTCCTTTGAAAACTGTAGGCTGTTAAAATTACAGAGAACTTTGACTTTTTTCGTAATTGCACTTGTACATACGTCCCATTTGAGCTAGTTGGTGGTCATGTGTCTGTGTGCAGACATGTCTAACCCCCTTCAGCCCAAAGTTTCTCAAATGGGTACAACTACTATACAAATGTCCCACAGCATCAAATAAAGCAAATGGCATCCTATCCAAGCCTTTTACGCTAGGGGCACTCGCCATATCTGACCTTACACTTTGTAATGATGTGTGCTATCCATGTCTATACGCAGATGACATGATTATACATTTAGCTGATCCCTACTAATCCCTCCGCACTATATACAACATAGTCTCCCAATTCCGACCCCAATCCAGAATGTACATTAATTTGAATAAATGATGCCTATTCCCGATAGACCAAAACATTATAAACACTTGATAAAGGACTCTGTCCGAAACATGTCATGTGTTCAATACATTTTTCTAGCAATTGCATTAAGTCCTGTTGGAGTACCTCAACTACACACTCTACTTTGCATAACTACATGTTTTTGGGCAGAAATATTTCCCCAATTTGCAAAGCACCTAGTTCCAATAACCAATTCATTTAAATATCTGGGAAAACAAATAACACATACTCCATCTCAATTCTACGACCTCAACAAAGTCACTTAGATTTAGTCTTACCTAGCTAAAATCAGAATATAGCAAAATTTACCTATTAATCTCATAGGCCGCATTAACCTAATAAAAATTATAATACTCCCCAAACTATTACGGTATATATCTTTCAACACAACCTGAATTATATTCCAGATTCCTTCTTTAAAAAACTACACAGCATATTGATACCCTTTCTCTGGAGAGCGGGAGAATTTGACTCAAAATAACTATTTACTTGATTGTATTCTTTTTCCCTTATCAAGATATGATATAATGATATAACCATATGTAACAATTCCCACAACTAAAAGGAAAACATTTCTTTGAGAATGAAATAACCATGCAATTAGTTTAATTAGAGGGGGTGTGGAATTTACAATGTGCACTGGATGTTTTGGAGCCAGAAGAATTTGGCAGTCAGGGATTTAGGTGAATGAGTGGGAACAGACGCAGAGATTAGGAAAACTTGCTATTATATACCGATACACATTCCATTGAATTTGTACAAATGATTCTCAATTGAGTAAGCCAGTGGGGTGAATAGTGAAACCTCAAGTCCTGCTGATCTAACTAAATACCAAAGAAATACCTTGAACTGAATAAATGAGAACCTTCACATAAAGTGATAAACTCAAGTAGTATTCGGTTGGAAGTCAGAGGCAGCTCCAACGAGCATCCATAGGGAGCTCCAGGCGCCAGTCCCCTTTGCAGAATTCACGGATTTTTGAAAAAATACGAAAATTCGAAAATCCACTAGCAGAACCATTAAAATAATGGTTTAAATAGCAATAGTAACTGAAAGAAAAACATTTGCACGCCCATTTCTCTGAGAATGCTGGAAGTGAGTTTGGTAATCGTTTATTACATTATTTAATCAATGCTATAATAATAGGATGAGGCTGTGGGGGGAACGAAGGCTAGCAAGTACATTTGTGGGGACCCGTCAGTGCTATAAACCTCGCGAGGTCAAGGTTTATAGCCATTTCCAACCACATACTAAAATTTAGTTTGGGGGGTGGACATACAATTTAACTGACAAAATGGCATTACTATCCGTTGCAGTCATCGTTTCTTACTGTGTTTATACAAAAGATAATCAAAGCACATTCCTAGGCCCCATACAAGATCTTATTATCTGCGCACTGTCATACTTTATAAACAAAGGGGTTTTAGTATTCTTACTGTGTTTAGTTCTGATATTCAATGATACTATATTGGAGTAAAAAAAATCTAGTAATGACTAACTTTAATTTTAATTTAAAGATGGTGGGATAAAAATGTTAAAAAGTAGCCAATTACTTCTGTTGCATACAAAAACACCAATAAATTACATACCCAAATGCAGCAAAGAATACACAATCATCATGCAAAATATTTGCTACTTTTTCATAGGTTCTGAAGTTGTCTGAATCTTTATTCTCAAAAAAGCCAATAATAGTTCGTTTACTGCGCTGTAAAAGAAAAAAAAAATACAATAAATAACTATCTGCTTTTTAATAGATTTGGACAACAGTAGAAAGTAAGTATTGTGCCTCTACAATACTGAAAAATTATATATTAGGTGTCACTAATGGTGGCCATAGATGCAATAATCTGATTGTACAATCCGCAGGTCATACGTGTGGATTGCTGGGCGGCAAAAATTTTTTCAACTGGTCCGATGTGGAAATTATTGGAAGATCGTTAAAATATCTTTCAACGATCTTCCATACATGATCCGACTGTCATATGATATCGGGATATCCTGATATCGTATGGCCGGGATCTAAGTGTCTACGGCCACCATGAGACGAAACTGAAACAATGTCCTCTTTCACCTGTTTCTGCTTCCTGGTTCTTTCAGTTAGCAACGGTCAGTCATGGGTTTGACAGTTCGCATCACAGCCAATGACTGAATGCGAATTCCCTAGCTGCTTCTTCTGAGCATGCTCAAGCTCATAACCAACCATAACCATAAATTGCTGAATTTCCACGAGGCATCCAGGAGCATAGCAGGCATAAGCTAATGATTCCGGAAGTCAGGAGAGAGGTTGGAGTTGTCCTTTAAGTATATTTGCTCAGAAAAAAATGAATACATAAGAATACATAACAGGCTGAGCGACTGTCCTCCATGAGCTATTTTACGTCATAGTACCTTTGCCATTTCAAGTAAGCGTGTGATCAAATACAAGTAAACTAGTAGTTTTTAATTTTAAGACAATGATACAACTTATTTACATTGGAGGCACTCAGATATAGCAGACTGTCTCCTTCTGGAAATGGCATAAAAGTTAGGAATAGAAAGGGGAACTCTGATGACCCACCTTCTAAATGTGATAGGCTTTAAGTGCCAGCCAGCTTTAGTGAACATGCAAATCTGGATAGTAATTAATCAAAAATGGGATGCGTGCCCCACAAATGTGTTAGCTGGATAAATGATCAGTGCAGAGAATACCATTCATTAACACA
This sequence comes from Hymenochirus boettgeri, assembly GCA_019447015.1. Lineage (NCBI taxonomy): Eukaryota > Metazoa > Chordata > Amphibia > Anura > Pipidae > Hymenochirus > Hymenochirus boettgeri. The sequence goes on from CM033474.1 coordinate 125,085,289, forward strand.
TGGTTGCAATGTCTAAAGGTGCCCATACACCAGGAAAATATTACAATCAATCCGACATTCAAGTAGACATTTCCATTAATTTTCCCAAAAAATGTTACATTTTCCAGATCTTATTTTGCTGATATTGGATCGTAATATAAATGGGAAAGTCGGTTTTTAAGACGATCAGTTAAACGATCGTAGTATTTTCTGAAGTTCTGATTAAATGTAACAACCTCACAATTGACGACATGAATTAAATTTCAAACAATATGTATGGTACATCTAAGCATAATTAACAGTGTACATCAGTCTAACAAAGTATCGGTTGGTTTACAATCGCAATTACGATCCCAATAACCTTTTGTAGAGTAGACTTTGCGTCATCTATAAATAAATACATGTAAGTAGCACTTACTCTGAGGTGTGTGTGTGTTGCTGCATTATTTCAATACAATACTTGTTTTGCTTAGGCTCTGACCACTGACCTGACTATTTTCCCACATAACAACTGTCAAAACTGCATACAGCACACCACCTGTCAAACCATTACAGCTACAGCAAATCTGCTTACAGAAATGCTGAAATGTAAGATGTTTCAGGCTGGATATCTAAAGAAATAGAGGGCAGATCAACAAATAGACAATAGACAAAGCACATTCACAAAGGCTTAGGGTTAGGTCCCACTATGCGCGTTGAATTCAGTTTTAAGTTTTGCGAATTACATTGCGAATCGCAATGTAATTTAAAATATAATAGAAATCACGAGAATCGGTGTCCACTGTATAATTAGCGTTCCAAATCAATGTGGTCCATTTATCTGCATGCGTGCACGACTTTTGGTCCATGGGTGTCAGAATCGCACTTTAATAATAGTCTAATGGAACGCAAAAAAAAAAAACCGCTGACAAACTTATCCTGCATTTTTTTGCGTTTACTCAAGTGTTTCTGGTTGATTTTCCTAAAACTGCACACGCATGCAAATGGACTGGAAACGCGGACACACAAATAAATGCACAGAAAAACACGTCTGTTAACCTGCAAATGGACAGGAATGCGGTCAAAATGCATTGCCCTAAACACACTCGAAACGGACAGCAAAACGAAATCCACATAATGGGACCTAACCCTAAGACATGGACTAAGAATTACCAATATACTTCCAATAATCTTTTTGCTATATAAAATTCCAATTCAGCCATGATGCATGGGTTTTTAATAGGTTTCCATTATCACTGATCTGATAACTTGGATGTTCACATAGCAGCAGACATCTCTCTGGTATATTTTGTAAACCTTTATAATATTTACATATTTGAAGATAAATGTGAGACCATCAGGGGCAAGCGCAAGATTTTTAAAAGGGGGGGGTATTCTCTACTTGCCATCATTATTAGCACAGTTGGGAAATACAGATATCCCCTTTACGTTTGTTACAAAGTATATTTATTAAGGGTACACACAAGCAGACCCAACTGACAGATATTTTTGTGTATGTCAGGCTGAAAAATCTTGTTTTGTTGGCAAATCAGACAAACGGGTGATCAGGTATGTCGGTAAATCACTGCAGATCATGTAGTCCATAGGAGAGATTCGCCTGGACTTGCTAGAGGCAAAAGGTACTCAGCCTAACATTCTGTTTTACGGAGAAAACCACATCTGCTCTACATTATTATACATGCCTTTCAAAGTCAGACCTGTGACACTGACACGGATCTGACAGAATATGCAATATTATCGTATCGGGACTTATCGGGCAAGATGGAAAATCTCCATTAACTTTTACTACACTAGAGGGAGCTAAACTTTGGATTGTAAAAAAAACATACGTAACCACCACTCCTGTATATAAATAATATTATTATGGATTTATATAGCACCAACATGTTCCATGGCGCTTTAAAACTACAGTCATACATCACATAGAGGGTAATACCGGTACATATTATACAAAGTCATACATACTACATACGCAGGTAATAAATAATATAAGTACACAGTGATGAGTTACCTACAGCAATACCGTGATACAATAGGTAAGAGGACCCTGCATAATGAGCTTACACACATATATATATATATATATATATATATATATATATATATATATATATAATGCAACGTTGACAGTCCGCTTTACGTTTTTTTAGCTTCTTGTAGGGATTGTGCTAAGGTTTATTCACTCTGCTGTCCCTTTTGATATGTGCTATCATGGACTGAAGGTGTCCTCTCAGGGTTCCGATGTCCTGATTGAGACGTAAGTATTCTGCAATTTGATCTTCCACTGTGTCGGGGGTTGGGAAAAGGTTAAGCCAGAACAAGTGGAAGCCCCACTGTCTTGTGGTTGGCAGGTCCCTGGAATGGATATTCAGTTTGAGGAGTATAGGGGAGTGATCAGAGGTGCTGCGTGGTAAATGTATTATGTCACCTATGTGGAGTGAAAGTCTTTTGTTGACGAAGATGTAGTCAATTCGGGAGAGTGAATTATGTGTTCTGGAATGACAGGTGTATTCTTTTGTGGATGTCGTGACCTCCACGCATCCACCCATCCAAGTTCCGTAATCAAGTGTTTGTTGTAGATGTGTTTGCTGTTCGGGTCGTATGTCTTAGTCTGTCGAGTGTCGGGGACATGCAGTCACCCATACATATATGGTTTGCTTGTGGGAATTTGGTTAAAAATATTAAGGTTTCTGTAAGCGGTAGTTGAGTAGCTGAAGGCGGGTCATATATCCCTATCAACACATAAATAGAGCCAGCAATCTTTAAAGCTACGCATAGTGATCTGCCTCTTTTGTCAGATTTAACTTTGAGTATTTTGTAGTGAAGGTGTTTGTTTAGTAGTATAGATACTCCACAGGAAAAGGCGGAGTAAGTACTGTGTGGCCCACGTGAAGTGAGTGGTGGAAGAGAGTAAGTGCATCTCCTGTAGGCAAATTATATCCGGTTGGTAGGAGCGAATTTGGTTAAAAACAGCTAGTCTCTTACTTATTCCAAGATAAAACCTTAAGTATTGTGGAGGGAGGATAAAGGGCAGACAGCAGGTATTGACCCAGTTATACTTTACATCAATGTAAAGTACATATTATAGATAACTTTTCTTAGTATCGATGTATTTATAAAACTTTTATAACACATGTTATAGGGTATGTCCACCCTAAAAAAAAAAAATTTTAACAAACATTCCCCGTCCCCCCAGCCCCAACCGCTATATTAGTATTATCAGAAAATGCCCCAAACTTTACTTACCTTCCCTCTTTCCTCCGCCGCGCTGCCAGGCCCTCTGCTTGCGAGAAAATACAAGCAGAGGGGCGGGACCGGCAGTCGCGTCTGTAATTGGCTGAGCGGCAGCCAATCACGGATGCGGCTGCCGGGAGTTCAGTGCGGCGGAGGCAAGAGGGAAGGTAAGTAATGTTTTGGGCATTTTCAGATCTTACTAATAGTGCGGTTGGGGCTGGGGGGACAGGGGGAATGTTAGGTAAAATGGATTTTACGCTAGGGGGAGGGAATCCTAATCGGGAGGGAGAGGGAGGGGGAGAAGGGCTGCAGTATGCATGCCAAACTTCTCCCGGAGGCTAGGTAGGAGGCAGAGTCCTATATGGACTCTGCTATCCTCCTGGTGGGCAGATTTTGGGGCTTTGGGGGGGGGGGTGGACTACAGGAGAACCTTATGGAGCTGGGATGTGAGGTAAGGATTAAACTACACAATGGGGCCAGTAGAGGGGGTGGACATGCCCTTTAACATTAACAAAAAAAAAAACATTCTGATCAAAATTCAGAAAGTTTACGGGGATGCACTTAATGTGCAGTTTCTGCGGGTTAGAGAGATGCTATGCCATTCTCTACCCGAGTTAGATTGCTGTTGGTTATCAGCTTGTAGTTATTCAGCGTTAGTGGGGGAGAGGAAAATAATTAAAAACTGTTTGAACACCAAAGAAATATTTATGGGAGGTATCAGTATACCCATCCAGTGGACCTTGGTACGGGATTCATATTTAAATTCTCAGATGTCCAGCTCGGTGTTCCTCCATGGGTTAGTTTAACCTCTAATATAACTATATACAACGGGGGTTGGTGTTTATTAACTCCGGGGGTCTAGTTTATAAACTTACAGTAGCGGTGTGTTCGGGGGAGTTCGCCAAATGGCAGAATATAGTGTCCCCCATAGATTCCCACTATTATCCTCCTAGATTGTATTCCCCCTCCCAGTATTGTTGAGTAACATTAGCTACTTTGATCTTTTCCCATATATTAACCTGTAAGCCCTTTTGGGCTTACAGATGGTGGTATTTTAGTTTATAGCGTATCCGTTTTAACGGATTTCTAAGCGGGTGATTCTAGGATATTAATGGGCACCATAGGGTAAAGTTCCAACAGCTTGTTAACCCTTTGGGGGTAGGTTGATGCACACATAGGACATTTTTAATATTGCCGTCAAGCTGCCTCCAGATGGGGGAATTTAAACTCATTGATAGTCACAAATGGTTGGTATGCTAACAGTCTTGTGGTCCGGGTAGGGAACCAGGGGTCTGGGTCACTCGGGCGTCTTTATGTTAGGGGTTCCTTCTTCAGACCAAACATTTGTGCAGGATTCTACACGATTGTTTGGATATTTATGATAGGGGGGGTACAGTACCTGTAGGAGCCGAGGATTGGGTTGGGTGTCCTTCAGTTGGGAGTCCAACTGCTTGCAGCAGTCGTTTCTTAATTTCAATGAAAGGTCACCCTCCGTTTCGTTAGCTCAATAGAGCATTCCAGAAAAATTTGGATAGTAGAGTTTTCAAAGCACAAGTCTTTGTTGACTCGGGCCATGCGCATGATCCCATCTCGGTCTTTAGCATTCAAAAGACGGGCTATCATGGGCCTAGGGGGGTTTCCAGGCGCTGGAGCCTAGCAGGAATACGGTGGGCCCTTTCGACCGAGAATTGAGGGGATAGTTTGTGGCTATCAAAGTGCGCATGGATCCAGCCTTCAAGGAATCCTGCTGAGACACAACCCTCCGCTCCCTCCCGGGAAGCCGACAAACTGTAGGTTTTGGCGTCTGGACCTGTTTTCCAGGTCATCTAAACTTCCCCCTTGTTTCTTGCAGTTCCCTTTGTAGTTGGGAGATCATTTGTGTGTGTGGATGAGTTTCATCCTCCAGAGTAGATATGCGGGCAACTGCTTCTCCTACGTGACCCCTTACTTTGTGGAGATCTTGCCTTAGGAACGATAGATCTGACCGGACCTCTTCCATTTTGGTTGCTAGCTTTTTTTGGTGTCGCCTATTGCACCAAGTAGCTCTTGTTTGAGGTATTGTAGGGAACATCCTCCGATCAAGGGGTCCTCTCGTTCCGGCCCTGGTGTGTGCAGTTGAGTAGAGGTGAGGCCTTCCTCATCAATATGTGAGGTGGGTTGGCGGGAAGCCATATTGGCGCCAGTGTTTGCCGGAGAGCTTGTCCAAGCAAAGTTTTGCAATTTCATTTTGGCAGATGTTGCCGAGTTGCTGGCTGCCCTATGCCTGGGCATTAGGTGGGCTGCTGTGAGGGTAAAAGTTGCTGATAAACTATTATATTAACCTCGGATGCTTTGGTGGACTAGGGAGCTCAGGCAGCACGCGTCTCACTCCATTGATCGGTTGGCTCCGCCCGGACTAATTGAATTTAAAGTGTATCTCCACATCTAAACATGCCCCTGGACCCTTCTGTTTCCAACTTGTTAATAAAATTGAAAATTAACAATACATGGAACTTGCAACATGACCAGAACAATTTTAGTAAACAACCAAAATAAAGACTAGTTTAAATCCTTAAAGAAATAGTTTGTGCACAAATCAAATACCATCAACTATCACTAGTCAATAAAATCATTGATGCTGCCGATTTCCTTTGCTTCTACATGAACTGTAAAAAAGGCATGATCAAACAGGTAAAGCTTAACTGACAAAAATTATACATTGCAGCATGGAACACGACCGGATTTACACTTTTTATTCTCCTCTAGAACAGCTAGCTTGTGCTGTCCTCCCTTGATGTCTATTTAAAATGTATACAGCAAGGCGGACTGAAAAAAAAAAACATTTTTAAAGGGTGTTTCTACTGACAAAATTTACAAAACAACACATGCCGACATATATAACTCAATGGAGCTAAGTCGGGAGTGCTGCCAGCAGGGGACACCAAGAGCTGCATGATCGTGTAAGTAAATACAGGCAGGTCTCGTCTTGCATGAAAAATTAGAGGAAACATTGATGTGGACCCTGGTGCCCCTGGACATGGCCTCCTTGGCCTTGTCTGAAAATCCAGCACTGCAAGGGGTAAGCTTTTCAGTTTACCCTCTAATTTAAGCAATGTATATACTTGTTTATATGGACATACTTGTATTTTTTTTGCATATATGAATTTTGAGGCCAGCTCCAAACTGCTTCCATAATTCCAGCAATTGCATCAGGATTAATGCTAAACCCCTCAAAATTAAAGGGGAACTAAAGTCTCTAGACAACATTGTCCCAATAGACAGAGTACATTCATAAACATACAAGCTGTGTCTCACCTCTCTCCGTTAATCACCTACTGTGGCTTGTAGGTAATAAATTAAGCTAATTTTTGAGTACTAGGGGTCAGCTCTCTGTGTGCATAGTACTCTTCACATGCCATGAAACCGACAGCCAATTACAGCACAGAGATCTTCCCTCTCCCTTGCACAGAAAATACTCATTGAATAGGGCAATACTTTTTTTGTGCATTTCTGAATACTAGAAATGGGTTTGCTCCCATTAAAAAATAAATAAATCCATATTTCCCTTTGACATTAAATGGTAAAACACAACACATTAAGATAGCTGAACCTATTTCTAAACAAACCATCTAGAATAATAAAAATCTGCATAATGGGCAAAAAAATTTAAGGAATGTTCCTAATGTTAATCTTTTTTAACAGACAGACATTCTAGAAATTACACAAGCTAACAAACAACAGCATGCAACTTATACTTACATCAACAGATTTTAACTCTTCCAAGTCATCAACTTCACGAACAGGATTACTTTTTTGCTGACGAATGTACTCTGCAATCGCTGTAACCGAGCGTTGTCCTCTGTATTCTCTTTTCATCATCATTCCATTTCTAAACAATTTTAATGTAGGATACTTGCTAATCCTATATCTTTGTGCTATATCCGCTAAAAAAATATATTATATTTTAATTTCCAAAGTACACCCCCTGACCCCAGTATTCACTGCTTCTATGCAAATCATTATTTTCTATAAGGTTGTCTCCACACCAATATGAAAGTCCCCAATAAGACTTTAAATGCTTATTGTTACCCTGCAGTATATTTTTCAGCCAGTGTGAATTGCCAAGTGGGCTGGATTTGGATTCTGTTTCTAGCAAAAGAAAGATACTAAATGCACCTACACATTCCTTGCATTTGCTCAGGAGTATAAAGCATTTACCGTATATACTCGAGTATAAGCCGAGGTTTTCAGGCTTTAAAAATAGCCTCAAAACCCGACCTCGGCTTATACTCGGGTCATGGTAAATTTTCACAATCTGCTGCTGCTTACCGGTACTTCTCTATGTAACCGGCTACCTGTAACTTAATTCTCTCGATCCTGCTAGCACTCTGCACGCTGAGCTGCATGTCTGTACTCGGCGGCTGTCTAACTTACTGTCTGGCGCCGAGTAGTGACATCACTATTCGGCACCGGGCAGTAAGTTAGACAGCCGCCGAGTACGGACATGCAGCGCGCAGAGTGCCAGCAGGACCCAGAGAATTACTAAGTTACCGGTAGCTGGTTACATAGAGAAGTACCGGTAAGCAGCAGCAGATTTTGTAAAGATTTACCACCTCACTCCCTGAACTGGGGGGCTCTCTAAGGGGGAATGTTTTTGGGTGGGGGGTGCTGTCCATAAAAAAAGCCTCATTCCTTGGCACTAAAGGGGTTTGGAAACTACAACTCCCAGCTAATAAAGCATGCTGGGAGTTGTAGTTTCCAAAACATCTGGAGTGCCAAGGAATGAGGCTTTTTTATGGACAGCAGAATTCCCATAATTTCAACCCTCGGCTTATACTCGAGTCAATCATGGGTTCTTACTTTTTGAGGTAAAAATAGGTACCTCGGCTTATACTCGGGTATATACGGTATTTTACATGATTATTTTCACATATCCTGTGAGGTTGCAGGTTAAAAATCCCCAGACTTATTTTTTTTTTTTGAAGTAATGCATTTTTCATTTTATCTCATTTAAAGCTATACCCAGTTTACAAGTATTTTACCTAGTCACAACTGCTAGGTTCTTTTGCACAGAAAATATGTTCAGGTGGAAAACAGTGGACTCTGCAAGGATCAATTAGAATATACAGAAAACGAGAAATCAAATCTACTTACCAGGGATTTCTGTTTCCCAGTCACTTTCATGGCAGCAGTCACCAAATGAATCCCCTCCCATTTGCAGTCAATTCAAACAGGAAGAACTCCCCTCAAACCTTTTAAATAGCTCCTCCTCCCACTGTCCGGTGTTCTAGTTCAAAGCTGTAGAGTAAATATAAGTCGGGAGGGTTTTGGTGACTGCTGCCATGGAAGTGACTGGGAAACCGAAATCCCTGGTAAGTAGATTTGATTTCTCGTTTTCCCCCAGTCACCATGGTAGCAACATCACCAAATGGATTATACCAAGCAAAAAATATTCCAGGGCGGGTTCTTCGTTTCAAAAACATAATTTATTACATCATATCTGATACAACAGAGTGCAAAACTTTCCTGCCAAATCTGGCATCTTGGTTCAGCAGCATCTCCATCTTGCAGTGTTTAATAAACGTTTTCACTGACGTCCATCTTGCCGTTTTACAAATCATCTCCATTGGGGCCTCTGCTTGAGCCCAGGAACATGCGATACCTCTGGTAGAATGCGCCTTAAGTCCTTGCGGGATCTTAACGCCCTTGGTCTGATAAGCCTTTTGAATACAGGATACTATCCATCGGCTCAAGGTCCTTCTAGAAGGAGTCTGTCCCTTCCTATGCCCACCTGGGATTATCAAAAGATGTTCTGATCTTCTCCAGCTTTTAGTTCGATCAAGGTAGATTCTGATAGCACGAACTAAATCCAACGTGTGCAGTACTTTCTCCATCTTATTCTTTGGGTTTGGACAAAAGGACGGCAATATTACTTCTAGGTCTGCATGGAAGTTCGATATGACCTTGGGTAAATAGTTGAAAGCTGGTCTTAGCTTTACTTTATCATCCATAAATTGTAAGTATGGTTGTTTCATTGATAGTGCCCCTATTTCTCCGACTCTGCATGCAGATGTTACTGCAATCAGGAACACCACCTTAAGTGTTAGAAACCATGTTGATGACGATTCAAGTGGCTCAAAGGGCGGCTGAGTTAACGCCTGAAGGACTAGTGGTAAACTCCAGATTGGTGTTCTGTTATGAGCAGCAAAGAATCTTCTTATCATTGGATCTATGGCTAAGTTCCTTTCTAGCAGAGCAGAGAGAGCTGAAACCTGACCTCTCAGAGTACTTTCACTTAAATTTAACTTGTACCCTGAGAATAGGAAATGAACTATTTGCGGTACTGATGGATTGAGGCAATCAAATTTTCCCGCTCTTGCATGTTGAGCAAAAACTTCCCAGATCTTGTAGTACTTCTCAGAAGTAACCGCCTTTCTTGACTTAAGAAGGAATTGAATTACCTCCTCCTGAAGATTTAATTTTTTTAATCTTCATTTCTCAACCTCCAAGCCACTAGTTGAATGTGCTCCGAATATTGGAGTGGACCCTGAGTCAACAGATCACTCATCGGATGTATCATCAGAAGAGGTTCCCTTGCTAGAGATAGAAGCAATGGAAACCAAGGTCTCCTCGGCCAATGAGGAATTACTGCTATCACATCGGATTTCTCCTCCTTGATCTTGGTTAATACCTTCCATATCATAGGGAATGGTGGGAAGACATACAGTAACCCTCTGCTCCAATCTTGCTGAAGGGCGTCCACTGCTTCCGCCCTCTTTGAAGGATAGCGAGCGTAAAACCTTATGCAGTTTGCATTGTTTTCGGATGCCATAAGGTCTATCTCCGGTTGTCCCCATCTTACTACTATGCTCTGGAATACTGATGTATGAAGACTCCACTCGCCTGTCTGTACCTTTTGGGGACTTAGAAAATCTGCCTGGGTGTTTTGTCTGCCGGGAATGAAGATGGCCGAGATGTTCTTCTGATATCTTTGAGCCCACTCGAAGATTGGTTTTACTTCCATTAGTAACCTCCAACTTTTTGTTCCGCCCTGTTGTTTTATATACTGGACTGTTGACATATTGTCGCTTCTTATCACTATCGACCTGGCCTGAATCTGATTCTTGGAGTTCTGAATTGCCAGAAATACTGCTCTTAACTCCAAGATATTGGATGGTACTTCTTTTCCTTCCCAGCGTCCTTGGGCAACCTTGTCTTGAAACGTTGCTCCCCATCCTAAGTTGGATGCGTCGGTCGTTATTACCAGTGGTGTTTGGCAATTTAAATCGAACCCTTTGTTTAGATTTTCCTTGTTGAGCCACCAGGTAATGCTGTCTTTTAGCCAAGCTGGTAGATGGAGTTTCTTGGACATCTGTGTTTGAGGAACTCTGGCTTTGGCTATGAGAAAATGCTGCAGGTATCGCATATGCCATCTGGACCACCGAACAAGCTGGATAGCTGCTGCCATCAAACCCAGTACCCTCAGTATTTGTTTAACAGTTGATCTTGGACTTTGTACTATGGCTTGGACTTCCGCTCTTAAATTTTTTAATTGTTTTTCTTCCGGAAGTTTTACGAAGTTCTCTTTTGTCAAGAAGTGTGCACCCAAAAATATTAGGGTCTTGTACCACCCGAACTTTTCCAGGGCGTTTACTACGGTTGTTACATGTCTTTCCGCGTTTTCCTTGGACTCTGCCACTATTAGGATGTCGTCCAGATAATGGAAGGTGGCAATTCCTCTCTTCCGAATCTCTGCTACTAAGGCAACTACCACTTTGGTGAAAACTCTGGGTGATTGCGAGAGACCAAAAGGTAGGCATCTGAATTGTACATGTAGATCCCCTACCAGAAACCTCAAGAATTTCCTTGATTCGACTTGGATTGGTACATGGAAGTAGGCGTCTTTCAGATCCACGCTTGCTAGCCAGGACCCTCTTCCTATTACTTTTATAATTGAAGTCAGGGACTCCATCTTAAATCTTTTGTACGTTACAAACTTGTTCAAACTTTCCCGACGCTTTTCTGACTAAGAACAGACTGGAGTAAAAACCTTTCCCTTGTTCCTTCACAGGGACTGTTTCTATAGCTCCTATCTGAAACAGTTGAGCCACATAATTCTGGATCAGACTCCATTCTTCTGGGGAGCCGACTTCCTTCCTTGGTCTGAAAAAATCTTGGGGGAAAGTGGTGAATTCTATCCTATACCCCAACGAAACCACCTGATTCACCCATATGTCCATCACATTCTCGGCCCAGATAGTGGACTACTGAGACAGTCTGCCCCTGACCTCTGTCTCCTGGACCGGCAAATTCCTATGGCTGGACAAAGGACTGACCTGTAAAACTCACTGGTCTCTTATTTGAGCCTCTAAAGGTTTGTCTTCCTGACCTCCAACTTGCTTGCCTCACTGTTTCCTTCCCTGGTCTGTAGAACTTTGACGACCGAAAGGATCTATTCGCTCCTTGAGAGAAGTCTGGTCTTTGTCTCTTAAAGCTTCTTTCTTGTGGGAGAAAAATTATTTTCCCTCCTGAGGCTTTACTAATGATTGAGTTTAACTTCTCCCCAAAAAGAAGATCACCTTCGAAAGGGAGTAAGCATAAGTTGTTTTTTGAAGCAGTATCAGCTTGCCAGGGTTTCAACCATAATGCTCTCCTAGCAGCAAATGAAAGGCCCATAGATCTTGCTGATAAACGGACCATGTCCACAGATGCCTCTGAAAGAAAGTCAATAGCTAGCTTGAAATCAGATAACATTTCTAGTAGTTTAGGCATTTTAACATTAGAGTTAATAGCTTCCTCCATATTTTTCATCCAGATTTTCATGGACCTAGAGACTGAAGTCACTGCTACTGCCGGTCTGCAAGCGGCTCCTGCTGCCACAAATGCCTTCCTTAAGGACACTTCAACCCTTTTTTCCATCCGGTCCCTGAATAATGCTGCATTGTCCACAGGAAGTGTAGTCTTTCTAGCTAACCTGGCTACCGCTGCGTCAACTTTTGGGGCTGTATCCCAGTGCTGGGCCACTGTTTCCTCCATAGGGTATATTTTAAGGAACCTTTTAGACAAAACAAATTTCTTGTCTGTCTTCTTCCATTCAGAAGTGATAATTTCCTGGATAGAGGTATGAAGAGGGAAGGCGTGGTGTTTCTTTTTAATGGATGGAAACAGCTTATCTGCTTCCGATTTTTTTGGTTCCGCAGTTGCCAAGGACATGGTGTTTCTCACTGCTTTAACCAATGGTTCTATTATATTCGGATCAAAATTAGTCTCCACTTCTACATCCTCTTCATCCTCTGAACCAAACAAAGAAAAGTTTCATTAGGGAGCCTAGAGACTGTCCCTGGATAGGGTTAACTGAGGTTCCAGCTTCCTCTTTGCTTTCCACTTCCACAGGTTTGGATTGCTTATCAGACATAGAAAGGCTGTGGGGAGACAAAAAGAACAGGGTCAGCCCCTAGCAGCCTAATCCTCTGCTCTAATTCCATACTCACCCCTGCTTACCTAGATCCCTTAGAGTGACCTTTACTGGTGCTCCCATTCCATGCTGACAAGCAACACCCAAGAGAAGCAACAAAGTATATAAAAATGCACTTACATGGGTTAAGCCAACAGAAATCAGCACTACAGCAGGAGAGGAACAGGAGCAGCAGCACAAGCAGGCTCACTACAGCACACTGCAGCAGCAAACAGGCAGGCCGACCGGAAGGGAAAATTCGCGGGTAAACACTGGTTTAATAAGAAGTGCACACCCCCCTAGCGCCTCCCAGCCAAAAAACGCCAGTTAAAATGCTAAGATGCGGTCAGGAGGAGGCTGGGAAGGCCGGGAACGTCAGCCGCGAAAAGCGGAAGTGGCGTCATCCGCAACTTCCGGTATCGCGAGGCCGTGCAGTTTGCAGAGGGACAGCCTTCCCGACCCGGTCACAGGGTCTACATCCCTCTTGGCTCAGTGTGTCACTGGCGACCGGAGGGGCATCTAACCTGGAGGAGAGCAGGAGAGACTCCAGTTAGGCCAGGGATCCACCGTGATGGCTGGTAGCAGACTGCAAAACAGGAAGAAAAGAAAACCGGACAGTGGGAGGAGGAGCTATTTAAAAGGTATGAGGGGAGTTCTTCCTGTTTCAATTGACTGCAAATGGGAGGGGATTCGTTTGGTGACGTTGCTGCCATGGTGACTGGGGGAAACATAAGTGTTCTTTCAAAACGATTAGGCACTGAATGTTAAAAGGCATAAAATGTGTCACTCAGAAAAAACAAGGTTTAGGGAGAAAGTCTGAGCCTTGCTTTTTCTCACTTCAACTGGTCACAATCACAACTTTGTTTAAAAATATCTGTTTTATTCAATTAGATCAACTGGACTTGAGTTTAAGTTTAATAAAATAAGGTTGAAGGGAGGCACAATTGAAGGTATAAACTTTCAACTGTTCTTTTATTAAGGTGCTGAAAACCAATACACACACAACGTTTTCGGGGAGTCTAGGCCCCCTTCCTCAGGTGTTAAGGACCTTCTGAAAGCAAGGCGTGATTGCATTGTGGCTAAGAGGTGTTATAGGAACGCCAAGGGTAAGGTGTTAAAACAGATAGTTGGTGTCGAACCCCCACCACCTCTATTCAGGCTTGGTTTTTTATTTTCACATAAATGGCCTCCTTGACACCTCTCTTGAACCAATCCCGTTCCTTTGCCAATAGGTTAACATTAAAATCTTCAAAGGTATATCCTTTTTCCTTAAGATGCAGGTACACGGCTGAGTCCTGACCCAAGGAATTGGCTTTTCTGTGCTGGTCCATACGTTGATGCAGTTGCTGTTTGGCCTGCCTCACACACAAATCAGAGCAATCCGCACTGCACAGCATAAAAAACACAGCATAGTAGTGTTTCGGTATTGGGTCTTTCGGATGTACCAATTGCAGCCTCAGTGTGTTCGGTTTAAAGCAGACAGGGATACGGTGCTGTTTCGAAACATTACCTGGGTGTTCCTATAACACCTATAATGCCTTGCATTCAGAAGGTCCTTAACACCTGGCTGTGATAAGCTAATTGTGACTTTCCAGGGTACATAATTGCCAACAGATTCTTGTACAAGTCATTCTGAATTGAGAAAGCCAGTCGAATGACTAGCAAAACGTCTTCAAGAACTAAACTTCAAGTCTAGTTGATCTAACTGAATACAACAGATATACCATGACCTGGATGAATGAGAACCTTCACAAGCATTTGTTTAGAAATCAATTACACAAGCTAAAAAATCCTTTTCAAAGCATTTTAGATTTCGTTTTCTTCATATTTTGTCTACGTACTACATAAGAATTTACAGTGTTTACTCAAGAGAAAAAATACACAAAACCTGATTTAAAGTGAAATGATTTGAATAATATTTATTTATTTTTTACATTCTTGTGACAGGATCACAAGTTCGCAAGCAAATGTTTTTCAGATAATCAGAGTAAATGCATTTAGTTGAATGTAACTAATTAACTGTGTAAAGTACATAAAATCTGTTTAAATTATTTACAGGGAGGTAAGAATGCTAACACTGCCGAACATACATTATCAGCCCTCCACTCAGCTGCTTCAGGAGCTCAGTCCTGACCGAGCGCCTAACTTCTGCGCATGCGCGGCAATACAAAAGATAGCGTTGCTAACAGCTAAGGAGCAGCCGTGGTAAGGTAAGTCCAGCAGTGTCCCCCGGGCATTCTATTATTCACAGGGAGATGGTTATATGCGTTCTCATCTCCCTGTGAATAATAGAAACAGATTTAAGTACTACAATTTTACTGTCCCTTTAAAAAGAAAGAAAATCATCAACAAAAGTCGTGGGTTAGTTTGTTGTAATTTTCTTACATGTAAGTTAAATTACTAATGCAGGTGTTCTGGGGAGAAAGGTTTTCACAGTAGGATTTAAAAATGTTTTTATAATTTTATTTCTCCTTTAACATCACATATCATTAACGAAAATGTGATAGTAAAATCGATCATGAAAGTGAAGATTTTAATGGTAGGTGGAAGGGGCAGCCATAAAGGGATCAGGAGGATGGGAGGGACTGCCCTCTGCATACCTTAAATAGGACAAGTAAGAAGCAGAGACAGGATGACACACAGATAGCGCCTACTCTTCCCTATCTAGTACTTTGAAAAGGCACTGCAGGAGAACCATTTGGAGTAGAGGAGTATACTATAAAGAGGGGCCAGTAGTGGGTTAAGTTTTAGTTTTGGGTGTGGACATGCCCTTCAATTATCATATTCTATACCTATTCTTTTTTTATATGATTATGAGATTAACGTTATGAAATATATGTGAAACCTTAAAGTAAAATTTGTTATTTATGAAAAATTAAAACCAAGTTAAGAGGATTTAAAAAGAAATAAAAATTAAGTTGTCTTCAAGTTTGGAGTATTTTTTACAGTATAAACTACGGAACGGAGATGTAGTAATGTTCATTAGATAGTTTCAAAAGAGGGATGGATGGGTTTCTTGAAGAACACTGAAAGTTACTGGATTTGAAAATAAAGTTATTGTTAATCTAGGGATTTGCCAGAAAGGAATCCCCCCACACACACAACCTTTCAGACTGGATTTTTCACTCTCCTCTGGATGAACAGTTAAACAGGCATTTTTAAAGGCTGACTGAATACTATGTTACTTACAGCAAAATAGAAAAAAAAGTAAAACACCAGGAAAGAATCAAAGACCCCAAATTTCTGGTGAGCAACAAAAATAAAAACTCATAAACATGCCAGAAGACTTGGTGTACATTTGCCTCTTTGCACTATTACATTATAGGGCATGTCCATTCCCAGAAATCCCAGATTTTTGCAGTTAAGTCATTTCCATAATGGTGACATCACGTCCAATGACCTTTAATGCATACCATTACACCTTCTCTATAAAACTTTCCAGAGCTGTGGACCTGGGAGGACAATTGCAGTGGAGAAAAGTAAGGATTTTAGGCTCCAGGGACCAAGGGGAGTTAAGGGACTATAAAAATCTCAAGGTTTGGGACGACACATTTGTGTTCTGGGAAGACATGCACTTCAAAACCAGTGCCTCAAAATAATCAATTCTAGAATTTCTTTTTAAATATTTTTTAAGTCAATGGTTTCTAGGCATGTAGTAGCCCAGGGAAATAAAGGAGCAATTTTAGATGTCTCCATGCACAATTTCTGCAAGACACACCCCACCCCTTTTTTTTTAGAACACAGGCATGTACCTTTGTAGAAAGAACACATTAGAAATTCAAAACAGAACATTAAAATTTCAATATAGTAAAAATACCCACAGTGTTGGTCACAGTCCACTCTAGCAAAAACAACCTTGTTTCTATCAGGATACTCCTCTTGTATTATATTAGAGGCTTCTTCAAATATTGGATGCAGCATTTGACTGAAGCGGCACCTGATTGAATAAAATTTAAAAAAAGGTTGTGGAGTAATGTTGACAAGAGTAAAAAAAAAAAAGCAACAAAACACACGGTAGAGGTTGGTAAAAAATGCATGATTTGCAGCGTTTAAAGAAGGAACTTAAATATGTACCTTCACCTAATATAGGTGTAGTGTGTAAATATAAAAGTGCAGATTCCTACCTCGAAGAGCAGCCTATTTACTTAACCAAAGATGCAACACACAATAAACTGAAAGTCAGCATAGCACCAGCGTATCAGAATTTAGGAAACCTCTATATTCTCACACTAAAAATACACACAATACTGTGTATTTACAGTTAGTATTGAAGGTAAATAAAACATGTCCATCTAGTCCAAACTTTCTAGGCTACCTATGAACCATACTGTTCAGATTATCTAGAGGAAGACAATAGGAAAATAGTTGGATCAGCAAGAACTAGAGGGGAGATATAATAAAAACCACTAATGGACAAAAAAAATATTTAGATATACCCTCCCTACCCAATGTAGTATCCAGCTATCAAGGGTTTAACTCGTACATTACAGGGCCTGCACAATTCCATTAGCGGGGGAAAACATTTTTTAAGGAAGGAAGGTGTTTGAATATGAAGACAGATTGGAAAAGTTACAATTATGCACACTATAGAAAAAGTATTTGTGTGAGGATATGATCACTATGTACAAAGACATTACTGGGCCATACAATTAATTAGCTGGGGTATGGTTCACTTAACTTACTCCTCTGCTCCTTATGGTTCTCCTGCAGTGCCTGTTCAAAGTCCAAGAATGTGAAGAGTAGGAGCATTCATGTGTGTAAGCCTACAGCTTCCTTGTCCTCAGTAAGGACCCTGGGCATGCGCAGGTGAGGCCCCCCCCCCCCCCCCGCATATGTGATTGGCTGACTATTAGACAATCTTAGACATGGCTGCTGGTCCAGCCCCTGATGTTACTCCATTCCCAGAAGTAACATTAGAGGCCGTGGCAACAAAAGGCTGGTAAGTAAGTTTCTGGGGGCTTTATTTTACAATTTAAACCATGCGGTTAGGGTTGTGATGGAGGTCCCTATACTAGAGAAAAATGTTAACTTTGGGGTGGAGATAACCTTTAAAGGTTCTGTCTATCATCTTTACTGTGCATACTCCGCTTTACCTGTCTCGTTGTAAAGAAATATTTCCTATACTGAAGATGAAACTTTTCTTCTAAACTTAAAAGCATGTCCGTGAATCCTATAAAATTATCTATTGGTGCACATCAAAGAGTTTAATGTTTGGACCACTAATATATTTGTATGAAGTGATCATATCCCCATGTAAGCCCTAACTTGTCTATCTTTCTGCACAGAGAACCCCCTCCAATTACCCTTAGTAATTTAGTTGCCCTTCTCTGAAGCATTTCCATTTCCAATATGTTACTTTTAAATACAGAATTACAAAACTGGAAACTTTGCTCACAAGCCTTTCCTGGAATAAACCCTATTAATAGAAACTGCAGTCTGCTTGGTAAAGGGATTATAATTCCTAGGGAGGTAGTATTCATTAGTACCCCTAACTAGTAATTAAAGGGCATGTCCACCCCCAAAACTATAATCCCCCCCCACTAATGGCCCCACCATGTAGTGTAGTAAAATCCTTACCTCACATCCCAGCTCTATAAGGTTCTCCTGTAGCCCTCCCCCAAAGTCCCAAAAACTGCCCACCAGGAGGATATACCTGGCCTCCGGGAGAAGTTTGGCATGCGTACTGCAGCCCTTCTCCCCCTCCCTCTCCCTCCCCCTCCCGTTTTGCTATCCCTCCCCCTACCATAAAACCCCTTGGCCACATAATAGTATATTAGTGTCTCGCAAGCAGAAGGCCGGGCCGGGCGTCGGAGGAGAGAGGAAAGGTAAGTAAACATCTGGGCACTTTCTTAAATTATTTTTATAGCGGTTGGGGCTGGGGGGCTGTATTCTATTGTGTGCCAAAAGTTTTTATTAAGGGTGGACATGCCCTTTAATCAGTCCATACATTGTTAAGATGGCTGCAAGATAGTTAGGCAATTAATATTTCCAGATTGAAAAATCAACCGGGAAGTACTAATCAAAATACACCACCTTGAGCCATCTATCTTTTTGGCCAAAATTGCATAGGCCACACTGAAAACCAGGTCATTCCCAGACAGACTACTGATTGTGATGTGTTTGTACAGCTTTTAAGACAAACAAACCTCTACCACTCTCCTAGACATTTTATCAGGAGGAAATGAGAGCTCAATCAATTTACCAACATAATAATGCACTCACCAGTCAGCATAGAAATTTACTAAAGCAACATCAGCATTACCTACAAATTTAAAAAGGAAAGAAGAACATTTAAATTGGTACAGATGAACAATTCACATATAGTCAATACTATTTGAATGCACAACAAAATCTGTTAAACTAATGTCCAAAAATGAAACTTGACATCTTAAATTTAATAGAAATAGTAATAGAACACTTTAATTAAAATGACAAATATATTCACCTTCCCACCTCACCTTAAAAGTATCCAGGGTGAGGGAGGACCTTAACCACTAGATCTTAACCCTTGGACACATTGTGGATCACCTGTAATACATAACTAAACTTCCACCGCTGGTCTAGTCCAGCTCCGCCTCTCTGTCAGAGACAAGGCCTATGGGAAGACAAACTCATGAAGAAGCATGTCTTTCTAGTGGCCAGATCATGGACTGATGATGGAAGCAGAACTAGAAAGGACTAGTGAGGGAAAGTTAACAGCTTATCTAAACTGTGCATACGGATGAGGGCATCTCAGGAAGTCACCTGGGTTGTAAGGATCGATATGTGTATGGTTTTGTCCCTGAACGCTGTGGATGGTGTAGGTCCGCCCACTTTCAGGGACTGCCTGCTTGGGAAATGTCCAGCGCGCGTTTCTTTAGTGCATGCGGAGAACGTGTGAGGGTGAGTCAGGGCCGCGATCTGTGTGATCCGACTGGTTGGTCGATTCTACACACACACACACACACACACACACACACACACACGATGATGCACACTGAGTGAGAGCACTCCCAGCACAGGGGAAGACACACCCCTAGGAACCAGCCCAACTTTCCCATGCTGCTGCAATCAAACAAAGGGGAATTCTGGGGTAAAAAGTTATAGGGAGGGTCGGGTGATGGTGTACTTTAAAATAAACCAAAAAAAAAAAACTTTTTCCTCTGTGGAGATACCCTTTAAGGTCCACACCTTGGGTACATTTAAAGATGACAAGAGGAGTTTTTTTGAGAAACACCATAGTCATATACAGTTTATTCTTAAAGGATACGTGCACTGTAAAATCAAGTTATGTTCATTTGGAAGCTGCAGCTTTAAAAATACCATTGCCATATTTTTTTTTACCTATGCCTCTCCAGAGCCTAGTTTTGTGCCTTGAAATTTGCTGAAATCTTGTTACTGGTTTGCTGAATGTTAAGCTCCACCCCTCTGAGGTTTCCTCTGCTTTCTCCTGCTTGAGCCTCAAACAGTAATGCCTGTGAGTTCCGTGCACTCTCCTGCTTGAGCCTCAAACAGAAATGCCTGTGAGTTCCGTGCACTCTCCTGCTTGAGCCTCAAACAGAAAAGCCTGTGAGTTCTGTGCACTCTCCTGCTTGAGCCTCAAACAGAAATGCCTGCGAGTTCCGTGCCTTCTCCTGCTTGAGCCTCAAACAGTAATGCCTGTGTGTTCCGGATAAGTTAACTGAATTCTATTTGAAAGCTGCAGCTTTAAGTAACCTGTTTCTGTTTTTTTTTCCCCTAGGGCCCTCCTGAGTTTACCTGTGAAGATCTGAAGTTCCCAACATCTTGGATTATGCTTCTGGTGCCTGTGCTTGCTTCTCCTTCATTGTGGGTAAGTAAAAGCGCTGCCTGTTGCCCCCCCCCCCCCCCCGTCTCACTTACCGGCGCCGAGTAGTGATGCCATACTGGATTTGGCTATTACTGTATGGGACTACTGTAAGGGAATTCTGTCCATTTAAAGGGCAACTAAAGCCTCGAAACAATACAGAATCAAAACCATACAGAATCAGAATTTCTACCCTCAACTTATACTCGAGTCAGTTTTTCAGATTTTTCCGGTAAAAATAGGTACCTGTTTATACTCGGATCAACTTATATATGGTTTTATATACCACTTATATATATACGGTATTGCATTCACGGCTATTCTAGAATCTAAATTCTTGCTCACCTCTTCATAAAAAGCAAGCAATTTAGTCTGACAATCCATTTCTTATATATCCATGATGATCCATGTCTACCCCCCAAACTAAAAAATTTAACCCACAACTGGCCCTACTGTGTAGTTTAAAAAAATCATTACATCTCTGCTTCTTAAGGTTGTCCTGCAATTCTTGTCCAAAGTCTAGGAAAGCGAAGATTTTACGATCTCTGTATCAAGGGACCAGAGTGCCGCAGATCGTACAATTTACAATCTGGGCACTTTTGCAGCATTCAAGTGCTCCCCCAGCCTCCTATCAGTTCTGTCCAAAACCATTGTGGGGATCAGAAGAAAGCACCCCCTAAAGCCGTGCCTTCATAATGGAAGCCGGTCCCACAAGGAGAGATCTCCATTCAGATCACATTGCAGTACCTGATTTACTGTTGGCTTACTATAGTATTTGTGAATAGAGCTCAGAGTTCCATTCACAACATTCATCAACCTAGGGATTCATCAGACTATCTACTTCCCCAACAGGGGCAGGTTTACGTCTCTGCATTGATTACAGGGGGATAAATAAGATTGCTATCAAAAAGAGTTACCCTCTTCCCCATCTCTGAACTGTTCGACCAGATCAAAGGAGCAAAAATTTTCACCAAACTAGACCTTCAAGGGGCGTACAACCTAATACATGTACACAAAGGTGATGAGTTGAAAACAGCCTTTAAAACTCATGACAGTCACTACGAATATCTTGTGATGCCCTTTAGCAGTTTTCCAAGAGTTCACAAACATCTTCTGAGACCTGCTAAGTGTATCTTGATATCTTAATTTATTCTCAGGATTTACCCTCTCATCACCTTTATGTGTGACAAATTTTATTTCAATTAAGAGAAAAATTAGATGCCAAGCTAGAAATATGTCTTTATAAACTCAAGTAACCTTTCTTGGCTACATTGTGTCTGCCTAAGGTTTCCAGATGGATCCTGCTAAAGTTTCAGCCATCCAAAACTGGTCTCTTCCTACTGGAACCAAAGCCATTCAAAGGTTCATCAGCTTTGCTAACTATTATAGAAAATTTATCAAAGAATTCTCTTCTATAATTTCTCCTATACTAGCCCTCACCAGGAAGGCCTAATTCTTGGACTTCTGCTGCCCTTGAAGCATTTAACCAATTATCTGCTCCAGGCTTGGTTCATCCGGATCCCAGCTTTCCCTTTTATATTGAAGTAGACACATCCAACTTGGGTACGGGATCGGTCCTTCCTCAAAGGGAAGGGAAACTACATCCTTTGTGCTTACTTTTCTAAAAGATTCTTACCCAATGAATGGAATTATGATGTTGGTAATCTGGAATTGTTGGTCACCGAGTTGGCGCCACTTGTTTTTACCTTTACCATCCACTTTACCTATTACCATCTTTACCGATCATAAAAACCTTGAATACATTCAAAACCTTGACGTTAAAGCCTCGCTAAGCACTTTGGTCCAACTTTGTATTCACCTACCAACCAGGTTTCAAAATTAAAAAAGCAAATGCCCTCTCCACATCCTTTGTCACTTCAAACTCTTCTGATCAGGATAAAGGTCCCATTATTCCTGCAATGAAAATCCTGGCCTCCCTTACTCCTCAACTTTGTTCCCAAATTTGAGCACCACAGGATTCTGCTCCTCCAGACAGTCCTCCTGGTAAAATCTTTGTACAAGTTTCCCTTCGGAATACTATACTTCGACACACTCACTGTTCTAAGCAGGCCAAATACCCTGGTATGAGTAAAACATTTGGTCTACTTGCTTGTTCTCTGGCCAACCATGAGAAAGGATGTTAAAGATTTTATTCAAGCCTGCTCTAGCTGTGCTCAGTTTAAATCTCCTAGAGCTCTACCCTGTGGGCTATTACAACCTCTCTCCATTCCATCTCAACCATGGGCCCATTTGTCAATGGATTTTATTGTTGAGCTCCCTCCTTCCAAAAAGAACACTTATTTGGGTAACTGCTTCAGCAAAATGGCCCATTTTGTCCCTCTTTCGAAACTACCATCTTCTGCGGAGCTAGCTCAAGTGTTTAACTCTCATATTTTTTATTTCATGGACAGTCTATTGAAATAGTATCTAATAGTGGAACTCAATTTGTGGCCAAAGCAGAGCACTTTGGTTAGTGCAGAAGAAAATTGTAGTTTAAACCCCATAGATTTACAATCTCTAGAACAATACCTCCCAATATGATTGGTCAGATCATTTGCCATTGGCTGAGTTTGCCCACAGCAATGCCACTCACGCCCCATCTGGAAAGTCTCCTTTTCTGTGTGTTTTCGGTACTAATCCAAGATGTTTTCCTTAGGATTTTCTTTGCACAGAGGTTCCGGCTGCCAATGACTCAGAATGCCAGATAGCCACCATCTGGGCAACTACTAAAGTCTGCCATCAGAAATCTGCCCTTGTACAAAAGACTGCATCTTATAGGAAACGTATAGTACCTCCATCTTACTGTTTGAGATAAAGTGTGGTTCTCTTCTCCTCATATTAATCTTCGTGTTCCATCCACCAATTTAGGACCCCAGTTCATACGGTCTATTCCCTATTCTGGAATTGGTGGGTTTGGCTACTGTTTGTCTCTAACTTCCTTTCAATATGTGAATTCCTAATATATTTCATATTTCTTTCATTAAGTCAGTAATGTCTAATCAATATTCCACACCCCTTCAACCTCCTACCACAATTTCAATTAATGGTCAACAGGAAATTGAGAAGGTTTAGGACTCTCTGTCACAAACTTACCTACCGCTCTGGTCCAGGGCCACTCTGGGAACTGTTGGGCGCTTCCAGGTACACAACGCCGGCATGATGTCACAATGTCACGCCAACCAGGACGAGGGTTCCAAAACCAGAGTCTCCCTGCTCCAGGCGCCTGATAGCTTTCGCTATCCTTGGCTCCTAACCGCTCCTTGCGGTGTTTGTTACAGTTCCCAGCAGCATATCTGTTCCAGCCTACATTTCCTTGCAGCTTCTCTGTTCCAGCAGCTTCTCTGTTCCAGCAGCGTCTCTGTTCCAGCCTACAGTTACCAGCAGCTTCTATGTTCCAGCATATTGCCCAGCAGCATCTGTTACATCCTACAGTTCCCAGAAGCATCTGTTCCAGCCTACAGTTCCCAGGAGCTTCTCTGTCACAGCATACAGTTCTCAGCAGCATCTCTGTTCCAGCATACTGCCTTCAGTTCCCGGCAGCATCCCTGTTCCAGCCTACAGTTCCCAGCATCATCTGTGTTCCAGGCTTCAGTTCAAAACAGCCGTTTGAGTTCCAATACCAGGCCTGCAGTTGTAATTCCAGCGCCAAGATGAAGGAGGACCAAAATCTCCGTTGATGGAAGTACAAGCGGAACAAACTCCTGCAACCGAAACTCCAATGTCTATATGGGAATCCTTTAAACTGAATGTACAAATGACTAACACAAGTTATAAACATGCTGCTGAACAAAATGCAATAAAGGCTGTAGACAGAACTACTATGGAATTAAAATAGCAGACAATCACTAGATTTAAAACAAATACTATTCCAGGCCTATAATTATCAAGAGTTTGGCAGAAAATGAGGCAAATTACTAGTCTTCATAGCTTATCAAGAACAAAAAACATCTACAGTAATTACAATAAAAAATCATGATGGTAGAGTGTTAAAGCTTCCTGAGGAAGTGGCAAATATTTGCACGTTTTTATAAAAACTTATACACATCAACTTCTCCTCATACCTTAATTCAAATAATTTGATATTTTTGACAAATCCCACTGCCAACCCTAACCCCAAAGGATACCCTCCTACTGGAAGCTATTGCTGCACTAAATAGATATAAATCCCCAGGTACCAATGGACTACCTGTAGAATTTTACAATCATAACTCCCTCGCTCCACAACCATCATTACATGAAAACATGTACCAACTTAAATTAACCCAAGAAGTATATATCCAGTAAGCAGGGAACAAAGGCAGACTCACGTCTTCAGAATGTGCTCCTGTCCTCAGCACAGGTGTACATACAAACAATATTACAATGAAGAACATAGAGTCCTCAGAATTGGATGCAAGTGAAGATTTATTGCTGCTCACACTACATGTTTCAGGTATATATACCCTTTGTCAAGTGTACTTAACCCTTACTATGTCTACAGCACTTATCTCCCTTATACCAAAACCAGGCAAGGATATTAACCTTCCAGAGTCTTATAGATCCATTTTACTGCTTCAGATGGATATCAAAATACTCGTAAAACTGCTGGCTATGGGGCTCAATAAAATTATAATTTAAATTAATACACCCAGACCAAACCTGGGTTTATTCCAGGGAAAAATACCTCTTAATACCTGAAGGCTATATTTGAATCTACTGTATGTACAAAACACAATGACATAGGCACCCGATGCATAGTCAGCCTAGACACAGCCAAAGCCTTTGAGTCGGTGGAATGGGAATATTTAGGGCTAACCATACGTAAATTTGGTTTGGGCTTAAATATATCAGATGGGTACAGCTACTTTATGCTGCATGAGACTTGCTAATGGATGGATTTTTAATGACCAGATGCACATGCCATGGCTGTCCAGTCGCTTTTGCCATTTGCACTGGTGAGAGAACCCCTGGTGCAACAACTACAGGACTGCGCAAGTTCAGTTTGACAGAAGTCATCAGCTGTAGCTTATATGCTTAAATACTTACCCGACCAGGAGCAGTCCGAATTTTTCAGGTTTTAAAATTAGCCTGAAAACCTAACCTCGACTTATACTCGAGTCAAGTCCTAATTTAGATCCAAATTCTGCAATTACATATAGTAACCAGTAGGTGGCGCTGTGTTAACCTGTATAGAAAGTTACAGGAGCTGATCTGCCTTTACACTTCCTGCTTCCTGCCTGCTGGACTCACTCAGCACTGTCACTGGATGCTGTAAATCTCAGTTTGGGGCAAAAAACAGCTGCTAGTTCAGTGCAAATGACAGCTTGAAACTACAACTCTCAGGTGACATTTTTAACGATTGGGGTCAGAGAATCCTTTACTATATGGGGGTCAGAGTTCCCTTTACTATATGGGGTTCAGAGGGCCCTTTACTATATGGGGTTCAGGAGAATTGTAAATGATGGTAAACTTAATTAAAAGTTTACTGAACCTTGCCACTCCACATGTTTAGAAACTGAAACTCCCAGCAACAAAGCATGCTGGGAGTTGTAGTTTCCAAACATCTGGAGTGCCAAAGAATTGGAGGTTACTGGTACTGGATTTGGCTATTACTGTATGGGATTCATGTATGGGAATTCTGCTGTCCATTTAAAGGGCAACTAAAGCCTAAAAACAACACAGAATCAGAAGGCAGTAGTGGTGATAATTTCTACCCTCGACTTATACTCGAGTCAATCAGTTTTTACAAATTTTTCAGGTAAAAATAGGTACCTCGACTTATACTCGGATCGACTTATACTCGAGTATATACGGTAGCATAACACATTATTAAAGGATTTTGGCGAATACTCAGGCCTGACAATAAATTGGTCTAAATTCACCATTTTACCACTTGACAACTACCCACTATCTTATTCCTCAAGTACAATGCCATTACAACGGGTTAAAAATTTAGGATTGCAGATTGCCATAAATGTGAAAATAAATTTGTAACCATTTATAGAATTCCTAAAATCCAGGACATGCCCCCGTGTATCTTACCCCTTAAACACTTTAAAGTTATATAAACACTTTTAAAATCCTTTATTTGGGGACAAAATAGACAAACTAATGTGCCAAACATTACAACGACCTTCTGAATTGGGAGGGATAGCTGTTTCTAGATTTTAAACTTTTATCTAGCCACCCAGGTATTGCATATGTACCACTGAAGACGTACACAGCTAGAAAGATTTTGCAAATTACTGATAGCTCAAAATAATCCATCACCCCTAGACCAATAATTCTCATCACTAGAGGCCTATAGGGATGTTCTACTGAGAGTGTTAAAACACCCACTCTTATATCAAGCGTACAGAGTCTGGGACATTGAGTTGGATAAAAAAATATACTGAAAAAAAGAATATACTAGTTACTAACCCAGAAACGCCTTTATGGGATAATATCACTCTAAAGAAATTCCTTACTATACCCCAACCAGATATCTGGTGCTCATTTGGGATATTTCAGCTATCTCAAATTATTACGGCTAACAACTTAAAAAATTCTGACAACTTAAAAACAGATTTCCAATTACCAAATCATATGTTTTTTCGATACCCCCACGCTTTCCAGGTACAGCTTCCTTCACCCAATATCCCGCCTATATTCCCATTTATTAACCCCCAGCGCATAGATAGGTGCTCTAAATAAGAAAATCTCATGGGAGGTAGACCTCAGTGCCTTAATTCAAGAGGAATGGTCTTGCATAAGGCATCAGATAGACTAACACAAATATATATACACCATTGTGCTTATTTAACCCCCTTCCATACCTCTAAGTATAAAGCTAATAGCAGTCCACTGTGTTCCAAGTGCCACCTAAGTCCGGGCACATTCTACCATATGATCTCACATACAAGACTATTGGTACCAAATGCTAATATACTTGCACAATCATATGGGATCCCGATGAGACTAGATCCAAAGGCATGCCTGCTGGGCATAATGGAACACATGAAAATTTACAGATTTTAGAAAATATTTTTGACTGAAGTAATATTTGTTGCTAGAAAATTAATAGCTGAAGTCTGGATACAAACCCTAGTTCCTGAGCTTTGACAATGGAAAGCAATAGTTAATGCCTTCCTACCCTACAAAAAATTTATATAAACAACATAGAGGGTGCCTACCTAAGTATGACAAAGTTTGGGGGAGATGGGAGTCCTCTCTCCAAACCTAGGAAAACAAATAACTTATAACCAACGCACAGATCAATGTAACATAATAGAACATCCTAAATTTAATCTACAAATAATACCATTAAGATGCTTTTTGAAAGCAAATTATAACTTAACTAAATGTATGAACCCTCCTGACAATTTGAATGCAATGTTAATAAGTGGGATGTTAAGGTTTGTTTGAATTAACCCACAAGAACTCCAACAATGAACTCCTCGATCCATACAGACTATTGACCACTTAAAGGAGAACTAAACTTCAGTTTTTCAGATCCTAATGTGAAAGTTTTTCTCCCCAGAGCACCTACACGTTGAAAGATTCTTCTCTAGTTATTTGCATTTAGTAGATATGAGTAATAGATTCTGTAACAAAGGAGGCTTCCATCTTGTTGCCAGTACAACTCATAGCCCATGTTGGCTTCAAAGAGCCACGCCCCCTGACCCCAGCATTCACTGTCTCTATGTGCAGAGTTTCTAGCATCTCTTTCTAGTGAAAGATAAAGCCTCTAAATGTACCTGAAATCACAGTTGATTTGCTGGTGTAAATGCTGTGTGTTTAGAAACAATCAGACCAAGAAGTCGCAAGTTCAAATCCGCTAGTTTACTTATGAAACAATATAACATGGTCTACTGCCTGAGTTTAGTGCTTTTTTTGTTTGTTTGTTTCCATGTTTCTAGAAAAATATGAAGTTTCTACATATGTACAATCTTTATATATAGCAGCTCTGTTATTTATTTACCAACCAGTGTGAATTGCTGACAGTCTTCCAGTAGCAATACAAAACAGTGTACTGATTTTACTGACATTTGCTTCAATTGATTGAGAATTCACCTGTGGCGTGCTCTGCTAAAGTGCTGGGTTAGGAAAGAAATCAGATTATTGGGACACAGGTTCGATTCCCCATGTTCCCTTTTTTTGTTTTTATTATGTGTCTAGCAAAAGATAAAGACTCTACATGTACTAGTCCATTACTTATTGGCCCTTGTGGCCTAGTGGTAGAAAGCTTTCTTTTTAGAAAGACACAGAATAGAAGGTTGCTGGTTCAATTCCCCATACTTACTTTTATTTTTTGCTGAAATGTTAAATGTTCTGTTTCTTTCATCCATGCTAGCAAAGACATACACTGCAAAGATTATTTTTCTTTTTTGTATGTAAAGCATAGGAATTTATCATTGTTAGGGACAGGAGCATTTCTAATGTGTTTACACAAAAACTGCACTGGTATCTGTGTTCTGTGTCAGAGGGAGGGAACTCTGAGCTGTAACATGATTGGCTGTCAGCTTCCAGGAAGCAAGACTGCAGTTTCCTGAACACTTAGATGGGTGTTCCCAGATAAGGTGAATTATGGGAGCTGACCCTTAGTACACACAGGTTATTTTCATAAATCACCCAGCATCCACAGCAAAGGGAGACATGAGACACAGCTTGTTGTTCGTTTGTGAATGTGCTCTCTCTATTGGGACAATGTTGTCTTGGGACTTTAGTTCTCCTTTAAAGGACAACTGTGGTCTCAAAACAAGTTAGGGTTAAATGAAAGCCTGCATTATTTCCTTTACACTGAGCCAACAATCACATCTCTGGCTGGAGCCTGTGAGAAATTACATTGGGGTGAGTGTTCAAACTTCCTGCTTCCAGTAGGTTGAGTGACATCACCTGACCTCTGATGGCCCTTTTCCCCTGGGGGAGAAGCATGCTCAGTTGAGACTAAGGCTGAGGCCACACTGCAACGCACAGGAATTGCGCACAAAATCGCGAGCGTTATCGCACGCGATTGTGTGCGCTTTTCTTGTGCTTCACGTTTGCGTTCACGTTTTGCGCATGCGGTTTCGCCTTTTTGCGTTATGGAAACGCTGCGTTAACGCACCAAAAATGGTGAACGCATGCGTTACCAAAACGCGAACGGACGCACAATCGCATGCGCATCGAAAATTGTGGGAATTTTTGCCGGCGCAATCGCGAGCGCAAAACGCGTGCGCAAACGTGCGAAAAACGTGTTAGTGTGGCCTAGCCTTTAATGCTTGCAATTGTATTTTCATATAATTTCTTACTTCTATACTACAATAAACAGAACAACCTCTTGCAGACAGATTAGTCAAGTTAGGGCTGTTTACATTGGAGAGACGGCAATTGCAAAGGGATATAATCACTTTATACAAATATATTAATGGACCATATAATAAACTCACTGGTGCATTATTCACCAAT
The DNA here is from genome assembly GCA_019447015.1 of Hymenochirus boettgeri. Lineage (NCBI taxonomy): Eukaryota > Metazoa > Chordata > Amphibia > Anura > Pipidae > Hymenochirus > Hymenochirus boettgeri. The sequence goes on from CM033474.1 coordinate 125,115,144, forward strand.
AGGTACATTTTTGTTTTTAGGTTAAGAAAGGTTTCTTTTCAGTAAGAATTGCGAAACTGGAACTGTCTCCAAGCAGCTGTGGTATTGGCAAGTTCATTAAACAAGAGTGGACTGGAAACTTTTCTAAAATTTAATTATAATGAAAATTACTAGTATTAATACATATACAATAATTCAATAAAAGTTCTTACTGTTTAAAATGGTGCTCATTTTTCCCCAACCAATCAGATCTTATTTAACATTTGAAAGCCAACATCTGATTGGAAGATACCTTGTGCTGTAAGAAGGTCCTGCTCCATTTTTATGCTCTGTGAAGGGCTTTTTGCTCCTTTTGTCCCACCTCTCCCTAAGCTATATAGCTATCTTGTCTATAACACAACAAGGTAATGCAACTTATCACTGCACAACAGAGGAGGAACTGCGAGGGACCGGGTCAGGTAAGTCCTTTCAGAGGCATCTTTTACAATTCTTACTAATGCAAAATTGGGGTTTGGGGGGGGGGGGTGCTCTCCCACAATATTTTTTTTTATGCTGGAAATGCCCTTTAAATTTTCTGCTGTGGATGACAAACAGTTTAATGTTAAAACCCCATCTACCGTATATCTATTTCCCTTGTTTCTGTCACTGTGCAGTTCTCTATAATACTTAAGGACAGGTCTGAGCTAAAGCAGATTCTGTTATAGCATATGTAAAGGCTACTGCCTAATCTACCTTTTGCTGTAGCATTACTGCTGTGCCATTATTTCTGTGCCGTAAGAAGAATATAAAGATTACCATACCGAAAAATTTAAAAATCCTTTATTGGAACACTGGCATATTTTTAAAACACATTTAAAAATATATTACCCCTTCTAGTCCATAATTATACACATTAGACAGTCAATAAAAATATGGTATCACAGTCAGTAGGTCAAGTATAAGTGTACCTACACCGTAGATGAATGAATAGGTAGTACACATCTTATATCATGGATGTCCATATGGAGATGCTCGTAAAGTGCAGCAAGGCTGTTCAGGCCAAGAGGCAATTAAAACCCAGGCAGTTTAGAAGAACGTGTTTCCCTCCCCCTACATATTGGGAGCTTTCTTAAATATTGCTTACCGTGCATCATGGGCTTGTTTTTGAATCAGAGGCCAGGATTGGGTCTAAACATTTCTACTGAAGCCAAATATTAAGAATTAATGTGTCATACATTAATTATTAATACTAGTGTGGATGCACCCTATATTAGATGAGCTCTTCATATAGAGTGCACCTACACTAGTATTAATTATGAATAAACATACGACATGTATGGATTCAGTCAAAATTTATAAATATTCAATGTGTTGCAGTATGGTAATATGTATATTCTTCTATTTAAGTAGCCTCCCCTATTATAGGTTTATTACTCACTGGTGACCAAAATTTCCCTCTTTTTATTCTCATAGTAACATAGTAATTGAGGTTGAATAAAGACATGCATCCATCTAGTCCAACCTTTATACCCAACTCTTTAACCCTACCAGTTAACAGTTGATCCAGAGGAAGACAGAAAAAACCCAGCTAAAATAGGGAGGGGGGGGGGGGGGGTCCTTCCCGACACCAAATAGCAATCGGAAAGTATCACTGCATCAACCAGAACTACAGTTTATATAATCATACCAGTAATTCTCAATATTTATTCGTTTTAGAAACTTATCTAGCAAACTTTTGAAGCTATTCAATGAACTTGCCATTACTACATCTGCTAAAAGACAGTTTCACCTTGAAGGATATCCCAGAGTCCTCTGCTAAAATCTTTTAGTGAACAATGCACCAGAGAGGTTCTTATATGGCCCCTTAATATATTTGTATAAAGTGATCATATCCCCACGCAAACGCCACTTCTCTGAACTCCTTTCTTCCAAAGAGGGAGAATAATATTTCTATCTATCTCTATTATCTATCTATCTCTGCTATGTATCTATCTCTGCTATCAATATATCTATCTATCCCTGCTATCTATCCATCTATCCCTGCTATCTATCCATCTATCCCTGCTATCTATCCATCTATCCCTGCTATCCATCTATCCCTGCTATCCATCTATCTCTGCTATCCATCTATCTCTGCTATCCATCTATCTCTCTATCTAACTCTGCTATCTATCCATTTATCTATCTCTTCTATCTATCTCTGATATTTAGCTATGTCTGCAATTTATCTATGTAATCTATCTATCTATCTCTCTGCTATTTATGTACTATCTATCTCTGTCTGTCTATCTACCTTTGTATCTATCTATCTATCTATCTATATGATCTATCTATCTATATGATCTATCTATCTATCTATCTATATGATCTATCTATCTATCTATATATATGATCTATCTATCTATCTATATATATGATCTATCTATCTATCTATCTATCTATCTATCTATCTATCCATCTATCTACCTTTCTGCCTCTAACCTCACTCGCACACGGTGCTGGCTGATCTTTAGTGCTGAGCTGACTGAGCATACTGTGAGACAGACCTGTCCCTGTACATTGAACCCACGTGCTTCCCTCCCTTCCCCAAGTCTCTCACCTCTTACCAGGTCACACTGCTCAGGCTGCCCTCTGGACTCTGTTCCCTCCGATCTGAGCCCGGATGAAACACTGGATGTGGCTCCGGGGAGGTGGGGACTAAACTTCCATTCTGTCCGCTCAGACTGGGACACAACTTCTATGTTCCTGAACTTCCTGGCTGCACGGACAGGCTACTTTCTGGCTCCGGACTCCAGTACTGCCCCCCCATTAAGTGCGTAAGTCACGTAACTTACGCACAGGGGCCAGGGGTGTACCGGAGCAGCTGTGGGACCAATGGGCACGCCGCGCGCAGTGCAGAGTCCAGAGTTCTTCCGGTTTACATTGCGGCGGCACAGAAGAGGTAAATTAAGCGCAGTTTTTAAAAAAAAACAGTTTCACAAGCTGCCGCCTTTATATTTTGACCAGGAAAACGCGCCGTGAGCACTTTTTTCACGTGGCTTCATGGCAGGAGCGGCACTGTCCCCTGACACTATCAGCAATCCTCCAATCAGCAACCTTTTAGCGATGTCCGTGGCTTTTCTGCACTTGGGATTCTTTGTGGATCTACGACGAGCAGCACACTCAATATCGTGTCGGAAAATCTAACCTTGTGGTGGTGCATCTACTATACTTTAATGCTGTGACTAGTCCAAGACTTCCTTCTTCCAGTATACGTCACTACGACGTGTTTCACTCATTGGATCTTCGTCATGTGAAGTTTCCAAAGCTCTGCATACTTTAGAGTCATCAACAAAGAAAGAGACCTTGCTCCCAATGCCCCCTTCTAAGTCACTTATAAACATATTAAAAAGAAGTAGCCCCAGTACAGAACCCTGAGGCACTCCACTTAGAACTTTAGCCCACACAGATTTAGCTCCATTGACCACCACTCTCTGTTTGAGATCCAATAACCTATTCTCTATCCATGTACAAATGTTTTTTTTACATTTGTCACCTGTGTGGCACAGTATCAAACACTTTAGCAAAATCCAAGTATACTACATCCACTGCTAATGCCAAAATCTAAATTCTTACTCACTTCTTTATAAAAACCAAGTAGATTTGCCTGCCACAGTCTATTTCTCATAAATACATGCTGGGTACTACTAAGATCAGTTCTGGAGACAAAGTCAAGGATATGATCCCGTAACAAAGATCTGTGGACGTATTCCATCCAGACCTGGGGCTTTATTGATATTAACTTTGTAAAAATATAAAGGGTATAAATGACGAAAAAATATTCACTCTGGCTGACCGAGGATATGGTACTGAAACAATTAGACAGTGTCTGCTATAAGGACTAGGATTCTCTATAGTAAATACTGAGGGGGGGGAATAGTTTAGCACATTAGCATCCTCTATAACTATTTTAGCCCCATTATTTAATGGTCTCACATTCTCAGTCCTCAACTTTTTACTATAGATATACGTGAAGGAATAGTTCACTGGAAAAATGAAACTATTCCTTTAATGCGTTGATTTTAGACTGGGGGATTAAGGAGCTATGCCTTACCTCCTGTCCTTCAAATCAATTTCTGTGGAGCCAGGAATGAAAATGGAAGAAACAGGTCACGACCGCTTCCTGGTTCGGGAATTTCAGTGCAACAGCGGAGGATCGCGCAAAAAGTTTCTTCTATCGTTGTTCCTGTCTCCACAGAAATTGATAGGATGGGAGGTAAGGCATAGAACCTTAACCTCACGGTCTTTAATCAATGCATTAAATGAATAGTTTACTTTTCCAGTGAACTATTCCTTTAAAGAAATAGTTAACACAAAAAGTGAATTATTCCTTTAAATCAGTGATTGAAGACCGGTAGGTAAAGGAACTATTCCTTACTTTCCGTTCTTCAATCACTTGACCAGGATCGTACGCAAGTATATTTGACAAGACATCTTCCTGATTTTTTTTAAATCCCCTCCAGAGGGAGGAATTGTTTATTTACTTGTGTACACAATGCAAATACACAACTTAACACCTGTATAATAAAGATATCAATCTTAATATTAGAATTATTTGTCTGCATTTACTTTAACAATTCAATGCTAAATAGTCTATATGGCCAATACAAAAATGTATTATGATGGGTTTACTCTCAAGCCCGGCTATCCCATGTTTCATCCCCACATGTCTACCTCTTTATTCTTTTTTTAGTTATTGCATGTATGATGGGAAGATTCCCATCGGCCCCATATTTTTTCATATTTGGTTGGGCAACCCCTCTGCATTTACGCTCGCTTTCCAGTCCCCTATCTCGGGGATTAGGGGACCTCTTCCCGATTTAGTTTTACTTTAGCGCGCATGTGCAATAATGCGCACTATAGTAAACTAAACAAGGAAGCAGCAATTTTCAACTGAGCTGGGGTGGCTCGTGCGGGAGGTAAAACATACTTACCCTCAATCCTGGTCATGTGATTAAAGAACAGAAGGTAAGGAATAGGTTCTGTACCTCCTGGTCTTCTATCACTGCTTAAAAGGAATTGTTCCCTTTTTGTGAACATTTTGGGGTCGGACTTGCTTCATTCTGTTATCCGTATTTCATTTTCTATTTTAGCTAGTTTAATTGCTTTCTTGCATTACTTATTACAGCTTTTATACTCCCTGTATGCCTGTTCTGTTCCCTTTGTTTCCAAAGTTTTAAAAGCCATTTTCTTTTTTTCCCATATCCTTTTTTTTAAATCTGTTTAAATTTATGCCAATGTGTGATTGCATTATAGATAACTCAATTATACACCAAACTTTATATACATTAGTAAATATGTTCTTTTTAAACATATTTTACATATAATTAATTTGTCTTATGTATTGTGTCAAGAGATATTCACAGCAGTGTCAGCTATACTGGGCATTATCATACCCTTAGATAATAAAATTCTTCTGCTGGGAATATTAGAAGAGGATTTTCTAGATAGGTATTAGTCCATGTTTCTTAGAGAAGTTCTTTTTTATGCAAGAAAAACACAGTCTCTACAAAATGGATGGCCCCTGAACCACCTGATATATCTCAGTGGCTGGCACTTAAGAAAAATATACTCCCATACCAGAGAGAGTATGTGTATGCACGAAGGGGATATCTTAATAAATTCCACAAAGTCTGGAATATTTCATATGAATCATCCAATATAACAGACTGTAAACTAATTAGCTCATAACTGTACCATTAAAATACTGTTTCTGTAATAGAAATGTATGTATAAGTGACTAATGTTACATGAAAGGAAGCTGAGCAGACTGTTGTATGTTAAGTTTTATTAGTTAAAAATTGTATTATATAAAATCATTACAATGTACAGCAGTATCCTTACTTCAATGTATGTCAGGGTGATTAAAATCCCCCATAACCAGAAAATGCCGCATACCAGCAGCCTTTGCCAACTGCATATGGAGATTCATTTCCACCTTCTCACTGGCAGTAAGACTTTTAAAGTGTGGAATAGAGTGATTGTAGCATGTCCTTTATTATAGTGTCAATCCCAACTTGTAGAATGGTGGTTGTGACCAGCTGAGTCAAGGTTGTGCCTTATCTAAAATTTGATAGGTGTGTGTGTGTAGCAAGGTGAAGCGAGACTGTAGTAGCAAAGCTTTTAAAAATATGCTTACACTTTGGTGTTTCTGAGCCATCTTCTTAGAGTTTGGTTATCACATTAGTCTTCTAATCACCATCCACCAAGTCTCTGAGGTCCATCCAAACCAAAGGCAAGGTTTTCATCTTGCTTTAAGTGTTTTTTGGGCACTCCAGTATGGCACCAGTGTGCCAACTACCATTTAGCTTAGCTGTCAGACCACATTACAATTGTATGAATAAGCATTTCTAAATTTAAAGGGCAAGTCTAGCTCCAAAATGAAAACTTACATACAGGTAAATTATCACCCAAAACCCTAAACGGTAATAGTTTGAAATCTGAAATATAGAAGTCTAACCTGAAATCCTGCAAAACGTCCTGTTCCCCCGTTTCTGCTTCCTGGTTATTCCAGTAAGCAACGGTCAGTTATGGATTTGACAGTTGACATCACAGCCAATGACTTGAATGTTAATACCGTCTGCCTATTTTGAGCATGCCCAGGCTCAGTACAGGTTTCTAAATTGCTCAGTTTCCATGAGGCATCCAGAAGCATAGCAGACATACAGCAATTAATTCATAGGACAAACTATGATATATCAACATATTTTAAAAAGGCCACTCTTTCTAAAAGATGTTCTTATGAGGGTGGAGTTGTCCAAGCAATTCAGGTAAAAGCTATATGTGCTTAAAAGGATTTCATAATCCCCAAGAATCTACTACTTACTTTTGAAAACAAGCAGCATAATGAATCTTTAAAGGGACAGTTCACTGGAAATTATTAAAATAAATTGTTAGGTTGTGTAATGCCTTCTTCTACATATTCTCTCCCATGTTGAAAAATCAGTTGATTTCATACCCATTGCTGTTCCCTGCTGTTGACATTAGTGAGCTGCCATTTCAGGTTCTAACGGTCCTTCTTCCCAGGATGCACCACATCCTTGGAATGTTCCGTCATTACTACTGATTAGCTGTTGCATGGGTCAAAGATGCTCAGATCGCTTCTGAGCAACTGAATCAACCCAGGCACTCGGTCATAACGGTCTCTACTAGGGGTCCTGCAAACAGGAAGTCAGTATTTTGGTTGCATATATTTCTACACAGACAAAATGCTGAATGGGCAGGTTAAGGTCATTAGGATGAAAAAATACTGCTCTTTTATCTGAAAAGTACATGTATTTCCACTGAACTTCCCCTTTAATTCTTGTGACAGTGGATTTTTTTTAATACTTCATTATCCAAAATTCAATTAATCATACAAAGTTCAGTTTTGGGTGTGGGATTCACGTTCATACTTTAATTATTTTTCAAAAAGAAATATAAGTGAAGTTTATACTTACTTAAAATATCATCTATATTGCCACTCTCTAAATTAACTATTCCACTTTCAGCTGGACTGCAAATCCACACTGTCTGGAAAAAAAAAAAAAAGGAAAAGGGAAGACACACACACATATATATATATATATATATAGATTATATATATTATAAGATTATAGATATAGATAGAAGATAGATATATATATATATATATATATATATATATATATCTATATATATATATAATATATATTATATGTACGTGCAAACACACACGGTATACAAGCAAACATCTTGGGCACTCTCAGGTCTTGAAAAAACAAACAGGGAGATTCAATAAAAGTTCTATCGTTTAAAATGGTGCTAATTATGCTCCCACACCACAGATCTATTTAACATTTGAAAGCTAACATCTGATTGGTTGGGGCAAAATTAGCACCATTTTAAACGATAAGAACTTTTATTGAATAACCCTGAAAGTCATTTATTGAAAATGATTAGCAAGTTTCAGCCGCCATTGTTAGCCGTCATCAGGATCAAACAATACGTATCAATACAAAAGAGTTGAAGGGAGGCACACTCAAAAATACTTGTTCAGACAATCATTTATTCAAGTGCTAAAAACACACAAAATTTTGGGGAGTCAAAGCCCCCTTCCTCAGGTGTGACAAAACACTGCAACATGCAAGGTATTTATAATGATATCACTTCAACCATTAGTGTAAAGCTCCACCCTCTATCATGGAGGGTTCCAGAAAAATGCCAGTGCAATAAATATGTGCTATTTTCAATAAATAATCAAAAATACCATTATTAAAAAGTGATCCTACATAAAACAAAATACAATCTTAAAAATATGAACTACAGCGCAATAAAATCAATAGAAGAACATTTTATATAAAGTGCTGATGTGCAAGTGGTCTACCCACCAATATTCCCGTTGTAACAGTCGTTATGCAAATACGCCACCTCTAAGTGCTGTCTTAATTGCATGGCATTGTGTTTACACACAATAAGAATATTGTGCCACTGGAGCGTCATGTTTAGTCTCATCTGGTTTGAAAGGATGATTTTATAAAAGCTATATTATCGATTGTATGTTGTAACATTTATACCTTAGAAAGTATTGCAAATAGTTACGTACTATAGCTTAAAATAAGAGTGTTACCATTAAATTGAAATTTGTTACTGTTTTTAGTATAATTTCTTAGAATCATATTTTTTACTTTACAGGGTATCACATGCAATCGAGTGGATCTTGCTAAAGAAATGTTATTCCTCAAGAATGATATTTTAATTAGGGAGCTTTGTGTTACCTTTTTTGTTTAATTATGAAGTAATGAAGAAATTACAAAATACATTTTTATTGCAATTTTATTCACATACAATAATTAAATACATTTACATTAGCAGTTTATCTATATAACATGATGTTCTTTTATTGAATTCATTGCACTTTCACTAATGGTTGAAGTCATATCATTATAAATACCTTGCACGTTGCAGTGTTTTGTCACACCTGAGGAAGGGGTTTTAATTCCCCGAAAGGTGTGTATTAGGTATTCAGCACTTGAATAAATGATTGTTTGAATTGAAGTATTTTTGAGTGTGCCTCCCTTCAACTCTTTTGTATTGATACTTACCTGATGGGCACGGACATCAGAGAGTGCACCTCACACTTTACCTGATTGGACTCCACAACTTGTTTCAAGCAATACGTGCAACACACTGGACTTTCAAACGCCATATCTAAGATCACTCCCCACACATGGCCAATCACCAATGTTGTTGATTAATACAATCATTCATTAGCACATAAATCATGTATAATAAAGTGCAACAGTGCAATAACATTACTTAAATATTAATAATAAATATAAATTAAATATTTAAAACATATCTTACAGAAGTGCTGCAGTGCTATAAAAATCAAAACATAGTATTACCCTCTAAAAACATGTATCAAGTGGGCCTCCTCCATGAATGTCCAATCATGACACTAAATGTAAGCTCACTATCTTTTCCTGGGTGAGCCATACGTATCTGTACGATGCCATCTTTACTTGTAGTTTTATTTTTGTAGCAATGCAACACTTCTGTAAGATATAGAAATTAATATTTGATGTTTAACAAAAATGGTTATTGAATTTAATCACTAAGTAATGTTTATTGTACTGTTGCACTTTATTATACATGATCCTGATGACAGCCAACAATGGCGGCTGAAACGCAATTCGAATAAATTACTTTGTTTTTTTCCAAGACCTGATATGAATAAATATACATATATTTTTGCCCGGGTGCTGTCCCATAATATACAAAAACTCCAAAACATCGGCGCACTCACAGGTCTTCCATCAGAGAAAATATTTTATTCACAGATCAACATGTTTCGACCACATCTGGTCGTCATCAGGATTAATTACTCCCCCTACTTCCCAAGAATAAATAGTCCCCACAGGACCCACCCCCACCACACCTAGTAACCAGCATATATAATAAATACCTACAACCAATAAAACTATGTAGAAATCTTAACACCCGCTAAAACAGTGAAGCCAAAAAATAAAAACAGACATAGATTCCTTACCCACATTGGGGAGCATCCACGGCTCCTGTTGCCCGCCGGAACCAATATTACATAGCGCATCCAAGTAAGTGAGATCCCCATACACCTAGCCGGGCCGCTACCGCTTCCGCATACCAGCAATGACGCGAGATCCCGTAGCACGCGAGACTATCACAGAGGCGGAGAAACGGAGCTCAAGCAGCACATGGAGCATGTCAGACAGACCACGCCCCTAGTCAACAAATAACAAAGAAACGAAGAGGGGAATCCATGGCAACCCAATGCTAACACAATAGTGATAGACAGGGAGTCCACCAAATTAATACCCCCAACCACAGACGCCCATATAGGCAGGCAAACAGGAAAACCAAGTATGCTCCCCAACACAATAAACACAGATAAAAAGTTCTAATATATTATATACAATATACACTGTACAACTATGGAAGTAAAATACCCAAAATCGTTAATGGATCATACAATATCCAATATCTTAAACACCGAGAGGACATAAATAAGTAGGAGTGGTAAAATACCATAAATAGACATAGATATCATCTAACACTAAACCATATCATAGAATCGATACATGTAGATACAGAGGAAAGGAGTCATAAATAGCAGAGTTATATAAAGCAGAGTTATAAAAAGCAGAGTTATAAAAAGCAACCCAAGTTATTCACTTCATTGAGACCATCGGGTACCAAAGTCTGTAATCGTGAGATCCACCTCGACTCGACTTGAAGAAGTCTTTTCGATCTATCACCCTCCATAGGTGGTACATGATCAAACACCATGCATTTCAATGAAGATAGACTATGCCCTAGTGACTTGAAGTGCCTGGCCACTGCTTGATCACCGAACTTCCCAATCTTTCTCTCCATCGATTGGTTGGACAATGCTGCCCTAATAGCGCTACGGTGATTGGCAAAACGTTCGCGAAAACTGCTCACAGTCTTGCCTACATAAACCAATGCACATGGGCAAATTAGAAAATAAATATATATATATCCCTTATATTATATAAATAAATGTATATCTTCATAGGAGATTGCATTGAGTTTTTAGGAGCTACCAATGAGGTGGGGGGTATAGGACATTACATAGAGGAAAGGTGTATGTGTGTACTATCTCACTGTTACCATTTAAATGACCACCAATAAATGTATATAAAGTATAGCACTGATAGGCAAGGACTACTCTATTACTGTGCATGTTATATGGAGAACAATATGGCGAATTTACGCTACATGAAGGGCAGGCAGATGGTGGGGAGGGAGGGGGGGGGGAGGGCTCCCCTGCGCATGACACAAACAACTGAGAAGACACATCAGAGGCAGAAACCTTTTGGACGGGAAGACTGCTCCTACTCTCCAGTTTCCTGGACTTTAAAAAGACATTGCAGGAGAACCAAAAGGAGCAGAGATGTAAGGTAAGCATTTTACACAGTGGGGCCAGTAGTGGGTAAAATTTTGGTGTTGTTTTGGGGTGGACATGCCCTTTAATCTATAAAGCTAATCAGTATCCTGTGCTCCAAAGTCCTAACATAAGCAGCTATAAATGTAGCACTTGCCGTGGTAAATACTAATGAACATAGTATTTACTTTGAACCACAGTGTGGCAGGATTGCCTGGGTCTATTCTCACACACTGCAGGATATCCTATTTCCCCTGGATGTGGTGACTGAGTAACAGTTTAAAATATACCTGTGTAAAGATTCTATATCCACACATAGCAAAACATACACACAAATAATTTCCACTGTGCATCGCTTGGCCGGGTGCACAATCCAGAGGTAAGTACAGACTGTATAAACGGAGGCACTCGCAGGACTTCACAAACAAATCAAGTGTTTATTCAACAAAATGGGTTTACATGTTTCCGCCCCAAGAGCGGGGCCGTCTTCAGAACATCTGAAAACTGTGCTCTAAAAGTTTAAATGCCGTGATCCTCCATTGGCGCTAGGCTAATAGAAATATGTGGCATCAACTCGCCAGGATTGGAGGATCACGGCATTTAAATTTTTAGAGCACAGTTTTCGGATGTTCTGAAGACGACCCCGCTCTTGGGGCAGAAACATGTAAACCCATTTTGTTGAATAAACACCCTAAATTGAATCCATATTAATACAGGTTGGTGCAAATCTCCAAAATAGGGAGCTGTATCCCCAATTTTATCCAGAAAAAAAGAGACGAGCAGCACTCTGTTTTTATATCATGCAATATATTTCAAAAATTCTGGTCAAATATTCTCATAATAGCAACGTTTCGGGTCCATATTACCCTTCATCAGGCTTGAGAACTAAAGAGTGAATGGCCTATCAAGACCATCCCTTTTATACATCATCCACAGGATATGACATCATACACATATTTAAAGCAGCCATATTTGTTACATATTATAATGTTAACCCTTCGTACACATCAATAAACATTCTATGGGAGATTCCCTAAGCCAGAGACTTCAAAGCCTATAAATATAAATTATAATCTCTGTTTAGTCCATTAGGATGTAGGGAGCCCAACTTTTTAATCCACCAGACATCCCTACATTTCAGTCGGTGTTCCCTGTTTCCAACATAATTCAAGGGTATAGATTCCAATATACCTAAACTTCATATCAGTTGCTAGATGTCCTTTATCCACATAATGTTTGGGCAAGGGCAAATGTGTTTGTCTCGTGTTTACTGAGGATCTGTGTTGCGTCATTCTCAATTTAATTTTTTGTGTTGTCTCTCCTACATATAGTAGGCCACATGGACATACAATTACATAAACTACAAATTTAGTGTCACATGTGTGACTACCTTTTAAATGAATGATTTCCCCTGAATGGGGTATAATGAATTCCTTTCCCTGTAGTACTAGGGGTCAATAAATACAATTATGGCTTTTAGTTAGCCATAAGGTCCCTTTCCCTGTTTCAGAACAAATATCCCCTTTAGATCTAGAGCTAATTATTCTGGAACCTATCGTCTTGTACCTTTTGAATGACATCATAGGAGGGGCTTGAAATTCAACTATGTCAGGACAAGCATTTTTCAAAATGCTCCAATGTTTTCTTAGTATGTTAGAAATTCCACTACTCATATCATTAAAGTTGGTGACAAACTTCAATCTGGATTTTATATCCCGTTTCAACCGTTTGTCCCTTACATTCTGTACTTTATCCAGTGTTCTCCCTAGGGTCTTTTAGCCGGGCGGCCCACCCGGCTACTTTTTCATGCCACCCGGCTGGAAAAAGTTTCTTGACAGAAACATTGTGATTAAAAGAATTTAGATAAGGTTTAATAGGTGCCAATAGATCAGTTAAAACTCCCGCAAACACGCCCAATCCAGGCCCTTCTTTACACTTGCAAGATTATTTTTGCAAGATCCCTAATGCCACAAAATGGTGGCACATGTGCTTGTGCTGCCATATTACATCGGGTTACCTCAGATGTTACCGATCTACAACTCCCACAGATGTTGCTGAACTACAACTCCCTGCCGATATTATCGAACTACAACTCCCCGCAGATGTTGCCGAACTACAACTTCTGGGAGCCATAGTCAAACATCTAGTGGCACAAAGTTAGACATCTCTGACTTATATAATGAGCATAATGCAGTGCACATTTTTCCACACCCGGCTACTTTTTCATGCCACCCGGCTGGAAAAACATTCTGGGGAGAACACTGTTATCTTTTTGATCACCTTTGCAGGATAACCCCTCCTCCTAAATTTAGTTTCGATTGTCTGCATCTGTTCAGATTTAACATGTTCATTACTCACCAGTCTCTCTATTCTAGTAAATTGACTGGTGGGAATAGCTTTCTTTGTGTATATGGGATGTTGACTTTCATAATGTAATACCTGATTCCTATCTGTGGGTAAGTTTAATCCAAAAAGTTAATACTTTCATTCCATAGTATTCCATAGTAGAATATGTTTATTAATGTGTACGAAGGGTTAACATTATAATATGTAACAAATATGGCTACTTTAATTATGTGTATAATGTCATATCCTGTGGATGATGTATAAAAGGGATGGTCTTGATAGGCCATTAACTCTTTAGTTCTCATGCCTGATGAAGGGTAATATGGACCCGAAACGTTGCTATTATGAGAATACAGGTCATCAACATCGGAACAACATAAAGGTAAGTGCCCTCCCCCAACACACCCCCTGCAAGTGAACAAATTACAGTACTGTATTAAACCAAAGTGCTAGCTGATAACACTACGAGTGTACATATCTAAGGTACAATTAGAGATAAAAATATATAATAAAAAGTTAAAAACAAGGATCTCTCTGGGATAGCTTTAACACTATACGTTATAATACATATGGCCTAAATGATAACAATTACTTGTTGGTCAATATTAGTGCCAAAACTAATTACTTAGTTTTGTTTTATTTTAGTTTTTCATCAGGGTGTGATGACGGCCCTGCATGTTTGGACTGAAACATGTAGGCCTCACAGACCTACTTTGACTCAATAAAATTGTTTTTTTTAAGACCTAGGACTGCTCTGTTTCGAATGGAAAATATATATATATATATATGATGTATTAATAATAAAAGACTTTAGAGAAGACCTGCGAGTGCTCTGTCCGTTGGTAACAGTATATATATATATATATATATATATATATAGTTGGTACACGCACAGGTGGGGATAACCTGTAATCCTCTGAAAAGTATAGAAAGAAGACGAAGACGTTGAATGTTTATTTCATATAAATCATCATTTTCAGGTAAAAAAAAAAACAGGCAATGTTTCGGTAGTATCCACTACCTTTTTCAATGATGTAAATTACCTATTCATTAGCTATCCTTGTAAGGCCTGTGCAAATCACATGACCTTATCACATGACATATCAATTAAAAACATCCAAAGCATCCATATATATAACAATCCAACATGGAGTTAAATATAGATGACAATCATTAAATAGATACATATAGATCATAGTCTCTTTGGACACAGAATGTTGAGTTCATGATTCCAAAAGACTTCTCTTTGTCTTAACCTTAAGGTCCTGTCACCCCCCCCCTAGATGGTTTGCTAACTTGTTTGATAAAAAACGAAAGCTGGTCACAATTGTGACCAGCTTCAGCATAGTGCTGGAGAGCAGGTAAATGGGTGCCCACATCTGAGGTGGGGGTATAGGATATTACATATAGGAAAGATGTATATGTTTGTGTGTACTATATGATTGTTACCATTTAAATGACCATCAATAAATGTATAAGTATAAGCCAGGGGTTGAAATTATGACCACCACTGCCTTCTGATTCTGTATTGTTCTGAAGCTTTAGTTGCCCATTAAATGGACAGCAGAATTGCCTTACAGTAATAGCCAAATCCACTATGCCTATTACTGTATTGGAAACTACAACAACAGCAACTGAATCATGCTGGGAGTTGTAGTTTCCAAACATCTACATTGGAAAGGTATTGGAGGTTACTGTATGGGATTACTGTCCATTTAAAGGGCCTCAAAACAATGTAATGTTTTAAGGCGTTAGTTGCCCTTTAAATGGACTGCAGAATTCCCATACAGTAGTCCCATACTGTAATAGCCAAATTAGGATGGTTATTACTGTACGGGAATAATGTATGGGAATTCTGCTGTCTATTTAAAGGGCAACTAAAACCTCAAAACAATACAGAATCAAAAGGCAATATTTTTAACAATACATACCATCCTCCTGATTCTATATTGTTTTGAGGCATTAGTTGCCCTTTAAATGGACAGTAATCCCATACAGTAACCTCCAATACCTTTCCAATGTAGATGTTTGGAAACTACAACTCCCAGCATGATTCAGTTGCTGTTGTTGTAGTTTCCAAACATCTATACTGGAAAGTATTGGGGGTTACTGTATGGCATTACTTCACAGCCAACACTTTAAAGCTCATTAACATATCTTCCTGACACTGCTGATAGTGGATGGAGCTGCTGCTGTGTTAGACATTTTCTCCCTCTCCTCCAACAGGAAAGTACATGCTGCTGAAAGTAGGTGGGGCAGGGGCAGCTGCTGCATGGGACACGTCTCCCTTCTAACAAGCAAGCAGACATGCTGGGGGGGCTCCAGTAAGTGACCTCCTCTGACACACTCAGATAGATAGATAGATAGATAGATAGATAGATAGATAGATAGATAGATAGATAGATAGATAGATAGATAGATAGGATAGATACAGTAGATACAGACAGATAGCTAAGATAGACAGACAGACATTTATATAATTGATATATAATAGATAGAAAGACAGATAGGCATACAGATTGATATATAATAGATAGAAAGACAGACACACAGATTGATATATAATAGGTAGAAAGACAGATAGACACACAGATTGATATATTATAGACAGACGGAGCAATAGATAGACAGATATACAGACATACAGGAGACCAATATGATTAATCACTAATTATATTTGGGGTTATATAAAATGTTTTCACATGTTTTGAGAGATCCTAGTAAGAGGTCACTGGAGGGATACAAATTAGCATACCTGGTTTGAGTGACTTGTCTTTCCCTGTACATGCTGTTTATTAAAATGAAGATTTCTGAGAATCTACAGCTTGGATTTCAAAACTGAAAAATGTGTTGGAGTAGTGGACCATTACACTATCTAAAGTTATGATTTTTGGAACTTTTTAAAATGTTTTTGATCTTGCTTGTAATGTTTTATTCTATGCATCCAGGGTGTGTTCACAGGGCATGGGTATATAAGGAGATAAGGGTGTGCGTTGCACAATCCTGATGACGGCCCGCTGAGGACAGAAAGCGTTGAGTTGCTATTATGTTTGTCCAATAATGGTTATGTTTTATCATAGACATGTGAGCTATATATATCTATATATACACACACACACTCAAAATGTAAAGTGACATAGTGCACTCTGGGTCTCTTCAACTTAGTTTATTATTGCACAAATAAGTGGATTGCAACATCTTATGTGTGCAATAAACTAAGTGGAAGAGACCCAAGTTTAACTGCAGGTAACCAGTAAAAATGCCCTTGGTTGTTGCAGATATTTTTAGCACAGTCAAACGTATTATTACATTCAAATCCTTAATGGTTAAAAAAACAGCTATCCGTTAAAAAAAATATTAATCTTTGCTATAAATAGTTGATGATTGCACATTTTAAGTAAAGAGGTCATAGCTACAGACACAGTTTGCATTAGTTTTGTCCCTGTTTTCATTTTCTTCCGGGTTTTTGAATAACCGGCTCAGCGTGTCTTATTTACAGGTTTCCAGCCAATCACAATGAGACACAACGCAGACATAAGTAATTGAATCTGTTCGCTGAGAAACTGGAAGGGTGGAGAGCTTTGCTCGTAACGTGGATCTTCTAGTGATTTAGCAAGCACTTCTAACCTTGCGATAAGCAATGTTGTTAATGTTTTGTATGCAATAGCCGAATCCTTAATTGCGCTTCTTTAAAAGCACTTTTAAGCGTTCAATTATGCGCTCTAACAGTGTTTCCATATTAAGAGAAACGATAATGCAAGTTTAAAAGGAAAATACATTCCTCGGAAATATCACTTTTAAACTGCAGCACTACAAGGCTAGGGTCGTATATTATTTCGATAACGTGTAGTAATTACACGAAACCGTGCTACATAAAAGCTCTGTAACATGAACACAATGCTTTTCAGCTTTCTTACCAGGTACCGGAAGATAAAAATGTGGGGTTTATATCACAATTATACTTACAATTAGCATGAGAAGATATAACTGGTCAGAGAAGGGTTGGAAGATACCGTATTTCATGTTCAGAAAGAAGACACCAGGTGATGTTGTCAGGCTTATGACCACAATCCTAAACGACACACTACAGGGAAGGCAAATTCTCCCTGTCTTTGGAACTTCAATGCATTTCCGGGTCGCGTGGTGATACTCTGGGAAATGTAGTTCAATTATACCTTAGCTATTTTCTATCGGTTACATTACTTGCTGAGTTGATGGTTTTTGGCAATGTTAGGAGATCAAGAGAGATATTGTGTACTTGCATTTAGGAATCCATTTTCTAAAGTGAACATCATGTTTTTAAATTAATAAATGTGTTTGTTTATTATTTATTTGAGTATCATCAGCGATTGTGCGATTCTTTAAGCGACTATACTGACCTATATATCATGTTAGAAAGGAGGGCATCATTGTATTTTTTGTTTTTAAATCTCCAAACACCTTTACATTTTTTAAATTATAATTGTAGCTATCATACAGATAACAATGAAGTCATGTTTTATTTTATCGTAAAATAATTGTATTGTTACTGGTAAGCATAAACAATACGTGTAAAAAAACAGGACTATTCTTATTGCATGGATACTAAATTACAGCTGATTAAAGGGCATGTCCACCCCCAAAACTATAATCCCCCCAACTACTGGCCCCACCATGTAGTGTAGTTTAATCCTTACCTCACATCCCAGCTCCATAGGGTTCTCCTGATAACCCCCCCCCAAAGTCCCAAAACTAACCACCATGAGGATAGCAGGGCTCTGCCTGCTATCTTGCCTCCGGTAGATATTTGCCATGCGTACTGCAGCCCTTCTCCCCCTCCCTCCCTCTCCCTCCCGTTCTACTTTCCCTCCCCCTAGCACAAATCCCCCTTAATATGCTGTCCCCATGTCCCCCAGCCTCAACCGCATATTTTTTTTTTTCAAAAAGCTCCCAAACTCTTACTTACCTCTCCTCTTTCCTCCGCTGCACTGAATGACCGGCAGCCGCGTCCGTGATTGGCTGCCGCTCAGCGACTGTTTTACGGTCCCGCCCCTCTGCTTGCATTCTCGCAAGCAGAGGGCTGGCAGTGCGGCGGAGGAACGAGGGGAGGTAAGTAAGAGTTTGGGGGGCTTTCTGAAAATTTTTTTTATGCGGTTGGGGCTGGGGGACATGGGGGAACAGCATATTAAAAATTAGTTTTACAGGTGGACATACCCTTTAAGCTTTTCCTGCTTCACACACATGAATTTGATACTACAGTTGTTTTGTTTGTTTTTTGTTGTTTTGTCTTTTTAAAATCTTTTTTCATGCAAAATCAAGGCAGCTACATATATAGGCACGAGTCATCTTTCTAAATTTGGCCAAACGCTGAGTTCTTAGCTTCAGAAAGCTAAAATCTTAATCATACTTACAGTCATTTTCTTTTCCTGGTCCCAAACACGGCAGTGTAATATGAAGGGTTAACCTAAAAAAAAAGATTTTAAAAAACAAAACAACAAAAAACAAACAAAAAAGAAAATCACTGTTAAGATAGGTACACACACTAGCAAAAAAGCCCTGATACGTTGGATTTGACAGTATTGGGGTTTTATGGGGGCAGTGTATATAGCAGAAGTGACATTCATTTCGGGAAAGAGTGAAAGTTTCCCTCAGCCACGGTAGATTCCCTATAGGGAGTTTTTTTGCAGGTATGTTTTCAAGTCTAGTGAGTGTATAGAGTTTGGTCCGTCCATGAATGTAGAGAGTATAATTTCTTAATTCACATGGAAGTTTGTAACTATTTTTGGAATTTTGGGTCTAGTCTTAGTCTAATTCTTTATTATTAAACATGATGGAAAAGTTTTGAGTGCTCTCAACTCTGAAACTCTGGTTGCTGATGCAATTGCGACCAGGAAAAGTGTTTTGAGTGTTAAAGACCATCTATACCGAAAAATAGGTTATTTTAAATTGATTCTTCCCCACCACCACTGTACATATATATATTTTTTTGTTGTTGATCTGCCCCCTATTTCTTTAGATATCCAATCTAAAACTTTTTATATTTCAGCTGTCAATCAATTTCTTCTGTGAGTAGTTTTACTGTATATACAGCAAATGGTTGATACTGCTCCACCTGCTTGACATGTTTTGTGGGAGTGTCCCTGTTCATCAGAGGCCTCTGATGGCAGTATCAACCATTATGTCTCTGTGCTTTTAGATGTATTGAATAAAAGACTGATTTTATTTTCCAACTCTACCTCTGTGAGTAAGCACTATTCTTTGCTTTTCTGTTTATACTTACCTACACCTGAACCTGGGGGGTAGTCCTCTGGAACAAGACGCACTTACGAGGCGAGTCTCTGAGTGCCGCTACACATGTATCCAGTTTGTTTGTTTAGTCATTAGTTTTACTGTAGCTGGAATGGAAAAAGAGTTTTTACAGTTGGAATGCTGTGTGAAGGCTTGACAGTTGGCTTGTGGGAAAAAAGTCAGGTCGGATGGAAGTGGGACTGGTTAAAAGAGGGAGGGGGGATACTGTTGCCAAACAAAATGTGAGCTGGATTGAAAACATGCAGCAACACACACAAATCAGAGCAAGTGCTACTTACATGTATTCAATTACAGATTAAGATGAGGCAAAGTCATTTTTTCAGTATAGTGTCCCTTTAAATCTTTTAAATTAATCTATTCTAGCAGTTGAAATGGAGATTGTTGTAGTGATGTTAACACTGTCTATAAGTCCCAGAGAGAATTAATTTATTCTAGTGGTTCAAATGGAGATTGTTGTAATGATCTTAACACTGTCTATAAGTCCCAGGGAGGTACTCTATTTTTGATGAATGGTTTGATGTGACCCCATTAAAGAAATGTATTATTATTGGATCTAAAGCAACCTCTTATCTATAATTGCTGATATTGCGGACACTTGTCCATGAAGTGTTGCCAGGCTTAGATTTTTCTTCAAAACTTCCCTGGAGAAATTCCAACAGCTTTTCTTTTGATGTTAATTTGGGATTAATTTCTTTCCTGGTTTCTAAGTCAATAAATGCTCAGAAGTACACTGGTAAACCTGAGCAGCTGCAAAGGAGCAAACTAACCTCTACTCACGATTATCAGCTACTTCCTGAGGAAATGTTGGCTTTTTCAAATTTCCTGCGATGACGTCATCATGCTGCACCAGCTTCCCCATCACAGGCAATAAGTAAACTAGGCGAGGACAGGAAAAGAGCTCACTACACCCTGCCTCTGTAAATTGTGCACATTATTGATGCAGCCATCAGTTCAGGAAAACAAGAAAAGAGATGATCAATGCACATTCCTGGGCCCCCTATATCTATGCTAGTGCAAACAGTAAAAACGGGGGGGGGGGGGGGGGTTGTTACAATTTTATGCATAAAAGGGAAAATCCTTCCAACCATGTCAAGGTAACCCTAGTATGGAAGGTCCTAACAGTTTACCTTGGGTCCAATATTTGTTATAAAGTAATTTTGCCACAGGAGTGCTCCCACAGCCCCCCTTTTGTGTATATCAGTTCAGGAAAGAGATGTGAGAACCTGAGCTGGCAAAACACCAAAGGAGCAGAGGGGAGCATCCAATCACTGTCACACAGGAGGAAAAGACATGGTGGCAAAGATCCCGACAGTCTAGCACAAGTTAGGATTAACCCTTCATATTCCACTGCGATGGAAAGACCAGGAAAATCCATATGGCACATTTTTATGACCAAAATAAGATGTAATGTAATGTCGATCTCAAATCATAATTTGTCCAGGAAATGATGCACCTGATCTATTTTATCTTTATGTTGGATTGAAGATCAATTTGTAGTAATGCTGGGGCAGTGTATGGCCACCATGCTGACACTCCTACATCTTGCAAAAACAACAACTGGGCAACAGTGTTAGATTGGGCATCTGGGGTTCACCGAGAAATATTGTGCAAGGGCCCAACAACCATTTGTTTCCTGCTATAGGAGCCAGCACAGATTTTATAATGCAGTATATAGAACAGCTCTCGGTGTGCTGTAAAAACAATATCTGAGAAGGTGTTACAGTTATTATTGTTAATGTTAAGAGTTAAGACTGTCTGGGTGCCTTTGATCAAGTGCTGTATTTGGCATTAAACGCTTCAGGTGTGTTTTTTAGTGTTGTTCCATTTTTGCCCAATAAAGTAAATTTTAAACCGAAATGATCGAGTCAGTACGTCTTGGGTCACATGCACTGTTGAACACTGGGCACAAGCAAAACATTTTCAGATTGCCTCATGTAATTAATCCCATCTGTCAGTGCGAACTTAATATTATACACATTATATTACTTATACTAATTATCTACCCTGGGTCCCACCATACTGTGTCGCAGCATGTAACCAACTGAAGTCCGACCATGCTTTCTACTGATAATACATGTTTCATGCCTTGCTTCCTGCCTACTCAGTGAGCTACGACATTACCAGCACCAGCAAGCCCCTGCCTTGAGCATGCCCACTTGTGTCCTACTGTTGGGACAAATCATCATATTAATCATTTTTAAAGCTAGCCTGAAGCCTGGAAAGTAAATATTTTCTTTCCCTAAGGTGTCCACAAGCAGAGAAAAGCACAGATTTTGATGCAATGAAATTGCTGAAAGATAAAAATCAGTACAGTGTTTTACAGAGGAACCCTAAGGATGAAATGCAGTATAAGATTAAGAAGATTGTATATGATGCATGGGAAAAGAGTATTATTAATCAAAAAGAAAAACAGTTCTTGATAATTAAACATCCACAGTCTTAGAATATGTGCAGGTCTTGCACCTCGTGGCTCCACACCTATATGAGCCTTTTGCTACAAAAACGACTGGGGGACAACTCCACACCTATATGAGCCTTTTGCTACAAAAACGACTGGGGGACAATACGTCACCCAGTGACTTAGCCCTCTTAGGGACATATTTTTAGGGACATATTTACAACCCCCTTTCAAAACTTCCTTCATACATGGGTCTTGTTCCAGGATGGGTAAATATTTCTTAACAATAGAGACTACTTGGGTGTATTGTGCACTATATCTGGTTACAAAAACAATCTGTTTGCCACCCTCTTTATTTTTCACATATGATTTCTGTGCATTCTCACCCCTAATAAGATTCATTCTCTGCATGGATTCAGCTCTTTTAACTGCTTTCCCTAATGATTTTCTTTTATAACCCCTTTCTATGAACTTTTCTGTCATTTCTTTACTGTTCTCATGAAACAAGGTCAAACTAGAGCAGTTTCTTCTCAATCTCAAGTACTGTCCATAGTGTGTGTTTATGAGAACAGTAAAGAAATGACAGAAAGTTCTAGAAAGGGGTTATAAAAGAAAATCATTAGGGAAAGCAGTTAAAAGAGCTGAATCCATGCAGAGAATGAATCTTATTAGGGGTGAGAATGCACAGAAATCATATGTGAAAAATAAAGAGGGTGGCAAACAGATTGTTTTTGTAACCAGATATAGTGCACAATACACCCAAGTAGTCACTATTGTTAAGAAATATTTACCCATCCTGGAACAAGACCCATGTATGAAGGAAGTTTTGAAAGGGGGTTGTAAATATGTCCCTAAGAGGGCTAAGTCACTGGGTGACGTATTGTCCCCCAGTCGTTTTTGTAGCAAAAGGCTCATATAGGTGTGGAGCCACGAGGTGCAAGACCTGCACATATATGTACAAATCTAATACCTTCACCAGTTTCGGCCACTAAGAAAACCTTTACAATGCGCAATACATTAATTGTAACACAGACCATGTAGTATATTTACTAACATGTACCCAGTGTTCTATTCAATATGTAGGATGCACCACACGTTCCCTGAAGTCTCGTATTCGAACATATAAGAGACATAGAAACCGGGAATGAGTTGAGCCCTTTGGGGAAACACTTTAAAATGTGTAATCGGAGTAATATATCATACCTTAGGGCCCAAGGAATACAACGTATTTATCCAGACAAAAGGAACGAGAGAGGGCTGTTATACTCAGAAAAGCAGAAGTCAAATGGATTTTTTTGTTGGAAAATAGGGTACCGACAGGGTTAAACTCACGATATGACATTCTCTGTTATATAGATTGATTAGCCCTTACAAATCAGGGATAAAGACTTTATTTCTAAATTGTCTTTTTATTTTATTTCTGTTTATTTCCTGATCGTTTTTTGATTGCCTTGGACTGTTCAAATAACATTGTTTCCTTCTGCTGCATAGCAATATGAATGGGTCCACATTTGTATATTCGTGATTTGTGGGCTTTTCTTTTTATAGAAAAAAAAGGGTTTATTTATTTTGTTTATTTTGTTTATTTATTTATGTAACATTGTGAGCTTAATCAGATGAGGTATTCAATATTACCATCTATGTGCCTTCTTCGGAAGTAACCTTGCTCTGTCTGTATTAAGATACAGCGTTTTGCATACTTACTAATTTTAACCATTTTTCGATTGATCAAGGTGGCCTCTTTCCCTTTAAGATCTGTTTCTACAAAGTGTATAAAGGCCAGGGTTAACCCTGTGATCATGTGCCTATGATTAAGAGCCGTTAAGGGCTTGAAACGCGTAAGGCGTTTGTGTTATTATGCTGCTGCTGTTTGAAGATTAAATAAAGACTTTAGATTTTAAAGTATCCAAATGGCTCTACTTTCCGGTGTGCGCCGATACTATTGCTTCTAAGACTGGGATGTTTAATTATAAGAACTGTTTTTCTTTTTGATTAATAATACTCTTTTCCCATGCATCATATACAATTTCTTAATCTATACTGCATTTCATCCTTAGGGTTCCTCTGTAAACACTGTACTGATTTTTATTTCAGCAATTTCATTGCATCAAATCTGTGCTTTTCTCTGCTTGTGGACACCTTAGGGAAGAAAAATATTTACTTTCCGGCTCAGGCTAGCTTTAAAAATGATTAATATGATGGATTTGTCCCAACAGTAGGACACAAGTGGGCATGCTCAAGGCAGGGGCTTGCTGGTGTGGTTATGTCGTAGCTCAACTGAGTAGGCAGGAGCAAGGCATGAAATGTATTATCCGTAGAAGCATGGTCGGACTTCATGTGTTATATGGCGGAGACACAGTATGGTGGGACCCAGGGTAGATATAGTATAAGTAATATAATGGTATAATATTAAGTTCGCCTGACAGATGGGATTAATTACATGAGGCATCTGAAAATGTTTTGCTTGTGCCCAGTGTTCAACAGTGCATGTGACCAGACGTACTGACTCGATCATTTCGGTTTTTAAAATTTACTTTATTGGGCAAAAATGGAACCACTAAAAAACACCCTGAAGCGTTTAATGCCAATACAGCACTTGATCAAAGGCACCCAGACAGTCTTAACTCTTAACATTAACAATATAACTGTAACACCTTCTCAGATATTGTTTTTACAGCACACAGAGAGCTGTTCTATATACTGCATTATAAAATCTGTGCTGGCTCCTATAGCAGGAAACAAATGGTTGTTGGGCCTTGCACAATATTTCTCGGTGAACCCCAGATGCCCCATCTAACACTGTTGCCCAGTTGTTGTTTTGCAAGATTGTAGAGTGTCAGCATGGTGGCCATACACTGCCCCAGCATTACTACAAATTGATCTTCAATTCCACCATAAGAAAAATAGATCAGGTGCATCATTTCCTGGACAAATATGATTTGAGATCGACACATACATTACATCTTATTTTGGTCATAAAAATGTGCCATATGGATTTTCCTGGTTTTCCATCGCAGTGGAATATGAAGGGTTAATCCTAACTTGGTGCTAGACTGTCGGGATCTTTGCCACCATGTCTTTTCCTCCTGTGTGGACAGTGATTGGATGCTCCCCTCTGCTCCTTTGGTGTTTTGCCAGCTCAGGTTCTCACATCTCTTCCTGAACTGATATACACAAAGGGGGCTGTGGGAGCACTCCTGTGGCAAAATTACTTTATAACAAATATTGGACCCAAGGTAAAATGTTAGGACCTTCCATACTAGGGTACACCTTGACATGGTTGGAAGGATTTTCCCTTATGCATAAAATTGTAACAACCCCCCCCCCCCCCATGTTTTTACTGTTTGCACTAGCATAGATATAGGGGGCCCAGGAATGTGCATTGATCATCTCTTTTCTGTTTCTGAACGATGGCTGCATCAATAATGTGCACAATTTACAGAGGCAGGGTGTAGTGAGCTCTTTCCTGTCCTCGCCTAGTTTACTTATGCCTGTGATGGGGAAGCTGGTGCAGCATGATGACGTCATCGCAGGAAATTTGAAAAAGCAACAATTTCTCAGGAAGTAGCTGATAATCGTGAGTAGAGGGTTAGTGTTGCTCCTTTGCAGCTGCTCAGGTTTACCAGTGTAACTTCTGAGCATTTATTGACTTGAAAACCAGGAAAGAAATTAATCCCAAATTAACATCAAAAGAAAAGCTGTTGGAATTTCTCCAGGGAAGTTTTGAAGAAAAATCTAAGCCTGGCAACACTTCATGGACAAGTGTCCGCAATATCAGCAATTATAGATAAGAGGTTGCTTTAGATCCAATAATAATACATTTCTTTAATGGGGTCACATCAAACCATTCATCAAAAAAGAGTACCTCCCTGGGACTTATAGACAGTGTTAAGATCATTACAACAATCTCCATTTGAACCACTAGAATAATTAATTCTCTCTGGGACTTATTAGACAGTGTTAACATCACACAACAATCTCCATTTCAACTGCTAGAATAGATAATTTAAAAGATTTAAAGGGACACTATACTGAAAAAATGACTTTGCCTCATCTTAATCTGTAATTGAATCATCTGTAAGTAGCACTGCTCTGATTTGTGTGTGTTGCTGCATGTTTTCAATCCAGCTCACATTTTGTTTGGCAACAGTATCCCCCCTCCTCTTTTAACCAGTCCCACTCCATCCGACCTGACTTTTTTCCACAAGCAACTGTCAAGCTTCCACACGCATTCCAACTGTAAAAACTCTTTTTCCATTCCAGCTACAGTAAAACTAATGACTAAACAAACAAACTGGATACATGTGTAGCGGCACTCAGAAGACTCGCCTCGTAGTGCGTCTTGTTCCAGAGGACTACCCCCCAGGTTCAGGTGTAGGTAAGTATAAACAGAAAAGCAAAAGAAGTGCTTACTCACAGAGGTAGAGTTGGAAAAATAAAATCAGTCTTTTATTCAATACATCTAAAAGCACAGAGACATAATGGTTGATATGCCATCAGAGGCCTCTGATGAACAGGGACACTCCCACAAAACATGTCAAGCAGGTGGGCAGTATCAACCATTGCTGATATACAGTAAAACTACTCAACAGAAGAAATGATTGACAGCTGAAATATAAAAAGTTTTAGATGGATATCTAAAGAAATAGGGGGCAGATCACCAACAAAAAAAAATATATATATGTCAGTGTGGTGGGGGGAAGAATCAATTAAAATAACCTATTTTTCGTATAGATGGTTCTTAACACTCAAAAACACTTTTCCTGGTCGCAATTGCATCAGCAACCAGAGTTTCAGAGTTGAGAGCACTCAAAACTTTTCCATCATGTTTAATAATAAAGAATTAGACAAGACTAGACCCAAAAATCCAAAAATAGTTACAAACTTCATGTGAATTAAGAAATTATACTCTCTACATTCAGACGGACCAAATTATAACTCACTAGACTTGAAAACATCCTGCAAAAAACTCCCTATAGGGAATCTACCGTGGCTGAGGGAAACTTTCACTCTTTCCCGAAATGAATGTCACTTTGCTATATACAATGCCCCATAAAACCCCAATACTGTCAAATCCAACGTATAAGGGCTTTTGCTAGTGTGTGTGTACCTATCTTAACAGTTGATTTCTTTTTTGTTTGTTTTTTGTTGTTTGTTTTTTAAAATCTTTTTTTTAGGTTACACCCTCATATTACACTGCCGTGTTTGGGACCAGGAAAAGAAAATGACTGTAAGTATGATTAAGATTTTAGCTTTCTGAAGCTAAGAACTCAGCGTTTGGCCAAATTTAGAAAGATGATCGTGCCTATATATGTAGCTGCCTTGATTTTGCATGAAAAAAAGATTTTAAAAAGACAAAACAAAAAAAAAACAAACAAAACAACTGTAGTATCAAATTCATGTGTGTGAAGCAGGAAAAGCTTAAAGGGTATGTCCACCGTAAAACTAATTTTAATATGCTGTTCCCCCATGTCCCCAGCCCCAACCGCATAAAAAAAAATTTTCAGAAAGCCCCCCAAACTCTTACTCCTCCCCTCGTTCCTCCGCCACTGCCAGCCTTGCTTGCGAGAATGCAAGCAGGGGGCGGGACGCAGTCGCTGAGCGGCAGGCCAATCACGGACGGGCTGCCGGTCATTCAGTGCAGCGGAGGAAAGAGGAGAGGTAAGTAAGAGTTTGGGGAGCTTTTTGAAAAAAAAAAATATGCGGTTGAGGCTGGGGGACATGGGGAGCAGCATATTAAGGGGGATTTGTGCTAGGGGGAGGGAATAGTAGAACGGGAGGGAGAGGGAGGGAGGGGGAGAAGGGCTGCAGTACGCATGGCAAATATCTAACGGAGGCAAGATAGCAGGCAGAGCCCTGCTATCCTCATGGTGGTTAGTTTTGGGACTTTGGGGGGGGGTTAAGGAGAACCCTATGGAGCTGGGATGTGAGGTAAGGATTAACTACACTACATGGTGGGGCCAGTAGTTGGGGGATTATAGTTTTGGGGGTGGACATGCCCTTAATCAGCTGTAATTTAGTATCCATGCAATAAGAATAGTCCTGTTTTTTTTACACGTATGTTTATGCTTACCAGTAACAATACAATTATTTTACGATAAAATAAAACATGACTTCATTGTTATCTGTATGATAGCTACAATTATAATTTTTAAAAATGTAAGGTGTTTGGAGATTTAAAAACAAAAAATACAATGATGCCCTCCTTTCTAACATGATTATAGGTCAGTATAGTCGCTTAAAGAATCGCACAATCGCTGTGTGATACTCAAATAAATAATAAACAAACACATTTATTAATTAAAACCATGATGTTCACTTTAGAAAATGGATTCCTAAATGCAAGTACACATATCTCTCTTGATCTCCTAACATTGCCAAAACCATAAACTCAGCAAGTAATGTACCGATAGAAAATACGTAAGGTAATTGAACTACATTTCCCAGAGTATCACCACGCGACCCGGAAATGCATTGAAGTTTCCAAAGACAGGGAGAATTTGCCTTCCCTGTAGTGTGTCGTTTAGGATTGTGGTCATAAGCCTGACAACATACCTGGTGTCTTCTTTCTGAACATGAAAACGGATCTTCCAACCCTTCTCTGACCAGTTAATCTTCTCATGCTAATTGTAAGTATAATTGTGATATAAACCCCACATTTTATCTTTCCGGTACCTGTAAGAAAGCTGAAAAGCATTGTGTTCATGTTACAGAGCTTTTATGTAGCACGGTTTCGTGTAATTACTACAACGTTATCGAATAATATACGACCCTAGCCTTGTAGTGCTGCAGTTTAAAAGTGATATTTCCGAGGAATGTATTTCCTTTTAAACTTGCATTATCGTTTTCTTAATATGGAACACTGTTAGACGCATAATTGAACCGCTTAAAAGTGCTTTTAAAGAAGCGCAATTAAGGATTCGGCTATTGCATACAAAACATAACAACATTGCTTATCGCAAGTTAGAAGTGCTTGCTAAATCACTAGAAGATCCCGTTACGAGCAAAGCTTCTCCACCCTTCCAGTTTCTCAGCGAACAGATTCAATTACTTATGTCTGCGTTGTGTCTCATTGTGATTGGCTGGAAACCGTAATAAGAACACGCTGAGCGGTTATTCAAAAACCCGGAGAGAAAATGAAAACAGGGACAAACTAATGCAAACGTGTCTGTAGCTATGACCTCTTTACTTAAATGTGCAATCATCAACTATTTAGCAAAGATTAATATTTTTTTTAAAGGATAGCTGTTTTTTTAACCATTAAGGATTTGAATGTAATAATACGTTTGACTGTGCTAAAAATATCTGCAACAACCAGGGCATTTTTACTGGTTACCTGCAGTAAACTGGGTCTCTTCCACTTAGTTTATTGCACACATAAGATGTTGCAATCCACTTATTGTGCAATAATAAACTAAGTTGAAGAGACCCAGAGTGCACTATGTCACTTTACATTTTGAGTGTGTGTGTGTATATATAGTATATATGCTCACATGTCTATGATAAAACATAACCATTATTGGACAAACATAATAGCAACTCAACGCTTTCTGTCCTCAGCGGGCCCGTCATCAGGATTGTGCAACGCACACCCTTATCTCCTTATATACCCATGCCCTGTGAACACACCCTGGATGCATAGAATAAACATTACAAGCAAGATCAAAAACATTTTAAAAGTTCCAAAAATCATAACTTTAGATAGTGTAATGGTCCACTACTCCAACACATTTTTCAGTTTTGAAATCCAAGCTGTAGATTCTCAGAAATCTTCATTTTAATAACAGCTGTACAGGGAAAGACAAGTCACTCAAACCAGGTATGCTAATTTGTATCCTCCAGTGACCTCTTACTAGGATCTCTCAAAAATGTGAAAACATTTTATATAACCCCAAATATAATTAGTGATAATCATATTGGTCTCCTGTATGTCTGTATATTGTCTATTATGCTCCGTCTGTCTATAATATATCAATCTGTGTGTCTATCTGTCTTTCTACATTATATATCAATCTGTGTGTCTGTCTTTCTATCTATTATATATCAATCTTTATGCCTATCTGTCTTTCTATCTATATATATCAATTATATAAAGTCTGTCGTCTATCTTAGCTATCTGTCTGTATCTACTGTATCTATCCTATCTATCTATCTATCTATATATCTATCTATCTATCTATCTATCTATCATCTATCTATCTATCTATCTGAGATGTGTCAGAGGAGGTCACTTACTGGAGCCCCCCAGCATGTCTGCTTGCTTGTGAAGGGAGGAAGTTGTCCCATGCGCAGCTGCCCCTGCCCCACCTACTTTCAGCAGACATGTACTTTCCTGTTGGAGGAGAGGGAGAAATGTTCTAACACAGCAGCAGCTCCATCCACTATCAGCAGTGTCAGGAAGATATGTTAATGAGCTTTAAAGTGTTGGCTGTGAAGTAATGCCATACAGTAACCCCCAATACTTTCCAGTATAGATGTTGGAAACTACAACAACAGCAACTGAATCATGCTGGGAGTTGTAGTTTCCAAACATCTACATGGAAAGGTATTGGAGGTATCTGTATGGGATACTGTCCATTTAAAGGGCAACAATGCCTCAAAACAATATAGAATCAGGAGGATGGTATGTATTGTTAAAAATATTGCCTTTTGATTCTGTATTGTTTTGAGGTTTTAGTTGCTTTAAATAGACAGCAGAATTCCCATACATTATTCCCGTACAGTATAAACCATCTAATTTGGCTATTACAGTATGGGACTACTGTATGGGAATTCTGCAGTCATTTAAAGGGCAACTAACGCCTTAAAACATTACATTGTTTTTGAGGCCCTTTAAATGGACAGTAATCCCATACAGTAACCTCCAATACCTTTCCAATGTAGATGTTTGGAAACTACAACTCCCAGCATGATTCAGTTGCTGTTGTTGTAGTTTCCAATACAGTAATAGGCATAGTGGATTTGGCTATTAGTAAGGCAATTCTGCTGTCCATTTAATGGGCAACTAAAGCTTCAGAACAATACAGAATCAAGAGGCAGTGTGGTCATAATTTCAACCCCTGGCTTATACTTATACATTTTGATGTGTCATTTAAATGGTAACAATCATAGTACACCAAACATATACATCTTTCCTATATGTAATATCCTATACCCCCACCTCAGATGTGGGCACCCATTTACCTGCTCTCCAGCACTATGCTGAAGCTGGTCACAATTGTGACCAGCTTTCGTTTTTATCAACAAGTTAGCAAACCATCTAGGGGGGGGGTGACAGGACCTTAAGGTTAAGACAAAGAGAAGCTTTTGGAATCATGAACTCAACATTCTGTGTTCCAAAGAGACTATGATTCTATATGTATCTATTTAATGATTGTCATCTATATTTAACTCCATGTTGGATTGTTATATATATGGATGCTTTGGATGTTTTTAATGATATGTCATGTGATAGGTCATGTGATTTGCCCAGGCCTTACAAGGATAGCTAATGAATAGGTAATTACATCATTGAAAAGGTAGTGGATACTACCGAAAATTGCTGTTTTTTTTTTTACCTGAAAATGATGATTTATATGAAATAAACATTCAACGTCTTCGTCTTCTTTCTATACTTTCAGAGGATTACAGGTTATCCCCACCTGTGCGTTGTACCAACTATATATATAGAATATATATATATATATACTGTTACCAACGGACAGAGCACTCGCAGGTCTTCTCTAAAGTCTTTATTATTAATACATCATATATAATATATATATTTTCCATTCGAAACAGAGCAGTCCTAGGTCTTAAAAAAAACAATTTTATTGATCAAGTGGTCTGTGAGGCCTACATGTTTCATCCAAACATGCAGGGCCGTCATCACACCCTGATGAAAAACTAAATAAAAACAAAACTAAGTAATTAGTTTTGGCACTAATATTGACCACAAGTAATTGTTATCATTTAGGCCATATGTATTATAACGTATTATAGTGTTAAAGCTATCCCAGAGAGATCCTTGTTTTTAATTTTTATTATTATTTTTATCTCTAATTGTACCTTAGATATGTACACTCGTAGTGTTATCAGCTAGCACTTTGGTTTTAATACAGTTACTTGTAAATTTGTTCACTTGCAGGGGTGTGTTGGGGGAGGGCACTTACCTTTATGTTGTTCCGATGTGATGACCTGTATTCTCATAATAGCAACGTTTCGGGTCCATATTACCCTTCATCGCATGTGAGAACAAAGAGTTAATGGCCTATCAAGACCACCCTTTTATACATCATCCACAGGATATGACATTAACACAAATTAAAGTAGCCATATTGTTACATATTATAATGTTAACCTTCGTACACATTAATAAACATATTCTACTATGGAATACTATGGAATGAAAGTATTAACTTTTTGGATTAAACTTACCCACAGATAGGAATCAGGTATTACATTATGAAAGTCAACATCCCATTACACAAAGAAAGCTATTCCCACCAGTCAATTTACTAGAATAGAGAGACTGGTGAGTAATGAACATGTTAAATCTGAACAGATGCAGACAATCGAAACTAAATTACGGAGGAGGGGTTATCCTGCAAAGGTGATCAAAAAGATAACAGTGTTCTCCCCAGAATGTTTTCCAGCCGGGTGGCATGAAAAGTAGCCGGGTGTGGAAAAATGTGCACTGATTATGCTCATTATATAGTCAGAGATGTCTAACTTTGTGCCACTAGATGTTTGAAAACTATGGCTCCCAGAGAGTTGTAGTTCGGCAACATCTGCGGGGAGTTGTAGTTCGATAATATCGGCAGGGAGTTGTAGTTCAGCAACATCTGTAGGAGTTGTAGATCGGTAACATCTGAAGGTAACCCAGATGTAATATGGCAGCACAAGCACATGTGCCACATTTTGTGGCATAGGGATCTTGCAAAAATAATCTTCAAGTGTAAAAGAAGGGGCCTGGATTGGGCAGTGTTTGCGGGAGTTTAACTGATCTATTGGCACCTATTAACAACTATATCTAAATTCTTTTAAATCACAAGTGTTCTGTCAAAAACTTTTTCCAGCCGGTGGCATGAAAAAGTAGCGGGTGGCGCGCCCGGCTAAAAGACCCTAGGAGAAACACTGGATAAAGTACAGAAGTAAGGGACGGTGAAACGGTTTGAAACGGATATAAAATCCAGATTGAAGTTTGTCACCAACTTTAATGATATGAGTAGTGGAATTTCTAACATACTAAGAAACATTGGAGATTTTGAAAAATGCTTTCCGACATATTGAATTTCAAGCCCCTCCTATGATGTCATTCAAAGGTACAAGACATAGGTTCCAGATAATTAGCTCTAGATCTAAAAGGGATATTTGTTCTGAAACAGGGAAAGGGACCCTTATGGCTAACTAAAAGCCATATTGTATTTATTGACCCCTAGTACTACAGGAAAGGAATTTATACCCCATTCAGGGAATCATTCATTTAAAAGGTAGTCACACATGGTGACACTAATTGTAGTTTATGTAATTGTATTGTCCATGTGGCCTACTTATGTAGGAGAGACAACACAAAAAATTAAATTGAGAATGACGCAACACAGATCCTCAGTAAACACGAGACAAACACATTTGCCCTTGCCCAAACATTATGTTGATAAAGGACATCTAGCAACTGATATGAGTTTAGGTATATTGGAATCTATACCTTGAATTATGTTGGAAACAGGGAACACCGACTTGAAATGTTAGGGATGTCGGTGGATTAAAAGTTGGGCTCCCTACATCCTAATGGATCTAAGAGATTATAATTTATATTTATAGGCTTTGAAGTCTCTGGCTTAGGGAATCTCCCATAGAATGTTTATTGATGTGTACGAAAGGGTAACATATAATATGTAACAAATATGGCTGCTTTAAATATGTGTATGATGTCATATCCGTGGATGATGTATAAAAGGGATGGTCTTGATAGGCCATTCACTCTTAGTTCTCAAGCCTGATGAAGGGAAACCCGAAACGTTGCTATTATGAGAATATTTGACCAGAATTTTTGAATATATTGCATGATATAAAAACAGAGTGCTGCTCGTCTCTTTTTTTCTGGATAAAATTGGGGATACAGCTCCCTATTTTGGAGATTTGCACCAACCTGTAATATGGATTCAATTTAGGGTGTTTATTCAACAAAATGGGTTTAACATGTTTCTGCCCAAGAGCGGGGTCCGTCTTCAGAACATCCGAACACTGTGTCTCTAAAAATTTCAAATGCCGTGATCCTCCAATCCTGCGAGTTGATGCCACATATTTCTATTAGCCTAGCGCCAATGGAGGATCACGGCATTTAAACTTTTAGAGCACAGTTTTCAGATGTTCTGAAGACGGCCCCGCTCTTGGGGCGGAAACATGTAAACCCATTTTGTTGAAATATAACACTTGATTTTGTGAGTCTTGCGGTGCCTCCGTTTATAACAGTCTGTACTTACCTCTGGATTGTGCACCAGGCCAAGCGATGCACAGTGGAAAATGAGGGGGGGGGAGGGGGGGCGGATGGGGGGAGGGGTGGAGTGGTGGGGGGGGGTGGGGGAGGGGGAGGGGGGGTGTGGGGGGGGGGGGGGTGGGGGGGGGGGGTGGGGGGGAGGGGGGGGGGAGGGGGAGGGGAGGGAGGTGGGGGGTGGGGTTGGGGGTGGAGGGGAGTGGGGGGGGAGGGGGGGAGGGTGGGGGGGGGGGGTAGGGGGGGGGGTGGGGTGTATGGGGGATGGGGAGGTGGGGGAGAGGGGGGGGGAGGGGGGGATGAGGGGGAGGGGGGGAGGAGGAGGGTGGCTGGAGGGGGGGTGGGGTGTGGGAGTGGAGAGAGGGGGAGGAGGGGGGGGAGGGGGGGGGTGGAGAAGGTCAAACTAGAGCAGTTTCTTCTCAATCTCAAGTACTGTCCATATTCTAAATAACAACAGTAATGAGAATAATGATGATGACCCAGAAATATGTAACTCTGATAATAATTGTAATTCTAATAGGGGTACTAATAATGATAATAATCTGGAAACTTTAATTTCATTAATGGATAATTGTGATACCTTTAATAACCGTGTAGGTGAAGACCCCAAGAAACATAGGAATAAGTTTAGGGCAAAGTCTAAATTTTATCCCTTACAAACGAGGAGTTATAGTGTGGATATGTTTCAAGAACTAGTTGAGGTTGAACTTAGAAACCTATACCAGACAGTAAATAAAGGGGATAAGAAGAATAAATGGAGTAATCTTGATCGTGCAGAATGTGAAGCCATGCATAGACTCAAAAAGGATGATTCCATTATAATTAAGAACTCAGACAAAGGAGGGATGGTTGTGGTATTAAATAAGAGCGATTACCAACAGGAAGCATTGAGACAACTAAATGATAAGGAAGTGTATATGGGTATAGAGCATAATCCAACAGAGAAGTTTAGACAGGAATTGGGAAAAAATAGTGGAAGATGGAGTGGCAATAGGGATTATAGATACAAATATGACAGACTATTTAATCCCCAAATTTCCTGTCACCCCCATCTTTCATCACTTACCTAAAACACATAAAAACGAACTCCCTATTAAAGGGAGACCAATAGTTGCGGGGATAGCCTCCTTGAATGAAGGACTCTCTGAATTGTTGGACTTCCTTTTACAACCATTAGTGAAAAGATTAGAATCTTATATTAGGGATACTACCCACATTCTTAAAGTTATAGATAATCTTACATGGCAGGACCAGTACAGTTTGGCAACCACTGATGTGGTTTCATTATATTCATGTATTCCACATTTTTGGGGTATACAGGCGACCATTTATCATCTGGAACAGTATAGCTCATACTCTACAGAATGGAAAAACTTTATTATCGATGCACTTACATACCTACTCACACACAATTTTTTTTGAGTTTGATGGGTTATTTTATATACAACGATGTGGAGCATCAATGGGTGCAAAATTTGCTCCAACATATGCTAATCTGTTTATGGGGTGGTGGGAGGAGACTAGTCTCTTCCACCACCCCGAGTTTAAAGGTGAAAACGGCAAAGTGGTAATGTATAAGAGATATATAGATGACCTCCTTTTTGTTTGGGGAGGTTCTAGACAAGAATTTGAAGATTCCATGTATGAAGGAAGTTTTGAAAGGGGGTTGTAAATATGTCCCTAAGAGGGCTAAGTCACTGGGTGACGTGGGGGTTGTAAATATGTCCCTAAGAGGGCTAAGTCACTGGGTGACGTGTTGTCCCCCAGTCGTTTTTGTAGCAAAAGGCTCATATAGGTGTGGAGTACTTTCCGGTGTGCGCCGATACTATTGCTTCTAAGACTGTGGATATTTTACGAACCAGGCGAAGGGTTCGGGGCAGGCGGCACCCGGACCACCAAGGGGAAGCGGTGAGTCTTTTCATGTGTACAAAAGCATATATTTTCTCTGACTGTTTTGGGCATTTTCTGATAATACAAATATAGCGGTTGGGCCTGGGGGGACAGGGGGAATTTTTTTAGAAGGGTGGACATACCCTTTAAGGGAAGGAGTGCGGGAGACATCAATAAGGTATAATATTTCTCACATGTAGGTGTGTGTTTGGCTTGGATGGAAGAGACCGGGAGAAAAGAAGTGCACAGTTGATAATGTATGTCATGTATTTAATAGTTATTGAGGAGGAGAAATTGCTTGAGGGATGTATAACACATATTTATAGCAAAACGTTATATACAACATTATCATTATTATATACAAAATTATCATTATTATATTAGCGTAAATATACAAATGTTGTGGTGAACCTACTTTTGAACATGCTACATGTAATTGGCCGTGGGGAAAACATGCTGATTGCAACTTGAGTGACTGGCGGGAATTACATTCTTCTTGTGTCTCAGAAATGTGAAATGCGGACTCTTTGTCTGTGTTGTCAAAGCCAGGCATCGTTCTGTTGCGTGGTCTGTGAGCTTTGTTTTTTTTAAAGCATGCTTTATTTTTTGCACATTAGTTAGCAGTATGTCATTTTGTTTGCACTTTAACACTTTATTGATTGGTATCTAATAGTCAATATAAAGTGCTCTTTGAGTTAGTTTCAGATCCAAATTGAAGTGAGTGACATGCAGGCAGGGTGTGTCTGGTGCTTAAGTCCAGGTAATGCATGTAATTCCCATGCCATACCCCCCAACTGTCCTGGTTGAAAGCTTGTGCATGGTCGTGCCATTTGTGGGCATGGGAATGATGTTTTGGGGCGTGGGTGTCAAGTTTGGGGGTGTGGTGTTTGGGGGCATGGACATGATGTTTGTCGACATGGGCATGATTGGGGGCATACCTGTGATGTTTGGGGGTGTGGCTGTGATGTATGGAGGCGGCCATAATGTTTTTTTTTCAACATTTTGGGGCATGGCAGTAATCTTTGGGGCGTGGCCTTGACGGTTAGGGAATGATTGTGAATGTGATGTTTGGAGGAGTGGCCGTGACAGCAATATCTGAGAGCATGGTCACACCATTTGGGGCATGGTTTTTGATCAGAATTGAAAGTGCCATGATGTCTTTGTTCTTTTATTTGTAACTGTCTGTAAAATGTGTGACATGCAGGCAGCGTGTGTCTGTTTTAAGTCCAGGCAATGCAGGTAATTCCCATGTAGTCCATAACTCCAATCGTTCCAGTTTGAGTAGGTGGATAGGGGTATGTATGTGATCTTGTGGGCAGGGGCATGGCATTCTAGGGTGTGGACAGTATGGGGGCATGTGTGATATTGTGGTGTCCAGGAGGCGTGGACGGGACATATGGTGTCATGGTTGCGATGTTTGGGGGCATGGCCACGCTGTTTGAAAGCGTGGGCATGGCCATGCAATTTGTGGATATATGTTGTTTTGGGATGTAGGTGTCAAGTTTGGGGGTGTGGTGTTTGGGGGTGTGCCATAATGTTTTTTTAGGGGGGGCTGACCACAATATCTGGGGGCATGGTCAGAACATTTGTGGGCATGGGTGTGATGTTTGGGGCCATGGCCTTGATGGTTGGGGTATGATTGTGACCGTGATGTTTGGGTGCGTTGTCACACCATTTCCATCACATAGGTATTTAAACAGTTCCTCAGACCGTCAATTAGCAATAATGTAAATTATTAGAAACAGATATTACATTCCATTCTCAACCCAGCTTGTGTTGCCTCTACCATATTGCTCCTTTCAGGTTTTTGTTGCTCAAATCAGATTAACTTATTTTTTAGCCTGTGCTTTACATGTTGATTCAATTGTTACAATGCCATACTTTCTGTAGTATAAAATATTTTAGCCAAAAGATTTGTAAGCCTTCCACCATATCAAGGTAGACTTTCAACTGACCTAACCAGTCTAACAAACTTATCAAAGCTAACCTAACCATATTAAAGGATTTTAACCACATCATATCTGTTACTAGGGAAAATTCTTCTTTTTTTTTCTTGACTGGTCAAGGAACATTTTTTTCTACAACTGCCTGTGTGCCTCACTCTGCCAAATGGTAGATGTGGCCCTGTTGAGGGTGTGGCCTTGACAATTGGGGTATGGCCAGGATGTTTAGGAGCATGGGCATGGCCATAACATTTTGATGTGTGCCTGTGATGTTTGGTCACGTGGCCATGCCTTTGGGGGTGTGGTGATGATGTCTTGGGTCATTTTCCATTACTACAGCGCATTCCAGGAGGCTCTCAATTTCCTAACAGAACAATAACCGCAAATGTAATTCATATCACCAATAGCAACATAGTCTTTCCAGAATTTATATTTGAAACTTTATAGGAGCAATTTGTATTGTCTTACAGACCCTAAGGGGTCTTGTGTCTTTTGTAGAAGCTTTTGTTCTTAGTCTACAGTTGCTGTATCTGTATATCTGTACATTATGCTGTTGTTGTCCATTGAAGTGGACTCTTTGTCTGGACTTTTAGTCGGGCAGCGCATGGAGCCCATACCCTTCATCTGAGTTGCTGAATTGGGACCTCACACTCTGCAATTGATGTGCAGGCTTTCTGTTGTTCAACTTGGACTTCATGGGCATCGGCCCTTTCAGAGGGTGTCACCATAATGTGGATGAATTCGGGTGTGGCTGTGAAGTGAGCGCATACATACTTATATGCAAGATTTCTACTTTATATCGTAGCATATGATATGGTAGAGCATTGTTAATTAGCTCTCGCCAAGTTATAATTTTTGGAGAGTCTGGGGCCATCCATTTTGGTACAATTGTTTTCAGAGCCATAAATAATATTTCACGGGGGTAAGTTAATTTATAGGTGTCTTCTAGCTCTAGAGTGTTAATTCCCAGTATGCATAATCTAGGGTCATAAGGATCACAGGTCAGTGTAATAAGGATGTGAGAAATCTGACAACCCTAGTCCAAAAATGTTTTATCTGGGGACTGTCCCAGATAAGAGGCCAAAAAG
Source organism: Hymenochirus boettgeri (assembly GCA_019447015.1). Classification (NCBI taxonomy): domain Eukaryota; kingdom Metazoa; phylum Chordata; class Amphibia; order Anura; family Pipidae; genus Hymenochirus; species Hymenochirus boettgeri. Next base: position 125,154,970 of record CM033474.1, read on the forward strand.
TCTGCTGCATTTGCATAACATTTGGGACAGGCATTTGAGTGCATTGTAGATATACGGTATAACTTTTGTGGGGTCAAGTAGGCCTGATGGACAATATACATCTGTATTAGCCGGTTATTGGTCTAAGGTGAGATGTGTGTTGATCCAAGCTCATCCTAATCATCCAACATAAGTTCAGGTATGTTTATGAATCCACTGTTGGATTATTATTGCACTTTGTGCATCAGTCTGGGTATTGATTAGATGAGTATATAATCGAAAGACTAATCCCTAGAGTCCTTGCGTTTTAAGTATTCTGGTTGTCTGGAGTTTGGTTATTGGTATTTTTCTGTCCAGGAATTCAGCGTGTATACAGTGACGTAATTGCAGATACCTATAGAAGGATGTCCCAGGGAGATCAAATTTGATTTTTATATCTTTAAACGTTGTAGTATGTCTCCAAGTTGTTGTATTCCTTTCGTTTCCCAGCTCCACAAAAAAATTCCGCCAATTGGGGGAAAGATTGATTGTGCCAAAGTGTTGTTTCCAGGAGGATGCCTGTATATTTTAACAACTCATTTATTTCTTTCTATACAGCAGTGGAGAGTATGGACCTGTGATGTAAGAGGCTAATATATACTCTGCAGGAGAGGGAGTTTCATTTGGTTTTAACCATATTGGCAATACAGTTCAAAGATACCCCTGAACACTGCTGTTGGCTACTAGCCAGACAAAGAGGTGCAATCCTCTTAGCCCTCTACTCCTAGGGCAAAGTAATCCAGACAAGATGAAAGGCAGGGGGGCACACTATTTAAAGTGGGTACATAAATTTATTGGTGCAAAAACCATACAATGTTTCGGGAAGGATACGTCCCTTACTCAGGTATAACAGGCATTGAGTGTTCAACAAACATTTATACTCCATAACCCCACCTACCAATCATGTGACAGCATGATAGACATGTTAGGGCACCAAAGTGAGTCTGCCCTATACTTTTCAGTGCATATATGAAAACATACTTCATTACATCAATTAAAGTGCATGACATGAATCTTAAAAAGACCGTAAAAATACTTAATAAAACATAATTTCTACATAATCATACAAAGATTTTTTAGGATTATGTAGAAATTATGATATTGTCAGTTTTTGTCTTTTAGTGTGTATGATGCTTTAAAGGTGAGTATGGCCTCAAGTTGTTTTTGCGTGGGTTGGAATTGAGGGAATTGGACCATCTGTAGTATTCTAATTTGAGTGTAGGGAGTAATTGTGATTGTAAGCAATACTGTATCTGAAAGTATCTTGTGAAGTAGTCCAGATGTCTTTTTGTTGTTATGAATGTCTGCTAGTTGGATCCCGAAATGTCAACTATGTTGTTTTATGTGTGTTAGTCTTTGTTAAGCGAGCTAGGAGTTTTTCCTTGTTCATAGTATTGCTGTTTTTGAAAGAATGATTACAATGTGCCTTTTCTTTGAGCAAATATATCATACTCCTTTGTAGTTTTGTTGCCAGTTTTTTTTAGGGTGTCTGACTTAGTCGGTTCACATCTTGCAACTGTTTAGCCAGGTTATCTTCTTCAATTTGAGTTTCTCTAAAGGCTATGTCCACCCCTAAAATAAAATTTTATATCATGCTCCCCCATGTCCCCCAGCCCCAACCGCATGTTTAGTTTTTTTAAAGCCCCCCAAACTCTTAATTACCCTCCCTCATCCTCCGCCGCACTGCCGGCCCTCTGCTTGCGAGAATGCAAGCAGAGGGGCGGGACCGGCAGTCGCGTCTGTGATTGGCTGAGCGCAGCCAATCACGGACGCGGCTGCCGTGTCATTCATGCAGCGGGGAAAGCGGAGGAGGTAAGTAGAGTTTGGGGAAGCTTTTTAAAAAAAAACATGCAGTTGGGGCTGGGGGACATGGGGAGCAGAATATTTAGGGGTTTTTCGCTAGGGGGAGGGATAGTAGAACGGGAAGGAGAGGGAGGAGAGGAGGGAGAGGGAGGGGAGGAGGGGGGAGTAAGGGCTGCAGCACGCATGGCAGAATCTCCGGGGCCAGGTAGCAGCAGTTACCTATATGGACTGTCTAGCCTCCTGGTGGGCGTTTTTTGGAACTTTGGGGGGGACTACAGGAGAACCAGATTGGAGTTTGGGATGTGAGGTAAGGATTAAACTACACTACATGGTGGGGCCAGTTATGTTGGGGGGATTATAGTTTGGGGGTGGAACTGCCCTTTAAGAACGTTATTGTTGAGTTTAAAGTCCATTGGCATAGGATTCAGGGGATGGGTACAATGGTCCAGCTTAAAGAAGAATCAAAAACTGGCCCCTCCAGGGTTCCATACCATTAATAAAGGCAAGCCAGAAGGGATGTATTCTCATTGAGTTACTTGATTGGGTTATTAAGTGCCAGTAGGTCCAGAGTGTGGTCCAATATTCCACTGGGGTGATAGGTTACATGTTGGACTTGCGGCTCTAAGTATTCATTCACAAAAGAGTAATCGAGTCTACAGAGTATGTCATGTGTTGAGGAGTAGCATGAATAAGTAGAATTCCACCAGTAGCAGCCCATTTCCTTGAAGCCAAACTCCAAATATGGAAATTAAGAGGTATGGTTATTGACCACATACCCACACTAAAAGAGGTGAAATCGTGAAAGCATGTTGCTTAGGAAAGAAACATATTGGATCCATAAATTGGACACGCTACAGCCAAAAGGGCTCAATACTAGCTTACTAACTTGATAAATCATAATGATATCTCAAAATATAGATGGAATGTTTAGCTGCTATATGTTCGTATGATATAACTAGAAAGGGAAAGTTTAAGTATAAACTTTGAATTTGGCTTGAAAGACTGCATTTTGGAAGGGAATTTGTGTGTTTGTGCTGCAGATTTTAAAACTCAATAATGTCAATGAGGAGGACATTGTTGTTTTTTACTTACCCTTTAAATATGTCACATGGATTAAAGGTAGGTCAGTTGGTGTGTGTGTATTCATATCAGGTTGGGGGATAAAATACTAACTTATTTGATGATTGGTCAAAATGATTTTTTTTTAACTTTAGTTACTCTTTACGTATGGCTGCCATAGTAATGGATAAGTAGATCAGTAGATGTGTTTACCCGTGTCGGGTTGAGAGTTAAAAAAAACAAAAACTTATTTGATGATTGGTCAAAATTAGTTTTTTTGACTTTAGTTACCCTTTAAGTATGGCTGCAACAGTAATGGAGGGTTGGTCTGTAGCTGTGTAAACCTGTATCAAGTTGGGGGTTAAAAAAACAAAGTTTTTTGATTATTGATCAAAATTTGCTTTTTTGACTTTAGTTACCCTTTAAAGTATGGCTGCCACAGTAATGGATAAGTAGATCAGTAGGCGTGTGTACCCATGTCGGGTTGAGAGTTTAAAAAAAAACTTTTTTGATGATTGGTCAAAATTAGTTTTTTTGACTTTAGTTACATTTAAGTATGGCTGCAACAGTAATGGAGGGGTAGGTCAGTAGCTGTGTGTACCTGTATCATGTTGGGGGTTAAAAAAACAAAGTTTTTTGATTATTGATCAAAATTAGCTTTTTTGACTTTTGTTACCCTTTAAAGTATGGCTGCCACAGTAATGGATAAGTAGATCAGTAGGTGTGTGTACCCGTGTCGGGTTGAGAGTTAAAAAAAAAAACTTTTTGATGATTGGTCAAATTAGTTTTTTTGACTTTAGTTACCCTTTAAGTATGGCTGCCACAGTAACGGATAAGTAGATCAGTTGGTTGTTATACCTGTATCACGTTGGGGGTTAAAAAAAAACAACTTTTTGATGATTGGTCAAAAAATTTTTTTTACTTTAGTTACCCTTTAGTTATGGTTGCAACAGTAATGGAGGGGTAGGTGAGTAGGTGTATGTACCTGTGCCCCGTGGGGGTTAAAAAAAACAAACTGTTTTGATGAATGGTCAAAATTTGTTTTTTTGACTTTAGTTACCCTTTAAGTATGGCTGCAACAGTAATGGAGAGGTAGGTCAGTAGGTGTATGTACCTGTGCCACCTGGGGGTTAAAAAACAAACTTTTCTGATATTGATCAAAATTATTTTTTTTATTAGTTTCCCTTTAAGTATGGCTGCCACAGTAATGGATAAGTAGATCAGTAGGTGTGTGTACCTGTGTTGGGTTGGGGGTTAAAAAAACAAACTTTGTTTATAAATAGTCAAATTATATTATATATATTGTATTTTGACTATAGTTACCCTTTTAATATGGTTGCCATGAAAATGGAAGGGTAGGTCAGTAGGCATGTGTACCTGGATCAGGTTGGGGGTTAAAAAAACAAACTTTTTTGATGATTGGTCAAAAAAAAATTTGGACTTTAGTTACCCTTTAGGTATGGCTGCCGACAGTAATGGAGGGGTAGGTCAGTAGGTGTATGTACCTGTGCCATGTGTGGGTAAAAAAAAAAAAACTTTTTGATGATTGGTCAAAATTTTTTTTTTTACTTTAACCCTTTAAGTATGGCTGCAACAGTAATGGAGAGGTAGGTCAGTAGGTGTATATGTACCTGTGCCACGGGGGGTTAAAAAAACTAACTATTTTGATTATTGATCAAAATATTTTTTTTACTTTAGTTACCCTTTAAGCATGGCTGCCACAGTAATGGATATGTAGATCAGTAGGTGTGTGTACCTGTGTCGGGTTGGGGGCATCTACTGCTATGCCAGAGTCTAAATTTTTACTTACTTCCTCATAAAAGCCAAGTTAGTTTGACAAGTTCATGCTGGTTACTACTTGTAGTGTCAGTTCTTAAAACATACTCTAGAATATGTTCCCTTATGTTCCAGTATCTTCCCCACCACTGAAGTTAAATTTACAGGCCTGTAATTACTCAGATGTAAACGACTACCCTTTTTGAATATTGAAATAACATTAGCTTTTTTTCAGTCCAGAGGCACACATCCGGACATGAGGGAATCTGCAAAAATAAGAAACAATGGACTAGATAAAACTAAACGTAGCTCCCTAAGGACCCAAGGGTGTATTTTATTCGGTCCAGGAGATTTATTAATATTAACCTTATTTAGTTGTTTCTGTACTATATCCTCCGTTAACCAAAGTGCACTTGCATCTTTTATACCATTATTGCCTAATATAAAACTATGGTATCTGTACTTGGATCTTCTATAGTGTATACAGAGGGAAAAAAATACATTTGTTTATCGCCATCCTCCATAAATTAACTTATTCCCATTAATTAATGATGACACATTTTCAGTCCTTATCTTCTACTATTAATATTCTAAAAAAAAAAATTAGGCATAGTGTGGCTTTGTCAGCTATCCTAATGGATTTTTTTTTTTTAGATTTATTTCCTAAAGGTATAAATTTAGATGTGAAATGGCTTAAAATCACCTTAAGCACATTCCATTCTGTTTGGTACCTTTACATGATAGTACCTTATCCCAATTGACATTCTGAAGAGCTACTTTTAACCTTGGAAAATTTGCTTTCCTGAAATTAAAAGTCTTTGTTAACCTGGCGCACTTTTACTTTTGATAACATACACTAAAAATGACATTATTTCATGGTCGCTATTCCCTAAGCCTCCAGTTACCTTTATATCTATAAAACGCTCAAGGATGTTAGATATTACCAGATCCAACAAAGCTCCTTTTCTAGTAGTAACGTCAACCACCTGTGAGAGAAAGTTATCCTGCAGCAAATTCAGGAACTCATTGCCCTATTCTGTGTTTGCAGTTTCACTCCACCAATTAGTGTCAGGGTTTATTAAAGTCCCCCATAATGAGTACACTCCCCAAAGTTGCAGCTCTTGCCAACTGCATATGAAGCTGACTCTGCTAGCATTTGGCTGCTTATAGCAGACACCAACAATAACATTACCCCCCTTCCTGTTGCCTAATTCCACCCATATTGCCACCGCTTTAACCTACATATCGCCAGTTCTCTTCTTTTAAATATCGGCTTCAATTATTTTTTAACATAAACATATACTCCTCCCCCTTTCCTTTTTTCTCTGTCCTGCCTAAAAAAGGAGTATCCTTCTAAATTTACAGCCCAGTCTTGAGAACTGTTCAACCTGGTTTCTGCTATACCTATTACATCATATTTTCACACATTCACCCATTTTGTTACCCAGGCTTCAAATATACAATTTAGATTATGATCCTGTAATTTACTTATACACTTTAATACACATGCCTCCCTATCCCTTATGCTAGCCCCATCCCCCTTTCCACCCACCACTGGCCTATATACACCCTGCTTTCCTCCTGGGCTATTTATCCCAGTGAGAATGATAATACCCTCCCCCCAAACCTAGTTTAAAATCTCCTCCAACCCTCTAGCTATCTTCTCCCCTAAAAAACCTGCACCGCCATCAGTTAGGTGCAACCCATCCCTACTAATGTGCCGGTAGCCAACAGCAAAGTCTGTCCAGTTCTCTATAAACCCAAACCCTTCTTCCTTACACCACCCTCTTAGCCATGCACTAATGTTCCTAAGCTCCTGCTATCTCCCTAGCGTAGCACGTAGCTATGGTAGTATTTCTGAAAACACTACCCTGGAGGTCACACCCAGCCTCACCCTATAATCTGTCTACAGGATCCAGCACATGCCAAACCCTAGCACCAGGCAGGCAACACACAGTTCGGCATGTAGGGTCTTGGCAGCAGATTACCATATCTTCCTTCCTTATAATGGAGTTCCCTACCACTACCACCTGCCTAGCATTCCTGATCATAAGTTCTTCCTCCATTGTTTCAGAGATGGCAGTCCCCTGGGTGCTCAAGTAAATAGCCCGCTCCTTATATGCTAATTCCGAGCTGTCCTCTTCAACCCTACCCTTCCGTCCCCTACTTCCCCTAGTAACCCTAACAAAACTACCTCCTCCCTCAACCTTCCCTGTCCCACTTCCACCCACTTTATACTATCCCCAGCCAGTGCCTGCTGTCCCCCCAGATTTGCCAATCCCTGCAATGCTGCAAGCTGGCCCCTTAGACTCTCCACCTCAGCTTCCAAATAGGCAACCCACTCACAACTGACACAGACATAGGTCCCCTGGAACGTCTGCTCCAGGTTCCTATACATGTGGCAGGATGCACATTGCATGGTACTGACAAAACTGTCCCTTATAATACACAACACCAGCACAGTGACACACCAACCTTGTTTTATTGCCCTTCATGTTTGTTATCCTTCTTTTTCTATCTCCTTAAGAACAAGGTCCTTTAGAACAAGGGACTGTAACAGCTTCCACTCAAGTTAGTTTCCACTCACAGGAAACTTCCTTTGTTAGGTCCAAACCACAGATCCAACCAATGTTTAACTAATTGATTAATCATACTAATTCATATTATTATGTATTTCTTGTCTAGTTAAAGTTCACAATTCGATCAGATAGTTTGCATTATAAAGAAACATTTACTAATATTGAAATGGATGAAGATATGGATAAAATCTTAGATTCAGTTTTAAGTATGTACCAAAGAGGGCACTCACTTTAAAAGATTGTCTCTCTCCTAGTGAATTTTGAGTGAACAGTATCAATCTAGGAATAATTGGTGGAGATATAAAGGTACATATAGATGTAGGTATGCCAGATGTATTACTTGTAGCACTATCAAATTAGGTAGTATGTTTAAAAGCTCTGTGACTGACAAGGAATATACTATTTTTTAATATATTAATTGCTCATCCGAATTTGTTATTTACCTGTTAACATGCGGTAAATGTAACCTACAGTATGTAGGATGTACTTCAAGTGTATGTATACTGAAAAAATGACTTTTCCTCATCTTAATCTATAAATATGTATATGTAGCACTCACACTGAGGTGTGTGTGGGTTTTTTTGTTGTTTTTTTTTTATAATCATAGGTTTTTTATTAGGGTTTGTAAAACAGAGTGTATACAATTATGTAAATAGTATATAACAGTAATACAGTATTAAGAAAGTAAAAAAAAATACATTGGATATAAACTTGGTTGCAATAGTTACATTTGTGTATGCTGAATCATACATTATTACTTTAATATAGAATAATATTAATAGTTGTTAAGTTGATCTCTGGTCTATGTACCGCATTTCCCATTTTATATAGAAGGATTCAAATCTATTTTGTGAGATGTAGAACATTTTTTCATAGGGGCATATATAAAGGTTCGTTAACTTTTCGCGGCCGTTTTCGCGGCATTAACGCAATAAATCGCGTTTACCCACGATTTATAAAAGTCCGAAAAACGGCCGCGAAAGTTAACGAGAGCGTTAACCTTTCGCGGCGATACTTACCTGTTACCGCCACTTCTATTTATAAAGCGGCGGTACTGGTTCGCTCGGCTAGTATCGGCTGTTTTATCGACCACCCGCCGCGCACCCCCTCCCGGCAACCCCTCCAAGCCCCCCGCCCGGCGCCCGGGGAGGGGAGGGAGGGAGCGCTGGGAGGGGTGGAGGCTCCCTCCAGCGGGGCCCTGAGAAGGGCCTTTTGGGGCTTAGGGGGTCCGCCAGCTCGAACCGGGACCCCCCTCCCCGGCCCTTATAAGGGCCCTTGCGGCATGACAATGCCTTTGGCGGTGGTCCCGCAGCTCGAACCGGGACCCAGTACGGCTCTTAAAAGAGCCCTTGGGCGGCGTCTTTCTTTCTTCCAGTCCGGCGACATCAGCTCCGCCGAGGCTGCCGCCCACCGAGAGGTACCCTGCGGACGCCAGGGGTACCCCGGCATGCGCCGGCGACCTCAACAAGGCCGATTGTTGCCGGCGTCTTGATCCGACGCGGCGTCTTCGGGCTGGCGACACCAACCCCACTCAGGTCGCCGATGCAGGCAGACTCACTGCGGCCGCCAGTGAGCCCGTGGCAACCGCCGGCCTCAGCGGAAGCCGATGTTGCCAGCGCTTCTTTCTTCTTTCTTCAGCCCATCTACTGCGATGGCATCTGAGTTCCGCGGCGGAAAGCTCCTCTTTTTATATAGGTTTGCAGAAATCCATAATCCGTTTCTGATGGTCAATTTTTAATACTTGCTTTACATTAACCAATCAGATTTCAGAACTTTCCAGAAATCTGATTGGTTAATGTAAAGCAAGTATTAAAAATTGACCAATCAAAACGGATTATGGATTTCTGCAAACCTATATAAAGAGGAGCTTTCCGCCGCGGAACTCAGATGCCATGCAGTAGATGGCTGAAGAAAGAAGAGGCTGGCAACATCGGCTCCGCTGAGGCCAGCGGTGCCAGCGGGCTCACTGGGGGCCGCAGTGAGTCTGCCTGGCATCGGCGACCTGAGTGGGTTGGTGTCGCCAGCCCAAAGACGTCGCGTCGGATCAAGACGCCGGCAACATCGGCCTCGTTGAGGTCGCCGGCGCCGCCGGGGGTACCCCTGGCGGCCACAGGGGTACCTCGAGGGTCGGCGGCCTCGGCGGAGCTGGTGTCGCCGGAACTGGAAGAAAAGAAGACGCCGCCCGGGCTCTTTTAAGAGCCGCACTGGGGGTCCCGGTTTCGAGCTGCGGGACCCCGCAAAAGGCACTTGTCAGTGCCGCAAGGGCCCTTAAGGGCCGGGAGGGGGGTCCCGGTTTCGAGCTGCGGGACCCCCTAAGCCCCAAAAGGCCCTTTCTCAGGGCCCCGCTGGAGGGAGCTCCCCCCCTCCCAGCGGCTCCCTCCCTTCCCCTCCCGGGAGAGGCCGGGGCGGGGGGCTTGGAGGGGTTGCCGGGGAGGGGGTGCGCGGCGGTGGTCGCGACCACCTGCTGCGGCCCTTCCCGGCAGCCCCTCCTAGCCTCCCGTTCCGAGATTGCCGCGAGCGGGGAACGGGTTGGGAGGGGCTGCTGGGAAGCAGCGGCGGCGGGTGGTCGCCGCCGCCACGGGGGGGGTGGGCGTATGCCCCGCCCCCCTAGGAGAGGCGTCGGGAAGGGATTTTAAGTCCCTTCACGGCATACTATACAGTATCGCCGCGAAGGGGCTTAAAATTACCGCAGCACATCGCGGCCGCGATACATATCGCGGGAATAGCGCTCGCCGTTATAAATACGGCGCTATTATCGTTGCTTTATAAATATGCCCCATAGTTTTTGTTTTCGTTTAACATAAATGTTATCTCTTGTATTCTAGGTATTCTAATTGACTTCCATCTTCTAGTGATGGTGAGAATATGGAAGGTAATGGTTTGCACATGGTATGGTAGTTCTAGTAGTCCTATGTTTAGTACAACTACTTTGGAAGTTAAGATTATGTTAATATGTGTAATACTTTGAATCAAATTGTTTACTTTGTTCCATAATTTTCTTATTTTTGACATGTCCTCCAAATGTGGATTAAGTTAGCTTTGCGATTACATTTCCTCCACTATAGTGGAGATGCTTTTTTATACCATTTTGCTTCAAATTCTGGGGTGATATACATTGTATAGAGAAGTTTACGATTATTTTCCCAATGGGAAGTGCATTTAGAAAATTTGTATGGAATATCAAATGTTTGTTTCCATGTGGTGTCTTCAATTATTTTGTTTAAATCTTTGTTCCAAGAGTTAATAAATCTGAATTTGGAAGATTATTCTTTTTGGATTAGTATTTTGTAGTGAAATTCCATGAGGTGTATTTGTAAGATTAGTGTGTATCGTTGTGAATTTGTGGCCTGTGATTTGGAGGTGGATTGGTTTATTTTTCAGAGAGCTGTGAATTTGTAAGTATTTGTAAAAGTTGTTTTGAGGAATTTGTTGTGTTTTTTGTAGATTTGAAAATTGGATTGATGATCCATTATGGTATAGATAGAATAGGTTGAGGATTCCTGAGTATTTCCAGTTGTTTTATTTGAGATCTGGAATAAGAAGTTCTAAAGCAGTGATATTTGTAAAGGGAATGTGTCCAGGATTTATGGAGGGAGATATATTTCAAATATTGGATTGCTGAATCTATGATGGGGAAGTTTGATTTGGGTGGCTTGTATCCTAGCATGATTGCTCCTATTAATTGTGATAGTGATTTAATTACATTTTGTTCTGATTTGTATAGTTCGGTTTCTAATAGAAGGCATTTATTTTCTGTTTGTTGTGTCCACCATATTTTTAGTTGGTCCAATATTGTTGCGTTATAATATTCTTTAATATCTGGGAGGGCCATGCCCCTTCATCCCTGGGTTGGATTAGGGTATTTGTTGCTATTCTAGGTTTCTTAGAATTCCAGATGAATTTTGTATAGAGTCTCTTAGGGAGGGAAAGTTAATTGAGTATAGGCTAGAGCTTTTGTTCCTTATTTAAATACCTAAGTAAGTTATTGCTGATTCTGCCCAATTAATGGGTATCTAGCTTTCAGTAATAGTTAGAGTGAGAGTCATGATAATGTCGTCCGCAAAAAAATTGATTTTATATTGCTGATTTTTTATAGTGACCCCTGATATGATTGAGTGCCATTACGAATATGAGGGATGACATAGGACAGCCTTGTCTAGTTCCATTGTTAATATTAAATGGGTTGGATGTCATATTGGAGGAGTATACAGTTGTGGGGTCTTTATATAGTGAGAATATTGCATTGTAAAAATTACTGGTACCTTCGATACCAAATTTTTGGATGACTTCTGACATGTATGTCCAAATTATTCAGTCGAATGCCTTTTCTGCATCTAAGGCTATAATTAAAGAGGGTATTTTGCATTGTTCAATACAATTTATCAAATTATTGTTCTTCTGGTGGCATCATTGGGTTGTCTTGTGGGGATGAATCCAACTTGAGTCTGAGTAGATTATTAAAGGTATGATGATAATCTGTTTGCTAAGATTTATGTATTTATGATGGATATAGGTCTATAATTTGTAAGTTCAGAGTGATCTTTTCCATGTTTAAGAATTGGTATGGTTAATGATTGCATCATTTATTTTGGAAAGTAGCCTCCTCTATTGCTGCATTATATAGTTTTAATAGGTATGGGGAGATGATGTTGTTGTTTGTTTTGTAATATTAATTTCCGAACCCAGCTTGTCCTGGGGATTTGTTGTTTTTAAGTCTCTGAATAGTTTGAGTTATTTCTGATAGGGTTATTTGTTTGTTCAGTGACTCTAAGTCCTTACATTGTATGTGTGTTAGTTGTAGGTTATCTAAATATTCTGATATTTCTTTGTTTGTAGGTAGGTGTACTTTTGGTTCCTTGTGGATATTGTAAAGGTTTTCATAGTACTGGCTAAAAGTGTTAGTAATATCTTGTGGGTTTATTTTTTTTAGGTCCTGATTTATCAAAGATAAATGGAATTCTTGATTTGAACATCTTTTGTTTGAGTCTCTGTGCTAGGTATTTCCCAGCTTTGTTGTTTTGGGTATAGCTTGTAGCTTTCAGTCTTCTTAATTGACATTCGTATTTAGGTCTAAGTTGTGTAATTGATTCCTTAGGTCAGTTAGTTTGTTTTTAGTGTCTATCTGTAATGTTCTTTTTTGGATTGTTTCAAGTTTCCTGATTTGTTCTATTAGTTCTTGTCTTTGTTTGTGTCTGATTTTCTTTTGAGTGGATGCTATTTGTATTTCTCTTATGTATGCTTTGTGTGCATTCCATATAGGATATATATTTATATCGGTTACTAAGTTAAAATCTCTGCAAATTAAAGAGGAACTGTGGTCTCCAAACAAGAAAGTTAATGGGTGGGAGGCTGACATGTGACATTCCTAATTCTCCTGCACAGTACCGCCGGCGAGTACAGCCTCAGACTCCCTCAGTGTGTGAGGGAGACAGGAAGTTCCTCCTCCTCTCTGCTGTGTGAAGTCCTGACAGAGAAGGTAAGGGAATCTACAGCCTGAAAAGGCTGTTTCCACATAGTTTTCTGTAAGGGGGGGTATGAGTGGCCCACGGCACCCACGAGTGGGCAGGGCTTATGCACCCATGAGTGGGCGGGGTTTGTGCACCTGTGGGTGGACGGAGCCACATGTGGCTGTAAGAGAATGGGCCAAGGGTGGCATGCAACTGGAGGGACCATGGGGTCCATGAGTGCGAGGGGACCAAGGGGGCTGCAAAGGGGAGGAGGAGACACAGGGCAGATTGACTGACATGGTTTCAGAGCAGGAAGCAGGAAGTGCAGGGGACCTGGTGATGCTGCTGCCATATCACACACAAAAATGTTAACATATTCAAAACTATACAAAATAAACAATGAAAATAAATTGCAAAGATTTTCAGGAGAGCAATTCCTATCATTTTACCTAAAGTAATTTTTGGACCACAGTTCCCCTTTAAGGTATTGTGGTTTAATTGTTCTTTGGATTTATGGATCACTTTTCTAATAAATTTGATTTGTTTTTATTTAGGGCGTATAGATTTGTCAGTTATTGGTTTGTTGTTTACAATGCATTTTAAAATGATGTACCTTCCTGTTTTGTCCAGTGTTATTTTTTCCATTTGGAATGCTAAGGTGTCCTCTATTGCAATTATTACTCCTGCTTTTTTTTTGTTCATTTGATGAGAAGTAGATGTGAGGAAACTTTTTGTGAGAAAAAGAGGGTGGTTCATCTTTTGTGTGATTCTTGGATGCATAGAATGTCAGCTATGTTTTTTATTGCTTCTTTCCAGATCCAGCTTCTTTTAAATGGGGAATTTAGACCCCTTGCGTTAAATGACATAATTCTAATAGTCATAGTCAGGATTAAATGAAGCTATTGTTAACTTTATGCAATGTGGATGTTTGTTTTTAGAATTTCTGGGTTTAATTTGTATGTTATTGTTATTTATTTTGTTTTGATTTGTTGTTTGTTTGTAGTGAAGTGATCCCTTGTAATACAACTAGAAATTTGAATGTATGTATTTGTATTTTATTTCTTATATAGATTGCATTAATAAACATATTAACAGTAATATAAACATCTACCCAAGAAAGTAGCAGTCTTTTGTGGAATATTAATCATGATTCCACTACTATTGAGTTTTGTGGGGGGTTTGTAGTTGTCTGGGTGGTTCTATGTCTTGTTGGATCTATCTATTGATGTTAGCCCATCCAAGCCATAGAATGACAAGGTAAACTCCTCATTATCCCCAATAGTCATATAACAGTTTAATCTTTTAAGGCATTAATTGTGATAGTCACTTTTTATATATCGTAACATTATAACATTAACAGTTAAAGTAATTTAGGAAAAGAGAGATGACAGTACAGGTAAGTATAATAACATATCTATTTAGAAAATGGTTCTTCTTAAACATTTTATCATCTTATAGCATTGTTCAGGTATTTCAACTTTAGGAGGTTTATGTATTTTACTGATAGGTTCAATCTCCCTCTTATCTCCTACTTGTTCTTTGTCTATTTTGTCCCTCCACTCTCCTAACCATTCACATTACACATGACTTCAAATCCCAAAATCAATTGTAGTTGTAGATTATATTTATTTGTAGGGTGCTTAGGACTACCTCTAGATGAAACATTACATATGGAATGACTTTGAAATTATTCGTATGTTTGACTTGTGATGGAGTTAGCGACCCAAGCAGAGTGCCACCGGGTAGACTACTAAAACGGGAGTTCCTGCATCATCCCCCCCATGACACTCCGCCCGCGCCGACCAATGGCAGATGGTAGCCTCTATCGGCTCACTAGTCTGATATCTTAATGTTGTACCTATAAATGCTGGTTATAGTGAAATCACCTTATATATACCTTTATAATGTAACATTAATATACATATTAATAATAATATAAGCATGTTGTTTTTGTTGGTGATGATTTTCCAGTCTTGTTGGATTCGAGGTGGAGATCTTTGTGTAGGTGATCTCTGGTTTAGAGTTTGGGTGGAGCTAGAGTCCATGATCTGAGCATATATGTGGCTGATTTAGGATTCAGAGCTATATGTGGCATTCCATTTTTAATAACATGTAATTTGGTGGGGTATCCCCACTTGTAGATTATATTGTTAGCTTTAATGTTTTGGTAATCTCTGAGAATTCTCTCCTAGCTTGAGTTGCTGGTGATAGGTCAGTGAATAGTGGTAGGTTTTGGTATTTGTTAGGCAAGTTACCTATTTGCCTCATGTCAAATATTATTTTTTCTTTGAAATAATGAATTCTCATTAAAACATCTCTGGTGGTGTCACCTGGGATTGATTTTGGTTTGTACAGTATGTGGATTTTATCGATTATAAAGATGTTTTCGTCAGGTAGCAGGATTTTAAAGAAATCTATCATGTGTTTTTCAAGTTCTGGCTGTTTAATAGACTCTGGGATTCCTCTGGCTTTAATGTTATTCCTCCTGCTCCTGTCCACCAGATCTGCAATTTTTGTTTTTAGCTGAGTGACAGTATCATCTAGTTCGTTATGGGCGTCCACTAGACAGTTAAAAGATTCAGAAAATTCCCCATTTTTTGTTCCACGTGTGAGGTTCTCTCTCCCAAGTCATTTATATCTTTTTGTAAAACAGATATCATTCCACTCATATCTTTCATTAGGGCTCTTGCTTGGGATATCGGCATTGTTTTAATATTGAGTCTGTGACTGGTTGGTCTGAGACTGGTATAGAGTCCAGATTATCTGATAATGTGTTCTGAGTAAATGCTTTGTGTGGAAGCCTGTGGGGAAGAAGGGGGAGTGAATCTTTTATATGGCTCCATCTCTGATCTTCCTTGTGTGCTTTCAGGGGTGTTGTTAGTGGTTATGTTTGCTTTAGTCATAGCCTGGTGTGGGCCTTTTAGTTGGTTAACAGTACCTTTCCTTGTTTTAGGTGGTTTGGGAGAGCCTTGTTTGGAAGTTTCTGCAGATCTCCCTGTCCTGCCACCATCTTGGGTTGCCTTGTGGGACTCTGTCTGGCTGGGGAAGAAATCTGTAAGTTTAGCCATTTTTGGCTTGTCTTTCCTGTTGTTTCTCCCCATGTGTGCAGAGGAAGGTTATTTCCAGCTATTGGATCCTCCTTTGGTCGCTGTATGTGCCTAATTATAGCTTTTTAAGCCACTGTGTACCCGGAGGTCTGGAGTTACGTGTCCATCAGCATTGGGCCCTAGGCCACACCCCCGAGGTGTGTGTGTTGCTACATGCCTTCAATAATGTACTTTTTTTACTCAGGCTCTGACCACTGACCTGACTATTTTACCCCATACAAACTGTCAATACTGCATTCAGTATACAGCACACCAAATGTCAAATCATTCCAGCTACAGCAAAACTGCTTACAGAAATTCTGAAATGTTAGATGTTTCAGATTGGATATTTAAAGAAATACGGGGCAGATCAACAAAAAAATGGTACAGTGATAGTTGGATGAATGATAGTTTCCACTAATGGGCAATTTAAAAAACAAATTTGCCAGTGTACATACTCTTTTAGTCCAGAATACGTAAACACATTATAGTCATCAAAAATTTAGATGATACAAGTCCTGTAGAAAGACATTTTAAAGGACAACTCCACCCTCAAAAGAATAGCCTCTTTAAAATATGTTGATATTTCATACTTTGTCCTATGAATTCATTACTGTATGCCTGTTGTGCTTCTGGATGCCTCATGGAAACTGAGCAATTTAGAATCCTGTACTGATCCTGGGCATGCTCAGAAGAGGCAGCTGGGGATAAACATTCAGTTATTGGCTGCGATGTCAACTGTCAAATCCATAACTGACAGTTACTAACTGGAAGAACCAGGAAGCAGAAATGGGAGAAACAGGAAATTGTGCAGGATTTCAGGTTAGACTATATATCAGATTTTAAACTATTATCGTTTAGGGTATTGAGGGGGTGATTTACCTGTATGTAAGTTTTCATTTTGGGGCTGGACTTGCCCTTTAAACTTTGTAATGGAGGTAACATTAAATATTTACAAATCATTAAACTCATAAGAACATCTTTTAGAAAGAATGGCCTCTTTAAAATATGTTGATATATCATAGTTTGTCCTATGAATTCATTTACTGTATGCCTGCTATGCTTCTGGATGCCTCATGGAAACTGAGCAATTTAGAAGCCTGGGCGTGCTCAGAAGAGGTGGACAGGGGATTAACATTCAGTCATTGGCTGTGATGTCAGCTGTCAAATCCATAACTGACAGTTACTAACTGAAAGAACCAGGAAGCAGAAACAGGGGCAACAGGACATTGTGCAGGATTTCAGGTTAGACTTATATATTTCAGATTTTAAACTATTACCATTTAGGGCTTTGGGGGGGGTGATTTACCTGTATGCAAGTTTTCATTTCAGGGCTGCACTTTAATCATAATAGTAAGAATAAAGGCAGGTTGGCTACTCTATTTAAGAACGAGGCCAAATGGATTTTCTCTCTTAATACGAATAATCTAAATGGTATTATTTCTTGTTTTGAGGTTGATTGTAATTTTTTAAAGATTTTAATAGTAAAAAATAATAAATAAAATAATTTTTATATATGTGTAATTATATCTGGATATATCTTCCAAATTATCCCCTACTCTTTTATCTTATTTAACTATTACCTTCAAGAATATTTACATGTGTGTCAATACAGTATGTATACACTGATCATAAATAGCTACAGTGTATAAAACTTTTAATGTATTTATTTGTTATATGTATTTTAAAATGTTTGTTATGTTTATTTGAGTAACTAAGTACTTACGGTATGTGCTATTATCCTTTAGTCTTACTTCTATTGCAGTCTATCTGGTGATATACTGGTTACATTGGCACTTATTTACTATACATCATATGTCATATGGTGCTATTATTATACTAACAAGAAGAAATGGCAAAACACAGGAAAAAATGGGACAACTTTTCTACTGTGAGTAACAAAAGCTTTATTCCAAAAAACTCATAATCAGAAGGGAATCTATGTGGGCTAAAGTTCTAAGCGGGAGTGCCTCAGGGTTCTGTTCTGGGGCCACTTCTATTTATTCTGGCCCCAGAATTATTTAAATGTATCCAAAATGGGCAGCAGAATGGCAGATGAGATTCAATGTTGATAAATGTAAGGTGATGTATTTAGGATTTAATAATCACTATGCCACCTATACCATAAATAACTAATGTGTTAAAGTGCATCTGTAATGGAAAAAGATTTGGGGGTTCTGGTAGATAACAGACTTAGCTATAGCAAACAATGCCAGGTAGCAACCGCTAGATGTAAGGACACATACTTACCTGCTCCGCCGCTCCGGTCCCTCCAAGATGGCGGCGCCCAGGCTCCCGTCACGGAAGCGCGATGTTACGCCAAGTGATGTCACGGAAGTGCGCCCAGCGGAGCGAAGATTCAAAAAGGGCCTAAAACATCAGACGGACGCCCGAAAATAGCATTGCTTTCCCTCTGAGCCGTGCTGGGTTTTTGATCCTTGGATTTCTACTTTATTCCTCCTGTTCCTGCTTCCCTGCTGTCTGTTCTTGGTATCCTGTGCCTGGATCCTTCAGCTTCTCTATTTTTCCCTTATTGGGAACCCTGAACTTTGCCTCTCTCCAGTATTCCGGCATTCGCTCCTGTGGCTTGCCGTCCCGGTGGTGTCGACTTCCTCGTTGGTCCGGACTTCGCCTGTCTTCCTACAGGTAAACCATTACAGTATTTTCAGGCCATGGACCCACCCGAGGAAGCGGCCCTGGACTTGGGAAAGATCCTTCAAGGCATGGCGGCTCGCATGGATGCGTTCAAAGCCCATATTGGGCTTTGGGCGTATTGGAAGGGCATTAGACACGCTGCTTGCTCAAGCTCCACCCACACCCCCTACAGCTGGTGCTGCCTCAGAGGCACAACTTCCTTCTCCACCTATGGAGACCCACAAGGAACCACGTATTCCTCCTCCTCCAAGCTATAACGGAGACCCTCAAGCTTGCAGAGGCTTCATCAACCAATGCCAGATCCAGTTTGAACTCCAACCCTCCCACTTTGTGTCTGACCATGCTAAGGTCAGGTTACATCTTCCTTGTTGGAAGGTAAACCTTTGGAGTGGGCCTTACCTCTTTGGGAGAAGAATTCTCCATTGGTAAATAATACGGTGGAGTTCCTTGCCTCTTTTAAAACCATTTTTGATGCTCCTGGGCGATCTACTACTGCCTCTTCTCGCCTCTTCCAATTGAAACAGGAAGAGGTCTCATGGAATAATTAAGTGCTAGTAGCCGCCTATTGGCAAGGTCTGTCTGACAAGCTTAAAGGTGACCTGTTTTCTAGAGACTTACCTACTAACCTAGATGAACTCATTTCCCTTCTCAGGGAGCGTCATTCTAAGAGAGAACATGGCAAGAAATTTCCACCTTTGGCTCCCCGCTTCACTCCTCCTCCTCAAACTTCAGCTGATTTTCCCTCAACAGTAGAACCTATGCAGATAGGAAGAGCTCACCTTTTTGAAGAGGAAAAATTTTGGAGGCGCACAGCAGGCTTATGCCTTTACTGTGGAGGAAGGGGTAATTTTGCAAAAAATTGTTCCCTCAAACAGGGAAACTCTCAAGCCTAGATCGCGGTAGGGTGACTCATCTGGCTGGAATTCCTAATATCACCCTGCAAGAATCTTCTCATTTTTTCCTTCAAGTTCTTCTTCAAGTTAAACCCACCACAGTCCTGGGAGCAGTCCGGGAGCAGCTGGCAACTTTATGGACACAACCTTAGCTAAACAACTGAATATTCCCCTATTGCCACTGTCAAATCCTCTCCGTGTATTTTCCATTGACGACAAATCTCTCTCCTCTGATGTTATTTCCATGACCACTCACCCGTTATCCTTGAATGTCGGTCCTTTCCATAAAGAGGACATCTCATTTTTTATTATTAATTGCCCCTCCACGCCCCTTGTTCTTGGTCTCCCTTGGCTCCATCTTCAAAACCCTCACATAGACTGGCATACTAACTGTATATTACACTGGAGTCCTACCTGCCAGACCAGATGCAGCTCTTCTTCTTCAATAATTCTTGTTGGTTCCGTGAACCTAGAATCTCTACCAGTACAATATCAAGAATTTGCAGACGTCTTTTGTAAAAAATCAGCTGAAACTCTCCCACCTCATCAAGACTGATGAAGTATGACTGCCCTATTGAATTACTCCCAGGTTCCTTTCCACCACAAGGACGTACCTATCCTCTTTCCCCCTCCACGCAAGAATATATTCAAGACAATTTACAACGAGGGTTCATTCGACCCTCCACTTCACTTGCCGGAGCTGGATTCTTTTTTGTGGAGAAGAAGGATGGGGGCCTTCGCCCTTGCATCGATTACAGAGGACTCAACAAGATAACCATTAAAAACCGCTACCCTCTCCCCCTGATTGATGAGGTATTTGATCAATTAAAAAATGCCCGCATCTTTTCCAAACTAGACCTTCGTGGGGCCTATAATTTAATTTGCATTCGTCAGGGGGATGAGTGGAAAACAGCCTTCAACACTCGTGATGGACATTACGAGTACCTTGTGATGCCCTTTGGCCTCTGTAATGCTCCGGCTGTTTTTCAAGAATTTGTAAACGACCTGTTCTGAAATCTTCTGGGTCGCTGTGTAGTGGTCTATTTAGATGACATCTTAATATTTTCTGGAGACTTGCCTTCCCACAGAAATCATGTAAAAGAAGTCCTATCTCATCTTCATCAAAATTCCTTGTACGCCAAACTTGAAAAATGTATCTTTGAAGTTCCCAAAATTCCATTTCTTAGTTACATCAAGATTGCTGCCATAAAAGAATGGCCTATACCCACCTCTACCAAAGCTATTCAAAGATTCATTGGCTTCGCCAATTATTATAGACAGTTTATCAGGGGATTCTCCTCCCGTATATCTCCTATTCTCACCCTTATGAACAAGGGTGGTAAACCAAGCTCTTGGACACCACTAGCTTTGGAAGCCTTCAACTCCTTAAAGGACTCATTTTCTTCTGCTCCTATACTTAAACATGCTAACCCTCTTCTTCCATTTTTTCTTGAAGTAGATGCATCCAATATTGGAGCTGGGGCAATATTATCACACGAGTCTGATGGCAAACTTCACCCCTGTGCATACTTTTCTAAAAAATTCTTAGCATTGGAAAAAAATTCTGATATCGGAAACCGTGAACTTCTGGCCATCAAACTAGCTCTTGAAGAATGGAGACACTTCTTGGAAGGTTCTACTCACCCTGTCACTGTTTATATGGATGATAAATATCTCAAATTCATCCGATCACTTAAAAGGCTGAATCCTCGGCAGGCCCGTTGGGCACTCTTCTTTTCTCGCTTCAACTTTATCATCACCTATCATCCTGGTACTAGAAAAAAGAAAGCGGATGCCCTTTCTAGGAGTTTCCTTTCCTCTAAAATCTCCTCTGATCTAGGAGAACCCATCATACCTTCCTCCAGGGTCATTGCCTCTCTGTCTACTCCACTTGCCCCTCAGCTTTTATCCAGTCAATCCTCTGCACCGGTCCGTACTCCAATCGGTTTGATATATACCTCCAGAACACAGACTTACCATCCTCCAACAGACCCACAGCTCTAAACAGGCCGGTCATCCTGGAGTCCATAAAACCTTACAACTCCTTAACCGTCTGGTTTGGTGGCCGTCCATACTGAAAGACGCCAAAACTTTGTATTTGCCTGTGCAGTTTGTACTACATCTAAATCCGACCACTCTCGTCCCCCCGGACTTCTGAGACCCTTACCTATTCCCTCACACCCATGGACTCATCTTGCTATGGACTTTATTGGTGAACTTCCCCCGTCTAGAGGAAATATTGTCATTTGGGTAGTGATGGATCGCTTTAGCAAAATGGCACACTTTGTTCCTCTCCCCAAATTTCCCTCTGCTCCTGAACTGGTTCAAGTTTTCATCTCCCACATTTTTCGTCTTCATGGTTTACCTGCCGAAATAGTCTCTGACTGAGGAACCCAATTTGTTGCAAAATTCTGGAGAGCCCTCTGCAAAATCCTAGGGGTTTCACTTCAGTTCTCCTCTGCATATCACCCCCAATCCAATGGGGCAGCTGAACGACTTAATCAGACACTTGAACAGTTCCTTCGTTGTCACGTTTCCCTTTGCCAAGATGACTGGTCGGAACTTCTACCTTGGGCAGAATTCGTCCATAATAATGCCACGCATTCCTCTACTGGTAGATCACCATTTCTGACTGTGTATGGACAACATCCCTTAGCCTTCCCACAAGATTTTCTTCTTACTGATGTCCCAGCAGCCAATGACCATGCAGCTCACATGTCTGCTATCTGGAGTGCTACCAAATCACATTTAGAAAAGACCTCCTTGATACAGAAGTCATACTCTAATAATAAACGCAGACCTTCTCTTCCTTACTCCATCGGAGATGAAGTTTGGCTCTCGACAAAGAATATTAACCTTTAGCTCCCATCTCCCAAATTCGGCCCTAAATTCATTGGTCCTTTTTCCATCATGGAAATAATCAACCATACTGCCTTCCGTTTATCTCTGCCTCCTCAGATGAAGATTCCTAATGTATTCCATGTGTCTTTACTTAAACCTGTGATCTCTAACCACTTTTCTTCTCCTCATTCCTCCCCTATTCCTATTTTGGTTAATGGCCAACAAGAATATGAAGTGGAGAAGATCCTCGATTCCAGATTTTCCAGAGGGACCCTACAATATCTTATCCAATGGAAGGGCTTCGGTCCTAAAGAATGTTCCTGGGTCAAACATCTGGATGTACATGCTCCTCATTTACTTTGGAAATTCTACAAGGACTTTCCACAAAAGCCTGGTCACCATGGTCCTGAGGCCCCTCCTGGGGAAGGGGGTACTGTAAGGACACATACTCACCTGCTCCGCCACTCCGGTCCCTCGAAAATGGCAGCGCCCAGGCTCCCATCGCGCTGACGTCCGTGCGCCATGTACGTAACTTCACGGAAGAGCGACGTTATGCCACGTGACGCAAGTGACATCACGGAAGTGATGGCGCGAAGATTCAAAAATGGCCTGAAAAATCAGGTGGATGCCCAAAAATAGCATTGCTTTCCCTCTGAGCCGTGCTGGGTTTTTGATCCTTGGAATTCTACTTTGTTCCTCCTGTTCCTGCTTCCCTGCTGTCTGTTCTTGGAATCCTGTGCCTGGATCCTTCAGCTTCCCTATTTTTCCCTTATTGGGAACCCTGAACTTTGCCTCTCTCCAGTATTCCGGCATTCGTTCCTGTGGCTTGCTGTCCCATTGGTCCCGACTTCGCCTGTCTTCCTACAGGTAAACCATTACACTAGAGCTAGCAAGATATTGTCTTGTATAAAGAGGGGAATAGATTCAAGAGAGAAAAATATTATTCTCCCTCTTTACAAGGCACTGGTAAAGCCTCATTTGGAATATGCAGTGCAGTTTTGGAATCCCATATACAAAAGGGACATCTTGGAAATTGAAGCAGTTCAGAGAAGGACAACTAAATTAATAAGGGGAATGGAGGGGCTTGAATATGCAGGCAGATTAGACAAGTTAGGGCTGTTTACATTGGAGAAGCGACGTTTGCGTGGGGACATTTAAGTGCATCTGTAATGGAAAAAGATTTGGGGGTTCTGGTAGATAACAGACTTAGCTATAGCAAACAATGTCAGGTAGCAACGGCTAGAGCTAGCAAGATATTGTCTTATATAAAGAGGGGAATAGATTCAAGAGAGAAAAATATTATTCTCCGTCTTTACAAGGCACTGGTAAGGCCTCATTTGGAATATGCGGTGCAGTTTTGGAATCCCATTTACAAAAGGGACATCTTGGAAATTGAAGCAGTTCAGGGAAGGACAACTAAATTAATAAGGGGAATGGAGGGGCTTGAATATGCAGGCAGATTAGACAAGTTAGGGCTGTTTACATTGGAGAAGCGAAGTTTGCATGGGGACATGATAACCTATATACAAATATATTAATGGGCCATACAATGAACTCTCTGGTGCATTGTTTACTAATAGGTCATATCAGAGGACTCGTGGACATCCTTTAAGGTTGGAAGAAAATAAGTTTCAACTTCAGGTTAGGAAAGGTTTGTTTACAGTGAGAATGGTGAAACTGTGGAACTGTCTTCCAGCAGAAGTGGTAATGGCAAGTTCATTGTATAGCTTTAAAAAGGCCTGGATAAGTTTGTAAAACTAAAAAATATTGAGAATTACTGGTATTAATGCATATAGATCTGGTTGATCCAGGGATACTTTCCAATTGCCATTTGGAGTACGGAAGGAATTTTTTCCCCCTTTTTAGCTGTTTTTTTTTTACCTTCCTCTGGATCAACAGTTAGGTAGGGTTAAAAAAAAAAAAAAAGAGGGTGAATAGGTTGGACTTGATGGACGTATGTCTTTAATCAACCTTAATTACTATGCTAATATGAATGCCACTTGACCTCCATTTTCCTCTGATGCTGAGTTTAGATGTACTGGGAGGCAGCTGGTCCTCTCCAGCATTAGACTCCTGTGTGTGGTGTGTTGGAGGCAGAGTCGAGTACAGTACACCATTGTCTCTCTCTATTTTTGAAATATAAGTACTTTCTTAGTGTATATATTGTTTTTTTTTATAATCATTTAATTTTTATTAAAGCATTTTGAAGTGATTACAAGGTTTAAACATATTTAACTTCTATTGATAACAATAGTAATATGAGTATTGACATCAATGATGATCACAATATTAATCATATTAAACATGAAATTAAAAACAATATCAAAAACAATAATAAAAAATAAATAAGTAATAATAATAAATGAGAAAGTAAAGAGAAGAATGTCGAGATAAAACATAGATTGAAATGTATGAGTGTCACACATGAGTGTCTCTCTTATTGTATGAATTTTCAAGTTATCAACTCCCTTTTGGTTTGTTTTGGGCTGTTTTCAATTTATACCAAAGGATCTCTGGTCCATGTTCCAGTATTCCCATTGTTTATAGAATTGAGCAAATTTAGATTGTGGTTTTGGAGAGTTATGGTTAAATTAGGGCATCTTGTAGTACTTTCTGTAGTAGTTTCTCATTATGAATTGTAGAGTTATGACTATAGTGTGAAAGATGATGGTTCTTTGGTTGTTTGGATATAGTTCAAGGTCTAGGAATAGGAGAACCAGTTCTGGAGTTAGCTTGATTTGTTTCTGGAATAGAGATGATAAAAATGTTGTATTTTTAACCATGTTTTTTGGATTTTGTTACAGGACCAAAATATGTAAGAGAGGGTTCCTTGGGAAGATCTGCATCTCCAGCAAAGGGGGGTTCCATTTGGCCATCACAGATGGTGTTCTGTAGTATCTTAAAGAAAGTTTTTTTGCTATTTCCCAATGTTGAGAGCATTTGGAGGCTCTAAATGGTGTTATTGCTGTTCGATTGAGAAAGTTTTGCCCAATTCTTCCTCCCACTTTATATATGGTTTCAGTTTGATCATTGTGTCTTTGCTGTTTATCATTGTATAAAAGGTTGTGATTCCTTTTGGTGGAATGTTAGAGGTTATGAATTGTAGTTCTGTGGATTCAGTTGAGGTTTTCCAAGTAGTTTTAGATTTTGATATGCATTTTGCTTGCATATGTTTGTAGAAATCTTTTTTGTTTAGGTGGTATTGTCTTTGTAGTATATTGAAGGGAATTGTGTTACCATGTTTATATAGTTGATCTATCACCGTAAGTTAGTTTTTGCTCCAGTTGGTATGGAAATTTGTGATCAATAGTTCAAGACTTTAGGGATGTAGTCGTATAATGGGATTAATAGTGTTTGATTTTTTTGAATGTTTCTCCAGTTGTTTATTGTTGCTTTGGGAATAATGAAAGTGTAGATTATTGACTTGTCTCCCAGTAAGATTGCTCCCATAATTTTTTGGCATTTACACATATGTTTTTCAATGTCGCTCCATAGCTTTGAAGTTGCATCGTTGTTCCACCAGTATCTAATTTGGTCCAAGAGTGTTGCCTGGTAGTAGTCTTTCAGAATAGGGAGAGCCATACCTCCCATTTTGCGAGGCCTGGCCATTATTTAGTTGTTTATTCTTGCTCTGTTTTGTCCCCACACGAATTTGGTGATATTTTTCTGTTCTTTTATCAAGAAGGAGTTGGGTATTGGTATTGGGAGTGATCTAAACAGGTAAAGATATTGTGGTAGTATCATCATCTTAGAGGCGTTGATTCTATCTGTTATGGATAGCATCAATATTTTCCATTTTTTCCTTTGTTGTTCCAATTTTTCTATTAGGGGTATGAAATTAATTTGGTATAGGTCATCTAGATGGGTCGATATTTTGATCCCCAAGTAAGTTATTTCTTTTGTTTCCATGAAAATCTGTACTTGCTAGATAAAAATATTATAAGTGCTCCAGATATTTGTGATTACTTTTCGTTGATCTTGCCAAGAAACTTGGCTGAATTGTGATATATGATTTTGAATATATATTAACAAGGTGATTGGGTTGGTTACTATCAATATTACGTCATTGGCAAATAGTGCAATTTTGTGAGAAGTGGATCCTATCTTAATTCCTGTAATATTTATGTCTGAGCGGATTGTTTCTGCTAGGGGTTCCAAGCGAAAACCAGAAGTGAAATTGTTCTGTTGGTAATGAATAAGGGGGTGGATAGCATATTGGATAAGAATACGGCTGCTGAAGGTTTGGTGTATAGTGCCATGATCGCTTTTTTGAAATTGTTTTTTTTTTCTCATGAAAATTTTTATTGAGGTTGTTAGATGACATAATAAACATACAATGTATAGATACAATTGCCAAATAGTATGTTACAGAGTTTTGTTATTTTTTGTACCTGGTACGTTTTAACATTTTATGCTGGTATGCCTGTTTTGTTTGCCTTAACCTCATGGTTATGGGTATGGGGGGGAGGGTAGTAGAAGGGGGAGGGAGGGGAGAGGGATGGGGTAAGGTGTGGGGGGAGAGAGGGGGGGTGGGGGGTGGGGGGGGAGTTGATTGTTGCTACCGATGGTAGAGTGGGCTATACTGTGGGAAAAAGGAGAAGTGTTTCTCTTGAAATTGCTGTTAAAGAGTTTTTAAAGGAGGAGAAGAAAGGTTAATTATCTTACTTGTTCTGAAAATTCTGAAGATTCTCGGCGTTGGCTGGGCCCGGGTGGAAATATCAACTGTTCTTGTGTTTTTACTCAGGGTTTCCCATGGGGAAGGTTTTTGTCCCCTCTTCTTAAAGAAGGAGAGGGATGTGGGTGGTAGGGTCACACCAGGCATCCCCAGGCCGGCCAACGTGTTTTCCTCCCTGCCCCCCCACCCGATCCCCCCCCTAGGTTTGGGGGCTCTGGACTGGAGGGTCCATAGCCAGTATCCATGCGTCCCAAATTTTGTCATATTTATTAAGCTTATTCCTGGCAACGTATACTGGTTTTTCGTTGAAGTGCACAGTCCAGGTTTTGGAGACCAACAGAGAAATAGGGGGTGCTGGGTATTTCCAGGAAGAGACAATTAATGAGCGGGCAACAGCGCAAATAATATGGTATAGTTTGTTTCCGCTGGAGTTCAGTGCAGGAGAGCTTTTGTTGAAGAGGGCTTCCCAAGGGTCTGGGGAGAGGTCCACCCGGAGGATTTTGTTTAGAAGGGTGTAGCATTCGTTCCAGAATTTTTGAATTTCGGGACAGAACCACCAGCAGTGGGGGAGGTCTGCGTTTCCTTGACAGTTCCTGTAACAGAGGGGAGGTACTTGTGGGAATATTTTGTGGATATGCATTGGTGAGCGATACCAACCATGTAAAATTTTGAAGGCTTTTTCTTGCATTATTGTATTGTTGGTGCACTTATTTAAATTTGATCCTATCATGGACCATTCGTCTTGTGAGAGTTTGGTGTTGAGCCAGATTTCCCATTTGGTCTGCATAGGGAGGTTCTGTTAGGATTTGAAGGAGATTAATTAGTGGTAAATTTTTGTGATCTTGTGGGGGCCTGTTGGGTGATGGTATGCCAGTTTTTCCAGGGGGGACAGTAAGGGGGGGTCTGAACATGTTTGTAGAGATTTGGCAAAGGCTGCCAGTTGCTGGTATCTGAGCCATTCTTTAGGAGGGATGTTCCAGGTCGTTTTTAGTGTTTCCCAGGGTATAATTTGTCTCTGTGGAGCGATTTGGAACATCCAATTAATTCCTCTGTCAGACCATTCCCTCCAGTCAGGAGCATGTAAGCCTGGGGTGAAAGCTGGGTTGTTGGTTATGGGTATCATCAGAGAGTGGGGGCATTTCAGGTTGTAGTTTTGTGTTACTTGTTTCCAGATTTTTAGGGTTGTGGAGATGATTTGATGGTTTGGGGGTCTCGGGGGGGGTGGCAGGGTCCATAGTAGGTTGGAGATTGGTTTGCAATCAGTTAGTTCTTGTTCGAGTTCTATCCACCTGGTTTTCCCTGGTGAGGAGTGCCACAATAGGGTTTGGGCTGTTCTTGCTGCCAAGTAGTAGAGGAAGAGATCTGGGAGAGCCGCGCCAAGCACCAATCTGGGACGGCATAGAGTCTTTTCTCTAATTCAGGGTTTTTGGTTGTTCCGGGTAAATCTGGATATTAGTTTTTGGGTGGGGGCTAGGTGTTTCCTGGTTATGAATAAGGGGAGGGCTCTAAAGAGATATAGGAGCTTGGGTAGGATCATCATTTTAATAGTGTGGATTTTTCCGTATAGGGAAATATGGTAAGGGGACCATTTGGCTAATAGATTTTTAGTCAGATAGAATTTTGGGGGGAAATTGAGATTGTAGAGTTGTTGTAGGTCATGTGTCAGTGATACACCTAAATAGTTTAGTGAGATTGTGGACCACCTTAGGTTCCATTGGGATAGAATCTGTGCGACATTGGGATAGATAGTGCAACTGGGAACGCTTGCGATTTGGTATTGTTGACCTTGAAGCCTGATAGTTGGCCGTATTGGTGTAGGAGGGGGAAGATGTGTGGAAGGGAGGTTAGGGGGTCGCGTATGGAGAGTAGTGTGTCGTCTGCAAATAGGGCCACTGTGACCCACCTGTATGCCTTTTATTTCTGTGTGGAGTCTAATGGCTTGGGCCATGGGTTCGATGCACAGGGCAAAGAGGAGAGGGGACAGGGGACAGCCCTGTCTGGTCCCATTTAGAATGGGGAAGTATTGGGAGGAGAAGCCCATGTTGTGCATTGAGGCTGTTGGTCGTGAGTATAGATTGTTGATCGTTTGTGTAAGGGGGGGGGGGAACCTAAGTAGTTCAGGACCACTCCCATGTATCTCCAGTCCACTCTGTCGAATGCCTTTTCGGCGTCTAGGCTTAGGAAAAGTGTTGGAGAGGAGGAAAGTGCTGAAATTTGCATGAGTTGGAGGGTGCGGCAATATGTTGTTCAGTCTGTCTGCTAGAATTTTTGTCAGTAATTTAATGTCCGTATTGATTAGGGAGATGGGTCTGTAGTTTTTACAGCAGGTGGTGTCTTTGTCTTGTTTGGGTATTACTGTAATGGTGGCTCTCAGTAGGTCTGGGTGGATTTGGGCGTTATTTTGAAGAGTCAGGTTGAATAAAGATAGGAGGTGAGAATTTTCTGGAATGTTGAGTAGTATCCTGCCGTGTATCCGTCTGGGCCTGGGGCTTTCCCCAGTTTCAGGTTCTGAATAGCCATTTTTATTTCCTGTTAGGATATATTGGAGGAGAGGGTGTCTTTGTCTTGGGTGGAGAGTTTTGGTAATTGTAGGGGGGCTAGGAAGTTAATGAGGTCATCCTTCCAGTCGTTGTCAGTTCTAGCCATCTTCCCGTCGTAGAGTTTCGTGTTTTTTTAAATAGTTTTTTTTATACCAAATTTATCTAAAGTCATGTTCAGGTAAGTCCAATTTAGGCGATCAAAGTCATTTTTGGCATCTAAAGTTATGAATAGGGACGTGATATTCTTTTGGTTAGACCAGTCTATAAGATCAATAATTCTTCTTGTGTTGTCTATAGACTGTCTATTTTTAATTGGTCTATAATTTCCTATAATTGATGATCTTTGCCTTGTTTTGGAATAGGTACTATTATGGCTTTTAACATTTCTTGGGGAAAAGATTGTTTCTCTATTGCTAGATTAAATAGATTTTGTAGATGTGGGTTAAGAAATTGGGAAAATGTTTTATAGTATTCGTTGGTAAAGCAGTCTTAACATGGAGACTTGTTGAGTTTTAATGATATTATTGATTTGGTTATTTCATATTGTGAGATTGTCTAAGTACTCACATTGTCCTGTTGGTATTGTTGGTATGTCTATGGAGTCTAGAAATTTCTTTATTATTTCTTCATTGGGTTGTTTTGTTTCTTTGGATTGGTTGAGGTTGTATAGCTTGGAATAATATCTACTAAATTGAACTGCTATTGATTGTGGGTTGATAATTTTGTTATCATTTTCTATTATATACGGAATTTTGGTTTTGGCTGTGTTTTATTCTTTCAGCTAGGTTTTTGCTTGCTTTTTTGCCTTGGGGGTGATATGTGGCTTTAAGTCTTCTAAGCATTCTTTCATAGTAGTACATATTTAGCAAGTGTAGTCTCTTTGATTTTCCTTTAGTTCTTTTGTGATTTGTTGTGATTACTTATTGTTTATTTTTATTTTTTTTTTGCTTTGTAAAAACGGATTGACTCGAGTACAAGTCGAGGGTAGAAACTATCACCACTACTGCCTTCTGATTCTGTGTTGTTTTTAGGCTTTAGTTGCCCTTTAAATTGACAGAAGAATTCCCATACATGAATCCCATACAGTAATAGCCAAATCCAGTACCAGTAACCTCCAATTCCTTGGCACTCCAGATGTTTGGAAACTACAACTCCCAGCATGCTTTGTTGCTAGGAGTTTCAGTTTCTAAACATGTGGAGTGGCAAGGTTCAGTAAACTTTTAATTAAGCTTACCATCATTTACAATTCTCCTGAACCCCATATAGTAAAGGGCCCTCTGACCCCATATAGTAAAGGGCCCTCTGACCCCATATAGTAAATGGCCCTCTGACCCCATATAGTAAAGGGCCCTCTGACCCCATATAGTAAAGGGCCCTCTGACCCCCATATAGTAAAGGGAACTCTGACCCCCATATAGTAAAGGGCCCTCTGACCCTATATAGTAAAGGGCCCTCTGACCCCCATATAGTAAAGGACTCTCTGGCCCCAATAGTTAAAAATGTCACCTGAGAGTTGTAGTTTTAAGCTGTCATTTGCACTGTATTAGCAGCTGTTTTTTGCCAAACTGAGGAGACCCATCAGATTTACAGCATCCAGATGAGCAGTAACAATGCTGAGTGAGTCCAGCAGCCAGACTAAAGGAAGCAGGAAGTGTAAAAGCAGATCAGCTCCTGTAACTTTCTATGCAGGTTAACACAGCGCCACCTACTGGTTACTATCTGCAATTGCCGAATTTGGATCTAAATTAGGACTTGACCCGAGGTTAGGTTTTCAGGCTAATTTTAAAGTCTGAAAAATTCGACTTATACTCGAGTATATACGGTATTATAATTGGGGCATGGTCTGACCATGTGATTGGTAATATCTGAGTTTGGTGTAGTTTTTGTAAAGTCCATTTATCTACCAAGTTATAGTCTAATCTGCAGTATACGTTATATGATTGGGAGAGGAATGTATAATATCTTTCTGTTGGGTGAGAGGTTCTCCATAGATCGTATAAGTCTTCAGTTTTAAGAAGCTTTAGTAAGTTTTGTTTTCTTTTGTGAGTGCATTGCTGTGTCTAAGTCTCTACATGTGCATTTGTAAAACACTTCAATATTTGGATGATCTGTAAATAAAGGACAAAATGTTGATTTGGGTTTGAATTTAGACAACCCAATCCCTGCCTCGACTGGGGACATAGCTACCTCCTCATATGGATCCACAGAATTTTTTAGCGATGAAGATTGTAACGATAAAAGATGTTGTAGAGTCATCAGATTCGGATCATTCTCTGGAATGGAAGGCATGTCTATCATAGTAGTCGAATCCACTAGCTTGGAAAAATGTGACTTTAGTGCCAGCTTCCTACAGAATAAAAACAAGTCTTTAAATACCTCAAATTTATCCATAGGTGTAACTGGGCAAAAAGATAAACCTTTGGACAATACCGCTAGTTGTGGCGTTGTAAGAGAGTGGTCAGATAGATTAATTAACACAGCTTTTGGTTAGAGACCAAGATAGTATCCCTTTCACAGCACTCGTGGAATCATACACCTATAGTCAAAATATTACTTAAATAGTAATTATACCAATAGTAAAGGTGTCCTTTTCAACACATGTATCTTTTATTGCACCTATTAAAAAATGTAGCTAAACAAATACTCAGCTCTATATTTCCAAACAATTCTGTTTTGTGTGGTTCTTACATATATTGCAACAAATTAGTTTAAAAACAAATATTCAGTGGCAAATGCACTAATGGATACAGTAGCATATTGTGAGTCATCTATTGCGTCTCTGTGCTGCAAACAGTATCAATGTTCTGAATACAAACTAATTCTCCCAGCTGGTGGATCCGTGCACTCTCCTGGGTTGCTGTTTAGTAAAGACAGATTGCTGTTTGGCAGAGATTATCCCACAGTCACAGATCTTTGCAAATACACAATTTCCAAATATAAAGGTAAGCCTTTGTCCATTTTTAAGGATGATATTCATTTTACACATAATTAGTTTTGGAACATCTTTGGAATTCGAAGATGAGACCTTATCTCCGTTTTACTTGGAATAAGTATTCAAATTTGATGATGATACTTACCTTTGTTCACCTTGGAGGAGGATATTTACTTTATATGCATATTACTATTCACAGCTCTATTAACCTTAAGAGGCATTCCTTATATGTACTGGCTTATTCTATGGACATGGGAATATGGCCGATTTTGGAATCTCACCGTGGAACTCCACGTCCATACTTGCTATACATATATATATTTTTTCTTATATTTTTTCTTTTATTATTCGTGACTTGTGTAAATATGTATATACATTCCAAGGTCTATATGAGTTATGAGTGGGATGTATACATATACATATCTTTTCTTTACATATATATATCTTTTTTTGTGTGATAACTTGGTGTGATGGGGTTATTTATCTAGATCTCTACTAGTCAGTGCTAATAGATACTATATAGCGTATATTGAATGTTAGTAATTCCCTTCAGATACTTGTATGGGTTTTTGTTACGTTTTTCCACTTTCCAATATGGTGCCGTCGGTTCCGCGTTTAACATTCTATCTGGATGACGTCATCAGGTTGTATATTGATGGCGTAGTCTCCAATTTGTTAACTTATTTTCCTTAGATATTGTGTTTTATGGGGTTCGCCTGAGTTTATATAACTTGTTTTGATATGGTTGGCCATAATTACCCTTTCTGTATCCCTGTAGGTTTTGTTACTCTTTTATGAGGCAGGTTGCTTTGTTGCTTTGTTGAGACCTATACTACCTAGATAGGCAGTGTTTCTTTATTAAACAATGTTTTCCCCAATAACTCTCTTTATTAGGTTTATGTTACTGTATTCTCTGGAAGCCATTAGTTGTATATAACTTGTTTTATGGAACTGGGTTTTGTATGTCCTTTTCCTTTTGTAGTATACTGTATGATTTTCCTGGTATTGAAGTGTTGAATATGTAAAAGTTTTTCCTTTGATGTGTCACTCATTTATTCCATTATTTGTGTTTATTACTTGGTGATTTGTTGCATTTTATGTAAATAAAATAAAACTCCTATAATGTTAACCAAACTTAGACCATGCTGGTCTAGGTTTGGTTAACATTATAGGAGTTTTTATTTCAACTCTGTTACTTATAATTAACAATCATTGGTTATTGTTATTTTACTCTTGCTTATTAGTTTTATTTACCCTTTAGATTATAGAATATGGTCAGTACTATTTTTAAGCAGTGCGTTGTATTGATTTAGTATCTCTCATCTAGATATATCAAGCTGTTATTGATGATTTCATAACCTCACTGTACAATATCTTGCTTCATTTTGTTTATCTGTAGTCCGTTTATGTTTCATTTATTGGATTTATTTACCCTTCAAATTATAGAATAACATTAATATTTATTTGTATTAGTATCATATATAGTTTCATATAGTACTTTTCCTCGCTTGTATTGTAGCAGAGGACAAGTCTGCGAAGAATTGTAGCTGCATATTCTTCTGGAATATTCCTTTTGTTTCTGGTGGTTGTTAAGAATAGTTCCTTGGTTTGAAAAAAATTAAATCTGGTTATCACATCCCTTGGTGTTGATGGTGGGGCATTTTTTGGTTTAAAAAGTCTATGTGTTCTGTCCAGTGAACATTTCATTTTGGAGAGATTTGAAAGTATCGCTTTAAGAAAATCTTCCTTGTGTTGTTGTAGTTCAGAATTTTTTATAGTCTCAGGAATGCCTCTGATCTTAAGGTTATTTCTTCTATCCTCTAACTCAGTAAGTTTATTTTTAATTGAATTTACTGAGTCATCCAAGTTATTGTGTGCGTCTACCAGTTTATTGAATGAGCCTGTGAATTCAGCCATTTTGTTTTCTAGATGTGAAGTACGTTCTGCTATTTTAGAAAAGTCTTTTTTAATAGTTTTTTAATAGAGTTGACAATTTCTGTAACATCCAGTTTGAATGCGTTATGCTGTGATATTAACATTTCTTTAAGAAAGGATTCTGATACTGGTGTGTCAGATACTGGAAAAGTATATAAAGTTTTAAATGTACCTGCTTTGGTTTTGTCTGGGTTTTCATTGTTTGTTTTCCCTTTATTGCAGGTTGGGCTTTGGTTTGCCCCCTTTTGGGGAGATTGTTTGCAGGCCATGAGGTCCTCTGAATCATGGAGGGTAAGTGGGTCTTTGGGGTCCTTGTCTGCTTGTATTGAGAGAGAGTCCTCTGTTGCTTGACTCCTGCTGCTTTCCCCTCCGTGTGACCTGTTACCCGCGTCCTCCTCATGGGCTTCGCCATGATGGATTTCCTTGCGCATGTCCATGCTGCTGGGGAAAAAGTGTGTAAGTTTTTTTGTTTGGGACTTTTGTGTCCCTGTTTTGTTTCTGCCCATGCCTGGTGTTTCGGGCAGGTATTGTAGGCAATCAGTGATCTATATTTGTAGGTATAAGTTGGTTTATCCAGTGGCTTAGTCAGGAGCTAACAGTCCATGCTTACTCCTCTGGCAGCTGGCCACGCCCCCCTTAGTGTATATTTCTTCACTTTTGAAAGAATTATGCACTTGTCTTTTTACGCATTTTGTAAATGAGTTTACACTTAGCACATTACCCCCTGCGAGTCTGATCGGACAGATCACTCATTGGACAATGTGGGAGGATGTTATGTCACTCTATTTAATCACAGTTTGAAATGTAGTTTTCCTGCTTATGATTAAGGATGTCATTGTCCAAAACACATCAATAAACTTCCTATTTGTTTGATAAGAGAGTGTCCCGTCCATTATATACCCGGTGTGCACCCTTTGTGACATATTAAATCAACAGTTTGCACCAGGGCCATTAACAGGAGACAGTGAGACATTAGTATTTATCTTATTGCTCTGATTGTATTTCAAGGCTGAGCTGATCTTTATGTCCTGCCACTTTGTTATCTGTGTCTGAGTCCTATTTGACCTATTTATACTTACCCTGTACACCTTCACAGTGGATAAAATCCTAGTATAGGGGACGTTAGCACCCATTTTCTGTTGTATCTCTTCTTTTCTAGGTTTAACTTTAGAATTACATATAGACCTTGTTCTAAGAATGTAAAATCAGAGACACTTTCTAGGAACTTCTGATGTATGCACCGAGAAAGTGACCAATCCCATCATTCCAGTGGATTGTGTTCTTGGAGCTCTTATTCCTGCTCATTTGCTACCTGACTTATTGAAAAGCCTATAACCATTCAAGGAAGATTGCCCGCCTGGTAAACCTCGTAATCATTATTTGTACCTTTAACCTTTCATCTACAAGTTTTACAACAATTTCTCAACTCCAAACTCTCAGGTCATCCAGGGGGAAAGGAAAACATTGTCTTTGTTAAATCGGCATGTCTGGTGGCTGTCTATATCTAAAGATGCTAAAATCTTATATTAATGCTTGTGCCATCTGTGCCCGCAGTAAAGTTCTCAAAAAGGCCAAGTCGTGTACCCTTATGCCATTGTCCATTTTAGAGAGACCCTGGTCTCATATCTCTATGAACTTTATTGTTGACCTGCCTTTATCATCAAGGTCATCAGTAATTTGGGTAGTGATGGAAAGGTTCAGTAAAATGGCTCATTTCATTCCTATTTCTAAGCTGCCTTAGCTCAGTTGTTCGTTGAACATATTTTTCATCTTCATGGTATCCCTGAATCAGGGAAATGTAATAAAAGTTCTTATGGTGCTAATTTTTCCCCAACCAATCAGATGTTAGCTTTAAAATGGTCAATAACATCTGATTGGTTGGGGCAAAATTAGCACAGATTTTAACAATAAGAACTTTTATTAAATCTCCTTGATTGTCTGGGGTGTACAATTTGTTTCTCAGTTCTGGTGATGTTTTGCTGTCATCTTGCTATTTCGTTGTCCTTTTCATCAGTCTATTATCCTGAGTCTAATGGCCAGACTGAAAGGACCAATCAGTTTCTCTAGCAGTTTTTGAGATGTTTTGTTTCAGATTCTCAGGAGAAATGGGCAGAATACCTACTGTTTGTTGAATTTGCTCATAATAATGCAGTTTATTCTTCAACCAAAATGTCTCCTTTTTGGTGCAATAACTTTCAGCATCCTAAACTTTCTTCTTTTCCAGATCATTCTACAAACTTTCTAGCTATCGGACAAATATTTACTCATATGTCACAAATCTACCAGTTTCAGTCAAATTTAAAGCATTCTACTGAAAGACATCATTCTAAAGAACCAGAATTCTGGTTTAGTCTGCATCTCTACACGGAATCTGTATCTACGGCAACATTCAGCTAAGTTGGGTCCCAAGTACATAGGATCATTTCCCAATGTCTTACAAAGTAACATTACCAGACTCAATTAGATGCGTTAACACTTTTCATGCATCTCTGTTAAAGTCTGCAGCCAACGTTGTATCTGCCTAGAATCCTCTGAATCCTTCTTTTTAGTTCAGAGTGTTCAGCCTTTTGTTCAGGCGTACTGTGCTTTCCATTGTATTGGCTGCTGTGGTTCTGGTGCCAAATTTGAATAGTGGACTATCCAATCTGGTCCTGGTCTGTCTGATTCTGGGTTTCTCATTGGTCTGATCATCCTATATTATTTCCTGTCTTCCCATTAGTCATTGGCTATTATAGCCTATGGTTTAACCCTTGCTTGTTATATTGGTTCTTCGATTCCTGCCTGTTACATGTTTACAACTGTTTGCTGCCATTTGCCTGGCACTTTTGCTCTACCACTCTGTACCACATCTTGCTGACTGATCTTCTGTGTTTTAACATCTTGCTCCATCCCTGACTCTGTTTCTGCTTACTGATTTGGTGCCAAGCTATCGTACATCTCCGAGCTGGTTGTGCCCTGTTTGCCTGTTTCGCTCCTGGTTTCTTCGTGTATTCTCGGCAAGTGGGGGCTTGTCTACTCTGTAGAAGCGAATGGTATTAGATAATGGTATATTGGCTGAAAGAATACACAGGGATCCAGAACGTCACACCCTTTCTGTATAACCTATATAACTCATTCCACATGGAAATATATTACTACCCCCCACGAATTGGAAGTACCACTTTGTTGGGGACCCAAAAATATACTTCTGCCTTTCTTTAGGGGACCTATTTCTACTGATATTGTCTGATCCCCGTTACATTTTTATGCTAATAAATCTCTTTCCAATTAATGTGAATCCTAAAGTGATCCAACAGGAAATGTTTTTACTAAGGCAGGTTGCTTTCCTTAAGCATGAATGTATCTACTGAGTGATGGGAAGAAGTGAAAATTGCTGGATTGTAATAAAGGAATCGCTTAGTAAGGCCAGTATTTGGTTGAATTGAGATTTAAAAGCTTTATCTAACTAACAGCAGACAGTCTGCTATTGGCATTGATGTATTTATTTTCAATTAAGACTCGCCTTAACTCTTTAGTGTCACCCCATGTAGAATTTAAGACACTCCTTGTTTGTCCAGTATTCAATGCTGTACATTCTACATAAGGTGACCTTTCTGCTGTTTGAAAAAATGTTGGGACCCCCTAAATCAGAGGGCTATTCAAATGCCCTCCCTTTCCCCTCGATCCCCCATCAGTTTGGTCTAAAACCGATTAGGAGATCTGATCAAATAAACTCGGAATTGCGGAATCCCTTACCTGCAGCCGGCGGTATTAGAATTGATCTTTGCTAATGAATGAAAAATCACTTCCTGTGATGCTGTATACCAAGTTCGTTACCATTCCCAAAGATGATCTCATTACCGTCTTTAAGAATGGTAAAAATAGTAAAATACACACACATACAAAAATCTGCGTTCTCCAAGTTGCGTCAAGTTCCCAGGTGAATAATAAAAGTAAAGTTTGATTAGTGGACTACCAATTTTAAGGGAAACTAGACCTCAATTACATATGCAAGGAATTTTGTGCATTGACCTTTTTTTAAATTTGTTTGCTGGCCATGTCTCGGTGTGCAGTGCACCCATGCGTATAGCATACAAATTGATTCAGGACCCTTGGAAGATTGATATTTAGTGGGTTTTTAAATTGTCATGTGGGTTTGCACAAGATTTTCGTTAATTTCCGTGTTTTTATTAATTTCCTCCAGAAAATCTTAGAAAATCCTAAAAGCATGGAGTTCTATGGATTACTGCGCAGGAAATTCTTAATGAATGTATAAAAGCATGGCACCATTACATAGCTAAAGGTGTGTAGATTCCAAAAATATATTTATACCCCCCACAAAATATATATTATAGTTTGTGGGGGGTATTTCCAAGTTTCGGCGCTTTTTCCTTTGAAAAAGGGTAGGCTGTTTAAATTACAGAACATCTCTGTGTGCACCCAAACATATGGCATACCATTCAATTCAAGACAGGTCAGAGATTGTTTTTTTTTTTACTTGTCAAGTAGGTTTAGGTAGGATTTTCACCATTGAATCATCTTGTTTAATTTTATTCACAAAATTAAAACAAAAAACAAAGGGATCTCTTTGAATTTCTTCATGAATGTACAGTATGAAAGGCCAATTATGCAGCTGAAGGTGTGTAGATTCCAAATATATCTAGTTGTGGTGGGGGGTTTCTTATTAAGAGAGGAGTTTAGTGGGAAAAACTGCAGACTGCTCAAATTAAGGCTGGGTACACATGAAGGGATTATTTGTTCCAAGCGAGCACTCGGCTGGGCCAAATTTCCGTCGGATGCGACAAATTCGGCCGCGGACTATTTGCGAATGATCGGCCGTGCGGTCCCATAGAGAGCCACACAGTCGATCGGTACTTTCCGGCACGTCCGATTGTCCAATCCGGACGAACAGACGATCGAGGTCGTTCACGGTTGGCCATCCCACACCAGGAGATATTTTCTCTTCTAGTGTGTTGAGCTATTGTGCATTGTCTCATTTCGTGGATAGTTGCTTCCATGTCTGTGTGTGTAACCATGCATGTGGCATACCTTTTGATTCAGGACATTTGGGAGATTGATATTTTGTAACATGGGGTTTTGGCATTATTTGTTTTTTGTTAATTTTTGTTTTTTGCTAATTTTTCGTCTTCTAAAAGTGCGATATTCTATGAAGATCTACGTCCATTGCACGTATGAACGAAAAAATTTCACCGTTACATAGCTAAAGGTGTGTAGATTCTGAAAATATATAGTTTTGAGGGGGTATTTCTAAGTTGGGCCACTGCGCATTAGCTCACTTTGTGACTAGTCGCTTTCATGTCCGCATGTGTAATTATGCTTATGCCACACTGTTTGATTCAGGACATTTAGGAGATTGATATTTGGTAACTTTCTACATTATATTGGGTTTTGGTATGATTTCTACCTTTTGAAAGTTGCTGCTAAAAGTGCACATTCTGCGAAGAATGACGCCTACACCATTGATGGTATGAATGAACTAACTACAGCGTTAAAGGGCATCTATAGTGAAAAAAACACTTTGCCCCTTTGCAAAGTTATGTACACTGTGCTGCCTTAATCCTATCTCTGTCAGTGACTTTGTTTAACCATGGTGTCAGATCTTTGTGCAGCACTCCCCCCTTCCCCCTCCCCTCTGTTACCTTCTCCGTGTCTCAACTCCAGCTAACCGACAAGCTTATCACGTGCAGTAGGAGTTAAAAGTTCAACATCCTGAAAAACACACCCATGCACAGTGGCCAATAGAAAGCAAGCTGTCCTGGAGACACAGAAGAAGAAGGAGAACAGTACAGTTTACGATCTCTCGCTTTGTGACCCATCATCAATCAGTGAAAGCTATTAAGAAGGGGGTTCAAGTGCAGCCTTATATCTACCATCAAAGCTACCTCTTTCCACCTGCTAATACTCTTATCTCTATGTTTATTACAGAGCAGGGAGGGGGGATCACGTCACAGGGATTTGACTGACAGTCCAAGTAGGAGTAGAGGAATGCAATCACGTATTCTTCTAACTGGTGTATCTCAGGACAGAGAGGGAATCTGAAAAAAGTGAAGACACTCTGGGGGTTGTGGGGAATTATAGAACACATGGAAAGAAAGAAAAAAAAGTTCATTTTCCCACTATAGATGCCCTTTAAGTAGCTGAAGGTGTTTAGATTCCAAGAATATACAGTTTGTGAGGGGTATTTCTGAGTTAGGGAGGTGTTTTGTGGGAAAATCTGCAGACTGTTCAAATTGGCTGAATATATCTCACTTTGTAACTAGTCGCTTTCTCGTCCGTGTGTGTAACCATGCATATGACATAGTGTTTGATTTAGGACATTCGTGGTAACTTTTTCACATTACATGGGTTTTAGTGTGATTTCTATCTTTGAAAGTTAGAAAAGCCCCAAAAGGTCCTTCCTGGTGCCACAGTGGGAGGGGGTCCCTTGTTGAGCCCCGAACCTCCAGCCACGCAATGATTCTCGAACAGCTGAATTTGAGAATCCTCAAACGTTTGAGCCCGTGGAAAACTTTTTTTGTGGTTCTTTCCACAAGGACATGTTCCCCGGACCATTTCCAAGAGCCATTTACAGTAAGTTACCATTGCTATTTTTATATATTTAGGCAGATCTGAGAAGATTTTTTTCCATTAACTTTAATGGGTTCATCTGCGGATTTTCAAATCTTGAAATTTTTTTGAAAATCTGTGAATCCGCAGGTCGAATGGATTCTAGCAGTTTCATCCATCTTGTAAAGAATCGAGTCCTGAAGGGACGAATTTCACTGTACCTTTAGGAGGAGGTCTGACAGTAGGCCGGGTAGAGCAACTAGTGGGAGCAGACAGGTCACTGGAGACTATGAGTACTTCCCAATGGAGCCGTTACAATGAAGTAGGATACAATGGCAGGATATAACAGATGAAGCGGGAACAATGACTGGATACAATAGATGAAGCAGGAACAATGGCTGGATACAATAGCTGGACAGATGAAACCGGAAACAATGCTGGATACAATAGCTGGACAGATGAAACAGGAACAATGGCTGGATACAATAGCTGGACAGATGAAACAGGAACAACGGCTAGAAACAATAGCTGGACAGATGAAACAGGAACAACGGCTAGAAACAATAGCTGGACAGATGAAACAAGAACAATGGCTGGATACAATAGCTGGACAGATGAAACAGGAACAATGGCTGGATACAATAGCTGGACAGATGAAGCCGGAACAAGGGCTGGATATAATAGCTGGATTGATGGTAGCAGGAACAATGGCTGGATACAATAGCTGGGTAGATGGTAACAGGAACAATGGCTGGAGACAATAGCTGGACTTGAACAGGAACAATGGCTGGATACAATGGCTGGGTAGAGGGTAACAGGAACAATGGCTGGATTCAGGGAGGCAGAACAAAGCAGAGGCAGGAACAAGAGGTAAGGAAGCGCTACTAGGCTGACACCCAGTCAGTCCGATAGCGAGGAATACGAATAGGCACTCACTCCCTCTGTCCGGTGCCGGCGCGTCACCAGTCCCGGAACGGCGAGGGAGCGTGGCAGGTAAGATCCTTACACATCTCTATTAGGGAGGTGTTTTGTGGGAACTGCTCACTTTGTGGCTAATCCATCTGTGTAACCATGCATGTGGATCACAGAAAATATAGAACAAGGACTGCACGCACTGGTGAATTTCAACTTTATTGTGACATAGGTATGTGCACAACGTTTCGGGTTTCCCCCTTCCTCATGTGCACCTGTGTATATGAAGTCGCTTTTCTTGTGGGGGTATAGTGTTTTTTGAAAATTCTTCTTAATTTCTCAGAGACGCCTACTACATATGGGATGACCATGTTCTTTCTCCTGTCTTGCTTTTCCCCTTCACTGTTGATATTCATGTTCTTTTCTTTCCTTCTAGTCTAGTTTTAAGGGCTCATCTGATGTTTAATTTCTTTTGCCTTCACCTCTGTGCTGGTGGGGATGTTTTCTGCTCTGTGGTGCAGGGTTCTGATGACACCCAGCTTGTGATCTAAAGGGTGGTGGGAGTCAAACATCAAAAATTGATCTTTGTAAAACAACCTCTGTAAAAACCAGTTTACTATTTTCCCTCACTTCTACCATGCAGTCCAAGAAAGCCAGTTTGTTGTTTTGTATCTCTTCCCTTGTAAATTTTATGTTCTGGTCTACAGCATTGATGTGTTTCTGTGAAGACTTGTACATCCTTCTGGTGGATTTCTGATGGATGCAGACAACAAAGGCTATTACCATGCAGCACATGTCTGGATTCCACAGTTAAAGGCATCAGAGCCAAACAGATACTGCAAAGGCTCAAACACAGCTCCTAAACGAACGACAGACACATTTTACAGTGGATGCTTTAATGCACAACATCAGTCAACTAGAACAGAACCTGGCCTTACAGCTACCTGTGTCCATCTGGGAAAGAGTGATGGAGTTCACGATACAAGCACAGCTTTCTCAGCACTATTAGGGCAAGCAAAAGCAGCAGAACATCCATGTCGACCACACTCCTGGCTCATAACAACATATATGAGGCTTTAACAAGGGATCCCGCCAGCCGTTACAATAAAAAGGCCATATACTTACTACAACAGCTTCAAAAGGATAAAGCCATTGATCGAGCAATGTATCATCGCCTCTACCCTGGTGAGGCACATCCGTGCAGTCGTTGGACTGCCAAAGATACACAAGGAAGGGGCACCACTTAGAACTATAGTCAGCAGCATCAACTCTGTAACATACAAGGTGGCAAAATACCTAGCCAACATCTTAGGGCCATTGGTGGGAAGTTCTAAGCATCACACCCAGAACTCAGGATTTCAGGATTTCACCAACAAGATTGAAGATATAGTATTCGGTGCAGAAGAAACTATGGATTCCTATGATGTGACATCTCTCTTCACCTAGAAAACGACTAGGCCAAGACAGGAATCTTACCAGCAGAACTGATATTAACCCAGAACAGGTGTGTTCCCTACTGGACTACAGTATTTCAAATACATGGATACGTTTTATAAGCAAAAATATCTGTTGTATTCAATTAGATCAACTGGACTTGAAGTTTAGTTCTTGAAGACGTTTCGCTAGTCATCCGACTGGCTTTCTCAATTCAGAATGACTTGTACAAGAATCTGTGGCAATTATGTACCCTGGAAAATCCCAATTAGCATATCACAGCCAGGTGTTAAGGGCGTGATTAGATAGTGGCTAAGAGGTGTTATAGGAATGCCCAGAGTAAGGTGTCAAAACAGCATTGTACATGGCAGACAGATGGTGTCGAACCCCCCCACCTCTATTTAGGCTTGGTTTCTTAATTTTCACATAAATGGCCTCCTTAACACCTCTCTTGAACCAGTCACGTTCCTTTGCCAATATGTTTACATTACAATCTTCAAAGGTATGTCCTTTATCCTTAAGATGCAGGTACACGGCTGAGTCCTGACCCGAGGAATTGGCTCTTCTGTGCTGAGCCATACGTTGATGCAGTTGTTGTTTGGTCTCCCCCACATACAAATCAGAGCATTCTTCACTGCACTGCACTGCGTATATGATGTCACTTTTCTTGTGTTTCGGTATTGGGT
Organism: Hymenochirus boettgeri; assembly: GCA_019447015.1. NCBI lineage: Eukaryota > Metazoa > Chordata > Amphibia > Anura > Pipidae > Hymenochirus > Hymenochirus boettgeri. Next base: position 125,198,787 of record CM033474.1, read on the forward strand.
CTTTCGGATGTACCAATTGCTGCCTCAGCGTGTTGCTCGGTTTAAAGCAGACAGGGATACGGTGTTTTTTGAAAACTCTTCTTAATTTCTCAGAAACCCCTGCTACATATGGGATGACCATGTTCTTTCTCCTGTCTTGCTTTTCCCCTTCACTGTTGGTATTCGTGTTCTTTTCTTTCCTTCTGCTTCTTTTGACAAAGGCCCAGTCTGGATATCCACAAGTTTTAAGGGCTCCTCTGAGATGTTTCATTTCTTTAGCCTTCGCCTCTGTGCTAGTGGGGATGTTCTCAGCTCTGTGTTGCAGGGTTCTGATGACCCCCAGCTTGTGATCTAAAGGGTGGTGGGAGTCAAACATCAAATACTGATCTGTGTGTGTTGGTTTTCTGTAAACCTCTACTTCCAGTTTACCATTCTCCCTGACTTCTACCAAGCAGTCCAAGAAAGCCAGTTTGTTGTTTTGTACCTCTTCCCTTGTAAATTTGATGTTTTGGTCTACCGCATTAATGTGTTCTGTGAAAGCTTGTACTTCCTTCTGGTGGATTTTAACCCAGGTGTCATCCACATATCTGAACCAGTGGCTGGGTGCTATGCCCTTAAAGGTATTAAGCGCCAGTTTTTCTACCTCCTCCATGTAAAGGTTGGCTACAATGGGTGAAACTGGAGATCCCATAGCACATCCGTGTTTTTGCTTATAGAACTTATCCCTGTATTTGAAATAGGTGGTATTCAGGCACAAGTCCAGTAAGGCACACACCTGTTCTGGGTTGAGATCAGTTCTGCTGGTGAGAGTGCTGTCTTGGCCTAGCCGTTTTTTCACCATGACAACAGCCTCCTTGGTGGGTATACAGGTGAAGAGAGATGTCACATCATAGGACACCATAGTTTCTTCTGCACCGAGTACTATATCTTCAATCTTGTTGGTGAAATCCTGAGAGTTCTGGATGTGATGCTTAGAACTTCCCACCAATGGTCCTAAGATGTTGGCTAGGTATTTTGCCACCTTGTATGTTACAGAGTTGATGCTGCTGACTATAGGTCTTAGTGGTGCCCCTTCCTTGTGTATCTTTGGGAGTCCATATATACATGGATGTGCCTCACCAGGGTAGAGGCGATGATACATTGATCGATCAATGGCTTTATCCTTTTGCAGCTGTTGTAGTAAGTCTATGACGGTTTTCTTGTACCGGCTGGTGGGATCCCTTGTTAAAGCCTCATATGTGTTGTTATCGGCCAGGAGCATGGTCACCTTATCATGGTAGTCTGAGGTGTTAAGTACCACTGTGCATCTTCCCTTGTCTGCCGGTAGAATGGTGATACTAGAATCTTTCTTGAGGGATGTTAAGGCTCTTCTTTCCTGTGTGGTCAGGTTAGATAAAGGAGTTTTAGCACTGGCTAAGGCTGCAGATACCTTTAGGCGACGTTGTTCTGCCTCACTCTGTGGTACCTTATTATTGTGGATTGAGGCTTCTGTGGCTGCTATAATATCCACCACAGGGATGGCTTTAGGAGTTATGGCAAAATTCAAGCCCTTAGCAAGGACTTCCATTTCTGGCTGGGTCAGAGTCCTGTTAGACAAGTTTCTCACCCATTCCTCCATGTTAGATGAAGGGACACTTCCCTCCTTTTGTATCCAAGGTAGTTGTTCTCCTTTGGGGGTGTTCTGGGATGACAGAATAGAGAACTTGTTCTGTTGCCTTTGTTTGCCCTTACAGTGCTGAGAAAGCTGTGCTTGTTTGGTGAACTCCATCACTCTTTCCCAGATGGACACAGGTAGCTGTGAGGCCAGGTTCTGTTCTAGTTGACTAATGTTGTGCAATAAAGCATCGACTGTAAAATGTGTCTGTCGTACCCGTTCATTTAGGAGCTGTGTTTGAGCTTTTTGCAGTATCTGTTTGGCTCTGATGCCTTTAACTGTGGAATCCAGACGTATGCTGCATGGTACTAGCCTTTGTTGTCTGCATCGGAGGTTAAATCGCAGGTGGTTTCTGTAGTCTGCCAATTTCCTTGCTGTCTTTTCATATTGCCGTACAAGTTTGAGGGTTTTCTCCCCAAAATGATTTGAAATATGCTTGTGAAGGTTCTCATTCATCCAGGTCATGGTATATCTGGATGTGCTATGGGATCTCCAGCTTCACCCATTGTGGCAAACCTTTACATGGAGGAAGTGGAAAAACAGGCGCTTAATAACACCTGGCTGTGAAATGCGAATTGGAACTTTCCAGAGTACATTATTGCAAACAGATTCTTGTACAAGTCATTCTGAATTGAGAAAGCCAGTCGGATGACTAGCGAAATGTCTTCAAGAACTAAATTTTAAGTCCAGTTGATCTAACTAAATACAACAGGGCGGCCCTTCTATGTTTTCTGTGATTCAATTTTCCTGCTAGTGGTTAAGCAGTTCAGAGGACCTTGCACCACTCAAAGAGTCCATGAACAAGGTGTGTGAGGAGAATCGATTTTTGATTAACCATGCATATGGCATACCGTTTGATTCAGGACAATTGGGAGATTGACATTTGGTAACTTTTTTTTTACATTACATGGGGTTTGGTATGATTTCTACCTTTTGAAAGTTGTTTTTGTTATTTTTTTTAGAAGATCTGTGCAAATTTTACGAAGAACTGCACCCACACCATTGATGGTATCAATTAACTAACTACAGTGTTACGTAGCTGAAGGTGTTTAGATTCCAAGAATATATAATTTATTTCTGAGTTAGCAGGGTGTTTTGTGAGAAAAACTGCAGACAGTTCAAATTCGGAGCTGGCTGAATATTTTGACTGTTTTTGAGCCATTGTGAATTGTCTCACTTCGTGACTAGTCGCTTCCACCTCCACGTATGTAACCATACATATGGCATAACGTTTGATTCAGGACATTAGGAGATTGACATTTGGTAACTTACATTACATGGGGTTTGGCATGATTTCTAACTTTGAAAGTTGTTTTTTGTTAATATTTTCAGAAAACCTGCTAAAAGTGCAGAATTCTATGAATAACTGCACCCACGCCATTGACGGTATGAATTAACTAACTACAGCATTAAGCTGCTGAAGCTGTGTACATTGCGTTAATATATAGATTGTGGGAGGTATTTCTGCGTTAGGGGGCTGTTTTTTGGTAAAAACTGAAGACTGTTCCCTTTTTTTGTTTTTATTATGTGTCTAGCAAAAGATAAAGACTCTACATGTACTGGTTTCATTACTTATTAGCCCATGTGGCATAGAGGTAGAAAGCTTTCTTTTTTAGAAAGACACAGTATAGAAGGTTGCTGGTTCGATTCCCCATACTTTTATTTTTTGCTGAAATGTTAAATGTTTCTTTTTTTGTATGAAAAGCATAGGAATTTATCATTGTTAGGGACAGGACCATTTTTAATGTGTTTACACAAAATCTTCACTGATATCTGTGTTCTGTGTCAGAGGGAGGGATATCTGAGCTGTAACATGATTGGCTGTCAGCTTCCAGGAAGCAAGACTGCAGTTTCCTGTGAAGTGCCCGGCGCACACTTAGCTGTTTTTTCCCAGATAAGGTGAATTAAGGGAGCTGACCCTTAGTACACACAGGTTATTTTCATAAATCACCCAGCATGCACAGCAAAGGGAGACATGAGACACAGCTTGTTGTGTATTTGTGAATGTGCTCTGTCTATTGAGACAATGTTGTCTTGGGACTTTAGTTCTCCTTTAATGTTTTTGAGCAATTGTTTATTGTTTCATTTCATGGCTAGTCGCTTCCACATCATCGTTTGTAACCATGCATATAGCATACCATTAGATTTAAAACATTTGGGAGATTGATTTTTGGTAACTTTACATTACATGGGATTTTGGCATAATTTCTACCTATTTAAAATTGTTTTATGTTCAGCGTAATGTAGCTGAAGATGTATAACTTCCAAAAATATATTCAGGGTTATTCAATAAAAATTCTTATCGTTATCAGATGATAGCTTTCAAATGTTAAGTAATGTCTGATTGGTTGGGGCAAAATTAGCCCCATTTTTAACGATAACTTTTATTGAATTTCCCTGATAGTTTGTGGGGGTATGAGTTACAGGGGTGTTTAGTGGCTGTTTTTTGGTTTTTTTTAACCATTACTGCTATTTGACATTGGTCCCCCTAAATGATTATATAGAACATTGGCAACAATAATTAAAAAAAAAATGGTACTTTTTAATTTCTGGGGGTTAAAATAAGAATTGCAATACCCAATTACAAGTTTTTTTTTTTTTAATTGTTGTATGACTTTCCTGTGGGTTAGTCTTAAGGTAATTCATAGATTATGAGCCAATGAATATAGTTATCTAGTTATAGTCCCAAAGGTTTACTCTTATTATAAAAACTGACCAAAAAATAGAAAAACCTTTCATCTTTTGCTTTAAAGGGCAAGTCCAGCCCCAAAATGAAAGCTTACATATAGATAAATCACCTCCAAAACGGTAATAGTTTAAAATCTGAAATATATAAGTCTAACCAGAAATCCTGCACAATGTCTTGTTCCCCAGTTTCTGCTTCCTTTCTACTGTCAGTTATGGATTTGACAGCTGACATCACAGCCAATGACTGAATGTTAATGCCCTGTCTGACTCTTCTGAGCATGCCCAGGCTCAGTACAGGCTCAGTACAGGTTTCTAAATTGCTCAGTTTCCATGAGGCATCCAGAAGCATAGCAGGCATACAGTAATTAATTCATAGGACAAACTATGATATATTGACATATTTTAAAGAGGCCATTCTTTCTAAAATATGTTCTTATGAGGGTGGAGATGTCCTTTAAAGTAAAAAATGAAGAAACACAAGTGCCATTGTTGGGGGTCCTGCAGCTCAAAACAGGACCCCCTGTTGGCTCTTACAAGAGCCCTTGGGTGTGTCTTCTTTCTTCCATCCAGTGACACCAGCTCCGCTGACGTGGCCAACACCAGGAAGTGCCCCTGAGGCTGCCAGGGGCACCTCCAGTGATGGCTACTTCAACATAGCTGATGCCTTGATCCAAAGCCTTCTTTCCTCACAGACAGCGTCACCAACAGGGAGATTCAATAACATTTCTTACCGTTATAAATGGTGCTAATTTTGCTCAACCAATCAGATGTTATCTTTCAAATGTTAAATAAGATCTGATTGGTTGGGGCAAAATTTGCACCATTTTTAACGATAAGAACTTTTATTGAATCTCCCTGCAAATCCGCTGAAGTCACCAATGCCAGGCGAGGTCACTGCAACCGCCAGTGACCTCGCTAGCACTGGCAGCTTCAACAGAGCCGATGTTGCTGACTTCTTTTTTCTTCTGCCATATTTCAGAAATATGATTGGTTACTATATAATCACATGATGGCAAGCATTGAAAAATTAACCAATCAGAATTGGATTAGGTCCATCAGCAAACCTATATAAAGAGGTGCAAACCCTGCGGAGATCAGAAGTCATTGCAGTTGATGGCAGAAGAAAGAAGGTCAGCAACATTGGCTCCGTTGAAGTCGCTGGTGCCGGAGTCATTGGCAGCCGCAGTGAACTTGCCTGGCATTGGCGACTTCAGCGGAGTTGGCGTCGCTGGCTGTGAAGGAAGAAGACTCCGGATCAAGAAGCTAGTGACATCGGCTACGTTGAACTAGCCGGCGCTGGATGTGCCCCTGGTGGCCACAGGGGCACTTTCCGGTGTTGGTCACATCAGCCGAGCTTGTGTCACCAGATGGAAGAAAAAAGACATTACCAAGGGCTCTTGTAAGAGCCAACAGGGGGTCCTGTTTCGAGCTGCAAAAAAACAAAAGGCACTTGTCAGTGCTGCAAGGGCACTTGTAAGGGCCGCAAGGGCACTTGTAAGTGCGGCAATGACCCTTATAAGTGCCGGGGAAATGGGGTCCCAGTTCGAGCTGCCAAAAGGCCCTTCCAAGGTTCTAACAGGGGAACTTACCCCCTCCTTTTCTTTGATAATAACCCACTTTCCTTTCCCCAAGGATCTGTTTTTGACCTGCGAATCAATATCATTACTGTATCCTTAGTTACCCTGATATACGTTACTTTCAAACCTGTGCTATTGTTTTTTTTTTATCTTGTCACTAATTCGCTTATCCTCAGTGCCTCTCAGAAGGCTATAGCAAAAGCTGCTTTAAAAAGGTTTTCTTTGTATTTATCCTTTGCTACTTTACATAGAGCCTGCGTAAGCTTAACCAACCTATCCTCTGTAATTGGCTCCCTTTTGTTTGCTGTTGCTGGCTTTTCCCTAGCCCAACCTTTCATTATCTATTTGACCATAAAGCTATGATTATGGGTGTCTTGTTTGTGTAGCTTAGCGAAAAATGTTATACCGGCTAACCACGAGACCATGATTGTCTTTTGGACATTATAAACCCAACCCACTTATCTTCGCTATCTCCTACTGTTTCTCTGCTAAAGTTTTACCATATCTCCCATGCTCTGTTGTATACCGACCAAGTTTTTGGTGCCACCGATCCTTTTATTAGGTGCCATACTCCTGTTTTCCAGCTGCCATAGTTCCTGCAGAAAAACAACACTCCCCTAACACTTCTGTTCATTAGGGGCCAGTTTAAAGAAACGGTTAAACTCAAATCTTGACAAAGCATCAACCAAAAAAGAAAGACTCGAGGTACCTCCTAGGCGTCCAATCACTTCTGGCCACCTCAATGCCAGATACAACACTCAAGAACAAAGAAAGTAGGGCTGTCCAGTCGTTTATACTTTGCAAGGGGTAATCCCTCTTTATTGCAGTACACCAACACACAACATTTCGGCCGCTAGGCCTTTAACCCTTTCACTGCCAGGAGATTTTCAATTTTTTTTGCGTTAACTGCCAGAAGAATTTTCAGGATTTTGCCCTCAATCGCTTTAGACTAATTTTACAGTAGGAAACCTTGCAGTAAATCAGGAATATTATACATTATTTTTTTCAGCACAAAGTCTACTTTAACATGGTAACAGAATTTTGTAACTTTTCTGGAAATTTTACTGGAATTATGGGTAAAATATGTAAAAAAAATGAAAAATTTGCAAATTTTCATGGATTTTTCCTATTTTTACTTATAGTTATCTTAAGGTTACACACAAAAATCTTACTGTTTCTAAAAGCTCTGATACTCCCGAGTACAACGATACCAGATATATGTAGGTACCTGACTTTTCCTGTACAGGAGACTCCAAACTAAAACTGCACCTTCAAGAATATTACACCAAATTAAAATGTATAACTACTACTGACAGTTAACATAGAATATCTTCCAAATTAATTAAAATATCCCCACAAGTGAGATATTTTTAGAAACTACACACCCGCAGGATTTTCCGAGTGAGGTAAGTTTCAATCAAAATGCAGATACCCGGACGCAGCTCTTCGTCCAATTGTAAGTTATTTTCTCACATTTTCCTTTTTTTCCTCAACTGTAAAATCAGAGACAAAATCAAATACGAATTTCAGCTAAAAACTGTGGAGGAAAGTTCAAACGCACCTCAAATATGAAAGCCTAACCCCTCCCGAATAAAACGGTATGCCACATTCATGGGTGTACCCAGAGACATGGCTACCAACTAACCCAGAGCGTGACCAGTGCCAAATGTCAGTAGCAGCAAAAAATATTTTGCCAGTTTTGTATTTGAACAGTCTGCAGCTTTTCCACAAAACACCTCCCCCCCAACTCAGAAATACCACCCACAAACTATATATTCCTGAAATCTACACACCTTCAGCTATGTAACGCTCATACCATCAATGGTGTGGGCGCAGTTCTTCGTAGAAGTTTGCACTTTTACCAGATTTTCAAAAAAAAAATGAACATCAAACAACATTCAAAAAGGTAGAAATCATGCCAAAACCCTATGGAATGTAAAAAAAAGTTACCAAATATCAATCTCCCAAATATCCTGAATCAAACAGTATGCCATATGTGTGGTTACACACACGGACGTGGAAGCGAAAAGCCACAAAGTGAGACAATGCACGATGGCTCAGAAACGGCAAAAATATGTAGCCAACTCCGAATTTGGACAGTCTGCAGTTTTTTCAACAAAACACCCCCGTAATTTAGAAATAACCCCCACAAACTATATATTCCTGAAATCTACACACCTTCAGCTATGTAACACTGTAGTTTGTTCATTCATACCATCAATGGCGTGGGCGCAATTCTTCGTAGAAGTTCGCATTTGTCTGAAAAATGAACAAAAAACAACTTCAAAAGGTAGAAATCATGCCAAAACCTCATGGAATCTAAAAAAAAGTTACCAAATATCAATCTCCCAAATGTCCTGAATCAAACGGTATGCCATATGTGTGGTTACACACGCGGACGTGGAAGCGAAAAGCCAAAAAGTGAGACAATGCACGATGGCTCAGAAACAGCGAAAATATTTAGCCAATTCCGAATTCGGACAGTCTGCAGTTTTTTCCACAAAACACCCCTGTAACTTAGAAATAACCCCCACAAACTATATATTCCTGAAATCTACACACCTTCAGCTATGTAACACTGTAGTTTGTTCATTCATACCATCAATGGTGTGGGCGCAGTTCTTCATAGAAGTTCGCATTTGTCTGAAAAAATGAACAAAAAACAACTTCAAAAGGTAGTACGGTTATGCCTATGTGTGGTTACAACGCGGACGTTGAAGCGAAAAGCCAAAAAGTGAGACAATGCACGATGGCTCAGAAACAGCGAAAATATTTAGCCAATTCCGAATTGGACAGTCTGCAGTTTTTTCCACAAAAACACCGTAACTTAGAAATAAACCCCCAACAACTATATATTCTGAAATCTACACACCTTCAGCATGTAACACTGTAGTTTGTTCCTTCATACCATCAATGGTGTGGGCGCAGTTCTTCATAGAAGTTCGCATTTGTCTGAAAAAATGAACAAAAAACAACTTCAAAAGGTAGAAATCATGCCAAAACCCATGAATGTAAAAAAAAGTTACAAAATCAATCTCCAAATGTTCTGAATCAAACGGTATGCCATATGTGTGGTTACACACGCGGACGTGAAGCGAAAAGCCAAAAATGAGACATGCACGATGGCTCAGGAAAACAGACGAGACAATGCACGATGGCTCAGAAACAGCGAAAATATTTAGCCAATTCCGAATTTGGACAGTCTGCATTTTTTTCCACAAAACACCCCCGTAACTTAGAAATAACCCCCACAAACTATATATTCCTGAAATCTACACACCTTCAGCTATGTAACACTGTAGTTTGTTCATTCATACCATCAATGGCGTGGGCGCAATTCTTCGTAGAAGTTCGCATTTGTCTGAAAAATGAACAAAAAACAACTTCAAAAGGTAGAAATCATACCAAAACCTCATGGAATCTAAAAAAAAGTTACTAAATATCAATCTCCCAAATGTCCTGAATCAAACGGTATGCCATATGTGTGGTTACACACGGGTGGTATTTCCAAGTTTATTAGGCTGTTCAATTACAGAACACTTTGATTTTTTTCTTAATTTTGTAATTGGACTTGTGCTGCGTCCAATTTGAGCTAGTTGGTGGCCACTCTCTGTGTGAACCCAACACTATGGCATACCGTTTGATGCAGGATGTTGGGAGATTGACATTTAGTGGGTTTTTTGCTTGTCAAAAGGGTTTAGGTAGATTTCAATCACCTTGAATCATCTTATTTTATTTTTCACAAACCTCGTAAAACATGGACTTCTTTGGATATTGGGTCTGGAATTCTTCATGTATGTATGAAGCATGGCATATGTATAAATATATAGTTTTGTGGGGAGAATTTCCATGTTTCGGGACTGTTTCCTTAGAAAAAGTGTAGGCTGTTCAAATTACAGAGCACTTTGATTCTTTCTTGTAATTGCATTTGTGCATGCGTCCCATTGAGCTAGTTGTGGCCACGTCTCTATGTGCATCCACGCATATGGCATAACGTTTGATTCAGAACATGTGGGATTGATATTTAGTGGGGGGTTTTATTTGTGGGGGGCATTTCCAAGTTTGGGGCTGTTTGAAATTACAGAGCACTTTGATTTTTTCTTGTAATTACACTTGGCATGCGTCCAGTTTGAGCTAGTTGGTGGCCACGTCTCTGTACATCCACTATATGGCATACTGTTTTGATTCAGAAAATGTGGGAGATGTGATTTTAGTGGGGGGGGTTATTTGTGGGGGGCATTTCCATGTTTTGGGGCTGTTTGAAATTACAGAGCACTTTGAATTTTTCTTGTAATTACACTTGTTCATGTGTCCCATTTGAGCTAGTTGGTGGCCACGTCTCTGTGTGCACCCACACATATGGCATACCGTTTGATATAGGATATGTGGGAGAGTTGACATTTATTGGGTTTTTTTGCTTGTCAAGTTGGTTTAGGTAGGATTTCAATCCTTGAATCATCTTATTTTATTTTCACTACAAACCTCCTAAAAACACAAGAGTTCTTTTGGATCACTTGGGTCTCTCTGGAATTCTTCATGTAATGTATGAAAGCATGGCCTCGTAACGTAGCTGAAGGTGTATAGATTCCAAAAATATATAGCTTGTGGGGGGAATTTCCATGTTTCTGGACTGTTTTCCTTAGAAAAAGTGTAGGCTGTTCAAATTACAGAGCACTTTGATTTTTTTCTTGTAATTGCATTTGTGCATGCATCCCATTTGAGCTAGTTGGTGGCCACGTCTCTGTGTGCATCCACACCATAGGGCATACCGTTTGATTCAGAACATGTGGGAGATTGATTTTAGTTGGGGGTTTTATTATGTGTGGGGTGGGGGCATTTCCAAGTTTGGGGCTGTTTGAAATTACAGAGCACTTTGTTTTTTTCTTGTAATTACACTTGTGCATGTGTCCCATTTGAGCTAGTTGGTGGCCATGTCCCTGTGTACACTACCACGCATATGCCATCCGTTTGATTCAGGTGGCATTTGGAAGATTGATAATTGACAAGTTTTTTTTACATGACATGGAAATTTGCCATGATTTTTACTTTGAATTGTATTTTTATACATTTTTCCTGAAAATCTGGTAAAAGCGAAATTTTACATGAAACTTGCGCTCACACCATTGGTGGTATCATAAAAAGAATCACACCATTGTGTAGCTGAAGATGTGTAGATTCCAAATATATAGTTTGGGGGGGTATTTCTAATATAGAGGGTGTTTAGAGTCTGAAATATAAAAGTTGCTGTATTGGGCCATTGTTCATTGGCTCACTTTGTGGCTAGTTGATTCCACGTTTGCGTGTGTAACCATACATAGGGCATACCGTTTGATTCAGGACATTTGGGAGATTGATATTTGGTAACTTTTTTTTACATTACTTGGGATTTTGGCAGATTTCTTTCACTTTGAAGTGTTTTTTTTTTTTTTTCCAAATTTTTTAGAAAATCTGCTAAAACTGTGAACTTCTACGAAGAACTGCGCCCACACCATTGATGGTACGAATGAAAAAACTACAGAATTTCGTAGATAAAGGTGTTTGGATTTGAGAAATATATGGTTTTGTGGGGTTTGTTTTGTGGGAAAAATTGCAGACTGTTCAAATTCATATTTGGCTGAATATTTTTGCTGTTTCTGAGCCATCGTGCATTGTTTTCACTTTGTGGCTTTTGGCTTCCACGTCCCCAGTGTGTAACCACACATATGGCATACCGTTTGATTCAGGACATTTGGGAGATTGATATTTAGTAACTTTTTTTTACATTCCATAGGTTTTGGCATGATTTCTACTTACCTTTGAAGTTTGTTTTTTTTTGTTCATTTTTTCAGACAAATGCGAACTTCTCTACGAAGAACTGCGCCCACACCATTGATGTAATGAATGAACAAGCTACAGTGTTACAATAGCTGAAGGTATGTAGATTTCAGAATATACAGTTTGTGGGGGTTATTTCTAAGTTACGGGGGTTTTTGTGGAAAAAACTGTAGACTGTCCAAATTCGGAGTTTGGCTAAATATTTTCGCTGTTTCCAACCATCGTGCATTGTCTCACTTTTTGGCTTTTCGCTTCCACGTCCGCGTGTGTAACCACACATATGGCATACCGTTTGATTCAGGACATTTGGGAGATTGATATTTGGTACTTTTTTTTAGATTCCATGAGGTTTTGGCATGATTTCCTACCTTTTGAAGTTGTTTTATTGTTCATTTTTTTCAGACAAATGCGAACTTCTATGAAGATCTGCGCCCACCCATTGATGGTATGAATGAACAAACTACAGCGTTACATAGCTGAAGGTGTGTAGATTTCAGGAATATATAGTTTGTGGGGGTTATTTCTAAGTTACGCGGGGTGTTTTGGGGAAAAAACTGCAGACTGTCTGAATTCGGAATTGGCTAAATATTTTCGCTGTTTCTGAGCCATCTGTGCATGTCTCACTTGTGGCTTTTCGCTTCCACGTCCGCGGTGTAACCACACATATGGCATACCGTTTGATTCAGGACATTTGGGAATTGATATTTAGTAACTTTTTTTTATAGAGTCCTATAGGTTTTGGCATGATTCATGATTTCTACCTTTTGAAGTTGTTTTTTGTTATTTTTTCAGACAAATGCGAACTTCTACGAAGAACTTGCGCCCACACCATTGATGGTATGAATGAACAAACTACAGTGTTACATAGCTGAAGGTGTGTAGATTTCAGGAATATACAGTTTGTGGGGGTTATTTCTAAGTTACGGGGGTGTTTTGTGGAAAAAACTGTAGACTGTCCAAATTCGGAGTTGGCTAAATATTTTTCGCTGTTTCTGAGCCATCGTGCATTGTCTCACTTTTTGGCTTTGCGCTTCCCGTCCGCGTGTGTAACCACACATATGCATACCGTTTGATTCAGAACATTTGGGAGATTGATATTGAGTAACTTTTTTTTACATTGCATGAGTTTTGGCATGATTTCTACCTTTGTGAAGTTGTTTTTTGTTCATTTTTTCAGACAAATGCGAACTTCTATGAAGAACTGCGCCCCACACCATTGATGGTATGAATGAACAAACTACAGTGTTACTAGCTGAAGGTGTGTAGATTTCAGGAATATATAGTTGTGTGTGGGGTTATTTTCTAAGTTACGGGGTGTTTTGTGGAAAAAACTGCAGACTGTCCGAATTCGGAATTGGCTAAATATTTTCGCTGTTTCTGAGCCATCGTGCATTGTCCTCACTTTTTGGCTTTTCGCTTCCACGTCCGTGTGAACCACACATATGGCATACCGTTTGATTCAGGACATTTGGGAGATTGATATTTGGTAACTTTTTTTTTAGATTCCATGAGTTTTTGGCATGATTTTCTACCTTTTGAAGTTGTTTTTTGTTCCATTTTTTCAGACAAATGCGAACTTCTCTAACGAGAATTGCGCCCACGCCATTGATGGTATGAATGAACAAACTACAGTGTTACACTAGCTGAAGGTGTGTAGATTTCAGGAATATATAGTTTGTGGGGGTTATTTCTAAGTTACGGGGGTGTTTTTGTGGAAAAAAATGCAGACTGTCCAAATTCGGAATTGGCTAAATATTTTCGCTGTTTCTGAGCCATCGTGCATTGTCTCACTTTGTGGCTTTTCGCTTCCACTCCGCGTGTGTAACACACATATGGCATACCGTTTGATTCAGACATTGGGAGATTGATATTTAGTAACGTTTTTTTTAGATTCCATGAGGTTTTTGGCATGATTTCTCCTACCTTTTGAAGTTGTTTTTTTTGTTCATTTTTCTAGACAAATGCAAACTTCTACTACGAAGAATTGCGCCCACGCCATTGATGGTATGAATGAACAAACTACAGTGTTACATAGCTGAAGGTGTGTAGATTTCAGGAATATATAGTTTGTGGGGTTATTTTCTAACTACGGGGGGGTTTTTGGTTGAAAAAACTGAGACTGTCCAAATTCGGAGTTGGCTACATATTTTTGTCCGTTTCTTCGAGCCATCGTGCATTGTCTCCTTTGTGCTTTTCTGTGGCTTCGCTTCCACGTCCGTGTGTGTACCACACATATGGCATACTGTTTGATTCGGATATTTGGGAGATTGATATTTTACGGATTTTTTTTATCATTCCATAGGGTTTTTGGCATGATTTTCAATCACCTTTTAAAATGAATGTTTTGATAATAAAATGAGGGAATGCATGTTAAAATTTTTTTGAAATTATCTGTAAAGAATGCAAACTGTCTAGGAGCCAGACTGCGCCACACACCATTGATGTTATGAGCGTTACAAATAGCGAAGGTGTGTAGAGTTTCATGGTATTAAGTTTTTGGGTGGTATTTTGAGTGGGGTGTTTTGTGAAAAGCTGCAGACTGTTCAAATACAACTGGCAAAAATTTTTTCTGCTACTAGACTTTGCCTGGTCACGCCTGGGTTTGTTGTTTACCATGTCTCTGGTACACATAATGTGCTACGTTTTATTCGGGAGGGTTAGGCTTTATATGAGGTCGTTTGAACTTTCCTCCACTTTTTAGCTGAAATTCGTATTGATTTGTCTCTATTTACAGTTGAGGAAAAAAGGAAAATGTGAGAAATAACTTACAATTGGACGAAGAGCTGCGTCCGGGTATCTGCATTTTGATTGAAACTTACCTCACCTCGGAAAATCCTGCGGGTGTGGTAGTTTCTAAAATATCTCACTTGTGGTGGATATTTTATTAATTTGGAAGATATTCTATGTTAACTGTCATAGTAGTTATACATTTTAATTTGGTGTAATATTCTTGAGGTGCAGTTTTAGTTTGGAGTCTCCTGTACAGGAAAAGTCAGGTACCTACATATATCTGGTATCGTTGTACTCGGGAGTATCAGAGCTTTTAGAACAGTAAGATTTTTGTGTGTAACCTTAAGATAACTATAAGTAAAATAGGAAAAATCCTGAAAATTTGCAAATTTTTCATTTTTTTTACATATTTTACCCATATTCCAGTCAAAAATTTCCAGAAAAGTTACAAAATTCTGTTACCATGTTAAAGTAGACTTTGTGCTGAAAAAATAATAATGTATAATATTCCTGATTTACTGCAAGTTCCTACTGTAAAATTAGTCTAAAGCGATTGAGGGCAAATCCTGAAAATTCTTCTGGCAGTTAACGCAAAAAAAATTGAAAATCTTCCTGGCAGTGAAAGGGTTAAAGGCCTAGCGGCCGAAATGTTGTGTGTTGGTGTACTGCAATAAAGAGGGATTACCCCTTGCAAAGTATAAACGACTGGACAGACCCTACTTTCTTTGTTCTTGAGTGTTGTATCTGGCATTGAGGTGGCCAGAAGTGATTGGACCCTAGGAGGTACCCTCGAGTCTTTCTTTTTTGGTTGATGCTTTGTCAAGATTTGAGTTTACAAACCGTTTCTTTAAACTGGCCCCTAATGAACAGAAGTGTTAGGGGAGTGTTGTTTTTTTCTGCAGGAACTATGGCAGCTGAAAACAGGAGTATGGCACCTAATAAAAGGATCGGTGGCACCAAAAACTTGGTCGGTATAAACAGGCATGGGAGATATGGTAAACTTTAGCAGAGAAACAGTAGGAGATAGCGAAGATAAGTGGGTTGGGTTTTAATGTCCAAAAGACAATCATGGTCTCGTGGTTAGCTTATACAAACATTTTTCGCTAAGCTACACAAACAAAGACACCCATAATCATAAGCTTTATGGTCAAATAGATAATGAAAGGTTGGGCTAGGGAAAGCCAGCAACAAGCAAACAAAAGGGAGCCAATTACAGAGGATAGGTTTGGTTAAGCTTACGCAGGCCTCTATGTAAAGGTAGCAAAGGATAAATACAAAGAAAACCTTTTAAAGCAGCTTTTGCTATAGCCTTCTGAGAGGCACGAGGATAAGCGAATTAGTGACAGATAAAAAAAAAACAATAGCACAGGTTTGAAAGTAACGTATATCAGGGTAACTAAGGATACAGTAATGATATTGATTCGCAGGTCAAAAAACAGATCCTTGGGGAAGGAAAGTGGGTTATTATCAAAGAAAAGGGGGGTAATTCCCCTGTTAGAACCTTGGAGGAGGGCCTTTTGGCAGCTCGAACTGGGACCCCCATTTCCCCGGCACTTATAGGTCATTGCCCCGCACTTACAAGTGCCCTATGCGGGCCCTTACAAGTGCCCTTGCAGCACTGACAAGTGCCTTTTGTTTTTTTGCAGCTCGAAACAGGACCCCCTGTTGCTCTTAACAAGAGCCCTTGGTAATGTCTTTTTTCTTTCCATCTGGTGACACAAGCTCGGCTATGTGACCAACACCGGAAAGTGCCCCTGTGGCCACCAGGGGCACATCCAGCGCCGGCTAGTTCAACGTAGCCGATGTCACTGCTTTCTTGATCCGGAGTCTTCTTCCTTCACAGCCAGCGACGCCACTCCGCTGAGTCCGCCAATGCCAGGCAAGTTCACTTGCGGCTGCCAATGACTCCGGCACCAGCGACTTCAACGGTAGCCAATGTTGCTGACCTTCTTCTCTTTCTTTCGCCATCAACTGCAATGACTTCTGATCTCCGCAGGGTTTGCACCTCTTTATATAGGTTTGCTGATGGACCTAATCCAATTCTGATTGTGTAATTTTTCAATGCTTGCCATCATGTGATTATAGTAACCAATCATATTCTCTGAAATATGGCAGAAGAAAAAAGAAGTCAGCAACATCGGCTCTGTTGAAGCTGCCAGTGCTAGCGAGGTCACTGGCGGTTGCAGTGACCCTCGCCTGGCATTGGTGACTTCACGCGGATTTGCAGGGAGATTCAATAAAAAGTTCTTATCGTTAAAAATGGTGCAAATTTTGCCCCAACCAATCAGATCTTATTTAACATTTGAAAGATAACATTGGAAAGTAACATCTGATTGGTTGAGAGCAAAATTAGCACCATTTATAACGGTAAGAAATGTATTGATCCCCCTGTTGGTGACGCTGTCTGTGAGGAAAGAAGCTTTGATCAAGGACAAGCTTGGATCAAGGCTCAGCTATGTTGAAGTAGCCATCACTGGAGGTGCCCCTGGCGCCTCAGGGGCACTTCCTGGTGTTGGCCACGTCAGCGAGCTGGTGTCACTGGATGAAAAAAGACACAGACACCCAGGCTCTTGTAAGAGCCAACAGGGGTCTCTGTTTTGAGCTGCAGGACCCCCAACAATGCACTTGTGTTTCTCTTCTTTGATTTTTTACTTTAAAAGGACATCTCCACCCTCATAAGAACATATTTGAAAGAATGGCCCTCTTTAAAATATGTCAATATATCATAGTTTTGTCCTATAATTAATTACTGTATGCCTGCTATGCTTCTCTGGATGCCTCATGGAACTTTCAATTCTACTAATAAATGATAAATGAAACAATATGCTATACAACAAGTTAAATCGGACAGGCAGGGACGTATGTGTGTGTTGGCACTCACTATAGACAATGAGCTATATGTAATTGTTGGCATATGAACCCCCACCAGCCTCACCTGCAGCAATACGTGAAATCCTCCCCCTTCCTGCTGACTACCCGAATGCTAGGCTATTTGCATGGGTGATTTTAATTCATTAATGAAACTAGAACTAGACAAGTTTTCCCAGCAAAGGATCTCGGTGCCTCCCCCCTGAGCCCCACTCCCTTATATAAATTAATCGAGGAACTTGGCTGGATTGACGCCTGGAGGTTTAAATTCCCTTTTACAAGGAATATACCTGTTACTCTAAGACACACGACTCGCTGTCTAGAATAGACAATATATTCCTAAATAAGTACACCAGTCTCCAAATACACGATATAGCCCATCTACCTAGAGGTATATCTGACCACTCCCCCGTTACAATCACATTACAAAGACCCAGACCTCACACCGCCAAAGGCCATGGAGCTTTCACCCCTTTTGGCTGACCCTATTCCCTGAGCAGGACTGATTTCTGGATCACTAAGAAATATATACTACATCAGATCATGGTTCAACACCCATAGGCATCCAGTGGGATGCCCTCAAGGCAGTCCTTAGAGGACATCTCCAAGTACCATCTCTCATATAAAGCAAACAGCCAAACAGAAGAAACAATGATAACACAGTCGCATACAAGGTGCGGAAGCCGCATACATACAGTCCCCAACCCCACAAACGAAAAATGCTTGGCACATGGCACAAACCTCCTATAACAAATCACAACCGGGAAATGTACAGGAAATTATTTTTCACTAGACAGAAATATTTTGAACACGGCCACCAATCGGCAAAACTCCTCGCAAGGCTAGCACATGGCCACTCAGATCAAACACAATACTACAATTAATGGATCCACAGAAGGGATTAATCACCAGCACAAATGGTATGACAATTACTATACAGAACTATACAAAACACAACCCAGACACATTGGAAAAATATCAGGATACCATTCCCTTTACCAAACTGACTCCCTCCAACACCCTACTTTTGGAAACAGACATAACGATAGAAGAAATCCAAACAGCTCTAAAAAAATGGCCATAAATAAAACCCCTGGCCCGGACAGAGTACCTGTAGAGGTCTACCGTAAATTGCAACCCCAATACTGCCCTTCTTCCTCAAGACCCTAAACTCGGCTTACCAAAACAATAGACTCCCAGACTCGATGTATGAAGCTTATGTTATCTTAATTCTAAAATCCGGGAAAAGTCCACAGCATTGTGACTCATATAGCCTATTTCGCTGTTAAACCTAGATTACAAAATTCTAGCGAAAATATTGGCCAATAGGCTAAACACATCATCTCCACCATATATCTGTTGTATTCAATTAGATCAACCGGACTTGAAGTTTAGTTCTTGAAGACGTTTCGCTAGTCATCCGACTGGCTTTCTCAATTCAGAATGACTTGTACAAGAACTCTGGCACATATGTACCCTGGAAAATCCCAATTAGCATATCACAGCCAGGTGTTAAGGGGTGATTAGATAGTGGCTAAGAGGTGTTATAGGAACGCCCAGAGTAAGGTGTCAAAACAGCATTGTACATGGCAGACAGATGGTGTCGAACCCCCCCACCTCTATTTAGGCTTGGTTTCTTTATTTTCACATAAATGGCCTCCTTAACCCTCTCTTGAACCAGTCACGTTCCTTTGCCAATATGTTAACATTACAATCTTCAAAGGTATGTCCTTTATCCTTAGATGCAGGTACACGGCTGAGTCCTGACCGAGGAATTGGCTCTTCTGTGCTGGGCCATACGTTGATGCAGCGTTGATGCAACTGCATCACGTATGGCCCAGCACAGAAGAGCCAATTCCTTGGGTCAGGACTGATATTCAACCGAACATCTCCTCATGCCTACCTCCCTTCCCACCCTCTGGTATTTCTTGAATCCAAAACCAACAACCTACCCCTGAAAGGAACCTCATTACATATCCAACATTTAAAATTTGGAAATTAATAAAAGAATTTTTAATGTTGGTGACACTCTAGAACAAGCCCGCTCTGGCATAACCAATCCTACCCATCATACAGCAAACTTTTGATAAATAAGGGAGTCACGCACTTTTCCCACATTATACAAAACAATAAGATACTTCCCTTTGAAGAAGTCAAGAATAAATTCAATCTCACCAACTCATCCTGGCTGCAATACCTCCAACTAAGATACTCTTTAATATCAGACTTTCAGACTGATACTATACAACTAAGCAAACACCCAATTATCCAGATTATCATAGGAGGGGAGGGGGAGAGGCGCCTGGTGTCTACTTGTCTACTCAATGCTGGACTAGAAATAGACACTGTGAATATTCTGAATAAGTGGGAGCCGCTGATACCCTCAGAAGACAGGGAGGACTCATACAAACCCATCTCTCCGTCTCACCGTCTCTGCCCCAAATAACCTGATGCAGTTCTTCATTCTGCACCAGGCATACCTATCACCCTATAGACAAACCTAATTTCCCCTTCCTATTCCCCTAACTGCCCAAATGTTATCAAACGCCGGCCAACTTCTGGCATCTAATATGGGATTGCCCTAGGATTGCTAGATTATGGCTGAAGGTCACAACTTGCCTCTCAAACATGCAACCATACCCCATTCCACAAGATGCTAAACTTTGTCTGCTTGGAATCCCTGACATAGATGTCTGGAACAAATTTGAATTAGAATTCATATGAGAGAGCTATAATATTAGACTGGATGGCCTCTACAGTCCCCAAATTGAAAACCTGGAAAGCTATGATTAATCAAATGCTCCCCTATTTGAGAATGATACATCTAAATAGAGGCTCTCTCAACAAATACAATAAAGTATGGTCCCGCTGGAACGAATAGACTAAGGTTTAGCAGAAAGACAATAATACTTGGGTGGTGACCCATGAATGCGACCTCTAGTGGCAACCCCAAACAGTTATTTTAACACAGATACATGTGTAACACTTTTCCTAAAATTACGAATGCAGCACAACCGACTAGATCTTATCCCAAGTTCAATACCCCTCCCCCTTCCCCTCCCATCTTAAAAACTGTTAAATCATTAGGTATCCTATCAAACTCAAGGTATACTATGTACAACCACTGATCTGTTAACTACGGATATATAATTCTGTGTTCTAAATATACACTGATTTGAAATACGTATGATAATTTAATACTAAGAATCAGACAAAGCAATTGTGAATAACGAATATGTTTTATTGAACTGTATACATTTTATGCTGTATTTTATGGATGTCAATTTAAATAAAAACAGTTTAAAAAAAAAAAGATTCTAGAAGTTCATCTGAATCTGATAGCAAAGATGAAAACATGTAACTTATAATATCCTTAAACAGTGTCTTAAGAAACGTAAAAAATCTGATGGGCATTCGTCAGTTGGCAATAGAAAGGAGAAGGATAGGAAAGAGAGTAAAGCTAGGAACACACCTAGCGATTTTTCCTCTGACCGACCGTTCGATACTTTCGAACGGTCGGCCAGGAGGAAGGACTGTCGGTCGCGGCAAAAGCAGCCACCCGTCCGATAGTCACCGCGACCGATCGTACGGTCCATAAGGACCGCACGATCGGACGAGGTTTTCCACCCTGTCTGATTGTCCTTTCGTCCGATTTGGACGAACGGTCGATCGGACATGGGCACACTGAACTATCGTCGATCGACCGAAATCTCATCGTGTGTACCCACCTTTAGGTAGCATCAGAGGGGATACATATGCTTGTGCAGTGTCAGCATTGCACAAGCATCTGCCTAAAAGACAATAAAGAAGATTTTGACTGGCAATATGTGGATATCTTTATATGAATTACTAAAAGAAAACAGTAAAGAAAAGGGGAAGGATGAAATAGAAGTAGAAAGAGTCTATTTTGGAATGGGTGAGAGGATATATGGTTTACTTAGCATGTTATTCAACGTAGTTTCCTGAACAGTATGTAACATAGCCAAACACTGTTTTACGGTATTAGACACGCATGCTACCTACAGAGGGTCAGCTTGGTTAACTATGATAGGGAATTTAGGATGAAGATGATTGACAATCCTGCCCTTTCTTTGGCCAAAAGGATATGGAGGTATGAATGCAGTGGGTCTTAACTTTTTGTCCCAAAAAGTTAAGAGGGAATGTGGGCTTTTAATGAGAAGCATTGTAACAGGAAAAACAATGTAGATTCAAGCATGAATGTGCTTGCTGTGTGGGTAATCATGCCTTTTTGTTATAAAATAAGGAAGCTTTAGCAGGGAATCATTACTTTCGCTCCTTTAACAAGGGCAAGAACACCAATCAAAGTGGAAGGGCTGGAGAAGTGGCTTCAGGTTTTACTTAATGTATGGTCGCAGATTTTTAAGGTTGGGTTTTCGGGAGGGGTTTTGAAGGGCATGTTCACCCTTAAAAAACTTTTTATACATGATGAGTCTTTCCCCCCAGCCCTAACTGCATTAGTATTATTGCAAGAAAGTGCCCAGATCATTACTAACCTTACCTCTCTCCTTTGCCGCACAGCAGGGGGCTGCACCGGCAGACGCTTCTGTGATTGACAGCCAATCATGGACTCGGTGCCGGTAGTGCAGAACAGTGAAGGAGAGAGGTAGGAAGAAGAAGAGCTAATGGGGGAGAGACTAGAAGGGGGAGGGAGGAGGAGGGGGGGGTAATAGGAGGAAGTCGACGGTAGTAGACAATCAGGTAGCGGAAGATGATCAGGTGATCTAATTTTGAGAGACATATTGAGGAATAAAACGAGGGAGAGAGGGGGGCTCTTTTGCATATCAAAATTCCGGGGAGAGACAGGAGGCGGGTTCTATATGGCTTTGCAGTACTCCGTGACAGTTTTGGGACTTGGGGGGGATTACTGAGAAATATTTGGAATGGAGTAGGTAAGGATTTTTATTCACTACAGAGTGGGGCCAGTAGTGGGGGGATTATAGTTTTGGGGGTGGACATGCCCTTTAAGATGACAAGTAGGGGAAGTTAAAAGTGGAGGCGGAAAAGAAATTAATGTCAGCATATCAGCATCCCCAAGTAAAAAGAAAAAGGAAGTGAGTGGGCAAATGTCAGGTCCTTTTAAATCATCCCCCATAGACAATCTGGTTATATTGGGGACCATTGGTGTGGTCCTCAAAAGGATCCGGAAATACTGGTACAATACTTGTACATCCGAGTTATCCGTTAATGATAGAATCAATAAGGAGCTTTGTTCAGTCCATATCGGTTTGTTGCAGCGCTCAGCATGGTCAGAAGCCTAGGTCCGGGGGCTTAATGGCAAAAGTGGATATAGAATCAGCTTTTCGCCTATTGCCTCTACACTCAGAAAGCTTAAAGTGCATGGGTTATTTCTTTGAAAATTGTTATTACATTGATCTTTGTTTACCCATGGTTTGCACATTATTACCGGTTTTGTACGTGGTTTGCACATTATTACCATTTTGTACGTTCCTGCATTGGTGTGTCCAAGAAAAAACTGGGACGGAATCCATGGTGCATTATTTGGCGTTTCTTGTTGGCAGGACCAAAGGGTTCAAGTGTATGTGCACAATTGTTAAATGATATGTTCTTGTTTGAGGAATTTGGGGTTCCAGTGGCCACAGAAAAAACCCTGAGCCCTTGTACAAAGCTTTCCTTTTTGGGTATTGAAATTGACACAATTTATGGTGTTGCAGGTTACCAGTGGACAAAGTCAGCAAAACAAAGGGCTGGTAAAACAAGTGAGAGACTCAAAAAAGTAGCATTGCAGGAATTGCAGTCATTGTTAGGATTGCTAAATTTCGCATGTAGGGTAATTCCAATGGGAAGGGCATTCAGCAAAGAATGAAGAGGGCAACGCCAGGGATTAAGAAGAGTCATCCCAATATTAGGAATTCAAAGGCAATCAAGGAAGATTTGGGAGTATGGGATAGATTTTTGGACAAATTCAATGGCATAAACTTATGGCTTTCTCCCCTTAATCCAACCACAACTGAAACCTTTCACGGAGGCAGCAGGGGGAATAGGTTTTGGACCATATTTTCAGTGCTCATGGTACGCAGAGAGTGGCCGAAAGAATGGGGAAAATTGGCCTTACCAGCAACCTCCATTTTTTAGAATTGTTTCCAATCGTGGTAGCAGTGGTAATATGGGGTTCCGAGTTAGCCAATGAACAAATAACACACAACGTTTCGGCCGCTAGGCCTTTAACCCTTTCCCTGCCACAGATCGTATATTCACGATCTGTGCAGTGAATACTCAAACTGCACAGATCGTGAATATACGATCTGTGGCTTCCCCCCTCCAAAAATTTTTTTTCCCCCTGCTAGGGCGATCGGGGGCAGCATTCAACTGCCCCCCTAGCCCCCTCGATCCCCCCTTGGTTTCGTCCAAATCCGAGGGGGGATCGGAGATATCCCTACCTGCAGCCCGCAGCCGGTCCCACGTGAGAAGCAGAGGAGAGCAGTCTTCTTTCCGGAAAGGGAGACCCGTGACATCACTCAGCTTCCTGCTTCACCGGCGTCTTCCCTAAAGAGGTAAGATGCTGCCCCTGGTGGTCTAGTGGAGGTACTGCAGCATGATCTCTATTTAGATCATGCTGCAGTACCTGTAAGCACAAGCTGTCATGCTGACAGCTTTACTATACATTTTGTGAATGGAACTCAAAGTTCCATTCACAAATAGGATTTTTCTAAGTCTTTGCTACTTAGCGAAGACTTAGAAAAAAAATGGGGACAGAGATCAAAATTTGGTGATCACTTCTGATCACAAATTATTGATCTTTGCCAATGAATGAAAATCACTTCCTGGAAAATGATTTCCGGGAAGTGATTTTTCTGATCGGATTTCGAATTGGAAAACGGGCATTTATGCCCGTATTCCAAGTTCGTTTTCATTCCCTAAGATGATTTGATGATCATCTTTGGGAATGATCCCAAAAAAAAAGGGGAAATGCACACAAAGAAATCTAAAGTTATACACACACCTTTTTTTTTTTTTTACCCTAAAACTATAAATTAGCAAAAAACTTTGTCTTCTCCAAGCTTCCCAATGTCCCCGGTGATATCGGTAAAGTAAACGCGGATCATTTATTTGTTGGATTTCAAGGGAAACTAAGCCTATTTTAGTAGGAAATTTTGCAGAGGTACCAAAAAAAGACCGTATTGATTTTTAGGATCAGTAAGTGTGCAAAACTTGTGTGACTCTCCGTACTAACTGGTTTTCCACCTGAAAGGGGGAGTGGGGATAGGGTGGGGGGTGGGTTGTGGCGTTTTTTAATTTTTTCTTGTAACTGCAATTGCGCATGCGACCCATTTGAGATAGTTTGGTGGCCCTGTCTCTGTTTGCACCCACCCTTATGGCATACCGTTTGATTCAGGACATGTGGGAGATTGCGTTTAGTGGTTTTTTTACTTGCCGAGTGGGTTTAGGTATGATTCAACCATTGAGTCCTCTTATTTTATTTTTTCACAAAATCTCCTAAAAGCACAGAGTTCTATGGATAACAGCGCCTGGATTCTTCATGTATATACGAAAGCATGATACCATCACGTAGCTGAAGGTGTGTAGCTTCCAAAATATATAGTTTGTGAGGGTATTTCCAATTTGATTAGGCTGTTCAAATTACGAAACTTTGATTTTTTCTTGTAATTGGACTTGTGCATGCGTCCAATTTGAGCTAGTTGGTGGCCCCGTCTCTGTTTGCACCCTCCCTTATGGCATACCGTTTGATTCAGGACATGTGGGAGATTACCGATTAGTGGGTTTTTTACTTGCCGAGTGGGTTTAGGTAGGATTTCAACCATTGAGTCCTCTTATTTTATTTTTTCACAAAATACTCCTAAAAGCACGGAGTTCTATGGATAACAGCGCCTGGAATTCTTCATGTAATACGAAAGCATGATACCATCACGTAGCTGAAGGTGTGTAGCTTCCAAAAATATATAGTTTGTGGGGGGATTTCCAAATTGATTAGGCTGTTCAAATTACAGAACACTTTGATTTTTTCTGTGTAATTGGACTTGTGCATGCGTCCAATTTGAGCTAGTTGGTGGCCCCGTCTCTGTTTGCACCCACCCTATGGCATACCGTTTGATTCAGGACATGTGGGAGATTGCCGTTTAGTGGGTTTTTTACTTGCCGAGTGGGTTTAGTAGGATTTAACCATTGAGTCCTCTTATTTTATTTTTTCACAAAATCTCCTAAAAGCACATAGTTCTATGGATAACAGCGCCTGGAATTCTTCATGTATATACGAAAGCATGATACCATCACGTAGCTGAAGGTGTGTAGCTTCCAAAATATATAGTTTGTGGGGGGTATTTCCAAGTTGATTAGGCTGTTCAAATTACAGAACACTTTGATTTTTTTCTTGTAATTGGACTTGTGCATGCGTTCAATTTGAGCTTAGTTGGTGGCCCCGTCTCTGTTTGCACCCTCCCTTATGGCATACCGTTTGATTCAGGACATGTGGGAGATTACCGTTAGTGGGTTTTTTACTTGCCGAGTGGGTTAGGTAGGATTTACCATGAGTCCTCTTATTTATTTTTTCACAAAATCTCCAAAAGCACGGAGTTCTATGGATAACAGCGCCTGGAATTCTTCATGTATATACGAAAGCATGATACCATCACGTAGCTGAAGGTGTTAGCTTCCAAAAATATATAGTTTGTGGGGGGTATTTCCAAATTGATTAGGCTGTTCAAATTACAGAACACTTACATTTTTTTCTTGTAATTGGACTTGTGCATGCGTCCAATTTGAGCTAGTTGGTGGCCCCGTCTCTGTTGCACCCACCTTATGGCATACCGTTTGATTCAGGACATGTGGGAGATTGCCGTTTAGTGGGTTTTTTACTTGCCGAGTGGGTTTAGGTAGGATTTAACCATTGAGTCCTCTATTTTATTTTTTCACAAATCTCCTAAAGCACATAGTCGTATGGATAACAGCGCCTGGAATTCTTCATGTATATACGAAGCATGATACCATCACGTAGACTGAAGGTGTGTAGCTTCCAAAAATATAGTTTGGGGGGGTATTTCCAGTTTGATTAGGCTGTTCAAATTACAGAACACTTTGATTTTTTCTTGTAATTTTGTAATTGGACTTGTGCATGCGTCCATTTGAGCTAGTTGGTGGCCACGTCTCTGTGTGACCCACACATATGGCATACCGTTTGATGCAGGATATGTGGGAGATTGACATTTAGGGGTTTTTTTGCTTGTCAAAGGGTTTAGGTAGGATTTCAACCCTTGAATCATCTATTTATTTTTCACAAAACCTCGTAAAAACATGGACTTCTTTGGATCAGTGGGTCTGGAATTCTTCATGTATGTATGAAAGCATGGCATATGTATAAATATATAGTTTGTGGGGAGAATTTCCATGTTTCGGGACGTTTCCTTAGAAAAAGTGTAGGCTGTTCAAATTACAGAGCACTTTGATTCTTTCTTGTAATTGCATTTGTGCATGCGTCCCATTGAGCTAGTTGGTGGCCACGTCTCTATGTGCATCCACGCATATGGCATAACGTTTGATTCAGAACATGTGGGAGATTGATATTTAGTGGGGGGTTTTATTTGTGGGGGCATTTCCAAGTTTTGGGGCTGTTTGAAATTACAGAGCACTTTGATTTTTTCTTTGTAATTACACTGTGCATGCGTCCGATTTGAGCTAGTTGGTGGCCACGTCTCTGTACATCCACATATATGGCATACTGTTTGATTCAGAAATGGGGAGAGTGATATTTAGTGGGGGGGGGTTATTTGTGGGGGGCATTCCATGTTTTGGGGCTGTTTGAAATTACAGAGCACTTTGAATTTTTTCTTGTAATTACACTTTAGTGTCCCTTTGAGCTAGTTGGTGGCCACGTCTCTGTGTGCACCCACACATATGGCATCCGTTTGATATAGGATATGTGGGAGATTGACATTTAGTGGGTTTTTTTGCTTGTCAAGTTGGTTTAGGTAGGATTTCAATCCTTGCATCTTATTTTATTTTTCACAAAACCTCCTAAAAACACAAGAGTTCTTTGGATCACTGGGTCTGGAATTCTCATTGTATGTATGAAAGCATGGCATCGTAACGTAGCTGAAGGTGTATAGATTCCAAAATAATAGCTTGGGGGGGGAATTTCCATGTTTCTGGACTGTTTCCTTAGAAAAAGTGTAGGCTGTTCAAATTACAGAGCACTTGATTTTTTCTTGTAATTGCATTTGTGCATGCATCCCATTTGAGCTAGTTGGTGCCACGTCTCTGTGTGCTCCCACATAGGCATACCGTTTGATTCAGAACATGGGAGATTGATATTTAGTTGGGGGTTTATTTGTGGGGGGCATTTCAAGTTTTGGGGCTGTTTGAAATTACGAGCACTTTGATTTTTGTTTTGTATTACACTTGTGCATGTGTCCATTTGAGCTAGTTGGTGCCATGTCCCTGTGTACATCCACGCATATGGCATACCGTTTGATTCAGGGCATTTGGAAGATTGATAATTGACAAGTTTTTTTTACATTGACATGGAAATTTGCCATGATTTTTACTTGAATGTATTGATTTTATACATTTTCCTGAAAAATGCGTAAAAAGCGAAATTTTACATGAAACTGCGCTCACACCATTGGTGGTATGCATAAAGAATCACACCATTGTGTAGCTGAAGATGTGTAGATTCCAAAAATATATAGTTTGGGGGGTAGGTATTTCAAATAGAGGGTGTTAGTTCTGACAAATATGAAAATTGTTGCTGTAATTGGCCATTGTTCATTGGCTCACTTTGGGCTAGTTTATTCCACGTTTGCGTGTGTAACCATACATAGGGCATACCGTTTGATTCAGGACATTTGGGAGATTGATATTTGTAACTTTTTTTTACATTATGGGATTTTGGCATGATTTCTACTTTGAAAGTGTTTTTTTCAATTTTTTAGAAATCTGCTAAAACTGGAACTTCTACGAAGAACGCGCCCACACCATTGATGGTAACGAATGAAAAAACTACAGAATTTCGTAGATAAAGGTGTTTGATTTGAGAAATATATGGTTTGTGGGGGTTGTTTTGGGGGGAAAAATTGCAGACTGTTCAAATTCGATTTGGCACTGATATTTTTGCGGTTTCTGAGCCATCGTGCATGTTTCACTTTGTGGGCTTTTGGCTTCCACGTCCACGTGTGTAACCACACATATGGCATACCGTTTGATTCAGGACATTTGGGAGATTGATATTTAGTAACTTTTTTTTACATTCCATGAGGTTTTGGCATGATTTCTACCTTTTGAAGTTGTTTTTTGTTCATTTTTTCAGACAAATGCGAACTTCTACGAAGAACTGCGCCCCACACATTGATGGTATGAATGAACAAAGCTACAGTGTTACATGCTGAAGGTATGTAGATTTCAGGATATACAGTTTGTGGGGGTTATTTCTAAGTTCGGGGGTGTTTTGTGGAAAAAACTGTAGTAGACTGTCCAAATTCGGAGTTGGCTAATATTTTCGCTGTTCTAAACCATCGTGCATTGTCTCACTTTTTGGCTTTCGCTTCCACGTCGCGTGTGTAACCCACACAATGGCTACCGTTTGATTCAGGACATTTGGGAGATTGATATTTGGTAACTTTTTTTTAGATCATGAGGTTTTGGCATGATTTCTACCTTTTGAAGTTGTTTATTGTTCATTTTTTCAGACAATGCGAACTTCTATGAAGAACTGCGCCACACCATTGATGGTATGAATGAACAAACTACAGCGTTACATAGCTGAAGGTGTGTAGATTTCAGGATATATAGTTTGTGGGGGTTATTTCTAAGTTACGGGGGTGTTTTGGGGAAAAAACTGCAGACTGTCTGAATTCGGAATTGGCTAAATATTTCGCTGTTTCTGAGCCATCGTGCATTGTCTCACTTTGTGGCTTTTCGCTTCCACGTCCGGTGGTGTAACCACACATATGGCATACCGTTTGATTCAGGACATTTGGGGAGATTGATATTTAGTAACTTTTTTTAGAGTCCATGAGGTTTTGGCATGATTTCTACCTTTTGAAGTTGTTTTTTGTTAATTTTTTCAGACAAATGCGAACTTCTACGAAGAACTGCGCCCACACCATTGATGGTTGAATGAACAAACTACAGTGTTACATAGCTGAAGTTGTGTAGATTTCAGGAATATACAGTTTGTGGGGGTTATTTCTAAGGTACGGGGGTGTTTTGTGGAAAAAACTGTAGACTGTCCAAATTCGAGTGGCTAAATATTTTCGTGTTTCTGAGCCATCGTGCATTGTCTCACTTTTTGGCTTGCGGCTCCACGTCGGTGCACAAACTATATATTTTTGGAAGCTACACACCTTCAGCTACGTGATGGTATCATGCTTTCGTATATACATGAAGAATTCCAGGCGCTGTTATCCATAGAACTATGTGCTTTTAGGAGATTTTGTGAAAAAATAAAATAAGAGGACTCAATGGTTGAAATCCTACCTAAACCCACTCGGCAAGTAAAAAACCCACTAATCGGTAATCTCCCACATGTCCTGAATCAAACGGTATGCCATAAGGGAGGGTGCAAACAGAGACGGGGCCACCAACTAGCTCAAATTGGACGCATGCACAAGTCCAATTACAAGAAAAAAATCAAAGTGTTCTGTAATTTGAACAGCCTAATCAATTTGGAAATACCCCCCACAAACTATATATTTTTGGAAGCTACACACCTTCAGCTACGTGATGGTATCATGCTTTCGTATATACATGAAGAATTCCAGGCGCTGTTATCCATAGAACTAAAGGGCCTCTCAAACATTCCCAATAGAAAGTTATTCCCCCCCAAAAAGTTTGCCATCAAGACATCTCCAAAAAGACAAGCACAGGTGAAACTGCCATCGGAAGCTCTCTTTTTTTAGCGCATGGAAGACAGACTAAAAATAAGAAGGATGGTAAGTGCACTAACATCGCTTAGAAACAAAGAACCTCTGGAGGAAAATGTTTGTGTAGTACTTGATAATTCCGATTTGGTTTGTGTTGGTGACTTAAGTGTTGACTATGTGGACAAATATGCTCCTATGTTTGATTATTTTATGACAAAAGAAATACAAACAGTATTTCAAACATTGGAATGTAGAAGTCTTAAATTGGTGTAGTGACCAAGAAATCACAGTTAAAGATAACATTGTGAAGCTAATTGGAGGTGTGGGAGACACAAGCTTAAATTCTGTGGTCGTACTCCCACTTTACTAGGATAAAACATGTACCTAGCTCCACCACTACTCACATATGAATTCCGTTCAAAAATAATCCAACACTAGCACATTGACATAGCACATTCAACATCCATACAATAGTGATTGTCCACAACAACATTATACACAAAATATATTTTTAATGATTTGACATATCAATCCAAATTAAAAAACGTTTGCACACCTTTGTTTTTGTCACAATGATTAACACTTTCATACAAATATTGTAATCACAGGCACAAAATATAATGACTAAAGCTGTGTATACACTTGCCATTTGTTAAATATGACAGACCGAATGTCCACATCTGTTATTTTCTAACAAGTGTGCTACTTACAGTCCAGAGTCTTCTCCCTATGTCTAAAGCTGGTAAGCTATGAGAAGATCCTGATGCACATTTGCCCACAGCAAAATCCGTATACTTTAAATGCAGAAGACAACCATAGCAGAGTAAAGATTTTGAACATGTGTAACAAGCACAAGGACATTTCCTAAGGTTGGATTCAAGTGCAGGGAGTTTGTCAAGGCATGTTGTAGTCCCAGCATTCCCCTTATGCTTTCCATATACTTCATGCACACAATATCTAGGTTTTTACATAGGAGAAGGCTCAGCACTGTAGCATTATCATTACAACATGAGACAGAATCTCTGAAGATTCTGTTGTGTGTACCCATCTAGAGAAGCAGGAAATCCAACAATTGGTCCAAGATTGTTCCAAAACATACACCAATAAATAAAATACCTGGGCAAAACTAATGTTTTCAAATAATACATTTTTAACAACACCCTACCAAGGTCATTTATGGCTTCCTTAACATACTCCTGTAGGCCTTTTTTTGAGGCACTAGAGCAAGCCTCCTCCTTTGAAGGTTGCGATTGTATGCTTGAAAGGTATCATGAAACACTTGTATGCCATATCACATTGATCCTTTTTTTGATCAGAACAGCAAGTAACGCATGGTTAATTTTGAAGATCCCTAGATAGAACTTCCTTCATTCAATTAATTGCACCAACCACATCATGGAATTGACTCACGACAGTTTGACAAATGTTTTTCAGTCATTTGAGACATTAAATAGGCATATTGTTTAGAAAACAGAGAAAAAGCTGACAGTGGATCTGCAGGTGCTTCAGAATTCCTCTCTAATTGCTCATCATTCTCCAAAGTTTCATCCAATCCTGGCTCTGTGGGTTCAGCTGACCACACTGGGACATAAATCTAGAGGAAGAAATATTACAAAATTAAATATTGTGTAAAAATAAGTTGTACGACAATGTAATACATGTTTGATTTCCAAGTCCGTTGCCATCATTAAACACCAACCAAAAACACTTCCATGCATTAAGTCCTACATTTTGCTTCCTTGGTTTAGTCACATCATTTGTGGTGGCTTACACTGAAGGGATATTTTGTTGTGCTTAAAAATAACAGTCCTTACAAATCACCTTCTGGAGTGAGACATTCCTAGATTGATGTGCTTTCTTGTATCTAACACACAACATAATATACTAAGTTTATAACATTTAAGCTAAACTCCTACACAGACAATATTTAGAATGCAATCTACCTCTTCACATGCAAATGTCTTTTTACCACCTTCATAGAGTGAAGTATCCATTGTGAATATCCCCCCAATTTTGAGCGTGTCAAGTCTCTAACACATTTGTTCTTCCTGACTAATTCTTCAGTGGGGTGGACCTCCCCCAGTTTTCTTTACTTCTTTCAATTTGCAGCCAATTTTCTCCTTTGTTCTTCTGCGTGTGTCGTGCCACCTTTTTATTTTAAATCATCAACACTTTGGTAGGTCACCCCACACGCATTGACTTAGTCCTGGATTTCACTCCATAATTTATTTTTCAGCTGCATTGGAGTTTTTTGGGATAATTCTCCAAAAAGACGTCTGTAATCTTTGCTAATCTAGTAGAAAACACAAAATTAAGACAAGCCTGTAATCAAAAATCAATTAAAGCAAAGAGGGGTGCTATTATAATTTAAAACACATATGTTGATACCCATATACTATATTTAATTAGCCATGAGAACATTCATATTGTGACAAATAGACATTTACGTGATATCACATGTGGTATGCATTCAGTCAGGGGTCCTTAGGCAATCCACTTGCAAATGAACACAATGACCCCCACATAACATCACACATGAGATTCGGTGACCAAACACGCCATTCATACCATGAATCATTGTGGTCAGTCTCAGATCCAAATTATACACGTTGCCAAACTAGAAGATAAGAAATAACATGTAAAAAAGCATTGGCACATACCTACTAAGATTTGTACAACCTGAAAAGCCATTCCTCCAAATAACAGTATGCCACTTCATTAGCAGGAATTGAATATTGTTTGCTGAAAAATTACCTTCAAACAACTGCTACTGGCATACAGTGTATGGACGACACCCACAAATGCATGTTTTTGGACAACTTGATCATTGATTCATCCTTTTCCACAAAATGTACAATCATGGATTGAAACCAAGAAATAGTGGATATTATGTAGCCACTACACAACATACAGACAGCTACACACATAGTTAGATTTACTAAAAGATTCATTAAGGTAGAAATGTGTAGTTACATACATAGATAGATGAGGAGGTCTGATAAAGTGTCATGTTGACACAAAAGTTACACGTTGTTTGACTATCCCTTTTGTTGGCATTAAAAAACTGCGTGTCACAGTGCACTAATTATTAGGGACATTTTACGTAGGTTAGGATGGTTTTGTAAAGCGAAAATCCACAAATACATGGATGAGTGATTGACAATTCCTACGTTACTATTTTGTACACGGGAGTAGCAGCAGCCAAAATAACACTGCTTCTGCCAGTCTGAAACTTCTAACCTATAAATGTACATGCTGGAACTCCTCAACAATACAACTTTGAAGTTGAACATCATCCTACCTTAGGGCTAGGCCACACTAGCGTGTTTTTCGCTAAAATGGAATCGACAGGAACGCAAAATCCCACGATTTCCGATGCGCATTCGATTGCTCGTCCGTTCGCGTTTTGGTAAGGCATGCTTTCACCATTTTTGGTGCGTAACGCATGCGTGTCCATAACGCGAAAAGGCGAAACCATTCGCAAACGCGAGCGCGAAACGCGCAAGAATCGCGCACAACAATCGCGTGCGATAACCTCGCGGTTTTGTGCGCGATTCCTGTGCGTTGCAGTGTGGCCTCGATCCTTACTGTCCCTTCACATTTGGAGTTTTGTACATTCTTTAATATACCTACCTTTAATTTAAATGCATGCTGTACAGTCAGACATATTCTAAACACACTGTAAGTGAAATACTAAAATAGCACAACATGATAAAGTAGATCACTTTGCCATTGCTTGGTAGCTACTACATACACAGTGAAATACATTCACATGTACAGAACTACAGAACATGATACAGCCTGCCCTAATTTGTTCCTAATCCATCTGTGCCTACATCCAAAATCCATCAATACAGCTACAAGAAGACAAGGTATTTACAATTAAAATGACAAACATACCCAGAGAGCAATATATTAGAATTACTTACTTCTGGGGTTACACCTCCAGTTTCATTGAGTTGAAACTTTTCCTTCCCTGTCTCTTTTTAGAAGGTATCACAGTAGGAGCAATTGGGACATTGCCTGGGAGCTGGATTGTTCCCTCAATTTCGCTCAATGTGGTTTGGCTGCTGCTTAATACCATGAGAAAAATGACTTGCCTGTTGACTAGGCCCACAATTTCAATGTTTTTTTTCCTTTAAAAATTGCTGAAAGCATGCCCAAATTCCGATGGCATTTGAGACACTTTGCTTTGCGTTTAGACAAAATTTGCAGCTGCAGCCAAATAGCGCTTGTAGCAACCACACCGAAGCAATGCAATACTATTTAGCGCCAACAATACATCCTAATCGAATTGATATAACCAGGGTGGAGTGATCCGTCTGAACACCTGATAGTGTTCATCCCAATCAACAAACAGCGTAGTCCGCTAAATTACAGTGGACGAATCATGCGCACGCAAATAAAACCCAGCGCAATATTGCGTCAAAGAAACATCAATTCAATATCGTTCGCTACTGCTTTATTGAATACCAGTTTTTAGTTTTGCTCCTGGCGCTATTTTTGCGTTTGCGTTGTGGGTAAATGAGCCTGAAAGAGTATCCTTGGGGCCCGGACCTCCAGGGTATGCTTTCAGAAATACTACCGCAGCCATGTGCTACGCTAGGGAGCAGTGGGAGCTTTGGAAGCATTATGCTGACTAAGAGGTGGTGTAGAATGAAGGGCTTGTGTTTATAGAACTTGACAAGACTTTGTTGTCAGCTACAGGCTCTTAGTAGGTGTGGGTTGCACCTCACAGATGGCGGTGCAGCTGTTTTAGGGGAGAAGATGGCTAGTGGGTTGAGGAGATTTAAACTAGGTTTTGGGGGGAGGTATTGACAGTCTCACTGGGATAGATAGCCCAGGAGGAAATTTAGGGTGTAGATAGGCCATGGTGGGTGGAAAGGGGGTGGGGCTAGGATAGGGGGTAGGGGAGCATATGTATTAAACTGTATGCATAAATTACAGGATCATAATCTAAAATGTATGTTTGCAAATGCGAGAAGCCTGGCTGACAAAATAGTGAATTGGAGATTATGGCATTGAATGAAAAGTATGATGTATAGGTTATAGCAACGTGGTTTAACATTCTCACGACTGGGCTGTAAATTTAGAAGGATACGCATTGTTTATCAGGACAGAAAAAAAAGAAAGGGGAGGAGAGTATGTGTATATGTTAAAAAAGAATTAAAGCCAAATTTAAAGAGAGATAACTGGCGATATGGATGTTAAGCGGATGCAATATGGGTGGAATTATGCAACAGGAAAGGGGGGTAATGTCAATGTTGGTGTCTGCTATAGCCCACCAAATGCTAGCAGGGAAGAGTGAGTCAACTTCCATATGCAATTGGCAAGGGCTGCAAGTTTGGGGAGTGTGCTCATTATGGAGGGCTTTTAATTACCCGGACATTGATTGGTGTAGTGGAACTGCCAACACAGAAAAGGCGATGAGTTTCCTGAATTTGCTGCAGGATAATTTTCTCTTACAGGTGTTTGAAGTTCCTACTAGAAAAGCAACTCTGTTGGACTGGTAATATTTAACATCATGGACACATTATAGATATAAAGGTAACTAGAGGCTTAGGGAATGGTGACCATGAAATAGTGTCGTTTGGAGTATGTTTTCGAAGGAAAAGTGCGCTGGTTAACAAAGACCTTTAATTTCGGGAAGGTAAATTTTAAGTTAAAAAGTAGCTCTTCAGAATGTCAACTGAGATAATCTATTATCAGGTAAAGGTACTGAACAGAAGTGACTGTGTTTAAGGAGATTTTAATCCACTTCACATCTAAATTATACCCTTGGGAAATAAATGTAAAAAAAAAATCCGCGCCCATGTGGCTGAATTCTGATGTAAAAGGCAAATAGAAGGAAAAAAAGGTATTTAAAACCTTTAAATCAGGGGAGGACGGAAAGGGCCTTCAGGGATTATAAAAACTGTAAGGAGTGTAAGAAAGCAATCATACTAGCTTAAAGTTAGGATAGCTGAACAAACATCACTAGCCTAAAAATGTTTTTTAAGTATATTAACAGTATGAGATGAGGACTGAAAATGTGGCACCATTATTTAATGGGGATAAGTTTTACGGGGGATGGCAATAAACAAATGTCTTGAATATTTTTTCCTTCGTATACACTATAGAAGATCCAGTACGATATCATAGAGTATAGTAGCAATAATGGTATAAAGATTTAAGTGCACTTTGGATAACCGAGGATATGGTACAGAAAGAACTAAATAAGATTAATTTAATAAACTCCTGGACCGGATAAAACATCCTCGGGTACTTAGGGAGCTAAGTTCATTTTATCTATGCCATTGTTTCTTATTTTTGCAGATTCCCCATGTCCGGATGTGGGCCTCTGGATTGAAAAAAGGCTGGTGTTATTCCATATTTCAAAAAGGGTAGTTGTTCACAGCTAGGTAATAACAGGCCTGTAAGTTTAACATCAGTGGTGGGGAAGATACTGAAAGTTTAAAAAGGGAATATATATATATAAGGACTGACATTATAAGTAGTAACCACATGGATTTTGGAGGAATAGATCTTGTCAAACTAACTTGCTTAGCTCTATGAGGAATTAAGTAGAAATTTAGACTCTGGCATAGCAGTAGATGTAGTATACTGGATTTTGCAAAGGCTTTTGATACAGTCCCCCATAGGTGACTAATCTATAAGCTAAGGTCTGTTGGTCTGGGGAGCCACATTTGTACATGGATATAATATTGGTTAATGAATAGGATGCGAGAGTAGTGGGGCTTCATAATTATGAATCGAGGCTTTTTTGCAGCAGGGTACGAAGGAGCGAATCTGTGGGCAGGAGGTACAGTAAAGAGGGTTTCCCCTGTGAAGTTGTTAGAGGCCCTAGTTATAATGGGAGAAGGGATTATATAAGGTTAAGTAATAGCAGGTCCCCAGTAGGCGTTTGTCTCACCAGTGCAGTAGATCTCCACTGGAGAGAGGCTATAGAAGGGACGGGAGTTATGTTAGGCGAATGTCACCTAATGGTAGGTCTTCACAGCCCCTGGTGTTTTTCTCCTTGCAGGACAACAGAAGGGGGTCAAATAATGGGCGATGGTGTATTACAAATTGAAAGATCAATCGCAGGATGCAGTAGAACGTCATGTTTCACACAATGCAAGTCTCAGGAGCATTTGGATCCACGGAACGTAATAGGAACCATGATCGAGTAGTTGGGGGGAAGACATCTGACACTGGTAAGGAATTTGATTGTAACATTATACAAAAATATTTAGATTCTAAAGTTCGGGGGTGGAGTTTGGAGCTTGAAAGAATAGACGCGCGTCTGCACCGCTCCGGTGCCATCGAGAAATCGTGGCTAATATCCAACGTTAAACCCACACTACCCTAAACTGCCGACATCTTCAAATCCCTGATGACCAGATGACTAAACCTAAAGGCAATAATCATCCGGACCAGCAAAGAAATTAGAGAAATACGCCTGGAAGGGCCCAGCCGAACCTCAAGCCGCCATGACACACTACCTCAGAGGAACAGCCCACCTGAACGCTCTAAATCGAGCTCTGATGGGGAAATGGAAGCCTGGCAGACACACAGGTACAAGCAAGAACCTACACTGACATGACCTCGGCAACAGCTGCTAGGAGCCATCCAAGACTCACATAGATCCCTTGCTACAATGATAGAAGAGACCTAATCTGATATCTCACTCCTCTGGCAAGACTTGCAAAAATAAGGCAACGAGTCACCGAGGTGGAATCTAGAACATCAACCCTAGAAGACACAGTACAACCGATCCTGGACACAATCTCCCGCCTTCAGCAAGAGTTGCAGGCCACGAGGAGCAAAATGTATGACTTGGAGAATAGATCTCGACGTCAGAACCTCCACTTCCTGGGCTTTTTCAGAAGGAGCTGAAGCACACCAGCACAGTTCTTGGAAGGATGGATCACCTCCAAACTTGGCACAATGGACTCTCTGAGCAGTTTGCGATCGAGAGAGCAACACAGGGTCCCGGCTAAACCCCCAATCCCCGGGCCCACCGAGACCGCTGATAGCACGCTTGCTCAACTCGAAGGACAGAGACTGGATTCTACGTCAAGCTCGCACAACCGGAGATGTAAATTACGAAAATGCTACCATACAATCTTTCCAGACTATTCCCTAGACTCCAACGACGCCGAGCCACATTTGTAGAAATAAAAAAAAGACTTGCCTCTGCCCATCACATATTCCATGCCATACCCGGCTAGGCTAAGTGTTTGTTGCTGATGGCAGGGTGAGATTCTTTGATTCACAAGGGATGCATCTGTCTGGCTGGATGCCAGATAACAAGAAGGTAAACCATATATGGATGTCTAGTAGACCCTGGAGGATATCCTCTTCTGACATAACCCAGACCGATATCCCTGATCCCAAGAAATGCAACTGTACCCCCCATGGGGACCTATAAATACCTAATACCCCAAGCGATTTCCCTAATCTGAAAGGAAGTGGTCATCTAACTGACCTGCAGCTGAAACCCTGCTGTATCATGTATAATGACTGCTCAGCAGCAACCAAACAACTACACACCCCCTCGGTCTTGTTCCTACACCATGTAGGGTTAGGACCTGCACTGTGACCAACTTTCACCCCCCCTACACATAACCCCCTAACCGATGTGCCTACAGAAGAATAAGATGTGTTCTTGATCGCTCCATCTCTCACCCATATAAGGTAACAACCACCAAAGAACGGAATGACCGACCGGAATAAACACATCCCCAAGTTACCTACAAAACTCCTCTAACTAAACCCTACAAGTTGATTCCGAGGGAAGACCGGATTACAATATACCAACTATAGCAACAAACTAAGCACTCCCTCATACCTTATTAATTGGAATATGTGCGTTAAACCACTGGAAGACTCCCCCAACCTTACCCAACACCTATCTCCCACCTCTCTTTGCCCCCCCCTCACCACCACCCCAGTGTCCAATATATCTCCGCTGGAATAGGCTAAGAGCAGCTCAAGATGTAAACTGTCCCCTTAAATAACAAACAAATTACAGAACTAGACGGCCTACACTGGGATACAATTTAATTGAATCTCATGTCACTGAACTGTATATCTGATCTCCACACTGTGTGCGTATGGCCTTGTTTCCGGTTTGTTGGGAATGATGCAAAACCACTGATGCAACGAATCACCCCGTGATCTACAATACAAATTGGTATGTACCAAATTCTGTCTCCCTGCTACCCATAACTCTGATTCCCTCCACCGCTACACAGAACATCGCAGGGAGACTGAACTTTGTAAAAATGGACAGCAGGAAACCAATACGGGATAGCGGGTGATGTCTAGATAGTGTGGTACAAATTAATGCACATACGGATGGAGATCTTTATTCTTGAAAATAATGCAGTGTCTGCAATCATGTTAAGTTGTATAAAATGTGACATAACTCAATTGACTCCAGAATATCGGATGTATAACTGGTCTCCATGCTGTCTATACATGGTCTGTCTCTTCCTCTCCTAACACACTCTCCCCTTTTTTTTTTTTCCTCCCTTCTCCTCTCTCCATGCCATGGATATCAAAGGTAACAATGGAACTACTAGAAAATATGTCTAAATGTTAATCTATAATATGCCATAATTTGATTCCTCCCCTCCTTAACTCTCAGTGACATGGATATTAAAAATAACAATGGAACCATAGAAATATGTCTAAAGTTAATCTATAATATGTCATAATTTAATTCCCCTCTTCTCAACTCTCAGAGCCATGGTTATTAAGGGTACCAATAAACTACTAGAAATGGTCTAATGTTAACCTATATATGTTATAACTCAATGTATTCGAACTGCTAGAAAACTGATTTCCCTAAGGCTTAACCCGTTCATAACCTCTTAACCTCCCTCTTCCCTATCTTCCACTCCTTCCCTTCACCCCTCCAGGGCTACCATGGCCTCAAATTACAACTGAACATTGAAATAGTAAAATAGACAACTATAGGACACTGTTCTCTGACCCTTATACAGGGGAATACACACCACACTCTACCCCCCAAAATGGGCCCCCGATACCTCTATAGGCCTACCGGATGCCATGCAGGGAGGGAACTTTACAGAGCAATAAGAGCATAAGAATTGAATATGAGACAATATGTACAATCAGATAATCTATATAACTCAATATATATTCTAGACAAAAAATCTCTTTTCTTGTTGTTTGGGCATTACATAAACAACCCACCCCTCACCTTCATATCTCCCCTCTCACCCCCAGCTACTACCCCCGCAGGATCACCTAGTAAATATGAGGAGGTCACGACCCACTCAGGACATCTGAAAACCCATTCTCACATACCCCCACCCTACCGACTATCTATCATCTAACTATGGTCCTCCTCTTCTGTATTCCCATATCACCCCCACTGATATCCCTACATAACAGTCTCAACCTACTCAAATAAATACTATAAGGATACAGAAATATTCCCACCTCCACAATACTAGAGCTACAACATCACACAAAACTGGTTTAGAGCTCAATGTCTACGTCAACTGATGGCGCTGGAGGGGAAATCCTGTAGGTTCCCCTCTCTCCCGCTCCTGCAGAAAGCACTTATGCACCCCACAATGTTACCAGATTTATCTGGTGTTTTGCACTAAAACCTTTATTTTCCGTCCCTTTTTCCCTCTACCGCTTAAGGTTTTTATTATCTTTAAGGTTGTTTAGTTCCACCATAGAACTTCAGTTAAATGGTTCAATTGTTCTAAACCCTACCATTACAACTACAATACAAAATCAGTGTTGCTGCATATTAAAAAGCATGTCTCGTTAAACACACTATGTCGCATCCATGGGCACCCTACTTAAATTTATATCCTGGAATGTAAGAGGCCTTAATGACCCCAAGAAACGGTTACGTTTTCTCCCATTTACGATCTCTCCAAGCAACATCATGTGTCTACAGGAACACATTTACTAGACCACGCTACACTATGCACAAAACTATGGATCGGATGGCTGCCCAATACCCCACTCCTCCTACTAGGTGTTTTCAATTCTACTAAATAAATGATACAATATGCTATACAACAAGTTAAATCGGACAGGCAGGGACGATATGTGTTGTGGCACTCACTTAGACAATGAGCTATATGTAATTGTTGGCATATATGAACCCGGCACTTTAACTCAGCCATCACCTAGCGCTCCCTCCCCTGGCGGTGGGCGCCCACGCTAAGCACCCTCTCCACGGATCATCTGGTCAACGCATCACACAAAAAAAAAAAATAACCCCCCGGGGGTCCCCCCCTGCGGGCCTCCCACCAGCCTCACCTGCAGCAATACGTGAAATCTCCCTTCCTGGCTGACTACCGCGATGTAGGCTAATTGCAGGGTGATTTTAATTCATTAATGAAACTAGAACTAGACAAGTTTTCCCAGCAAAGGATCTCGTTGCCTCCCCCCTGAGCCCCACCCTTATATAAATTATCGAGGAACTTGGCTGGATTGACGCCGGAGTTTAAATTCCCTTTTACAAAGGAATATACCTGTTACTCTAAGACACACGACTCGCTTCTAGAATAGACAATATATTCCTAAATAAGTACACCAGTCTCCAAATACACGATATAGCCCATCTACTAGAGGTATATCTGACCACTCCCCGTTACAATCACATTACAAAGACCCAGACCTCACACCGCAAAGGCCATGGAGCTTTCCCCCTTTTGGCTGACCCTATTCCGTGAGCAGGACTGATTCTGGATCATATAGAAATATATACTACATCAGATCATGGTTCACCACCCATAGGCATCCAGTGGGATGCCCTCAAGGCAGTCCTTAGAGGACATCTCCAAAGTACCATCTCTCATATAAAGCAAACAGCCAACACGAAAACAATGATAACACAGTCGATACAAGGTGCGGAAGCCGCATACATACAGTCCCCAACCCCACAAACGAAAAATGCTTGGCAAATGGCACAAACCTCCTATAACAAATCACAACCGGGAAAATGTACAGGAATTATTTTTCACTAGACAGAAATATTTTGAACACGGCCACAATCGGCAAAACTCCTCGCAAGGCTAGCACATGGCCACTCAGATCAAAACACATACTACAATTAAGTGATACCAGAAGGATTAATCACCAGCACAAATTGTTATGACAAATTACTATACAGAACTATACAAAACACAAACCCAGCACATTGGAAAAATATCAGGATACCATTCCCTTTACCAACTGACTCCCTCCAACACCCTACTTTTGGAAACAGACATAACGATAGAAGAAATCCAAACAGCTCTAAACAAATGGCCATAAATAAAACCCCTGGCCCGGACGAGTACCTTAGAGGTCTACCGTAAATATGCAACCCAATACTGCCCTTCTTCCTCAAGACCCTAAACTCGGCTTACCAAAACAAGAGACTCCCAGACTCGATGTATGAAGCTTATGTTATCTTAATTCTAAAATCCGGAAAAGTCCACAGCATTGTGACTCATATAGGCCTATTTCGCTGTTAAACTAGATTACAAAATTCTAGCGAAAATATTGGCCAATAGGCTAAAACACATCATCTCCACCATATATTGTTGATTCAATTAGATCAACCGGACTTGAAGTTTAGTTCTTGAAGACGTTTCGCTAAGTCATCCGACTGGCTTTCTCAATTCAGAATGACTTGTACAAGAATCTGTGGCACATATGTACCCCTGGAAAATCCCAATTAGCATATCACAGCGGTGTTAAGGCGTGATTAGATAGTTGGCTAAGAGGTGTTTAGGAACGCCCAGAGTAAGGTGTCAAAACAGCATTGTACATGGCAGACAGATGGTGTCGAACCCCCCCACCTCTATTTAGGCTTGGTTTCTTATTTTCACATAAATGGCCTCCTTAACACTCTCTTGAACCAGTCACGTTCCTTGCCAATTGTTAACATTACAATCTTCAAAGGTAGTCCTTTATCCTAAGATGCAGGTACACGGCTGAGTCCTGACCCGAGGAATTGGCTCTTCTGTGCTGGCCATACGTTGATGCAGCGTTGGCAACTGCATCAACGTATGGCCCAGCCCAGAAGAGCCAATTCCTTGGGTCAGGACTGATATTCAACCGAACATCTCCTCCTGCCTACTCCCTTCCCCACCCTCTGGTATTTCTTGAATCCAAAACCAACAACCTACCCCTGAAGGAACCTCATTACATATCCAACAATTTAAAATTTGGAAATTATTAAAAGTTTTTAATGTTGGTGACACCTCTAAACAAGCCCCGCTGCTGGCATAACCATCCTACCCATCACTACAGCAAACTTTTGGATAAATAAGGGAGTCACGCACTTTTCCCACATTATACAAAAACAATAAGAACTTCCCTTTTGAAGAAGTCAAGATAAATTCAATCTCACCAACTCATCCTGGCTGCAATACCCCAACTAAAATACTCTTTAATATCAGACTTTCAGACTGATACTATACAACTAAGCAAAACCCCAATTATCCAGATTATCATAGGAGGGGAGGGGAGAGGCGCCTGGTCTACTTGTCTACTCAATGCTGGACTAGAAATAGACACTGTGAATATTCTGAATAGTGGGAGCCGCTGATACCCTCAGAAGACAGGGAGGAACTCATACAAACCATCCTCCGTCTCACCGTCTGCCCCAATAACCTGATTGCAGTTCTCATTCTGCACCAGGCATACCTACACCCTATAGACAAACCTAATTTCCCCTTCCTATTCCCCTAACTGCCCAAATTTATCAAACGTCCGGCCAACTTCTGGCATCTAATATGGGATTGCCCTAGGATTGCTAGATTATGGCTGAAGGTCACAACTTGCCTCTCAAACATGCAACCATACCCCATCCACAAGATGCTAACTTTGTCTGGCTTGGAATCCCTGACATAGATGTCTGGAACAAATTTGAATTAGAATTCATATGAGAGAGCTATAATTTAGACTGGATGGCCTCTACAGTCCCCAATTGAAAACC
Source organism: Hymenochirus boettgeri (assembly GCA_019447015.1). Taxonomy (NCBI): domain Eukaryota; kingdom Metazoa; phylum Chordata; class Amphibia; order Anura; family Pipidae; genus Hymenochirus; species Hymenochirus boettgeri. The sequence continues at coordinate 125,242,920 of CM033474.1, forward strand.
TGGAAAGCTATGATTAATCAATGCTCCCCTATTGAGAATGATACTCTAAATAGAGGCTCTCTCAACAAATACAATAAAGTATGGTCCCGCTGGAACGAATAGATAAGTTTAGCAGAAAGACAATAATACTTGGTGGTGACCCATGAATGCGACCTCTAGTGGCAACCCCAAACAGTTAATTTTTAACACAGATACATGTGTAACACTTTTCCTAAAATTACGAATGCAGCACACCGACTAGATCTTATCCCAAGTTCAATACCCCTCCCCCTTTCCCCTCCCATCTTAAAAACTGTTATAACATTAGGTATCCTATCAAACTCAAGGTATACTATACAACCACTGATCTGTTAACTACGGAATATATAATTCTGTGTTCTAAATATACACTGATTTAAATACGTATGATAATTAATACTAAGAATCAGACAAAGCAATTGTGAATAACGAATATGTTTTATTGAACTGTATACTTTATGCTGTTTTTATGGATGTCAATTTAAATAAAAACAGTTTAAAAAAAAAAGATTCTAGAGTTCATCTGAATCTGAAGCAAAATGAAAACAATGTAACTTATAATATCCTTAAACAGTGTCTTAAGAAACGTAAAAAATCTGATGGGCATTCGTCAGTTGGCATAGAAAGGAGAAGGATGGAAAGAGAGTAAAGCTAGGAACACCCTAGCGATTTTTCCTCCTGACCGACCGTTCGATACTTTCGAACGGTCGGCCAGGAGAAGGACTGTCGGTCGCGGCAAAAGCAGCCACGTCCGATAGTCACCGCGACCGATCGTACGGTCCATAGAGGACCGCACGATCGGACGAGGTTTTCCACCCTGTCTGATTGTCCTTTCGTCCGATTGTGACAACGGTCGATCGGACATGGGCCACTGAACTATCGGTCGGGACCGAAATCTCATCGTGTGTACCCACCTTTAGGTAGCATCAGCAGGGGATACATATGCTTTGCAGTGTCAGCATTGCACAGCATCTGCCTAAAAGACAATAAGAAGATTTTGACTGGCAATATGTGGATATCTTTTATTGAATTACTAAAAGAAAACGTAAAGAAAGGGAAGGATGAAATAGAAGTAGGAAAGAGTCTATTTGGAATGGGTGAGAGGATATATGGTTTCCTTAGCATGTTATTCAACGTAGTTTCCTGAACAGTATGTTAACATAGCCAACACTGTTTTACGATTATGACACGCATGCTACCTACAGAGGTCGCTTGGTTAACTATGATAGGGAATTTGGATGAAGATGATTGACAATCCTGCCCTTTCTTTTGGCCAAAAGGATATGGAGGTATTATGCATGGGTCTTAACTTTTTGTCCCAAAAAGTTAAGAGGAATGTTGGCTTTTAATGAGAACATTGTAACAGGAAAAACAAATGTAGATTCAAGCATGAATGTGCTTGCTGTGTGGGGTAATCAATGCCTTTTTGTTATAAAAATAAGGAAGCTTTAGCAGGGATCATTACTTTCGCTCCTTTAACAAGGGCAAGAACACCAATCAAAGTGGAAGGGCTGGAGAAGTGGCTTCGGTTTACTTTAATGTAATGGTCGCAGATTTTTTAAGGTTGGGTTTTCGGGAGGGTTTTGAAGGGCATGTTCCCCCTTTAAAAAACTTTTTATACATGATGAGTCTTTCCCCCCAGCCCTAACTGCATTAGTATTATTGCAAGAAAGTGCCCAGATTCATTACTAACCTTACCTCTCTCCTTTGCCGCCAGCAGGGGGCTGCACCGGCAGACGCTTCTGTGATTGACACCAATCATGGACTCGGCTGCCGGTAGTGCAGAACAGTGAAGGAGAGAGGTAAGGAAGTAATGATCAGGGGAATTTCTTGCAATAATACTAATGTGGTGGGGCTGGGGAGCAGACCTATCATAGGGGAAAGGGATTTTATGCTAGGGGGAGGGAGATTAAAACGGGAGGGAGAGGGAGGGGGGCTCTTTTGCACATATCAAAATTCTCCCGGAGGAGAGACAGGAGGCGGAGTTCTATATGGACTTTGCAGTACTCCGTGTGACAGTTTTTGGGACTTTGGGGGGGATTACTAAGAAATATTTGGAACTGGATGTAAGGTAAGGTTTTTATTCACTACAGAGTGGGGCCAGTAGTGGGGGGGATTATAGTTTTGGGGGTGGACATGCCCTTTAAGATACATAGTAGGGAAGTTAAAAGTGGAGGGCGGAAAAATATTAATGTCAGCATATCAGCATCCCCAAGTAATAAAAGAAAAGGAAGTGGAGGCTGGGCAAATGTCAGGTCCTTTTAAATCATCCCCCATAGACAATCTGGTTATATTGGGGACCATTGGTGTGGTCCTCAAAGGATCCAGGAAATACTGGTACAATACTTGTACATCCGCAAGTTCACTCCGTTAATGATGATCAATAAGAGCTTTGTTCAGTCCATATCGTTTTGTTGCAGCGCTCAGCATGGTCAGAAGCCTAGGTCCGGGGCTTTAATGGCAAAAGTGGATATAGAATCAGCTTTTCGCCTATTGCCTCTACACTCAGAAAGCTTAAAGTGCATGGGGTATTTCTTGAAAATTGTTATTACATTGATCTTTGTTTACCCATGGTTTGCACATTTACCGGTTTTGTACGTGGTTTGCACATTATTACCATTTTGTACGTTCCTGCATTGGTGTGTCCAAGAAAAAACTGGGACGGAATCCATGGTGCATTATTTTAGGCCGATTTCTTGTTGGCAGGACCAAGGGTTCAAGTGTATGTGCACAATTGTTAAATGATATGTTCTTGTTTGAGAATTTGGGGTTCCAGTGGCCACAGAAAAAACCCTGAGCCCTTGTACAAACTTTCCTTTTTGGGTATTGAAATTGACACAATTTATGGTGTTGCAGTTACCATGGACAAAGTCGCAAAACAAAAGGGCTGGTAAAACATTGAGAGACCCAAAAAATAGGCATTGCAGGAATTGCAGTCATTGTTAGGATTGCTAAATTTCGCATGTAGGTAATTCCAATGGGAAGGGCATTCAGCAAAAATAAGAGGGCAACGCCAGGGATTAAAAGAGTCATCCCAATATTAGGAATTCAAAGGCAATCAAGGAAGGGGGAGTATGGGATAGATTTTTGGACAATTCAATGGCATAAACTTATGGCTTTCTCCCCCTTAATCCAACCAGCAACTGAAACCTTTCACGGAGGCAGCAGGGGGAATAGTTTTGGACCATATTTTCAGTGCTCATGGTACGCAGAAGGTGGCCGAAAGAATGGGGAAAATTGGCCTTACCAGCAACCTCACATTTTTAGAATTGTTTCCAATCGTGGTAGCAGTGGTATATGGGGTTCCGAGTTAGCCAATGAACAAATAACACACAACGTTTCGGCCGCTAGCCTTTAACCCTTTCCCTGCCACAGATCGTATATTCACGATCTGTGCAGTGAATACTCAAACTGCCACAGATCGTGAATATACGATCTGTGGCTTCCCCCCTCCAAAAATTTTTTTTCCCCCTGCTAGGGGCGATCGGGGGCAGCATTCAACTGCCCCCCTAGCCCCCTCGATCCCCCCTTGGTTTCGTCCAATCCGAGGGGGGGATCGGAGATTCCCTACCTGCAGCCCGAGCCGGTCCCACGTGAGAGAGAGAGGAGAGAGTCTTCTTTCCGAAAGGGAACCCCGTGACATCACTCAGCTTCCTGCTTCACCGCGTCTTCCCTAAAGAGGTAAGATGCTGCCCCTGGTGGTCTAGTGGAGGTACTGCAGCATGATCTCTATTTAGATCATGCTGCAGTACCTGTATAGCACAAGCTGTCATGCTGCCAGCTTTACTATACATTTTGTGAATGGAACTCAAAGTTCCATTCACAAATAGGATTTTTTCTAAGTCTTTGCTACTTAGCGAAGACTTAGAAAAAATGGGACAGAGATCAAAATTTGGTGATCACTTCTGATCACCAAATTATTGACCTTTGCCAATGAATGAAAAATCACTTCCTGGAAAATGATTTCGCGGGAAGTGATTTTTCTGATCGGATTTCGAATTGGAAAACGGGCATTATTGCCCGTATTCCAGTTCGTTTCATTCCCTAGATGATTTGATGATCATCTTTGGAATGATCCCAAAAAAAAAGGGAAATGCACACAAAAATCTAAAGTTATACACACACCTTTTTTTTTTTTTTACCCTAAAACTATAAATTAGCAAAAAACTTTGTCTTCTCCAAGCTTCCCAATGTCCCCGGTGATATCGGTAAAGTAAACGCGGATCATTTATTTGTTGGATTTCAAGGAAACTAAGCCTATTTTAGTGGAAAATTTTGCCAGAGGTACCAAAAAAAGACCGTATTGATTTTTTAGGATCAGTAAATTGTGCAAAACTTGTGTGACTCTCCGTACTACTGGTTTTCCACTGAAAGGGGGTGGGGATAGGGGTGGGGGGTGGGTTGTGGCGTTTTTTTTAATTTTTCTTGTAACTGCATTTGCGCATGCGATCCCATTTGAGATAGTGGGTGGCCCTGTCTCTGTTTGCACCCCCCTTATGGCATACCGTTTGATTCAGGACATGTGGGAATTGCCGTTTAGTGGTTTTTTTACTTGCCGAGTGGGTTTAGGTATATTTCAACCATTAAGTCCTCTTATTTTATTTTTTCACAAAATCTCCTAAAGCACAGGACAAAGTTTTTTGCTAATTTATAGTTTTAGGGTAAAAAAAAAAAAAAAGGTGTGTGTATAACTTTAAGATTTCTTTTGTGTGCATTTCCCCTTTTTTTTTGGGATCATTCCCAAAGATGATCATCAAATCATCTTAGGGAATGAAAACGAACTTGGAATACGGGCATAAATGCCCGTTTTCCAATTCGAAATCCCCTCGGCCTCCCGGAATCCTACTCACCAGCAATGCTCCAGGACTTCTGCGCTCGCACAATACCAAAGGTCTTGAACCTCACTAACACCATTATAGTGGAAAGAGCACATAGGGTGGGCCCTCCACGCAAGCCCACGGAGCACCCACGGCCTGTAATTGCCAAATTCTTAAACTACGCCGACAAAGCAGCAATCCTACGGGCCTACCGACAAACCCGCGGCCTACAAATCGAAGGACACAACATCCTAATCTTCGCAGACTACTCAGCAGAGGTCAGCCGCAAGAGACGCGACTTCGCCAAAGTGTGCACCATTCTCCACGAAAACAAGACAAGATTCACCCTTCTATATCCCGCAATCCTCCTACTCCGAGATGCCAACGGAAAAGATATATCCTTCCAAACACCCCAAGAAGCGATGTTCTATATCGAGAATCATCAGAAATCCCCCCCACTTCCGATGCCATCAACTCCAAAACCAAGTCCCAACCGAACCACTTCACCCCATCAAGACACTTTCCCCATGAGAGGTCTTGGGCTCCCCCCAGCCCCAAACACATTAGTATTATGGCAAGAAATCCCTGAGCATTACATTAACCACTTACCTCCTCTCCTTCACTGTCTGCACTACCCCGGCAGCCGGGTACCATGATTGGCTGTCAATCACAGAAGCGTCTGCCGGTGCATGCCCCCCTGCTGTCGGCAACAGGAGAGAGGTAAAGGTGTAGTATGATCTGGGCACTTATGTGCAATTATACTAAATGCAGTTAGGGCTGGGGGGAATGACTCTCATGTATAAAAAGTGTTTTTAAAGGTGGGAACATGCCTTCAAAACCCTCCGAAAACCCAACCTATAAAGAATCTGCGACGAATTACATAAAGTAACCTGAAGCCACTTCTCTCAGCCTTCACTTTGATTGGTGTTTCTGCCCTTGTAAAGGATCGAAAGTAAGATTCCTGCTAACTTTCCTTATTTTTATAAAAAAAGAGCTGAGTACCCCCACAGCAAGCACATTATATCTTGAAATCATACATTTGTTTTTTTTCCTGTTACAATTGCTCTCATTAAAGCCCAACTTCCCTGCTTAACTTTTTGGGACAAAAAGTTAAGACCACTGCATTCAGACCTCCATATCCTTTTGGCAAAGAAAGGGCAGGATTGTCAATCATCTTCATCCTAAATTCCCTATCATAGTTAACCAAGCTGACCCTCTGTAGGTAGCATGGGTGTTAATACCGTAAAACATGTTTGGCTAGTTAACATACTGTTCAGGAAACGACGTTTAATAACATGTCTAAGTAACCATAATCCTCTCACCCATTCCAAAATAGACTCTTTCCTACTTCTATTTTCAATCCTTCCCCTTTTCTTTACTGTTTCTTTAGTAATTCATATAAAAGATATCCACATATTTGCCAGTCAAATCTTCTTTATGTCTTTAGGCAGATGCTTGTGCAATGCTGACACTGCACAAGCATATGATCCCCTGCTGATGCTACCTAAAGGTGGGTACACACGATGAGATTTCGTCCGATCGACCGATGTTCAGTGTGCCCATGTCCGATCGGACCGTTCGTCCAAATCGGACGAAAGGACAATCGACCGGGGAAAACCTCGTCCATCGTGCGGTCCTATATGGACGTACGATCGGTCGCGGTGGTGACTATCGGACGTGCGGCTTTTGCCGCGACCGACATCCTTCCTCCTGGCCGACCGTTCGAAGTATCGAACGTCGGTCAGGAGGAAAAATCGCTAGGTGTGTTCCTAGCTTTACTCTCTTTCCTATCCTTCTCCTTTCATTGCCAACGACGAAAGCCCATCAGATTTTTTACGTTTCTTAGACACTGTTAAGGATATAAGTTACATTGTTTTCATCTTTGCTATCAGATTCAGATGAACTTCTAGAATCTTTTTTTTTTGTAAAACTGTTTTTATTTAAATTGACATCATAAAATACAGCATAAATGTATACATTCAAAAAACATATTCGTTATTCCAATTGCTTTGCTGATTCTTGTATTAATACATAACGTATTTCAAATCAGTGTATATTGGAACACAGAATTATATATTCCGTAGTTAACAGATCAGTGGTTGTACATAGTATACCTTGAGTTTGATAGGTACCTAATGATTTATCAGTTTTTAAGATGGGAGGGGAAGGGGGAGGGGTATTGAACTTGGGATAATATCTGTCGGTGTGACTGCATTCGTAATTTTAGGAAAGTGTTACACATGGATTCTGTGTTAAAAATTAACTGTTTGGGGTTCCACTAGAGGTCGCATTCATGGCACCACCCAAGTATTATTGTCTTTCTGCTAACCTTAGTTATCGTTCCAGCGGGACCATACTTATTGTATTTGTTGAGAGAGCCTCTATTTAGATGTATCATTCTCAAATAGGGGAGCATTTGATAATCATAGCTTTCCAGGTTTTCAATTTGGGGACTGTAAGGCCATCCAGTCTATATTATAGCTCTCTCATATGAATTCTAATTCAAATTTGTTCCAGACATCTATGTCAGGATTCAAGCAGACAAGTTTAGATCTTTGGAATGGGTATGGTTGCATGTTGAGAGGCAAGTTGTGACCTTCAGCCATAATCTAGCAATCCTAGGCAATCCATATTAGATGCCAGAATGTGGCCGCGTTTGATAACATTTGGGGCAGTTAGGAATAGGAGGGAAATTAGGTTTGTCTATAGGGTGATAGGTATGCCGGTGCAGAATGAAGAACTGCATCAGGTTATTTGGGCAGACGGTGTGAGACGGAGAGAGGGTTTGTATGAGTTCCTCCCTGTCTTCTGAGGGTATCAGCGGCTCCCACTTATTCAGAATATTCACAGTGTCTATTTCTAGTCCAGCATGAGTAGACAAGTAGACACCAGCGCCTCTCCCCCTCCCCCCATGATAATCTGGATATTGGGTGTTCTTAGTTGTATAGTATCAGTCTGAAGTCTGATATAAAGAGTATCTTAGTTGGAGGTATTGCAGCCAGGATGATTGTGGAGATTGAATTTATTCTTGACTTCTTCAAAGGAAGTATCTTATTGTTTTGTATAATGTGTGGGAAAGTGCGTGACCCCTTATTTATCCAAAAGTTTGCTGTAGTGATGGGTAGATAGTTTTAGCCAGAGCGGGGCTTGTTCTAGAGTGTCACCAACATTAAAAATTCTTTAATTAATTTCCAAATTTTAAATTGTTGGATATGTAATGAGGTTCCTTTCGGGGTAGGTTGTTGGTTTTGGATTCAAGAAATACAGAGGTGGAGGGAGGTAGGCATGGAGGAGATTCGTTGAATATCAGTCCTGACCCAGGAATTGGCTCTTCTGTGCTGGGCCATACGTGATGCAGTTTGACTCAACCTGCAATCAACGTATGGCCCAGCACAGAAGAGCCAATTCCTCGGTCAGGACTCAGCCGTGTACCTGCATCTTAAGGATAAAGGACATACCTTTGAAGATTGTAATGTTAACATATTGTGCAAGAACGTGACTGTCAAGAGAGGTTTTAAGGAGGCCATTTATGTGAAAATAAAGAAACAAGCCTAATAAGGTGGGGGTTCGACACCATCTGTCCGCCATGTACAATTTGTTTTGACACCTTACTCTGGGCGTCTCCTATACACACCTCTTAGCCCTATCTAATCACGCCTTAACACCCTGGCTGTGATATGCTAAGGGGATTTTCCAGGGTACATATGTGCCACAGATTCTTTACAAGTCATTCTGAATTGAGAAAGCCAGTCGGATGACTAGCGAAACCGTCTTCAAGAACTAAACTTCAAGTCCGGTTGATCTAATTGAATACAACAGATATATGGTGGAGATGATGGTGTTTTAGCACTATTGGCCAATATTTTCGCTAGAATTGTTGTATCTAGGTTTAACAGCGGAAATAGGCCTATTGAGTCACAATGCTGTGGACTTTCTCCGGATTTTAGAATTAGATAACATAAGCTTCATACATCGAGTCTGGGAGTCTATTGTTTTGGTAAGCCGAGTTTAGGTCTTGAGGAAGAAGGGCAGTATTGGGGTTGCATATTTACGGTAGACCTCTACAGGTTACTCTGTCCGGGCCAGGGGTTTTATTTATGGCCATTTGTTTAGAGAGCTGTTTGGATTTTCTCTATCGTTATGTCTGTTTCCAAAAGTGGGTGTTGGAGGAGTCAGTTTGGTAAAGGGAATGGTATCCTGATATTTTTCCATGTGTCTGGTTTTGTGTTTTGTATAGTTCTGTATAGTATATTGTCATACCATTTGTGCTGGTGATTAATCCCTTCTGTGGATCCATAATTGTAGTATTGTTTTTGATCTGAGTGGCCATGTGCTAGCCTTGCGAGGAGTTTTGCCGATTGGTGGCCGTGTTCAAATATTTCTGTCTAGTGAAAAATAATTTCCTGTACATTTCCCCGGTTGTGATTTTGTTATAGGAGGTTTGTGCCAGTGCCAAGCATTTTTCGTTTGTGGGTTGGGGACTGTATGTATGCGGCTCCGCACCTTGTATCGCTGTGTATCATTGTTTCTTCTTCTGTTTGCTGTTTGCTTTATTGAGAGATGGTACTTGGAGATGTCCTCTAAGGACTGCCTTGAGGGCATCCCACTGGATGCCTAGGTGTTTGAACCAGATCTGATGTAGTATATATTTCTATAGATCCAGAAATCAGTCCTGCTCAGGGAATAGGGTCCAACCAAAAGGGTAAAGCTCCATGGCCTTTGGCGGTGTGAGGTCTGGGCTTTGTATGTGATTGTAACGAGGGGAGTGGTCAGATATACCTCTAGGTAATGGGCTATATCGTGTAAATTTGGAGACTGGTGTACTTTATTAGGAATAATTGTCTATTCTAGACGCCGTCGTGTGTCTTAGAGTAACAGGTATATTCCTTTGTAAAAGGGAATTTAAACCTCCAGGCGTCAATCACCAAGTTCCTCGATTAATTTATATAAGGGAGTGGGGCTCAGGGGGGAGGCAACCGAGATCCTTTGCTGGGAAAACTTGTCTAGTTCTAGTGTTCATAATGAATTAAAATCACCCATGCAAATTAGCCTAGCATTCGGGTAGTCACGCCAGGAAGGGGAGGATTTCACTATTGCTGCATGTGAGGCTGGTGGGGGTTCATATATGCCAACAGACATATAGCATTGTCTTAGTGATGCCACACACAAATCGTCCCTGCCTGTCGATTTAACTTGTTGTATAGCATATTGTATCCATTTATTTAGTAGAATTGAAACACCTAGTAGGAGGAGTGGGTGCTATGGCAGCCCATCCGATCCAAGTTTTGTGGGCATAGTGTAGCGTGGTCTGAGTTAAATGTTGTTTCTTGTAGACACTGATGTCTGCTTGAGAGATCGTAAATGGGAGAAAACCGCTAACCGTTTCTTGGGTCATTAAGGCCTCTTACATTCCAGATATAAATGTAAGTAGGGTGCCCATGGGAGCGAACATAGTGTGTTTAACGAGACTGCTTTTTTAATATGCAGCAACCTGATTTTGTATTGTAGTTGTAAATGGGGGGATTTAGAACAATTGAACCATTAAACTGAAGTTCTTGGTGGAACTAAACAAACTTAAAGATAATAAAACCTTAAGCGGTTAGAGGGGAAAAGGACGGAAAAATAAAGGTTTTAGTGCAAAACACCAGATAATCTGGTAACTTGTGGGGTGCACTAAGTGCTTTTTCTGCAGGAGCGGAGAGAGGGGAACCTACAGGATTCCCCTCCAGCCCATCAGTTGACGTAGACATTGAGCTCTAAACCAGTTTTGTGTGATGTGGTAGCTCTAGTATTGTGAGGTGGGAATATTTCTGTATCCTTAGATGTATTTATTTGAGTAGGTTGAGACTGTTATGTAGGGATATCAGTGGGGGGTGATATGGGAATACGAAGAGGAGGACCATAGTTTAGATGATAGATAGTCGGTAGGAGGTGGGGGTATGTGGAAATGGGTTTTCAGATGTCCTGAGTGGGTCTGTGACCATCCTCTATTTTACTAGGTGATCCTGCGGGGGGTAGGAAGCTGGGGGTGAAGAGGGGAGATATGAGGTGAGGGTGGGTTGTTTATGTAATGCCCAAACATCAAAGAAAGAGATTTTTGTCTAGAAATATATATTGAGTTATATCAGTATGATCTGATTTTACATATGTCTCATATTCACATTCTTATGCTCTTATTGCTCTGTAAGTTCCGTCTCCCTGCATGGCACTGGCCGGTAGGCGTATAGAGGTATCGGGGGCCCCATTTTGGGGGTAGAGTGTGGTGTGATATTCCCCTGTATAAGGTCAGAGAACATGTGTCCTATAGTTGTTCTTATTTACTATTTCAATGTTCAGTTTGTAATTTGGAGGCCATGGTAGCCAATGGAGGGTGAAGGGAAGGAGTGGAAGATAGGGAAGAGGGAGGTTAGGTCTATGAACGGGTTAAGCCTTAGGGAAATCAGTTTCTAGCAGTTCGAATACATGAGTTATAACATATATAGTTTAACTTTAGACCCATTTCTAGTAGTTTCATTGGTACCCTTAATACCCATGGCTCTGAGAGTTAGAAGAGGGGAATTAAATTATGACATATTTAGATTAACATTTAGAAATATTTCGATGGTCCATTGTTATTTTTTATATCCATGTCACTAGAGTTAAGGAGGAGGAATCAAATTATGGCATATTATAGATTAACATTTAGACATATTTCTAGTAGTTCCATTGTACCCTTTGATATCCTGCATGGAGAGAGGAGAAGGGAGGAAAAAAAAAAAAAGGGGGAGAGTGTTAGGGAGGAAGAGACAGACCATGTATAGACAGCATGGAGACAGTTAACCATCCCTATATTCTGAGTCAATTGAGTTATGTCACATTTTATACAACTTAACATGATTGCGCACTGCATTATTTTCAAGATAAGATCTCCATCCGTAGTGCATTAATTTGTACCACACTATCTAGACATCACCCGCTATCCCGCTATTGGTTTTCCTGCTGTCCCATTCTTACAAGTTCCAGTCTCCCTGCGATGTCTGTTAGCGGTGGAGGGAATCAGAGTTATGGGTGCAGGGAGACAGAATTTGGTACATACCATTGTATTGTAGATCCGGGTGTTATCTGTTGCATCAGTGGTTTGACTCATTCCCAACAAACACGGAACAAGGCATACGCACAAGTGTGGAGATCAGATAACAGTCAGTGACAGAGATTCATTAAATTGTATCCCAGTGTAGGCCGTCTAGTTCTGTAATTCTTTTTTTGTTATTTAAGGGACAGTTTACATCTTGAGCTGCTTCTTAGTCCTTTCCAGCGGAGATAATATTGGACACTGGGGTGGTGGTGAGGGGTGGGCAAAGGAGAGTGGGAGATAGGTGTTGGTTAAGGTTGGGGGAGTCTTCCAGTGGTTTAACGCACATATCCAATTAATAAGGTATGAGGGAGTGCTTAGTTTGTTGCTATAGTTGGTATATTGTAATCCGTCTTCCCTCGGAATCAACTGTAGGGTTTACTGTAGAGGATTTTGTAGGTAACTTGGTATGGTGTTTTATTCCGGGTCGGTCATTCCGTTCTTTGGGGTTGTTACCTTTATATGGGTGAGAGATGGAGCGATCAAGAACACATCTTATTCTTCTGTAGGCACATCTGGTTAGGGGTTATGTGTAGGGTGGGGGTGAAAGTTGGTCACAGTGCAGTCCAACCCACATGGTGTAGGGAACAAGACCGACGGGGGTTTTAGTTGTATTGGTTGCTGCTGAGCAGTCATTACCATACTACGCAGGTTTCACTGCAGGTCAGTTAGATGACCACTTTCCTTTCAGATTAGGGAAATCGCTTGGGGTATTAGGTTATTTTATAGGTCCCCATGGGGGGTACAGTTGCATTTCTTGGGATCAAGGATATCGGTCTGGGTTATGTCAGAAGAGGGATATCCTCCAGGGTCTACTAGACATCCATATATGGTTTACCTTCTTGTTATCTGGCATCCAGCCAGACATGCATCCCTTGTTGATCAAGAATCTCACCCGCCATCAGCAACAACACTTAGCCTAGCCGGGTATGGCATGGAATATTGTGATGCGGCAGAGGCAAGATCTTTTTTTTTTTTCTACAAATGTGGCTCGGCGTCGTTGGACTCTAGGGAATAGTCGGAAAGATTTGTATGGTAGCATTTTCGTAATTTACATCTCCGGTTGTGCGAGCTTGACGTAGATATCCAGTCTCTGTCCTTCGAGTTGAGCAAGCGTGCTATCAGCGTCTCGGTGGGGCCCCGGGATTGGGGGTTTAGCCGGACCCTGTGTGCCTCTCGATCGCAAACTGCTCAGAGAGTCCATTGTGCCAAGTTTGGAGGTGATCCATCCTTCCAAGAACTGTGCTGGTGCTTGGCTCAGCTCCTTCTGGAAAAGCCCAGGAAGTGGACGGTTCTGACGTCGAGATCTATTCTCCAAGTCATACATTTGCTCCTCGTGGCCTGCAACTCTTGCTGAAGGCGGGAGATTGTGTCCAGGATCGGTTTTGTACTTTGTCTTCTAGGGTTGATGTTTCTAGATTCCACCTCGGTGACTCGTGCCTTATTTTTTGCAAGTCTTGCAGAGGAGTGAGATCAGACATTAGGTCTCTTCTATCATTGTTAGCAAGGGATCTATGTGAGCTGGATGGCTCTAGCAGCTGTTGCCTGAGGGTCAGTCAGTGTAGTGTTCTGCTTGTACCTGTGTGTCTGCCAGCTTCCATTCCCCCATCAGAGCTCGATTTAGAGCGTTCAGTGGGCTGTTCCTCTGAGGTAAGTGTGTCATGGCGCTTGAGGTTCGGCTGGGCCCTTCCAGGCGTTTTCTCTAATTTTTGCTGGTCCGGATGATTTATTGCCTTTAGGTTTAGTCATCTGGTCATCAGGGATTTGAAGAATGTCCGGCAGTTAGGTAGTGTGGGTTTAACGTTGGATATTAGCCACGATTCTGCGATGGCACCGAGCGGTGCAGACGCGCTCCTATTCTATCAAGCTCCAACTCCACCCCCGAACTTCTCTAGAATCTAAATATTTTGTAAATTGTTACAATCAAATTCCTTACCAGTGTCAGATGTCTTCCCCCCAACACTACTCGATCATGGTTCCTTTACTTCGTGGATCCAAATGCTCCTAGACTGCATTTTGTTGAAACATGACGTTCTCTATACTGCATCCTGCGATTGATCTTCAATTTGTAATACACCATCGCCCATATTTGACCCCCCTTCTGTTGTCCTGCAAGGAGAAAACACCTAGGAGGCTGTGAAGACCTACCATTAGGTGACATTCGCCTAACATAACTCCGTCCTTCTATAGCCTCTCTCCAGTGGAATCCTACTCGCACTGGTGAGACAAACGCCTACTGGGGACCTCTATTACTTAACCTTATATAATCCCTTCTCCCATTTAACTAGGGCCTCAACAACTTCACAGGGGAAACCCTCTTTTACTGTACCGCCTGCCACAGATTCGCTCCTTTCGTAACCCTGCTGGCCAAAAAATCCTCGATTCATAATTATGAAGCCCCACTACTCTCTGCTCCTATTCATTAACCAATATTATATCCATGTACAAATGTGTCCCAGACCAACAACCTTAGCGTTATAGATTAGTCACCTATGGGGGACTGGTATCAAAAGCCTTTGCAAAATCCAAGTATACTACATCTACTGCTATGCCAGAGTCTAATTTCTACTTAATTCCTCATAGAAGCTAAGCAAGTTAGTTTGACAAGATCTATTCCTCCAAAATCCATGCGGTTACTACTTATAATGTCTCCCTTATATATAATATATCCCTTTTTAAACTTTCCAGTATCTTCCCCACCACTGTGTTAAACTTACGGCCTGTTATTACCTAGCTGTGAACAACTACCCTTTTTGAATTTGGAATACACCAGCCTTTTTTTCAATCCAGAGGCCCACACATCCGACATGAGGGAATCTGCAAAAATAAGAAACAATGGCCTAGATAAAAACTGAACTTAGCTCCCTAAGTACCCGAGGATGTCATTTTCGCGTCCAGGAGATTTATTATATTATCTTATTTATGTTCTTTCTGTACCATATCTCGGTTTATCCAAAGTGCACTTAAATCTTTTATACCATTTTGCTACTATAACTCTATGATATCTGTACTTGGCTCTCTATAGTGTATACAGAAGAAAAAAATATTCAAGACATTGTGCTTTATTTTGCCATCCCCCGTAACTAACTTATCCCATTAAATAATGGTGCCACATTTTCAGTCCTCATCTTCATACGTTAATATACTTAAAAAACATTTTTTAGTCTTGGAGGCTTTGTTCAGCTATCCTAACTTTAAGCTTATGATTGCTTTCTTACACTCCTTACAGTTTTTATAATCCCTGAAGGCCCTTTCCGTTCCCTCTGATTTAAAGGTTTAAATACCTTTTTCTTCCTTTCTATTTGCCTTTTACATCAGAATCAGCCACATGGGCGCGGATTTCTTTTTACATTTATTTCCAAGGGTTAAATTTAGATGTTGAAGTGGATTAAAATCTTCCTAAACACAGTCACTCTGTTCAGTACCTTTACTGATAATAGATTATCTCAGTTGACATTCTGAAGAGCTACTTTTAACTTAAATTTACCTTCCCGAAATTAAAGGTCTTTGTTACCAGCGCACTTTCTTTCGAAACCATACTCCAAACGACACTATTTCATGTCACCATCCCTAAGCCTCTAGTTACCTTTTATCTATATGTGCTCCATGATGTTAAATATTACCAGATCCAACAGAGTTGCTTTCTAGTAGGAACTTCAACACCTGTAGAGAAAATTATCCTGCAGCAAATTCAGGAAACTCATCGCCTTTTTTCTGTGTTGGCAGTTCCACTACACCAATCAATTCCGGGTAATTAAGCCCTCCATAATGAGCACACTCCCAACTTGCAGCCCTTGCCAATTGCTATGAAGTTGACTCACTTCCTCCCTGCTAGCATTTGGTGGCTTATTAGCAGACACCAACATTGACATTACCCCCTTTCCTGTGCATAATCCACCCATATTGCATCGCTTTAACATCCATATCGCCTTATCTCTTCTTTTAAATTTGGCTTTAATTCTTTTTTAACATATACACAATACTCCCTCCCCTTTCCTTTTTTTCTGCCTGCCTAAACAATGCGTATCCTTCTAAATTTACAGCCCAGTCGTGAGAACTGTAGTTCAAACCACGTTCTATACCTATTACATACATACTTTTCATTCAATGCCACTAATCTCCAATTCAACTATTTTGTCAGCCAGGCTTCTCGCATTTGCAAACATACATTTTAGATTATGATCCTGTAATTTATGCATACACTTTAATACATATGCCTCCTACCCCCTATCCTAGCCCCACCCCCCTTTCCACCACCACTGGCCTATCTACACCCTAATTTCCCCTGGGCTACTACCCAGTGAGACTGTCAATACCTCCCCCCAAACCTAGTTTAAAAATCTCTCCAACCCACTAGCCAGCTTCTCCCCTAAACAGCTGCACTCGCCATCTGTGAGTGCAACCCACACCTACTAAAGAGCCTGTAGCTGACAACAAAGTCTGTCAAGTTCTCTATAAACCAAGCCCTTCTTCCTTACACCACCTCTTAGTCACGCATTATGCTTCAAACTCCCACTGTCTCCCTAGCGTAGCACATGGCTGCGGTAGTATTTCTGAAAGCACTACCCTGGAGGTCCGGGCCCCAAGGATACTCTTTCAGGCTCATTACCCACACACGCAAACGCAAAAAATAGCGCCAGGAGCAAAACTAAAACTGGTATTCAATAAAGCAGTAGCGAACGATATTGAATTGATGTTTCTTTGACGCAATATTTGCGCTGGTGGTTTATTTGCGTGCGCATGATTCGTCCACGTAATTTGCGGACTACGCTGTTTGTTGATTGCTGAACACTATACAGGTGTCGACGGATCACTCCACCCTGGTTATATCATTTCGCATTAGGCTGTATTGTTGGCGCTAAATAGTATGCATGCTTCGGTGTGGTTTGCTACAAGCGCTATTTGGCTGCACTGCAAATTTTTGTCTAAACGCAAAGCAATGTCTCAAATGCCATCGATATTTGGCATGCTTTCAGCAATTTTAAAGGAAAAAAACATTGAAATTGCTGGGCCTAGTCAACAGGCAAGTCATTTTTCTTCATGTAATTTTAAGCAGCAGCCAAACCACATTGAGCGAAATTGAGGGAACTCCAGCTCGCAGGCAATGTCCCAATTGCCTCCTACTGTGATACCTTCTAAAAAGAGACAGCGGAAGGAAAAATTTTCAACTCAATAACTGGAGGTGTAACCCAAGAAGTAAGTATTCTAATATGATTGCTCTGGGTATGTTTGCATTTTAATTTGTAATACCTTGGTCTTCTTGTAGCTGTAATTGATGGTATTTTGGATGTAGGCACAGATGGATTAGGAACAAATTAAGGGCGGCTTATCATGTTCTGTAGTTCTGTACATGTGAATGTATTTTTCACTGTGTATGTATTAGCTACACAGCATGTGCAAAGTGATCTACTTTATCATGTCTGTTGCTATTTAGTCTATTTCACTTACAGTGTGTTTAAGAATATGTCTGACTGTGACAGCATTTGCATTTAAATTAAAGGGTAGGTATATTAAGAATGTACAAAACTCCAAATGTGAAGGGACAGTAAGGATGAGGCCACACTGCAACGCACAGGAATCGCGCACAAAACCGCGAGCGTTTATCGCACGCGATTGTTGTGCGCGATTCTTGCGCGTTTCGCGCTCCGCGTTTGCGCACTGCGTTTTCGCCTTTTCGCGTTATGGACACGCATGCGTTAACGCACCAAAAATGGTGAACGCATGCCTTACCAACACGCGAACGACGAGCAATCGCATCGCATCGAATCGTGGGAATTTTTGCGTTCCTGCGATTTCCATTTTAGCGAAAAACACGCTAGTGTGCCTAGCCCTAAGGTAGGATTGATTGTTCACCACTTCAATTTGTATTGTTGAGGAGTTCCCGCAGTACATTTATAGTTTTAGAAGTTTCAGACTGGCAAAGCGTGTTATTTTGGCTGCTGCTGCCTCCCGTGACAAAATAGTAACGTAGAATTGTCAATCCTACATCCAGTATTTGTGGATTTTCTGCTTTAACAAACCACCTCCTAACCTACGTAAAATGTCCCAATAATTAGTGCACTGTGCACGCCAGTCTTAATGCAACAAAAGGGATTAGTCAACACAAACGTGTAACTTTTGTGTCACAAATGCCTTTATCAGAACCTCCTCATCATCTATGTATGTAACTACACATTTTCTACCTTAATGAATCTTTTAGAATCTAACTATGTGGTAGCGTCTGTATGTTGTGTAGTTGGAACATATATCCACTATTTTCTTGGTTTCATCCATGATTGTCATTTTGTGGAAAATGGTGAATCAATGATCAAAGTTGTCCCAAAACATGCCATTTGTGTGTTCGTCCATACACTGTATGCAGTAGCAGTTGTTTGAAGGTAATTTTTCAGCAAACAATATTCATTCCTTGCTAATGAAGTGGCATACTGTTATTTGGAGGAATGCTTTTCAGGTCTGTACCATCTTTAGTAGTATGTGTCCAATGCTTTGTTTTTTACATTATTTCTTATCTTTCTAGTTTTGGCAACGTGTAAATTGGATCTGAGACTGACCACAATGTATTCATGGTATGAATGGGTGTTTGGTCACCGAATCTCATGTGTGTATGTGTATGTTTGGGGGTCATTTTGTCATTCTGCGCAAGTGGTTGCCTAAGGACCCCTGACCTGAATGCATACACACATTGATATCACTGTAAATGTCTATTTGTCACACATATGAATGTTTCTCATGGCTAATTAAAATATAGTATATGGGTATCAACCATATTGTTTAATTATAATAGCACCCCTCTTTGCTTTAATTGATTTTTGATCTACAAGGCTTTGTCTTAATTTTTGTTTTTCTACTAGATTAGCAAAGATTACAGACGTCTTTTTTGGAACTTATCCCAAAAACTCCAATTGCAGCTGAAAAATAAATTATGGAGTAAATCCAGGATAAAGTCAATGCGTGTGGGGTGACCTACTACCAAAGTGTTGAGATTTAAAAAAAAGGTGGCAACGACACACGCAGAAGAACAAAGGAGAAAATGGCTCAAATTTGAAAGAAGTAAGAAAACTGGGGGAGGTCCCACCCCAACTTGAAGAATTTGTCAGGAAAACAAAGGTGTTAGAGACTATTGACCCTCAATTGGGGGATATTCACAATGGATACTTCACTCTATGAAGGTTGGTAAAAAGACATGTTGCATGTGAGAGTGTAGATTGCATTCTTAAAATATTGTGGTGTATGTGTTAGCTTAAATTGTTATAAACCTTGAGTAATATTATGTTGTGTGTTAAGATACACAGAAGCACATCAATCTAGGAATGTCTCACTCCAGAATGTGATTTGTAAGGACATGTTTATTTTTTAAGCAAAACAAATATCCCTTCAGTGTAAGCCACACAAATGATGTGACTAAACCAGGAAGCAAAATGTAGGACTTAATGCATGGAAGTGTTTTTTTGTTGGTTTTAATGATGGCAACGGACTTGAAATCAAACATTGTATACATTGTCTGTACACTTATTTTTACACAATTTTAATTTTGTAATATTTCTTCTCTCTAGATTTATGTCTCCAAGTGTGTCAGCTGAACCCACCAGGCCAGATTGGATGAAACTTTGGAGAATGATGAGCAATTAGAGAGGAATCTGAAGCACCTGCAGATCCACTGTCAGCTTCTTCTCTCTGATTTTTCTAACAAATGCCTATTTAATGTCTCAAATGACTGAAAACATTTGTCAAACTGTCCGTGAGTCATTTACCAATGATTTGGTTGGTGCAATTAATTGAATGAAGAAGTCTATCTAGGGATCTTCAAAATTTAACCCATGCGTTTACTTGCTGTTTCTGATCAAAAAAAGGATCAAGTGATATTGGCATACAAGTGTTTCAATGATACACTTTCAAGCATACAATCGCAAACCTTCAAAGGAGGAGGCTTGCTCTAGTGCCTCAAAAAAGGCCTACAGGAGTATGTTAAGGAAGCCATAAATGACCTTGGTAGGGTGTTGTTAATAAATGTATTATTTGAAAACATTAGTTTTGCCCAGGTATTTTATTTATGGTTTTTTTGAACATCTTTGGACCAATTGTTCTTGGATTTCCTGCTTCCTCTAGATGGATAACACCAACAGAATCTCAATGTCTGTTCATTTGTATGATGAATGCTACAGTGCTGAGCCTTCTCCCTATGTAAAACCTAGATATTGTGTGCATGAATATATGGAAGCATAAGGGGAATGCTGGGACTACACAATTGCCTTGAACAAACTCCCTGCACTTGAACCAAGCCTTAGAAATGTCCTTGTGCTTGTTTACACATGTTCTAAAATCTTTTACTCTGCTATGGTTGTCTTCCTGCACTTTAAAGTATAACGGATTTTGCTGTGGCAAATGTGCAATCAGATCCTTTCCATCTGCTTACCAGCTTTAGAGCATACGGGAGAAGACTCTGGACTGTAAGTTAGCACACTTGTTAGAAAATAACAGAATGTTGGACATTCTGTCTGTCATATTCTAACAATTGGCAAGTGTATACAAGCTTTTAGTCATTATATTTTGTGCCTGATTTACAAATTATGTATGAAGTTTAATCATTGTGACAAAACAAAGTTGGTGACAACGCTGTTTTTAATTTTGGATTATATGTCAAATCATTAAAAATATATTTTTTGCTAATGTTTGTGGACAATCACTATTGTATGGATGTTTTGAAATGCTAGTCATGTATGTAGTGTTGGATATTTTTTGAACGAAATTCATATGTTGATTAGTGTGTGGAGCTAGGTACATGTTTTATCCTAGTAAATTGGAGTACTACCACAGAATTTAAGCTGTGTGTCCCAACACCTCCACTTAGCTTCAAATGTTATCTTACTGTTTTCTTGGTCACTGACACCCATTTAGACCTTCTACATCTCCAATGTTTTAACATACTGTTTTTTGTATTTCTTTTTGGGTCTAAAATAATCAAACTAGGAGCATATTTGTCCACATGTCCAACACTTAAGTCCACCAACCAAACCAAATCGATTATCAAGTACTCCACAAAACTTTTCTCCAGAGGTTCTTATGTTTCTAAGCTGCTGTTAGTGCTACTTACCATCCTTCTTTCTTATTTTTAGTCTGTCTTCCAGGCGCTAAAAAAAGTAGAAGCTTCCAGATTGGCAGTTTCACCTGTGCTTGTCTTTTTGGAGATGTATTGATGGAAACTTTTTTGGGGGGGTAATAACTTTTCTATTGGAATTGTTTGAGGGCTTTGCTTTTTGCAAAACACAAATAGATGGGTTTTCAGTGTACCAGAACTTGCATTCAATAAGGGATTTTCCATTATATGCGAGGAGACTCATCTGACCTGGGAACCTCCCCTGGTCTTTATTGTTGGTGTAGTGAAGGAAGTCAACTTGCAATTATCACTGTTTGCAAAGCACTTCTGCTAAATAAACCGTGGTATAATGAACATCCGCTTTACTGTAGATTTTCTAGGGATTAAAGAGATCTTCACAAAGCAGCTTATGGATGAGATGTTTTTAATAGTCAAATTAGTGGAACTTTTATCACAAACAATCATATGTGAAGTTAAATTAACCAATATCTGATTGTTAGTGTACAAATAGGCACATTGTACAAATAGAATCAATGTTTATTTAATATCTGATAGTGTTTGTGTTTTGATAGTTAAAGACTGATAAAGTGAAAGTTACAGATCAATATTAAGTGATGATTTATTCTGTGGGATGTATGGAGCTTTTCCTCTAGTAAATATTTCTAAATAGCATTTTCCAACACTGTCCCTTCCATTAGCGCATCATTTCCTAAGAAATGTTGTAATCTGAGAGCGGTGATTATAGGCATTTAACAGTAACATGTTACAACTGTTACCAATTCCAGGGATCATTGCAGGGGTCCGGGAGACAAGAGTGCTCCACATTTCTCTTACTAAAACATATATAAGGCCACACTCCTCGACCAAACCAAAGGTGGATGAAATACTGATGTGTCTCCATTCCATGGATTTAGTGGGTTCCGGCTTTCCCACTTCTGCTACTGTTTGTCTGGACAAATCTCACCCTACAATTACCATATGCTGTTGCCCTTTCTTTCCACATACCCTGCTAGACCATCCCTCCAATTTATTTACACCTGTTAACCTGAGAATAAAAACACTAATATACTCAATGACAGTTATTAATAGTTTCCTCACCAACCTCTCGCATGTTATATCCCACTCAGGGGCCTTTCCTTTTCCGCATACCTCCTTTCCTAACTCAAGCTGCCATTTCCCCTCCCTGTCAGTACATTTACCTTGATTCCATTTTACTCACCTGTGTGACTTTCACTCCTCACTTCTTAACCCCTATGATGTAGGAAGATGTGAATGATCCACATTACAATGCACAGTGTCTGGGTGGTGCAATATATTTTTAGGCTAAAGTTGAAAAATATGAAAGGGGGGTGAGATTGAAGTAAACTGTGAACCTCATGTTCAAATACAATGTACCGTATATACTCGATGAGTATAAACCGAGTTTTTTCAGCTGTAAAATCAGCCTGAAAACAGACTCGGTTTTACTCGGTCACTCACCACTGAAGATCAGCGTCCTCTCCATTCCGGCAGCAGCGTCCTCTCCATTCCGGCAGCCGCACGATCAGCCATGTACTGGCGAGCGCGCCGACGTCACTGCCTGACGCCAAGCCCAGAGCCAATTAGTGACGTCAGCCCGCGCGCCAGTACATGACTGATCGTGCGGCTGCCGGAATGGAGAGAATGCGCTGCCGGAATGGAGAGGAACGCTGCTGCCGGAATGAGAGGACCTTACCAGCACACAGTCCCAGGAATCCCTTGATTAGGAGAGCCCACAGATCCGGATAAAGGAGCCCACAGGTACAAACTGAACTGGGTGGGAGGGTAGGGTGGCATCAAGATGTTTTGGAAATTACCACTCCCAGCATGCTTATTAGCTGAGTAGTAGTTTCCAATCTTGAATGCCAAGTGAGGGTGGCATTCAAGATGTTTGACAACAACTCCCAGCTAATAAAGCATGCTGGGAGTTGTTTTCCAAACATCTTGAATGCCCCTCACTTGGCGTTCAAGATGTTTGGAACTACAACTCCCAGCTATAAAGCATGTTGGAGTTTGTAGTTTCCAAAACATCTTGAATGCCAAGTGAGGGTGGCATTCAGATGTTTGGAAACTACAACTCCCGCATGCTTTATAGCTGGGAGTTGTAGTTTCCCAAATCTTGAATGCCAAGTTTTCTACCCTCGTATACTCGAGTCAACAACTTTTATTAGATTTTTAGGTGAAATTGGGGTACCTCGGTTTATACTCGGGTCGGTTATACTCGAGTATTACGGTAATGCATCTGTATGTAGTGCATTTTGTTTATAGTGTACTGCTTCTCAAGGGTCAGGTTGGCTGATTACTGAACAATCTAAGGTCATTTATGAAAGACCTTAGAATTATGTCTACGTTCAGTATCTGATACTCTTAGTAAAAGCACAAAAACATAGGGTGGGACACCTTTTATACCTTTAACATCCAACATTTATGCAAGTTATATGCTGCTGTTAGTTATATGTCTGCTGTTAGTTATATAATGCTGCTGTTAGTTCTATGCGCGGTTAGTTTCATGCTGCTGTTAGTTCTACTGCTGTTAGTCTATGCTGCTGTTATTCTATGCTGCTTTAGTTCTGCTGTTAGTTCTATGCTATGTGCTAATAGTCACTGACCAAATAGAGGCTGGATGCTATATTGAAAATGAAGCATGCTTCATGCAAACAGAAAAACACTAGTTTCTGTTACGTTTAATAGTTTGTTAAAGTAAAGGGTGTCTATTGTCTTTAACACACTTGTAACCTCAAGATCATTTATTGTAGGGACACCTCCATAGCTGCACTGCTTGAAAAAAACAATATGGATTATGCACAGCCATCTTACAGTGTTTTTAGTGGGTGTCACTACATATTTCACTGATGTGCAACCCTGCCCAACTTTCTCCATTAAAAGGCATTGCACAGAGCTTGACAGATTCAGTTCTGTTTCAATAAGGCACCTGCAGTTCAATGCTGTTTCTTATTTTTGCAGGAACTGACATTTCAATCCACGTCACTCAACAGCATATGAAGAGTATTGGCAGCCTACATACAGAGCTATATCACTGTCTGTCCAGCTATCTAGATCAGCTTTTCATTTCTGTCTGTCCAGTCTATATGTGTAGATTGTTCTTTTCTGTGTGTCTTTATCTACATTTTGATATGTCAGATAGATAGCCAGATAATAAGATAGCTAGATAGAGACAGACAGAGAGGGGTCGATAGAGATCACTTGAGAAGGAGGGGGGGGGGGGAGAGAGAGAAGAGACACACACACACCAGAGATAGATAGATACATTGAAAGAAAGGAAGAGAGAGATGATGTTGCCTGCTTACCCTGTCACATATCCTGTAATACAATGTGGGTGTTGCTTGTCATGGGAAATTATGTTTAGATATATCTCAAAGCACTGATGTGGCATGCACCCCTTTCCTGTATGGTACTCCACTTCATACTGCCAAACAGTTTTAAACTTTGTCAAATTCTTTTCACACGAAAAGGGCACTTCGTTTTTACTTGGATCTTTAGAACTTACACTGCACAATCAGAACACACAACAACAACAGTCTGGTGAGGCTTCCGGTTCCGGCGCGCGATGTAGTTGCGCATCTCCTGGATCCTCCGCGCTGCCTCCCCGATAAAAACGGCAAACATAGCACACCCGCTGTTTCGGGACACCCACAATGGCACTACAAACCTCTCACCATATGGAGAGGTACCTGAAAGCACAAAGGGGACACCCACCTATGAAACAGGACAAGTCCAAAGAAAGCCCGACCAGGCCCGGCGACCCGAAATGCGCCCAAAGACCCGAACAAACGACAGAAACACAACAGCACGACCAACCAGTACTCCTCGCGAGCGAGACCGCAGACCGAGCCCACACAGAGCTCCAACTGGCCCTGGAAGTCGCCAATCTACTTAAGACCGATCACTAAAACCATAAACAGATCAGTCGACAAAATAATCCGCACTCTCCAACGGAACTGAACTCCACTCGACCGACTGGACGAAGCCGAGCGCAGAATCCTGACCCTGGAGAGGACATGGACAAATCGGCGCCATAATAACGAACTCCAACAAAAACAAATTATACTAATCGACAAATCGTACGATCTCGAGAACCTATCACGAGAAACAATCTGCGATTCCTCGCCTCCCGGAATCCTACTCACCAGCAATGCTCCAGGACTCTGCGCTCGCGCACAATACCAAAGGTCTTGAACCTCACTAACACCATTATAGTGGAAAGAGCACATAGGGGCCCTCCACGCAAGCCCACGGAGCACCACGGCCTGTAAATTGCCAAATTCTAAACTACGCCGACAAAGCAGCAATCCTACGGGCCGACCGACAAACCCGCGCTACAAATCGAAGGCACAAACTCCTAATCTTCGCAGACTACTCAGCAGAGGTCAGCCGCAAGAGACGCGACTTCGCCAAAGTGTGCACCATTCTCCACAAACAAGACAAGATTCCCCCTTCATAATCCCGCAATCCTCCTACTCCGAGATGCCAACGGAAAAGATATATCCTTCAAACACCCCAAGAAGCGATGTCTATATCGAGAATCATCAGAAATCCCCCCACTTCCGATGCCAAAAAACTAAACCAAGAATCAACTCCAAAACCAAGTCCCAACGAACCCTTCACCCCATCAAGACACAACCACCCAGACCCCACCATGGACGAATTCCCGGAAAACCCCCGACCCTCTGAGGGAAGTAAGCCCCGGAGATCGGGGAATCCTAAACAAACAAAAAACAAAAAAAAAAAAAACCCTGCTTCGCGAAAAAAGTGAAGCCTCAGCGATATAAAAACGCCCTAAGATAACTGTTTCTCCCCAATAACCCCATACTAGGAAATCAGAGGCTCAAACGTCTCCACAACATCTCTTCATCTCACCCCATATCCCACCCCCACCCTGTTTAACTACAATTTTCGCAAAGAAACCAACAAGTTCTTCAATGCCATAAATGTTTTAGATACCTGAATGTTTCAAATGTTTCAAATGCTTTAAATGTTTTGAATGTTTCAATGTCTTAAATGTTCTAGGATATGGAATGTACGAATGTTTTAAATTTAAATGCTTTAACCATGCTCCATGTCCACCAACAACACAGGTCGTGGCTGTCAGCTCATCGCCATCTCCCGCCTTGCCATCCAACTCAACACACTTTTGCGAAGAGGTAGGCACAATCTCCCCCCCAATAGTCCCCAAGTCAAACACTACTGACCTACACTCACCAATACACCAATCGTCCTTTTTGCCAGAAGAACCAACTCTCCCCACCCCCCGAGGTGTATCCCTACATGCAGACCGACAATGTCTTATCGACAGTGCCCAATATACCACAATACGCCATAAAACAATCTATATATGCAAATGTATAATTTAATGGGACGACACTGTACCAAGGGACCCACCCGTGGTGGGGGTAAAAACATTCCACTCAATTGACCCACCCCCCCCGCACGAGAGTACGACCTTCCAAGTATCCAACCCATTGAATCTTATCCCCACAAAACAAAAAAAAAAAAAACAACTACTCCAACTCACTTTCACCAGTATTGGAATTGTGGACCCCCCCCACCGCGGGACACCCCCGCCTCTTTTCTTCACCTTTCACCGATAACTACAATCACGCCGCAATGGTATACATACAAACGAAAATGCTCTCATATAAACTATGGACTACTCAGACAGTTCGTCCCCCGATATGTCACCATGAGGGAGGAAACGATACCTAATAAATTGACCCCCAAACCCCCCGCTGGATGGTTTAACCTCACCACAACTATGCACAAACTCCACATCCTATACAATGATAAAATACAAACACCCACCTGACCCCCCAACCCAACTTAACCATGAAATCAACGGTTTCCCTCCTCATCGGACAAGTTCTCTTTAGCTAATGTATGTTGAAACTAAATGATATATGTACACGATGTATAGCTAAACTATATGTAAATTAAGATTTGTCACATGGAACGTGAGGGGCCTTAAACTCCCCCCACAAAAGACACATGGTACTCCGCCACCTAAACAAACTCCAGCCGACGTGCCTCTGCCAGGAAACCCACCTGAAACAGCAAGATATTCCTCGCATGTTAAAAACAATGGGTCGGCAGAGCATCGGCTCTCCTTCATTGGGGAATAGCGCAGGAACACTAATATATTCCACAAATCCTTTCCCTTCCAGATAACCCAAGTATTAGCAGACGAACTGGGCAGACATACCGTGCTCCTTCACCACCCCCGAAAAAACCTACACAATTCATATGTTTACGCACCCAATAGCTCACAAAAAACTTCTTCGATACCCTCACTAAACTATCACAACCCCCCAATCAGAACCAAATACATTCGGGACATGAACATAGCTATGCACCCACTGAAGATAGACAAACATCCCACACTAGGGGAAACATTGATACCACCCCACACTCCCTAAATAACCCTCTAACAACATGGCGGGCCCTCGACTTGGTGGATAGCTGGAGATTCCACAATCCAACCGAAAGAGAATACACACATGTTGCATCTGCATACCAAACCCTTTCGCGACTGGACTACCTCTGGTGGAGTCGACCCCCTGTCTCAGATAACCCATGTATCAATTTGAGGATATAGTCTATATCCTACCACGCTCCCGTATCATGGACATCAACATAACAACACAAATGCCAACAACTCACTGCCACCCCCGTGAGATTCCCTGCATACCTCACAGACAACAACTTTCACAACTTCTAAAACTAGGTGGAACGAGTACCAGACATTCATTAAAGCCCTACCACCGACCCACCACTGGCTACTGGGAGCAATCCAAAGCCACACTTAGAGGCCGAATCATAGCAGCACACCACGCTATCAAAAAGAAAACATGGCACAATATGTCGAAGCCAGCACGAAATTAAAAAGCATACACAGAATATAAAAACAATACACGCTCCGAACAAAAAACTCTGGCAAACAGCTCAAGCACAGGTCAAACCTATGGTTAGAGAGACATAACTCCTCCAAAACCCCTACCACAAATTACAATTACACAATTTGGCAATAAAACCAGGCAAATTCTTGCCAAACCTGACTAAACCCAGACAAACGACGCTCATGAGGCGCCATTAAAACCCCACAGGACAAATACACACGAACACCCCAATCATAGCACAACATTTGCATCCTACACACCACATTATACACAGACAACCCCCAACCACACCCCTCAAAGGATCGGGCTCACGACACCAGGCTTCCCACTTAACCAAAGATCAACGGGAATCACTCAACCCCCAATTACACCACTAGAACTCCAAAACACAAGTAAAAACACCCCAAACGGAAAAGACCAGGCCCTGACGCTTCTCAGCAGCATAATACTAAAATCCTATCCGATCAAATCACAGACACCTTTAATAAAATTATACAACAATATCATAACACACAGCCAATACCCCCAACAGCTCAAGGCAAATATACGTGTCTTCCTCAAAAAGAACAAAGACCCACTTGAACCATCCCTCCTATAGACCCATCACCTGATCAACCAAGACACGAAAAAATCTCCAAATCCTGGCCAACAGACTGACTCAAATCATCCCACATCTCATACAAGACAACCAAGTGGGTTTCAATCACAGGCCGAGCGGGAGTCACCAACATCAGGAAGTATTACAATCTTAGACCACACCAAATCCATAAAAACGCACACCACGAGCCCTCTCACGATCGATGCCGAGAAGGCTTTTGATAATGTCAAATGGGATGGTTATTTGGGTCCTAGCCAAAATGAATTTCCAGGGGCCCTTCGTCACTCTACTTCAAGCCTTGTACCACAAACCTAAAGCAACAATCATATGGTACACTAAATCCAATCCATTCATCTACAAAGGGTACCGACAAGGCTGCCCCCTATCACCCCTACTATTCAACATAGCCCTAGAGCCTCTCTCCCAGACACCTACAAATTCCACCACAACACAAGGGTATCACGGTGGGGACGGCAGAGGTGAAGACAGCCTTTACGCAGATGATCTTCTGATATTCTTTGAAGACATAACACACGACCGAACATACAATACATACTTCTAGAACTTTGGTATCCAATCGGGCTTCCATATTAATAGATCAAAGTGTGAATGCCTATACCTAGCAAATCCAACCCCGCATATCAAGATTATGCAACCATTAGGCATACCACACCCATCACCCACATTACATCTCTGGCATAAAAAGTGCAAAGACCCAACAACCATGTATGACTTAAACTATACACCTTAATAAAAGGATAATACATACCCTTAACGCTGGATCTCGCTCCTACTGTCCTAATAGGCAGAACACACCTCCTAAAAATGTCAATTTTCCCAAACTCCTTCTACCCCATCCAACAAATCCCTTTAACTACTCAGACACAAAGACATCCGCAAACTCCATACTGCTTACCCCATTTTTATTGGCCGGGAGAAGTCCAGAATCTCACTAGCAAAAACTACAACTCCCAAGAGATTACACGGGGGATTGGCACTCCCCAACATACGAACATACAATCTGGCGCAATGACTAGACACATCAGGACTGGTTGGCCGACCACCACATACTTTACAAACCCAAGTTAGAACAACAACTAGTCATACCCATGGTCCCTAACAAATATTCTCTACTGTAACCCCAACACCTCCCAACCAATCAATCATACATAACACTTAAAGACACAATAGTTACCTGGCAAGAACTCCGGAAAAATCCAAGGCCCCAAAACATATAGCCCTCAACATGTCACTCCCCACACACCCAGACTTTCCACAAAACGTTCACACACAGGGATATGAAATATGGGCCCGGAAAGGATATTGCACCTCAAAAACTAGTCCCCAAAACAGAAAAAAGATTTCTAACCTTTGCTGACTTAGAAATAAATACGATATACCCACCAACTCCTTCCTATAATATGCCCAGTAATGTCCTATTGTAGGAAACAGCTGGCCAACATCTCAGACCTATTCAAACACCCCTATTGAAACCATTCTAGTAGCTTCAGACACCAAGTTTTCCCTCTCAAGATCCACTCCATCCTCAAAGAGTGGTACCTCACACCTACTAGAACACACCAACCTCAAAAAATGGAAACAGACTTCCAAACTACGGACATTATCCCTAAAATACTGGAGGGCCAAGCAGCATAAAAAAGTCCACAATCAACGAACGATGGAGAGAAACCCAATTCAAAATATCCATCGGGCGTATGTCCCACTAAATGCCCACTACCTAGACATACAGATCCCAAAATACCCAAGGGACTTTGTCCTAAGTGCGGATCCCCAACCCGAACCTTCCCCACAGCCTATGGTATCTGCCCAAACATACAAAATTCTGGGACCAGACCTTGTCAATATGTCTGGGGTTGTGGGCTAACGAGATAACAAAACCCCCTACTAATGCTGTTTGGATATAAACATTGTGTAATCCAGGGAGAGCCAATCAAACCCGGGTGCCAATGGATCCACCTTACTGCCTAATAGCAAAGAGACTAATAGTCACATTGGTTTAAAAGCCAACCCCCCTCAGTAGGGGAGCTAAAAAAAACCCAACTAACAAGAATTAGTATCTAGACAAACAGACATCTGCAAATATGCGAAAATCACACCCCCTCAATTTCTTCTCCACTTGGGGGAACTTCATAGAACACACATATACAGCCCAAGAAATAACTAAAATTATGAGAAAATTTCAATCACCTCGTGGTATGACCACAACGGTACCTCAGAGGCACCCTGGGCAGATGAAGGTACGCCCCTAACGAAAACGAAATTGCATTGAACTAGAACTGTATAAAACGACCAATAACAAACAGCTAACAAACACTATTTGGGCTACCCTCGAGAAGGAATACCAACTCATTTATACACAAGTGTGTTGAGATCATGGTGAAACAAATGAAATCGCACAGAGAACCCGAACCCAGACAGAGAACACCCCCCACCCACCCTACCTCTCCTAGACCGACGACCACGGACCTCACCAGACCCCCCCCATCTACTTCATAATCCTAAATTCTCAAATTCTTCTCTACCTAAAGTTGAATGTATTTAAATGTGTATTATGTTATTATAGTTGAAATGTTGTTATCATATAACCCACATGTATATTGGTCTTATAACGGCTGTAAATCACTATAACTCTTGAGCAACGCCACATAACATCAAAGGACCAACCCCCCCCCCCCCGATTTTACTACACACCAGTATCCACCCCCCCCCATCGGACCACACCACAGACCCAACGAAAATACGGACCATCAACACAGAACAAGACTATCAAACCACCACATTCCAAGGTCTCAATCAAAGTCCGAACGCTTCCCCCCTCAAGGTCCGGACTTAGACACCACCCAAACCTGGAGCCAACATCTACAACGATCCCACATCTGTCTGCTGCCGAGAACCATCCAACAAACCCGAAAAGCACCGAAGGTACCCCACCCCCCCCACAGCCCAACAACATTGCTCAATGTCAATGTCAACGTATTCTAGAATCTATGACCAATGTGCAGAACTAATAAAAAATCTATTATAAAAAAAAAAAAAAACAGTCTGGTTTGGAAGGGGGACACTTTTGTGGCTACTGGATTTGTGACTAGGTTGATGCCCCAGTGTAGCACCACCAGTGATGACAAACAACCATAGCATCACTGTGATTGTTTGGGGGAATAGTCAAGTTGTAATTGTTTGTTATTGTCTCCCTTAACTTCCGTAGTGGGAGCCAAGATATGTGGCGTGTATATCTGCCTGCACGCTGACCGATCTTCTAACTGTGTCTGGCTTCTGTGAGTTATTGTGTGTTTGTACCATGTGTGCTGACAGATCCCAATGTGTTTGGCTGCCACACTTGCTGTGGCTGACGTGTATAATCACCTTCATTATGTTTGGGAAAATATATGGGCTTTAAAGCAACAAATTAAAATAATAGTGGGTGGTATCTGTATTGACGTTATTGTTCACGGTACTCTGCATTATCCTAATAGATTCCTCACATTAACCTTGTCCACTCACTATTCTATAAGTTAACAATATGCATCCCAATGAAAAAAAACACGTTTGTAGCTGGCCCAAAAAATTATGGTTGTTTCAATTAGTTTCATCACCACAAATATTTTACAAAGGACAATCACACAACAAATATTTACAAAGGAAACAATCAACAACAAATATATATATAAGGAACAATCACACCAAATATATAAAGGAACAATCACACACAAATATAAGCACTTTGGTATATTTTTCGATCAGTTTTCACGTACCGTCTCCCTCCCTTCACCCTCCTCACTATTGCTCAGAGAGTTGCCCTGAGTAACTTGGAGCTGCAATGCATGATCTACTTCACAGGCACATTGCCCCTTACTGCAATGTTGTGAAGTAACGTCACAGCATACAATAATTTTGCACACTTTAAGGGGAGTACAAAGTGTGCCCCTGTGCAATGTAGACACCGGACCCTGCTTTTCCAAAGTCCAAGGGCGCTCCACTACATTCAATACTGATGTGGGCCATGTTGTATCGATTTTCTGCTGGATTTTGTGGGTGCATTATTGGGGTCATCAGCCAACTGGAGAGACTGTCACCACTGTCACCTTAAAAAAACCCAACAAAATACAATTTGCCATAAATTTTGACAATCACACATCATAATCCATTGTTTATTTTTTGTTAGCTACAAACCAATTAGCCATCCTCTTTCCAAATTCACCATTTTCAAAGCGACATTAAACTCCCGATTGGCGAAGGATGAATTAGTCGTCTGTATATCCAGGAAGCGTGCTACCACATCAAGTATAGTCAGTCTGCAGAGCAGATAACCTGGATGTTGATAGAGTGGTGCATTTTCTGTTCCTATACATTTGTTCCTGACTTGTAGGGGGCACAAGAGCAATGTGGGTACAATCAATTGCTCCTACAATGTTTGGGAACCCAGATGTTATAGAACTCTTGCTTGATTTTTTGCGAGAAAAGAAGAGCTGTCTGATGGGAAAAATATTTGAGTTTTCACAATTTTTAACAAGGCATATTCACAAGCTGTAATATTCTGCTAAAGGTGGGTTGACTTATTCCACCAACTACAGCAACACATTTTGGAAAGTTCCACTAGCAAAAAATGTAATCCACACAGCAAACGAACTATTACTGGAACTGCCTGGTTTCTTGGTTTGCCCGTTCGATGTAAGGGTGCTAGGTCACAATATAAATCACAATTTGCCCTGAACTTAGACGATACCTGGACCTAATTTCATGTTCATCAGGTCTTCTAAACCACTCTGGTCAATAATGTTTAGCATTACGTTTCCTACGACCTGATCCTTGAGATCTAGAAATGATTCCATTTTGTCTTCGAACATGTAAATAAGGAGAGTAGGCAGCACAACCTCCATCTTTTCTTTGAAGCTGTGTTTTTGCGCCCTAAAGAAAATAACAAAAAATAATCTATAAACTATAGAGTATTCCCACATTTATGTCATTAAACAGCTTTTACACATATCCAGGCTCTCCGCATCACGGTTCTTGTTATTGCGGCTCCTGGCTGTAGGTGTTAGCAGCTGGTTTCTGATTTGAAACACATTTCCTCACTGGTCTTTTGTACACTTACTTTGACTGTTGGTTGTCTGCTCTGAAATCCATTTGTGGAACACAATTTATCCTGAGGGAGGAAATACTGAGGTACATGCACCCATATATTGTCAAAATATTGCATTTAAACATATTTATGTAATTTATGTAGCAAATATACCACATGGTTTGGCTTCTCCCAACATATTTTAAACAAATGCTAAAGTGCTCATCATGCCTTTTCACTAGTCAAAATCAAGTAAACATTTGTTGGTTTCACATTGATGTGTGGATGCATTATCTTGTGTTTGTATTCTTACTCTTGCTGCAATCCGTTGCGGGAAACATTAAAAAACACTTACCGGAATTTGCTTTTGGGAGCAAATAGATTTGTGTCACAGTGCGTAACACGCAAAATTCAGGCAAAGAACAGCAAGCGCAACAGAGCGAAAACGCTAAAGTAGTAGCAATGTCCGTAACTGTCTTGGCGCCATTTCCAGATATGGTGGAGTTCCTTATGTAGGCGGAGTAGGCGGAAGTGGGTGTAACTCTTTCATGGACGCCGAGACTGCTACTGAAGAGGAAGCCAACCAACAAGGTAACAACAACTTGTGCCCTAAACGCTCATTGCTGAACATGAAGACACAAAACACCAGTGTGACTGAACAACATTTGAATCGGGGCACGTGTAGGACGTTTAACTTGCAAGACAGGCCAAAAGTTCCCATACCAAAGGCCTTGTTGCAAAAACCCACAGCAGTCTGGTTGTGGCCCAACAAAATGGGCAAGAAGGCAAAAAGGACAAACACAATCCACTGAGGCCTAACAAGAAGGATGTGTCCACCTATGAAAAAGCAGTCCTAAAAACAAAGGCAAGCACAGCCATGGCCAAACCTCTAATGATGTAGGCAAGTCCTCCAGACAGCGAGATTTAAAATTACCCAATCTGGAGCTGTTTTTTATGTGCAGTACCTTTATAATATAAGTATGAGTGTAAAGCAGAAGGGACAGCAGCAGCAGCAATAGAAAGTAAGCACTTATGAAAAGGCTTTCCTTGCAAGCTAACGGAAAATTTGGCCATTCCGAACAATCCATCAACTCAACGGCGTTACAGCGATTTTAAGCGCAGGGGATTGGCTCACATGCATGGTGTCAAAAACAAGTATGTGTTGTTTCATTTTGTTTCTTCTTTTGTTGTGGTTATCGTATGTTATGCATGTTGGTATCAATCCTTGTACTAGTGTCCTGCCACATGTTGCATTTGGCACTAACTCACCTACACCCAAACACTCCCCAAGTAGCAACCCAGTTCCTACTCTCACCACACAAACAATTGAGACCAAACCCAGAATGGCCTTTTGCTTTATATGTGAATGGTCCCAGGAACGTGACAAATAATTTATTGCATTAAAAAATGTTAATCCTTCCCAAAAACCTCCATTGAAAAAACTCAATCTGAAATACAATTTTAGCAGGTGTGTTTCAACTTGCAGAAATACCAGACATAATGTTACTTTTCCCAGCATTCCCGTGTCGCCACTATGCTGTTGGACAATGCTTTTGAGCTTTTAACTGTCAATCCTCTCTAGGTCCACATCCCTGCTGTATATACAGAACCTCATCAAGTGTTAGCTGATTAGTGATCTCACACCATCATCCACATGACATCAATTATTATGGTCCAAAGGATTTCTAAACAACTATGAAATTGCAATGTAATGTGTTCCCTGCGACCCTTAGGGGTCATCCATAGGTCCCCTCTGCAGAGAAAGTTGTTACTTCGTCATGGAGATTGTACTTTGCTGGCTGCTCCTGCCTCTATAGTAACACCAGGTCACAACTTTAACCCTGCCTTTTTTCCAGTCACTACCATCATAACTCTTTTTACCCAGTGATATTTGCAAAACGTACCCAGGCACTACAAAAAACTTCAAATTGATATAGCTGGAGCTTTCTGTATACTATCCATCATGCAACGATAAGAAATTTAATACGTTATATGGTTGTGTACTCAATACTTCAAGTTTCTAAACGTTGATTAAGATCAACAAACACTATACTTATGTGCCTGAGCAATGATATAATTTACCGTATTAAGGATTCGAGTGGCAAGACTTTCTGCTTTCAAAATGCACATTGAATAAAATTGTTCTAAAGTTTATGTGATTGCTTGGGCAGAAAAGTAATTGTATGTAATGTGTATTTGCCATTTACAGTTATTGCAGAAAAATGCATTTTTCACACATATAGTCATTATTTTGAGTCAATGTCTGTATAGGATGCTTGTGAAAGGTTCTCATTCTCCAGGTCATGGTATATCTGTTGTATTCATTAGATCAACTTTCAAGAACTACTTCAAGTCCGTTGATCTAATTGAATACTGTATACGGATGTTCACATTGAATGTCTACCCACATCACATTACACGCACTTGACAATGTTGTTTGTTGGGTAGTTTAAGGCATTTCTTTTTGGAGTAAGCCCCGGAGATCCCGGGGAATCCTAAACAAACAAAAAAAAAAAAACAAAAAAAAAACCCTGCTTCGTGAAAAAAGTGAACTAAATAGAGGTGGTGGGTGGACACCATCTGTCTGCCATGCACAGTGCTGTTTGACACCTTACTCTGAGGCGTTCCTATAACACCTCTTAGCCATATCCCATCACGCCCTTAACACTTGGCTGTTGATATGCTATTGGGATGTTCCAGGGTACATAATTGCGCACAGAGTCTTGTACAAGTCATTCTGAATGAGAAAGCCAGTCTGATGACTAGCGAAAGTCTCAAGAACTAAACTTCAAGTCCGGTTGATTCTAATTGAATACAACAGATTTATGTGTGTATAATGTACATGAACAGTGTTAAAACAACTTCGGATTCAAAACAGGTATCCACAAAATAACTAAATTTAGTTTGGATGATTAATCTATCAGCCAAAATTCAGGAACACTTTACTAATAATAGATACATGACATGAGGTCTGGCCAAATAACTTCTAGTCTAGCACTTCCTTCACATACAACTATCTGGATTTCTTTGGGATTGTGGGGAAACACACAAGCACAGTGAAGAACATACAAACCCCTTGCAGTTCTTTCCAAGGGTGGATTTGAACTCACGACTTTTGCACTGAAAGCCAGCAAATTTACAATGAACTCATCCCAGGGGGATAAATACATAGATAATTCAGTACACATATATATCAATTAGAGAAATAGAAGTGCTAGAGCTTTGCCCAAAGGTAAGGAGGTCCCTGCCCCGTAAATCTCATCTGGAAGTCATAAGTATCCATGTAGACATTCACATTAGGACCTGCCCTGTGACCCGTTACAATTAACCACATTTAGTTGCCAACCTATCGAGAGGATTGTGAGGTGAGCACAAGCACTTGAGAAATCCTCACAAGTATAGGGAGAAATTCAAAAAACTTGCAGATATTTACAAGGTTGGAATTGGACTCAGGACTTAGACATTGAAAGGCGCAGTGCTAACCACGGAGCATGGTGATGCTTTATGCTCCCTCAACAATATATGAGAGATGTAAGGTAACAGGGATTGCTAACTGATGTTGTGTAAGGTTGTGTTTAGCCACATTTTCATAAGTCACTCCTGGATGTGACAGTAGAAATCACCAGCCAATGATGAAAATCTGTGTGTACACTCATTAGCAAAATTCCGGTCAAAATATGTACAGGATGAAGAGTTAGAATTTGGGGGACACAGATGATGGAGAAGGACTATTTGAGAGATAACAGTTAAGCCATGTTTGAGAGCAGAATAAATAAGGAGAGAGTGCTTTTAATAAAAGGCTTGTTGGGATGGACACGGCTTTTAAGCCAAATTACAACTTAAATAGGCCACGGTGTGTTACAACCTCTTACATTTATCATTTACAATATGGGACATAGGTATGTTACATGAGGACAATGCTATATTAATGCATGTGCTGAATAAAGGACATGTATGATTGACAGACAATGACATAAAATAGATTATTATGCCTGCTTATACCTGTACATGTATGTAAAGGAGAGTCATTTGCCACATTAAAATTCTGATAATAAAAGTATTACAAAAGTAAATTCTATAAATTTATTACATATCTGACAAATGTTCAGTGTGTACAATAAATTTGTTAAAAGTAATAATATATTTGCGTTTTTGACCAGCCAACATGCATATCAGTAGCTGACAATAGATCATGAAACTTGAAAGATGCACGGACCTAATTCGCTCACAAAAATAAGTTACGATTGTGTCCTTAATTACAAGGTGTAGTTCCGATTGCGTAGTTTAAAATCACCTTCACTATGGCGTTAACAAATCCGCTGTAATAGACGCATGACAAACGCGCAAGGTTTGGTAAATAGCTTGCGCGAAAAAAATCCTTAATAGATGTAAAGCAGCGTTTTAACCACTTTAACGAACGTTTTTGTGTTTGCGTGTGTGGGTAAATGAGGCCTTTGTGTCTGCAGTCAGGAAGGAGTTAACACACTGGAGATTTAAGCCATCAATGCACAGGGTAAGCGGCTGAGGAAGTTGCAAATACCAACAACTTCAAGCTGCTGTTCCTGGTGTACTGGAGTGGTATATTTGTGTCAAGAACTCAATACATTGTTACTAGGCCAGATTTCCATAAGCCACCTAGGCCATAATAAGGCGGGTATCAGGATTATAGGGGCGGCATGTCTAAAGTCTTCACCTTTTACTAAATTTTAATTGCTTGCTGCAGTAATAGCAGAGAGGCAATGTATCTCCTAAATTTGGGCAAGCCAGACCCCCAAAAGCTGAGGTATAAATGTACAAATGGTAAACATTAAATCTGTCAAGGGTTGTAAAAGAAAACAAAAGAACTCTTCTAACTGGTTACACTATAATACCTAATCCAGAGAGAAGGGAAACATGAATGGACATGCCTTGTACCTCACTGTTTACAGCACTTTTGTGGGGACAGATTAATTGCTAGATGGTGCTGGACAAATGCTGCACCTTTAGTAAACCTGTATGAGGTCCTAAACCTATATACTTTATATATGTTTCCAACAGATAGAATGAGGCTGTGCACTCCTAGTAACCACAGGTGAACTGTCATAAAAAACAGTCTTTATTAGATTTACAACATATAAACCCCCCCCCCACGTCTAACGCATTTCGTGTAAGAATACACATGGCACTATAAAACATCACTTCATTAAAAGGGGTAGACACCCACTTGATTAGCAATTAGCATATAACACATGGAAAGATCATAGGGCCAAAATTCCAAACACAAGGAAATGTATACAAAGCAAACAATATAACAAATATGTAAAAAGACCTAAAACCAGAGGAATGGGTAGTTTATATAATCCTATAAAACTATAGACTAAACAAAAGCCTAAAGTAAATATACGCCTGGCTCCTACGCTTAATAACTACTACTAATAAAAAAATGACGTCAGAGTGGCTGCATAGGTATAGATGGCCCAAAAATTTACAGCAAATTACAATGCAAAATGAACTTTTATTACCTACTACATTGGGCCAAACAATCTAGACAGTTGTGTTACGCACTACTCAAACCACTTAAACAGTCTTTTTTGGTTATGTCTGTAGAAGAGCCTTTTGACACCGAAACGTCAGTGTGTGAATAAAACCACCATGTTATAAGATGTGTGCGCTGATGATGTTCTTATATGGATTCTACTACATTGGGATGTGATTCCCCATCATACCATCAGACGTACTGAGAAAGAAGCAAAGGGGCATGGTTAAATGCTACGAAAATGCACCTGAGTGAAAATATGCCACTCGTAAAACTAGGTAGGTGTCATTTCTGGAGAGAAAAAGTATAAATCCAGCCCTGATTTTATAATATTTAGACAATACGTGTAGAGGGAGACTTCATTCTTAACCAGGACGTCAACCTATTAGAATATCTTCTCTATTCCACTTGCTCTTGTTTATTTTTGTCCTCTTTGTATGACTTTTAATTTGGCTTGAAAAAGTCAAATTCCTGTTCTTTTTTTATTTCTTCATCCATTTATTCTTCTGCTTTTGGACTGTATCTCCTCCCACAGTTTTTGAGCTAGAGACATGAAATTCAGTACCAGATGTGTGGGGCATCAGAAGAGTGTGTATCTCCTAGATAAGGAATCCGTGGAAGTGTTATTTTCCCCCCCATAGACTACAATGGTAACAATCCTCAAATGTGAATATTTCAAAACAGTTTTCTTCATGGTCATAATACAAACGGTGAACCCCTAAACCCCCACACATAACACAGGTACACCCATCTACTGACCTACCTTTCCATTTCATGGAAGCCATACTAAGGGTAACTTAGTCAAAAAACTAATTTTGATCAATTATCAAGTGAAGTTAGTTACCGTATATAGTCATAAATGCAAAAACACATACCCCCAACCTCATAGGGTACAACCTACTGACCTACCTTCCAATTCGTGGCAGCCATACTTAAAGGGTAAATAAAGTAATAAAATAAAAAAAACATTTTTTGATGTATCCTCAATAAAAGTAGTAGTTTATGGTTGTAAACACAAAGACATACCCCTCATCCAGACCCAGGTACACACACCTACTGATCTACTTATCATATACTGTGGCAGCCATACTTAAAGGGTAACTAAAGTCAAAAACTAATTTAGATTTATCCTCAATAAAAGATGGTTTTATGTTGTAAACACAAAAAAAGACATACCCCTCAACCAGACCCATGTAAACACACATACTGATACTACTTATCCATACTGTGGAGTCATACTTAAATGGTAAATAAAGTTAAAAAAACTAATTTTGATATCCTCATAAAAGTTAGTTTTATGGTTGTAAACACAAAGACATACCCCTCATCAGACCCAGGTACACACACCTACTGATCTACTTATCCATTACTGTGCAGCCATACTTAAAGGGTAACTAAAGTCAAAAAACTAATTAGATTTATCCTCATAAAAGACTAGTTTATGGTTGTAAACACAAAAAAGACATACCCCTCAACCAGACCCATGTAAACACACATACTGATCTACTTATCATTACTGTGTGAGCCATACTTAAAGGGTAAATAAAGTTAAAAAAACCTCTTTTTGATATATCCTCAATAGTAGTTTTTATGGTTGTAAACACAAAAAAGACATACCCCTCAACCAGACCCGGTACACACACCTACTGATTTACTTATCCATTATTGTGGCAGTCATACTTAAAGGGTAACTAAAGTCAAAAAAATTAATTTTGACCAATCATCAAAAAAGTTTGTTTTTAAACCCCACGTGCACAGGTACATACACCTACTGACCTACCCCTCCATTACTGTTGCAGCCCTACCTAAAGGGTAACTAAAGTCAAAAAATTATTTTGAACAATCATCAAAAAGTTTGGTTTTTTAACCCTTAACTCGACACAGGTACACACACCTACTGATCTACTTATCCATTACTGTGGCAGCCATACTTAAAGTGTAACAAGATCACAAAAAACGAATTTTGACCAATCATCAAAAAGGTTTGTTTTTTAACTTCCAACCTGATCCAGGTACACACGCCTACTCACCTACCCTTCCATTTTCATGGCAGCCATATTTAAAGGGTAATTAAAGTCAACAAACGATTTTGACTCTCATCAACAAAGTTTTTTTTTTTAACCCCCAACCTTACCCAGCTACATACTACTGACCTCCCTTCCATTACTGTGGCAGCCATACTTAAAGGGTAACTAAAGTAAAAAAACTAATTTTGACCAATCGTCAAAAAAGTTTGTTTTTTAACTTCCAACCTGACTGGGTACATACACCAACTGAGTTATCCCATTCATTCATGTGGCAATCATATTTAAAGGGTAAGTATATTTAAAAAAAAACACATTTTGACCAATCATCAAAATAGTTTTTTATCCCCCAACCTGACACGAGTACACACCCCAACTGACCTGCCTTTAATGTGACAGCCATTATTTAAAGGGTAAGTAAAAACAACAATGTCCTCATTATTGCATTATTGAGTTTTAAAATCTGCAGCACAAACACCACATTCCTTTCCAAAATGCAGTCTTTCAAAGCCAATACTTAAACTTTCCCTTTCTAGTTTGCATTTTGATTTGCATTTTTACAATGCTGCGTTCCCAAGTGGTGCTAAGTAAATGTTCTCCCCCACCAAAAACCTTATGTTTGCATTATCAATCCCTACCAAAGATGCCCCTGAACTGATTACCTAACCTGATCCCTCTTCACCAGGGGGCAACCCCCTGCTCCTGTTTCAAGCTCATTTTGAGCAAAAACAGGAGCAGAGGGCTTCTGTGCTGACAGCCACTCCATTTCCTGGTCATGTGTTTGCGTGTGTGGGTAAATGAGGCCCTTTGTGTTCTGCCAGTCAGGAAGGAGTTAAACCACTGGAGATTTAAGCCATCAATGCCACAGGGTAAGCGGCTGAGGAAGATTGCAATTACCAACAACTGTCAAGCTGCTGTTCCTGGTGTACTGGAGTGGTATATTTGTGTCAAGAACTCATATACATTGTATACTAGGCCAGATTTCCCATAAGGCCACCTAGGCCATAAATAAGGCGGGTATCAGGATCTATAGGGGCGGCATGTCTAAAGTCTTCACTTTTTACTGACACGAGTACACACCCCAACTGACCTGCCTTTAATGTGACAGCCATTATTTAAAGGGTAAGTAAAAAACAACAATGTCCTCATTATTGGCATTATTGAGTTTTAAAATCTGCAGCACAAACACACACATTCCTTTCCAAAATGCAGTCTTTCAAAGCCAAATACTTAAACTTTCCCTTTCTAGTTTGCATTTTGATTTGCATTTTTACAATGCTGCGTTCCCAAGTGGTGCTAAGTAAATGTTCTCCACCCCCCAAACCTTATGTTTGCATTATCAATCCCTACCAAAGATGCCCCTGAACTGAGCTCGGTAGTAAACTCACGCGGCACCGTCTGCGGGAGTGGGGTGGCCCTCACGACACCCTGAGTGGGCTGGGCACGGCCACTGTGAGTTGGGGGGAGGGCCACAGCACCCCAAGTGGACGGGCACAGGCCAACCCACAAGTGCCGGGCCACATGGGGCTGAAGATAATAGAGTCATGGGTTGCCTGCAACTGGAGGACCATGGGGTCCATGAGTGGGAGGGACCAGGGGGGCTGCAAAAGGGAGGAGACACAGGACGATGACTGACCGTTTCAGAGCAGAAGCAGGAAGTGCAGGGGACCTGGTGATGCTGCTGCCATATATCACACAAAAATGTAATATCTTCAAACTATGCAAAATAAACAATGGAAATAAACTGCAAAATTCATAGGGACGCAATTTTCCTTTCAATTTATCTCAAGTCATTTTTGGAGCCAACAGTTCCCCTTTAATGGTGAGTGATGATACGTTGGTTCCAATCGCCTAACAGCCATGACCGGAAATGGAGTGGCTGTCAGCACAGAAGCCCTCTGCTCCTTGTTTTGCTCAAAATGAAGCTTGTGAAACAGGAGCAGGGGTTGCCCCGTGGTGAAAGGGATCAGTTAGGTAACCTATAACTTTGTACAACTAGTCGCCCTTTCTCGTCCGATGTGTCGTAACCATGCATAGGTAAAATAGGTGTTTGATTAGGACATTCGTGGTAACTTTTTCACCATTACAGGTGTTAGTGTGGATTTCTATCTTTGAAGAGTTAGAAAAGCCCCAAACAGGGTCCTGCTCTGGTTGCACCAGTGGGAGGGGGGCGGGGTCCTTTGTTGGAGCCCCGAAACCTCCCACCACTCAACTGATTCTCGAACAGCTGATTTGAGAATCCTCAACGTTTGGAGCGCTGTGGAAAAACTTTTTTTGGCTGGTTCTCTACCAAAACAGGACATGTTCCCGAGACCATTTCCAAGAGCCATTTACAGTAAAGTTACCATGGGCTATTTTTGGATTATATTTAGGCAGATCTGAAGACGATTTTGTTTCACATAACTTTAATCGCGGTTCCAACTCTGCCGGCTTTTCAAATCTCTGAAATTTTTTGGAAAAATCTGTGAATCACGCAGCCTCGAATGGATTCTAGCAGTTCATCCATCTTGTAAAGAATCGAGTCGCACAGGGACCGAATTTACAACTGTACCTTTGGACGGCCGCAGTGACTCGGCGGGTTGGGTACGATAGGGTAGGCGGTAGAGAACTAGTGGGAGCACCGACAGGTCACTGGAGACAGGACTTCCCAATGGAGCCGTTACATGAAGTACGGTAAATGCCGGAACTAAACAGATGCGTAGCCCACCCCCCACGGGCCCGGGAACAATGACTGGCGATACAATAGACTGAAGACCCCAGGAACAAGTGCTGGATACACAATCAGCTGGCGATAGAGAAACCAGGAACAATGGCCTGGATGACAATAGCTGCGAACAGATTGAAATACAGAACGAATGGTGTCTGGAGGATCATAACCGAACAATGATTAATAGGGACAGATGAAACAGGAAACAACGCTAGAAAAACAAGTAGGGCACAGAGGAAACAGGAACAACGTGAGAAAACAATCAGCTGGAATGTGAAACAAAAAGAACAATGTGTGGATACAATAGCTGGCGTCTCGATGAAACGAGAACATGGGCTGGATACAATGATGACAGAATGAAACCGGAACAATGGTGGCTGATTCAATAAGCTGGACAGTGAAGCCGGAACAAGGGCTGGATATAATAGATGGATTGATGGTAGCAGGAACAAATGGCTGGATACAAAGGGTGATGGAACTGACAAGCTGGAGATCAAAGTGGAAATTGAACTAGGAACATAGCTGGCTGAAGCAATCAGCTTAATGGCTGGGATAGAGGGTTAACAGGAACAATGGCTGGATTCAGGGAGGGGTATGAAAAAAGCAAGGCAGGAACAAGAGGTAAGGCAAGGCCGGCTGATAGGCTGACACCCAGTCAGTCCGATAGCGGAGGAATACGAATAGGCACTCACTCCCTCTGGCCGGTGCCGGCGCGCACAGTCCCGTGAACGGCGAGGGAGCGTGGCAGGTAAGATCCTTACACATCTCTATTAGGGAGGTGTTTTGGGGAACTGCTCACTTTGTGGCTAATCCATCTGTGTAACCATGCATGGGATCACAGAAAATATTAGAACAAGGGACTGCACGCACTGGTGAATT
This sequence comes from Hymenochirus boettgeri, assembly GCA_019447015.1. Lineage (NCBI taxonomy): Eukaryota > Metazoa > Chordata > Amphibia > Anura > Pipidae > Hymenochirus > Hymenochirus boettgeri. The sequence goes on from CM033474.1 coordinate 125,287,692, forward strand.
TCAACTTTATGTGACATAGGTATGTGCCACAACGTTTCGGGTTCCCCCTTCCTCATGTGCACCGTGTAATGAAGTCGCTTTCTTGTGGGGGTATAGTGTTTTTGAAAATTCTTCTTAATTTTCTCAGAGGACGCTACTACATATGGGATGACCAGTGTTCTTTCTCCTGTCTTGCTTTTCCCCTTCACTGTTGATATTCATGTTCTTTTCTTTCTATAGTAGTTTAAGGGCTCATCTGATGTTTAATTTCTTTTGCTTCACCTCTGTGCTGGTGGGGATGTTTTCTGCTCTGTGGTGCAGGGTTCTGATGAACCCAGCTGTGTGATCTAAAGGGTGGTGGGAGTTCAAACATCAAAAATATTGACTTTGTAAAACAAACTCTGTAAAAACCAGTTTACTATTGTCCTCACTTCTACCAGCAGTCCAAGAAAGCCAGTTTGTGTTTTGATCTCCTTCCTTGTAAATTTTATGTTTCGGTCTACAGACATGATGTGTTTCTGTGGAGATTGTACATCCTTCTGGTGGATTTCTGAGGGTATGCGACAACAAAGGCTATTACCATGCAGCAGATGTCTGGATTCCACAGTTAAAGGCCATCAGAGCCAAAAACAGATCGCAAAGGTCAAACACAGCTCCTTAAACGAAAACGACAGACAACACATTACAGTGGATGCTTTAATGCACAACATCAGTCAACTAGAACAGAACCCTGGCCCTTACAGCTACCTGTGTCCATCTCGGGAAAGAGTGATGGAGTTCACGATACAAGCACAGCTTTCCTCAGCACTATTTAGGGCAAGCAAAAGCAAGCAGAAATCCAATGTCGACCACACTCCTGGCTTCATAACACAACATATATGAGGCTTTTAACAAGGGATCCCGCACAGCCGTTACAATAAAAGGCCATATACTTACACAACAGCTTCAAAAAGATTAAAGCCATTGATCGAGCAATGTATCATCGCCTCTACCCTGGTGAGGCACATCCGTGCAGTCGTTGGACTGCCAAAAGATACACAAGGAAGGGGCCACCACTTAGAACTATAGTCAGCAGCATCAACTCTGTAACATTACAGGTGGCAAAATACCTAGCCAACATCTTAGGGCCATTGGTGGGAAGTTCTAAGACATCACACCAGAAACTCAGGATTTCAAGGATTTCACCAACAAGATTGAAGATATCGTATTCGGTGCAGAAGAAACATGGATTCCTATGATGTGAATCTCTCTTCACCCTAGAAAACGGACAGGCCAGACAGGAATCTTACCAGCCAGAACTGATATAACCCAGAACACAGGTGTGTTCCCTACTGGACTACAGTATTTCAAATACATGGAACGTTTATAAGCAAAAATATCTGTTGTATTCCATTAGATCAACTGGACTTGAAGTTTAGTTCTTGAAGACGTTTCGCGTGTAATACGACTGGCTTTCTCAATTAGAATGACCTTGTACAAGAATCTGGTGGCAATTATGTACCCTGGAAAATCCAATTAGCATATCACAGCCACGGTGTTAAGGGCGTGATTAGATAGTGGCTAAGCAGGTGTTATAGGACTGCCACACGAGTAAGGTGATCAAAACAGCATGTGTACATGGCAGACAGATGGTGGTCGAACCCCCCCCACCCTATTTAGGCTTGGTTTCTTAATTTTCACATAACAACGGGACCTCCTTAACACCATCTCTGAACCAGTCACGTTCCTTTGCCAATATGTTGACATACAATCTTCAAAGGATGTCCTTTACCTTAAGATGCAGTACACGGCTGAGTCCTGACACCGAGGAAATTGGCTATTCTGTGCTGAGCCATACGTTGATGCAGTTGTTTTTTGATCTCCCCCAAATACAAATCAGAGCATTCTTCACTGCACTGCACTGCGTATATGATGTCACTTTTCTGTGTGTTCGGTATTGGGTCTTTGTCTATTGTACCCAATTGCTTGCCTCAGCGTGTTGCTCGGATTTTTAAAGCAGACAGGGAACGGTTGTTTTTTGAAAACTCTTCTTAATTTCTCAGAAACCCCTGCTACATATGGGGAGACCATGTTCTTTCTCCGTCTTGCTTTTCCTTCACTGTTGGTATTCGTGTTCTTTTCTTTCTTCTGCTTCTTTTGACAAAGGCCCAGTCGGATATCCACAAGTTTTAAGGCTCCTCTGGAGTTTCATTTCTTTAGCCTTCGCCTCTGTGGCTAGTGGGGATGTTCTCAGCTCTGTGTTGCAGGGTTCTGAGACCCCCAGCTTGTGATCTAAAAGGCGTGTGGGAGTCCAAACATCAAATTAATGATCTGTGTGTGGTTGGTTTCTGTAAACCTGATACCCAGTTTACCATTCTCCTGACTTCTACCAACCGAACATCCGTCAAGAAAGCCAGTTTGTTGTTGTACCTCTTCCTTGTAAATTTGATGTTTTGGTCTACCGCATTAATGTGTTCTGTGAAAGCTTGTACTTCCTTCTGGTGGATTTAACCCAGGTGTCATCCACATATTTGAACCATGGCTGGGTCTGTATGCCCTTAAAGGTATTCAAGCGCAGTTTTTCTACCTCCTCCATGTAAAGGTGGCTACAATGGGTGGAACTGGAGATCCCATAGAACATCCGTGTTTTGCTTATAGAACGTATCCTGTATTGAAATAGGTGGTATTCAGGCACAAGTCCAGTAAGCACCACACCTGTCTGGGTTGAGATCAAGTTCTGCTGGTGAGATGTGCTGTCGGCCTAGCCGTTTTTTCACCATGACAACAGCTCCTTGGTGGGTATACAGGTGAAGAGAGAGTCACATCATAGGACACCATAGTTTCTTCTGCACCGAGTACTATCTCTTCAATCTTGTTGGTGAAATCTGAGAGTTCTGGATGTGATGCTGAGAACTTCCACCAATGGGTCCTAAGATGTTGGTAGGGTATTTGCCACCTTGTATGTTACAGAGTTGCTGATGATGACTATAGGTCTAGTGGTGGACATTCCTGTGTATCTTTGGAGTTCACATATATACATGGATGTGCCTCACCAGGGTGAGGCGATGATACATTGATCGATCAATGGCTTTTCCTTTTTGCAGCTGTTGTAGTAAGTCTATGACGGTTTTATTGTTACCGGCTGGTGGGCTCCCTGTGTTAAAGCCTCATATGTGTGTTATCGGCCAGCGGAGCATGGTCACCTTATCATGGTAGTCTGAGGGTGTTAAGTACCACTGTGCAATTCCTTGTCTGCCGGTAGAATGGTGTGATACTAGAATCTTTCTTGAGGGATGTTAAGGACTCTTCTTCCTGTGTGGTCAGGTTAGATAAAGGAGTTTAGCACTGGTAAGGCTGCAGATACCTTTAGGCGACGTTGTTCTGCCTCACTCTGTGGTACCTTATTATTGTGGATTGAGGCTTGTGGCTTGCTTATAATATCCACCCACAGGGATGGCTTTAGGAGTTATGGCAAAATTCAAAGCCACTTAGCAAGGACTCCATTTCTGGCTGGGTCAGAGTCCTGTTTAGACAAGTTCTCACCCATTCCTCCATGTTAGATGAAGGCGGCACTTCCCTCCTTTTGTATCCAAGGTAGTTGTCTCCTTTGGGGGTGTTTCTGGGATGACAGAAAGAGAACTTGTTCTGTTGCCTTTGTTTGCCCCTTACAGTGCTGAGAAAGCTGTGCTTGTTTGGTGAACTCCATCACTCTTTCAAGATGGACACAGGTAGCTGTGAGGCCAGAGGTTTGTTCTAGTTGACTAATGTTGTGCAATAAGCATCGACTAAAATGTGTCTGTCGTACCGTTCATTTAGGAGCTGGGTTTGAGCTGTTTTGCAGTATCTGTTTGGCTTCGATGCCTGTAACTGTGGAAATCCAGACGTTTGTTGCTGCATGGTACTAGCCGTTGTGTCGCATCGGAGGTTAAATCGCAGGTGGTTTCTGTAGTCTGCCAATTCCTTGCTGTCTTTTCATATTGCCGTACAAGTTTGAGGGTTTTCTCCCCAAAATGATTTGAAATATGCTGTGAAGGTTCTCATTCATCCAGGTCATGGTAATCTGGAGTGCTAGGGGATCTCCAGCTTCACCCATTGGGGGCAAACCTTTACAGGGGAGGAAGAATGGAAAAAACAGGCGCCTTAATAACACCTGGCTGTGAAATGCGAATTGGAACTTCCAGAGTACATTATGCAAACAGATTCTTGTACAAGTCATTCTGAATTGAGAAAGCCAGTCGGATGACTAGGCGAAATGTCTTCAAGAACTAAATTTTAAGTCCAGGTGATCTAACAAATACAACAGGGCGGCCCCTTCTATGTTTTCTGTGATTCAATTTTCCTGCTGTGGTTAAGCAGTTCAGGACCTTGCGCACCACTAAGAGTCCATGAACAAGGGTGTGTGAGAGAATACGAGTTTTTGATTAACCATGCATATGGGCTACCGTTTGATTCAGGGACAATGGGGGAGATTGACATTGGTAACTTTTTTTTACATTAACATGGGGTTTGGATGATTTTACCTTTTGAAAGTGTTGTTGTTGTTATTTTTTTAGAAGATCGTGCAAATTTTACGAAGAGAATTGCACCCACACCATTGATGGTATCAATAACTAACTACAGTGTTACGTAGCTGAAGGTGTTAGATTCCAAGAATATAATTTATTTCTGAGTTAGCAGGGTTTTGTGAGAAAAAAGCAGACAGTTCAAATTCGGAGCTGCTGAATATTTTGACTGTTTTGAGCCATTGTGAATGTCTCACTTCTGTGATAGTCGCTTCCACCTCACGTATGTAAACATACATATGGCATAACGTTTGATTCAGGACATTAGGAGATTGACATTGGTAACTTACATTACATGGGGTGGGTGTGGCATGATTTCTAACTTTGAAAGTTGTTTTTTGTTAATATTTTCAGAAACCTGCTAAAAGTGCAGAATTCTATGAATAATGCACCAACGCCATTGACGGTATGAATTAACTAAATACAGCATTAAGCTGCTGAAGCTGTGTACATTGCGTTAATATATGATTGTGGAGGTATTTTCTGCGTTAGGGGGCTGTTTTTTTGGATAAAAACTGAAGACTGTTCCCTTTTTTGTTTTTATTATGTGTCTAGCAAAAGAATAAAGACTTACATGTACGGTGGTTCATTACTTATTAGCCCATGTGGCATAGAGAGTAGAAAGCTTTCTTTTTTAGAAAGACACAGTATAGAAGGTTGCTGGTTCGATTCCCATACTTTATTTTTTGCTGAAATGTTAAAGGTTTCTTTTTTTGATGAAAAGCATAGGAATTATCATTGTTAGGGACAGGACCATTTTAAGTGTTTACACAAAATCTTCACTGATATCTGTGTTCTGTGTCAGAGGGAGGGATATCTGAGCTGTAACATGATGGCTGTCGCTTCCAGGAAGCAAGGACTGCAGTTTCCTGTGAAGTGCCCGGCGCACACTTACTGTTTTTTCCCAGATAAGTGAATTAAGGGAGCTGACCCTTAGTACACACAGGTTATTTCATAAATCACCCAGCATGCACAGCAAAGGGAGACATGAGACACAGCTTGTTGTGTATGTGAATGTGCTCTGTCTATTGAGACAATGTTGTCTGGGACTTTAGTTCTCCTTTAATGTTTTTGAGCAATTGTTTATTGTTTCATTTCATGGCTAGTCGCTTCCACATCATCGTTTGTAACCATGCATATAGCATACCATTAGATTTAAAACATTTGGGAGATTGATTTTTGGTAACTTTACATACATGGGATTTTGGCATAATTTCTACTATTTAAAATTGTTTTATGTTCAGCGTAATGTAGCTGAAGATGTATAACTTCCAAAAATATATTCAGGGTTATTCAATAAAAATTCTTATCGTTATCAGATGATAGCTTTCAAATGTTAAGTAAGTCTGATTGGTGGGGCAAAATTAGCCCCATTTTAACGATAACTTTATTGAATTTCCCTGAAGTTTGTGGGGTATGAGTTACAGGGTGTGTAGTGGCTGTTTTTTGGTTTTTTTTAACCATTACTGCTATTTGACATTGGTCCCCCTAAATGATTATATAGAACATTGGCAACAATAATTAAAAAAAAAATGGTACTTTTTAATTTCTGGGGGTTAAATAAATAGAATGCAATACCCAAATTACAAGTTTTTTTTTTTTAATTGTTATGACTTTCCTGTGGGTAGTCTTAAGGTAATTCATAGATTATGAGCCAATGAATATAGTTATCTAGATTAGTCCCAAAGGTTTACTCTTATTATAAAAACTGACCAAAAAAATAGAAAAACCTTTCATCTTTTGCTTTAAAGGGCAAGTCCAGCCCCAAAATGAAAGCTTACATATAGATAAATCACCTCCAAAACGGTAATAGTTTAAATCTGAAAATATAAGTCTAACCAGAAATCCTGCACAATGTCTTGTTCCCAGTTTCTGCTTCCTTTCTTACTGTCAGTTATGGATTTGACAGCTGACATCACAGCCAATGGATGAATGTTAATGCCCTGTCTGACATCTTCTGAGCATAGCCAGGCTCAGTACAGGCTCAGTACAGGTTTCTAAATGCTCAGTTTCCATGAGGCATCCAGAAGCATAGCAGGCATACAGTAATTAATTATAGGACAAAACTATGATATATTGACATATTTAAAGAGGCCATTCTTCTAAAATATGTTCTTATGAGGTGGAGATGTCCTTTTAAAGTAAAAAAATGAAGAGAAACACAAGTGCATTGTTGGGGTCCTGCAGCTCAAAACAGACCCCTGTTGGCTTACAAGAGCCTTGGGGTGTGTCTTCTTCTTCCATCCAGTGACACCAGCTCCGCTGACGTGGCCAACACCAGGAAGTGCCCCTGAGGCTGCCAGGGGCACCTCCAGTGATGGCTACTTCAACATAGCTGATGCCTTGATCCAAAGCCTTCTTTCCTCACAGACAGCGTCACACAACAGGGGATCAATAACATTTCTTACCGTTATAAATGGTGCTAATTTTGCTCAACCAATCAGATGTTATCTTTCAAATGTTAAATAAGATCTGATTGGTTGGGGCAAAATTTGCACCATTTTTAACGATAAGAACTTTTATTGAATCTCACTGCAATGTGAAGTCACCAATGCCAGGCGAGGTCACTGCAACCGCCAGTGACCTCGCTAGCACTGGCAGCTTCAACAGAAGCCGATGTTGCTGACTTCTTTTTTCTTCTGCCATATTCAGAAATATGATTGGTTATATAATCACATGATGGCAAGCATTGAAAAATTAACAATCAGAATTGGATTAGGTCCATCAGCAAACCTATATAAAGAGTGCAAACCCTGCGGAGATCAGAAGTCATTGCAGTTGATGCAGAAAGAAGAAAGAAGGTCAGCAACATTGCTCCGTTGAAGTCGCATGGTGCCGGAGTCATTGGCAGCCGCAGTGAACTTGCCTGGCATTGGCGGACTTCAGCGGAGTTGGCGTCGCTGGCTGTGAAGGAAGAAGACCCGGATCAAGAAGAGCTAGTGACATCGGCTACGTTGAACTAGCGGCGCTGGATGCCCCTGGTGGCCACAGGGGCACTTTCCGGTGTTGGTCACATCAGCCGAGCTTGTGTCACCAGATGGAAGAAAAAAGACATTACCAAGGGCTCTGTAAGAGCAACAGGGGGTCCTGTTTCGAGCTGCACAAAAAACAAAAGGCACTTGTCAGTGCTGCAAGGGGCACTTGTAAGGGCCGCAAGGGCACTTGTAAGTGCGGGGCAAGACCGTTATAAGTGCCGGGGAAATGGGGGGTCCCAGTTCGAGCTGCCAAAAGGCCCTTTCCAAGGTTCTAACAGGGGAACTACCCCCTCTTTTCTTTGATAATAACCCACTTTCCTTTCCCCAAGGATCTGTTTTTGACTGCGAATCAATATCATTACTGTATCCTTAGTTACCCTGATATACGTTACTTTCAAACCTGTGCTATTGTTTTTTTTATCTTGTCACTAATTCGCTTATCCTCGTGCCTCTCAGAAGGCTATAGCAAAAGCTGCTTTAAAAAGGTTTTCTTTGTATTTATCCTTTGCTACTTTACATAGAGCCTGCGTAAGCTTAACCAACCTATCCTCTGTAATTGGCTCCCTTTGTTTGCTGTTGCTGGCTTTTCCTAGCCCAACCTTTCATTATCTATTGTGACCATAAAGCTATGATTATGGGGTGTCTTGTTGTGTGCTTAGCGAAAAATGTGGTTATGTACACTAACCACCGAGACCATGATTGTCTTTTGGACATTATAAACCCAACCCACTTATCTTCGCTATCTCCTACTGTTTCTCTGCTAAAGTTTTACCATATCTCCCATGCTCTGTTGTATACCGACCAAGTTTTTGGTGCCACCGATCCTTTTATTAGGTGCCATACTCCGTTTTCAGCTGCCATAGTTCCTGCAGAAAAACAACACTCCCCTACACTTCTGTTCATTAGGGGCCGTTTAAAGAAACGGTTTGTAAACTCAAATCTTGACAAAGCATCAACAAAAAAGAAAGACTCGAGGACCTCCTAGGCGTCCAATCACTTCTGGCCACCTCAATGCCAGATACAACACTCAAGAACAAAGAAAGTAGGGCTGTCCAGTCGTTTATACTTTGCAAGGGGTAATCCCTCTTTATTGCAGTACACCAACACACAACATTTCGGCCGCTAGGCCTTTAACCCTTTCACTGCCAGGGAGATTTTCAATTTTTTTTGCGTTAACTGCCAGAAGAATTTTCAGGATTTGCCTCAATCGCTTTAGACTAATTTTACAGTAGGAACTTGCAGTAAATCAGGAATATTATACATTATTTTTTTCAGCACAAAGTCTACTTTAACATGGTAACAGAATTTTGTAACTTTTCTGGAAATTTTACTGGAATTATGGGGTAAAATATGTAAAAAAAATGAAAAATTTGCAAATTTCATGGATTTTTCCTATTTTACTTATAGTTATCTTAAGGTTACACACAAAATCTTACTGTTTCTAAAGCTCTGATACTCCCGAGTACAACGATACCAGATATATGTAGGTACCTGACTTTTCCTGTACAGGAGACTCCAAACTAAAACTGCACCTTCAAGAATATTACACCAAATTAAAATGTATAACTACTATGACAGTTAACATAGAATATCTTCCAAATTAATTAAAATCTCCCCACAAGTGAGATATTTTAGACATACACACCGCAGGATTTTCCGAGAGTGAGGTAAGTTTCAATCAAAATGCAGATACCCGGACGCAGCTCTTCGTCCAATTGTAAGTTATTTTCTACATTTTTCTTTTTTTTCCTCAACTGTAAAATCAGAGACAAAATCAAATACGATTTCAGCTAAAAACGTGAGGAAAGTTCAAACGCACCTCAAATATGAAAGCCTAACCCCTCCCGAATAAAACGGTATGCCACATTCATGTGTGTACCCAGGACATGGCTACCAACTAACCCAGAGCGTGACCAGTGCCAAATGTCAGTAGCAGCAAAAAATAATTTTGCCAGTTTTTGTATTTGAACAGTCTGCAGCTTTTCCACAAAACACCTCCCCCCCAACTCAGAAATACCACCCACAAAACTATATATTCCTGAAATCTACACACTTCAGCTATGTAACGCTCATACCATCAATGGTGTGGGCGCAGTTCTTCGTAGAAGTTTGCACTTTACCAGATTTTCAAAAAAAAAAAAAAATGAACATCAAACAACATTCAAAAAGGTAGAAATCATGCCCAAACCCTATGGAAATGTAAAAAAAAAGTTACAAATATCAATCTCCCAATATCCTGAATCAACAGTATGCCCTATGTGTGGTACACACACGGACGTGGAAGCGAAAAGCCCCAAAGGAGACAATGCACGATGGCTCAGAAACGGCAAAAATATGTGCCAACTCGAATTTGGACAGTCTGCAGTTTTTTCAACAAAAACACCCCCCGTAATTTAGAAATAACCCCCACAAACTATATATTCCTGAAATCTACACACCTTCAGCTTGTAACACTGTAGTTTGTTATTCATACCATCAATGGCGTGGGCGCATTCTTCGGTAGAAGTTTGCATTTGTCTGAAAAATGAACAAAAAACAACTTCAAAAGGTAGAAATCATGCCAAAACCTCATGGAATCTAAAAAAAACGTTACTAAATATCAATCTCCCAAATGTCCGAATCAAACGGTATGCCATATGTGTGGTTACACACGCGGACGTGGAAGCGAAAAGCCACAAAGTGAGACAATGCACGATGGCTCAGAAACAGCGAAAATATTTAGCCAATTTCGAATTTGGACAGCTGCATTTTTTTCCACAAAACACCCGTAACTTAGAAATAACCCCCCAAACTATTATTCCTGAAATCTACACACCTTCAGACTATGTAACACTGTAGTTTGTTCATTCATACCATCAATGGCGTGGGCGCAATTCTTCGTAGAAGTTCGCATTTGTCTGAAAAATGAACAAAAAACAACTTCAAAAGGTGGAAATCATGCCAAAACCTCATGGAATCTAAAAAAAAGTTACTAAATATCAATCTCCCAAATGTCCTGAATCAACGGTATGCCATATGTGTGGTTTACACCGCGGACGTGAGCGAAAAGCCAAAAAGTGAGACAATGCACGATGGCTCGAAACAGCGAAAATATTTAGCCAATTCCGAATTCGGACAGTCTGCAGTTTTTTCCACAAAACACCCCTGTAACTTAGAATAACCCCACAAACTATATATTCCGAAATCACACACCTTCAGCATGTAACACTGTAGTTTGTTCATTCATACCATCAATGGTGTGGGCGCAGTTCTTCATAGAAGTTCGCATTTGTCTGAAAAAATGAACAAAAAACACTTCAAAAGGTAGAAAATCATGCCAAAACCTCATGCAATGTAAAAAAAAGTTACTAAATATCAATCCCCCAAGTTCTGAATCAAACGGTATGCCATATGTGTGGTTACACACGCGACGAGGAAGCGCAAAGCCAAAAAGTGAGACAATGCAGATGGCTCAGAAACAGCGAAAATATTTAGCCAACTCCGAATTTGGACAGTCTACAGTTTTTTTCCACAAAACACCCCCATCGTAACTTGAAATAACCCCCACAAACTGTATATTCCTGAAATCTACAACCTTCAGCTATGTAACACTGTATTTGTTCATTCATACCATCAATGGTGTGGGCGCAGTTCTTCGTAGAAGTTCGCATTTGTCTGAAAAAATTAACAAAAAACAACTTCAAAAGGTAGAAATCATGCCAAACCTCATGGACTCTAAAAAAAAGTTACTAATATCAATCTCCCAAATGTCCTGAATCAAACGGTATGCCATATGTGTGGTTACACACGGGACGTGGAAGCGAAAAGCCACAAAGTGAGACAATGCACGATGGCTCAGAAACAGCGAAAATATTTAGCCAATTCCGAATTCAGACAGTCTGCAGTTTTTTCCCCAAAACACCCCCGTAACTTAGAAATAACCCCACAAAATATATATTCCTGAAATCTACCAACCTTCAGCTATGTAACGCTGTAGTTTGTTCATTCTACCATCAATGGGTGTGGGCGCAGTTCTTCATAGAAGTTCGATTTGTCTGAAAAAAATGAACAAAAACAACTTCAAAAGGTAGAAATCATGCCAAAACCTCATGAATCTAAAAAAAAAGTTACCAAATATCAATCTCCCAAATGTCCTGAATCAAACGGTATTGCCATATGTGTGGTTACACACGCGGACGTGGAAGCGAAAAGCCAAAAGTGAGACAATGCCGATGGTTTAGAACAGCGAAAATATTTAGCCAACTCCGAATTTGGACAGTCTACAGTTTTTTCCACAAAACACCCCGTAACTTAGAAATAACCCCCACAAACTGTATATTCCTGAAATCTACATACCTTCAGCTATGTAACACTGTAGCTTGTTCATTCATACCATCAATGGTGTGGGCGCAGTTCTTCGTTAGAAGTTCGCATTTGTCTGAAAAAATGAACAAAAAACAACTTCAAAGGTAGAAATTATGCCAAAACCTCATGGAATGTAAAAAAAAGTTACTAAATATCAATCTCCCAAATGTCCTGAATCAAACGGTATGCCATATGTGTGGTTACACACGTGGACGTGGAAGCCAAAAGCCACAAAGTGAAACAATGCACGATGGCTCAGAAACAGCAAAAATATTCAGCCAAATCTGAATTTGAACAGTTCGCAATTTTTCCCCACAAAACAACCCCCAACAAACCATATATTTCTCAAATCCAAACACTTTATCTACGAAATTCTGTAGTTTTTTCATTCGTACCATCAATGGTGTGGGCGCAGTTCTTGTAGAAGTTCACAGTTTTAGCAGATTTTCTAAAAAATTTGGAAAAAAACACTTTCAAAGGTAGAAATCATGCCAAAATCCCAAGTAATGTAAAAAAAAATTACCAATATAATCTCCCAAATGTCCTGAATCAAACGGTATGCCCTATGTATGGTTACACACGCAAACGTGTGGAATCAACTAGCCACAAAGTGAGCCAATGAACAATGGCCCAATTACAGCAACTTTTCATATTTGTCGACAGAAAACAACCCTCCTATATTAGAAATACCCCCCCAAACTATATATTTTTGGAATCTACACATCTTCAGCTACACAATGGTGTGATTCTTTTATGCATACCACCATGGTGTGAGCGCAGTTTCATGTAAAATTTCGCTTTTACCAGATTTTCAGGAAAAATGTATAAAATACAATTCAAAGTTAAAAATCATGGCAAATTTCCATGTCATGGATAAAAAAACTTGTCAATTATCAATCTTCCAAATGCCCTGAATCAAACGGTATGCCCATATGCGTGGATGTACACAGGACATGGCCACCAACTAGCTCAAATGGGACACATGCACAAGTGTAATTACAAGAAAAAAATCAAAGTGCTCTGTAATTTCAAACAGCCCCAAAACTTGGAAATGCCCCCACAAATAAAACCCCCAACTAAATATCAATCTCCCACATGTTCTGAATCAAACGGTATGCCCTATGGTGGATGCACACAGAGACGTGGCCACCAACTAGCTCAAATGGGAGCATGCACAAATGCAATTACAAGAAAAAATCAAAAGTGCTCTGTAATTTGAACAGCCTACATTTTCTAAGGAAACAGTCCAGAAACATGGAAATCCCCCCACAAGCTATATATTTTTGGAATCTATACACCTTCAGTACGTTACGATGCCATGCTTTCATACATACATGAAGAATTCCAGACCAGTGATCCAAGAAAACTCTTGTGTTTTTAGGAGGTTTTGTGAAAAATAAAATAAGATGATTCAAGGATTGAAATCCTACCTAAACCAACTTGAAAGCAAAAAAACCCACTAATGTCAATCTCCCACATATCCTATATCAAACGTATGCCATATATGTGGGGTGCACACAGAGACGTGGCCACCAACTAGCTCAAATGGGACACATGAACAAGTGTAATTACAAGAAAAAATTCAAAGTGCTCTGTAATTTCAAAACAGCCCCAAAACATGGAAATGCCCCCCACAAATAACCCCCCCCATAAATATCACTCTCCCACATTTTTGAATCAAACAGTATGCCATATATGTGGATGTACAGAGACGTGGCCACCAACTAGCTCAAATCGGACGCATGCACAAGTGTAATTACAAGAAAAAATCAAAGTGCTCTGTAATTTCAAACAGCCCCAAAACTTGGAAATGCCCCCCACAAATAAAACCCCCCACTAAATATCAATCTCCCACATGTTCTGAATCAAACGTTATGCCATATGCGTGGTGCACATAGAGACGTGGCCACCAACTAGCTCAAATGGGACGCATGCACAAATGCAATTACAAGAAAGAATCAAAGTGCTCTGTAATTTGAACAGCCTACACTTTTTCTAAGGAAACAGTCCCGAAACATGGAAATTCTCCCCACAAACTTATTATTTATACATATGCCATGCTTATTAACATACATGAAGAATTCCAGACCCACTGATCCAAAGAAGTCCATGTTTTTACGAGGTTTTGTGAAAAATAAAATAAGATGATTCAAGGGTTGAAATCCACCTAAACCCTTTTGACAAGCAAAAAAAACCCACTAAATGTCAATCTCCCACATATCCTGCATCAAACGGTATGCCATATGTGTGGGTTACACAGAGACGTGGCCACCAACTAGCTCAAATTGGACGCATGCACAAGTCCAATTACAAAAATTACAAGAAAAAAAAATCAAAGTGTTCTGTAATTTGAACAGCCTAATCAACTTGGAAATACCCCCCACAAACTATATATTTTTGGAAGCTACACACCTTCAGCTACGTGATGGGATTCATGCTTTCGTATATACATGAAGAATCCAGGCGCTGTTATCCATAGAACTATGTGCTTTTAGGAGATTTTGTGAAAAAATAAAATAAGAGGACTCAATGGTTGAAATCCTACCAAACCCACTCGGCAAGTAAAAAACCCACTAAACGGCAATCTCCCACATGTCCAATCAAACGGTATGCCATAAGGGTGGGTGCAAACAGAGACGGGGCCACCAACTAGCTCAAATTGGACGCATGCACAAGTCCATTACAAGAAAAAAATGTAAGTGTTCTGTAATTTGAACAGCCTAATCAATTTGGAAATACCCCCCACAAAACTATATATTTTGGAAGCTACACACCTTCAGCTACGTGATGGTGTATCATGCTTTGTATATACATGAAGAATTCCAGGCGCTGTTATCCATAGAACTCCGTGCTTTTAGGAGATTTTGTGAAAAATAAAATAAGAGGACTCAATGGTGAAATCCTACCTAAACCACTCGGCAAGTAAAAAAACCCACTAAACGGTAATCTCCCACATGTCCTGAATCAAACGGTATGCCATAAGGGAGGGTGCAAACAGAGACGGGGCCACCAACTAGTCAAATTGGACGCATGCACAAGTCCAATTACAAGAAAAAAATCAAAGTGTTCTGTAATTTGAACAGCCTAATCAACTTGGAAATACCCCCCACAAACTATATATTTTGGAGCTACACCTTCAGCTACGTGATGGTATCATGCTTTCGTATATACATGAAGAATTCCAGGCGCTGTTATCCTAGAACTATGTGCTTTTAGGAGATTTGTGAAAAAATAAAATAAGAGGACTCAATGGTTGAAATCCTACTAAACCCACTCGGCAAGTAAAAAACCCAATAAACGGCAATCTCCACATGTCCTGAATCAAACGGTATGCCATAAGGGTGGGTGCAAACAGAGACGGGGCCACCAACTAGCTCAAATTGGACGCATGCACAAGTCCAATTACAAGAAAAAAATCAAAGTGTTCTGTAATTTGAACAGCCTAATCAATTTGGAAATACCCCCCACAAACTATATATTTTTGGAGCTAAACCTTCAGCTACGTGATGGTATCATGCTTTCGTATATACATGAAGAATTCCAGGCGCTGTTATCCATAGAACTCCGTGCTTTTAGGAGATTTTGTGAAAAAAAATAAAATAAAGAGACTCAATGGTTGAAATCCTCCTAAACCCACTCGGCAAGTAAAAAACCCACTAATCGGTAATCTCCCACATGTCCTGAATCAAACGGTATGCCATAAGGGAGGGTGCAAACAGAGACGGGGCCACCAACTAGCTCAAATTGGACGCATGCACAAGTCCAATTACAAGAAAAAAATCAAAGTGTTCTGTAATTGAACAGCCTAATCAAATTGGAAATACCCTCACAAACTATTATTTTGGAAGCTACACACCTTCAGCTACGTGATGGTATCATGCTTCGTATATACATGAGAATTCCAGGCGCTGTTATCCATAGAACTCTTGCTTTTAGGAGATTTTGTGAAAAAATAAAATAAGAGGACTCAATGGTTGAAATCATACCTAAACCCACTCGGCAAGTAAAAAAACCACTAAACGGCAATCTCCCACATGTCCTGAATCAAACGGTATGCCATAAGGGTGGGTGCAAACAGAGACAGGGCCACCAACTATCTCAATGGGATCGCATGCGCAATTGCAGTTACAAGAAAAAATTAAAAAAACGCCACACCCACCCCCCACCCCTATCCCCACTCCCCCTTTCAGTGGAAAACCAGTTAGTACGGAGAGTCACACAAGTTTTGCACACTTACTGATCCTAAAAAAAATCAATACGGTCTTTTTTTGGTACCTCTGCAAAATTTCCTACTAAAATAGGCTTAGTTTCCCTTGAAATCCAACAAATAAATGATCCGCGTTTATTACCGATATCACCGGGGACATTGGGAAGCTTGGAGAGACAAAGTTTTTTGCTAATTTATAGTTTTAGGGTAAAAAAAAAAAAAAGGTGTGTGTATAACTTTAGATTTTCTTTGTGTGCATTTCCCCTTTTTTTTTGGGATCATTCCCAAAGATGATCATCAAATCATCTTAGGGAATGAAAACGAACTTGGAATACGGGCATAAATGCCCGTTTTCCAATTCGAAATCCGATCAGAAAAATCACTTCCCGGAAATCATTTTCAGGAAGTGATTTTCATTCATTGGCAAAGATCAATAATTTGGTGATCAGAAGTGATCACCAAATTTGATCTCTGTCCCCATTTTTTTCTAAGTCTTCGCTAAGTAGCAAAGACTTAGAAAAATCCTATTTGTGAATGGAACTTTGAGTTCCATTCACAAAATGTATAGTAAAGCTGTTCAGCATGACAGCTTGTGCTTACAGGTACTGCAGCATGATCTAAATAGAGATCATGCTGCAGTACCTCCACTAGACCACCAGGGGCAGCATCTTACCTCTCTTAGGGAAGACGCCGGTGTGAAGCAGGAAGCTGAGTGATGTCAACGGGTGCTCCCTTTCCGGAAAGAAGACTGCTCTCCTCTGCTCTCCACGTGGGACCGGTGCCGGGCTGCAGGTAGGGATATCTCCCGATCCCCCCCTCGGATTTGGACGAAACCAAGGGGGGATCGAGGGGGCTAGGGGGGCAGTTGAATGCTGCCCCCGATCGCCCTAGCAGGGGGAAAAAAAATTTTTGGAGGGGGGAGGGACGGAAGCACAGATCGATATTCACGATCTGTGGCAGTTGAGTATTCACTGCACAGATCGTGAATATACGATCTGTGGCAGGGAAAGGGTTAAAGGCCTAGCGGCCGAAACGTTGTGTGTTATTTGTTCATTGGCTAACTCGGAACCCCATATTACCACTGCTACCACGATTGGAAACAATTCTAAAAATGTGAGGTTGCTGGTAAGGCCAATTTTTCCCCATTCTTTCGGCCACCTCTCTGCGTACCATGAGCACTGAAAATATGGTCCAAAACCTATTCCCCCTGCTGCCTCCGTGAAAGGTTTCAGTTGCTGGTTGGATTAAGGGGGAGAAAGCCATAAGTTTATGCCATTGAATTTGTCCAAAAATCTATCCCATACTCCCAAATCTTCCTTGATTGCCTTTGAATTCCTAATATTGGGATGACTCTTCTTAATCCCTGGCGTTGCCCTCTTCATTCTTTTGCTGAATGCCCTTCCCATTGGAATTACCCTACATGCGAAATTTAGCAATCCTAACAATGACTGCAATTCCTGCAATGCTACTTTTTTTGAGTCTCTCACTTGTTTTACCAGCCCTTTTGTTTTGCTGACTTTGTCCACTGGTAACCTGCAACACCCATAAATTGTGTCAATTTCAATACCCAAAAAGGAAAGCTTTGTACAAGGGCTCAGGGTTTTTTCTGTGGCCACTGGAACCCCAAATTCCTCAAACAAGAACATATCATTTAACAATTGTGCACATACACTTGAACCCTTTGGTCCTGCCAACAAGAAATCGCCTAAAATAATGCACCATGGATTCCGTCCCAGTTTTTTCTTGGACACACCAATGCAGGAACGTACAAAATTGGTAATAATGTGCAAACCACGTACAAAACCGGTAATAATGTGCAAACCATGGGTAAACAAAGATCAATGTAATAACAATTTTCAAAGAAATAACCCATGCACTTTAAGCTTTCTGAGTGTAGAGGCAATAGGCGAAAAGCTGATTCTATATCCACTTTTGCCATTAAAGCCCCCGGACCTAGGCTTCTGACCATGCTGAGCGCTGCAACAAACCGATATTGGACTGAACAAAGCTCCTTATTGATTCTATCATTAACGGATGAACTTGCGGATGTTACAAGTATTGTACCAGTATTTCCTGGATCCTTTTTGAGGACCACACCAATGGTCCCCAATATAACCAGATTGTCTATGGGGGATGATTTAAAAGGACCTGACATTTGCCCAGCCTCCACTTCCTTTTTCTTTTATTACTTGGGGATGCTGATATGCTGACATTAATTTCTTTTCCGCCCTCCACTTTTAACTTCCCCTACTACTGTCATCTTAAAGGGCATGTCCACCCCCAAAACTATAATCCCCCCCACTACTGGCCCCACTCTGTAGTGAATAAAAATCCTTACCTTACATCCCAGTTCCAAATATTTCTCTAGTAATCCCCCCCCCAAAGTCCCAAAAACTGTCCACCAGGAGTACTGCAAAGTCCATATAGAACTCCGCCTCCTGTCTCTCCTCCGGGAGAATTTTGATATGTGCAAAAGAGCCCCCCTCCCTCTCCCTCCCGTTTTAATCTCCCTCCCCCTAGCATAAAATCCCTTTCCCCTATGATAGGTCTTGCTCCCCCAGCCCCAACCACATTAGTATTATTGCAAGAAATTCCCCTGATCATTACTTACCTTACCTCTCTCCTTCACTGTTCTGCACTACCGGCAGCCGAGTCCATGATTGGCTGTCAATCACAGAAGCGTCTGCCGGTGCAGCCCCCTGCTGTGCGGCAAAGGAGAGAGGTAAGGTTAGTAATGATCTGGGCACTTTCTTGCAATAATACTAATGCAGTTAGGGCTGGGGGGAAAGACTCATCATGTATAAAAAGTTTTTTAAAGGGTGAACATGCCCTTCAAAACCCTCCCGAAAACCCAACCTTAAAAAATCTGCGACCATTACATTAAAGTAAACCTGAAGCCACTTCTCCAGCCCTTCCACTTTGATTGGTGTTCTTGCCCTTGTTAAAGGAGCGAAAGTAATGATTCCCTGCTAAAGCTTCCTTATTTTTATAACAAAAAGGCATGATTACCCACACAGCAAGCACATTCATGCTTGAATCTACATTTGTTTTTCCTGTTACAATGCTTCTCATTAAAAGCCCAACATTCCCTCTTAACTTTTTGGGACAAAAAGTTAAGACCCACTGCATTCATACCTCCATATCCTTTTGGCCAAAAGAAAGGGCAGGATTGTCAATCATCTTCATCCTAAATTCCCTATCATAGTTTAACCAAGCTGACCCTCTGTAGGTAGCATGCGTGTCTAATACCGTAAAACAGTGTTTGGCTATGTTAACATACTGTTCAGGAAACTACGTTGAATAACATGCTAAGTAAACCATATATCCTCTCACCCATTCCAAAATAGACTCTTTCCTACTTCTATTTTCATCCTTCCCCTTTTCTTTACTGTTTTCTTTTAGTAATTCATATAAAAGATATCCACATATTTGCCAGTCAAAATCTTCTTTATTGTCTTTTTAGGCAGATGCTTGTGCAATGCTGACACTGCAC
Source organism: Hymenochirus boettgeri (assembly GCA_019447015.1). Taxonomy (NCBI): domain Eukaryota; kingdom Metazoa; phylum Chordata; class Amphibia; order Anura; family Pipidae; genus Hymenochirus; species Hymenochirus boettgeri. The sequence continues at coordinate 125,307,231 of CM033474.1, forward strand.
AAGCATATGTATCCCCTGCTGATGCTACCTAAAGGTGGGTACACACGATGAGATTTCGGTCCGATCGACCGATAGTTCAGTGTGCCCATGTCCGATCGACCGTTCGTCCAAATCGGACGAAAGGACAATCAGACAGGGTGGAAAACCTCGTCCGATCGTGCGGTCCTCTATGGACCGTACGATCGGTCGCGGTGACTATCGGACGTGGCTGCTTTTGCCGCGACCGACAGTCCTTCCTCCTGGCCGACCGTTCGAAAGTATCGAACGGTCGGTCAGGAGGAAAAATCGCTAGGTGTGTTCCTAGCTTTACTCTCTTTCCTATCCTTCTCCTTTCTATTGCCAACTGACGAATGCCCATCAGATTTTTTACGTTTCTTAAGACACTGTTTAAGGATATTATAAGTTACATTGTTTTCATCTTTGCTATCAGATTCAGATGAACTTCTAGAATCTTTTTTTTTTTAAACTGTTTTTATTTAAATTGACATCCATAAAATACAGCATAAAATGTATACAGTTCAATAAAACATATTCGTTATTCACAATTGCTTTGTCTGATTCTTAGTATTAAATTATCATACGTATTTCAAATCAGTGTATATTTTAGAACACAGAATTATATATTCCGTAGTTAACAGATCAGTGGTTGTACATAGTATACCTTGAGTTTGATAGGATACCTAATGATTATAACAGTTTTTAAGATGGGAGGGGAAAGGGGGAGGGGTATTGAACTTGGGATAAGATCTAGTCGGTGTGCTGCATTCGTAATTTTAGGAAAAGTGTTACACATGTATCTGTGTTAAAAATTAACTGTTTTGGGGTTGCCACTAGAGGTCGCATTCATGGGTCACCACCCAAGTATTATTGTCTTTCTGCTAAACCTTAGTCTATTCGTTCCAGCGGGACCATACTTTATTGTATTTGTTGAGAGAGCCTCTATTTAGATGTATCATTCTCAAATAGGGGAGCATTTGATTAATCATAGCTTTCCAGGTTTTCAATTTGGGGACTGTAGAGGCCATCCAGTCTAATATTATAGCTCTCTCATATGAATTCTAATTCAAATTTGTTCCAGACATCTATGTCAGGGATTCCAAGCAGACAAAGTTTAGCATCTTGTGGAATGGGGTATGGTTGCATGTTTGAGAGGCAAGTTGTGACCTTCAGCCATAATCTAGCAATCCTAGGGCAATCCCATATTAGATGCCAGAAGTTGGCCGGCGTTTGATAACATTTGGGGCAGTTAGGGGAATAGGAAGGGGAAATTAGGTTTGTCTATAGGGTGATAGGTATGCCTGGTGCAGAATGAAGAACTGCATCAGGTTATTTGGGGCAGACGGTGAGACGGAGAGATGGGTTTGTATGAGTTCCTCCCTGTCTTCTGAGGGTATCAGCGGCTCCCACTTATTCAGAATATTCACAGTGTCTATTTCTAGTCCAGCATTGAGTAGACAAGTAGACACCAGGCGCCTCTCCCCCTCCCCTCCTATGATAATCTGGATAATTGGGTGTTTGCTTAGTTGTATAGTATCAGTCTGAAAGTCTGATATTAAAGAGTATCTTAGTTGGAGGTATTGCAGCCAGGATGAGTTGGTGAGATTGAATTTATTCTTGACTTCTTCAAAGGGAAGTATCTTATTGTTTTGTATAATGTGGGAAAAGTGCGTGACTCCCTTATTTATCCAAAAGTTTGCTGTAGTGATGGGTAGGATTGGTTATGCCAGAGCGGGGCTTGTTCTAGAGTGTCACCAACATTAAAAATTCTTTTAATTAATTTCCAAATTTTAAATTGTTGGATATGTAATGAGGTTCCTTTCAGGGGTAGGTTGTTGGTTTTGGATTCAAGAAATACCAGAGGGTGGGAAGGGAGGTAGGCATGGAGGAGATGTTCGGTTGAATATCAGTCCTGACCCAAGGAATTGGCTCTTCTGTGCTGGGCCATACGTTGATGCAGTTGCATCAACGCTGCATCAACGTATGGCCCAGCACAGAAGAGCCAATTCCTCGGGTCAGGACTCAGCCGTGTACCTGCATCTTAAGGATAAAGGACATACCTTTGAAGATTGTAATGTTAACATATTGGCAAAGGAACGTGACTGGTTCAAGAGAGGTGTTAAGGAGGCCATTTATGTGAAAATAAAGAAACCAAGCCTAAATAGAGGTGGGGGGGTTCGACACCATCTGTCTGCCATGTACAATGCTGTTTTGACACCTTACTCTGGGCGTTCCTATAACACCTCTTAGCCACTATCTAATCACGCCCTTAACACCTGGCTGTGATATGCTAATTGGGATTTTCCAGGGTACATATGTGCCACAGATTCTTGTACAAGTCATTCTGAATTGAGAAAGCCAGTCGGATGACTAGCGAAACGTCTTCAAGAACTAAACTTCAAGTCCGGTTGATCTAATTGAATACAACAGATATATGGTGGAGATGATGTGTTTTAGCCTATTGGCCAATATTTTCGCTAGAATTTTGTAATCTAGGTTTAACAGCGAAATAGGCCTATATGAGTCACAATGCTGTGGACTTTTCCCGGATTTTAGAATTAAGATAACATAAGCTTCATACATCGAGTCTGGGAGTCTATTGTTTTGGTAAGCCGAGTTTAGGGTCTTGAGGAAGAAGGGCAGTATTGGGGTTGCATATTTACGGTAGACCTCTACAGGTACTCTGTCCGGGCCAGGGGTTTTATTTATGGCCATTTTGTTTAGAGCTGTTTGGATTTCTTCTATCGTTATGTCTGTTTCCAAAAGTAGGGTGTTGGAGGGAGTCAGTTTGGTAAAGGGAATGGTATCCTGATATTTTTCCAATGTGTCTGGGTTTGTGTTTTGTATAGTTCTGTATAGTAATTTGTCATACCATTTGTGCTGGTGATTAATCCCTTCTGTGGATCCATTAATTGTAGTATTGTGTTTTGATCTGAGTGGCCATGTGCTAGCCTTGCGAGGAGTTTTGCCGATTGGTGGCCGTGTTCAAAATATTTCTGTCTAGTGAAAAATAATTTCCTGTACATTTTCCCGGTTGTGATTTTGTTATAGGAGGTTTGTGCCATGTGCCAAGCATTTTTCGTTTGTGGGGTTGGGGACTGTATGTATGCGGCTTCCGCACCTTGTATCGACTGTGTTATCATTGTTTCTTCTTGTTTGGCTGTTTGCTTTATATGAGAGATGGTACTTTGGAGATGTCCTCTAAGGACTGCCTTGAGGGCATCCCACTGGATGCCTATGGGTGTTGAACCATGATCTGATGTAGTATATATTTCTATATGATCCAGAAATCAGTCCTGCTCAGGGAATAGGGTCAGCCAAAAGGGGTGAAAGCTCCATGGCCTTTGGCGGTGTGAGGTCTGGGGTCTTTGTAATGTGATTGTAACGGGGGAGTGGTCAGATATACCTCTAGGTAGATGGGCTATATCGTGTATTTGGAGACTGGTGTACTTATTTAGGAATATATTGTCTATTCTAGACAGCGAGTCGTGTGTCTTAGAGTAACAGGTATATTCCTTTGTAAAAGGGAATTTAAACCTCCAGGCGTCAATCCAGCCAAGTTCCTCGATTAATTTATATAAGGGAGTGGGGCTCAGGGGGGAGGCAACCGAGATCCTTTGCTGGGAAAACTTGTCTAGTTCTAGTTTCATTAATGAATTAAAATCACCCATGCAAATTAGCCTAGCATTCGGGTAGTCAGCCAGGAAGGGGAGGATTTCACGTATTGCTGCAGGTGAGGCTGGTGGGGGTTCATATATGCCAACAATTACATATAGCTCATTGTCTATAGTGAGTGCCACACACACATATCGTCCCTGCCTGTCCGATTTAACTTGTTGTATAGCATATTGTATTCATTTATTTAGTAGAATTGAAACACCTAGTAGGAGGAGTGGGTGCTATGGGCAGCCCATCCGATCCATAGTTTTTGTGCATAGTGTAGCGTGGTCTGAGTTAAATGTGTTTCTTGTAGACACATGATGTCTGCTTGGAGAGATCGTAAATGGGAGAAAACCGCTAACCGTTTCTTGGGGTCATTAAGGCCTCTTACATTCCAGGATATAAATTTAAGTAGGGTGCCCATGGATGCGACATAGTGTGTTTAACGAGACATGCTTTTTAATATGCAGCAACACTGATTTTGTATTGTAGTTGTAATGGTAGGGATTTAGAACAATTGAACCATTTAACTGAAGTTCTATGGTGGAACTAAACAACCTTAAAGATAATAAAAACCTTAAGCGGTAGAGGGGAAAAAGGGACGGAAAATAAAGGTTTTAGTGCAAAACACCAGATAAATCTGGTAACTTGTGGGGTGCACTAAGTGCTTTTCTGCAGGAGCGGGAGAGAGGGGAACCTACAGGATTTCCCCTCCAGCGCCATCAGTTGACGTAGACATTGAGCTCTAAACCAGTTTTGTGTGATGTTGTAGCTCTAGTATTGTGGAGGTGGGAATATTTCTGTATCCTTATAGTATTTATTTGAGTAGGTTGAGACTGTTATGTAGGGATATCAGTGGGGGTGATATGGGAATACAGAAGAGGAGGACCATAGTTAGATGATAGATAGTCGGTAGGGTGGGGGTATGTGAGAATGGGTTTTCAGATGTCCTGAGTGGGTCTGTGACCTCCTCATATTTTACTAGGTGATCCTGCGGGGGTAGTAGCTGGGGGTGAGAGGGGAGATATGAAGGTGAGGGGTGGGTTGTTTATGTAATGCCCAAACATCAAGAAAAGAGATTTTTTGTCTAGAAATATATATTGAGTTATATCAGATTATCTGATTGTTACATATTGTCTCATATTCACATTCTTATGCTCTTATTGCTCTGTAAAGTTCCCGTCTCCCTGCATGGCATCCGGTAGGCCGTATAGAGGTATCGGGGGCCCATTTTGGGGGTAGAGTGTGGTGTGTATTCCCCTGTATAAGGGTCAGAGAACATGTGTCCTATAGTTGTCTTATTTTACTATTTCAATGTTCAGTTGTAATTTGGAGGCCATGGTAGCCATGGAGGGGTGAAGGGAAGGAGTGGAAGATAGGGAAGAGGGAGGTTAAGAGGTCTATGAACGGGTTAAGCCTTAGGGAAATCAGTTTTCTAGCAGTTCGAATACATTGAGTTATAACATATATAGTTTAACATTTAGACCCATTTCTAGTAGTTTCATTGGTACCCTTTAATAACCATGGCTCTGAGAGTTGAGAAGAGGGGAATTAAATTATGACATATTATAGATTAACATTTAGACATATTTCTAGTGGTTCCATTGTTATTTTTTAATATCCATGTCACTGAGAGTTAAGGAGGGAGGAATCAAATTATGGCATATTATAGATTAACATTTAGACATATTTCTAGTAGTTCCATTGTTACCTTTTGATATCCATGGCATGGAGAGAGGAGAAGGGAGGAAAAAAAAAAAAAGGGGGGAGAGTGTTAGGAGAGGAAGAGACAGACCATGTATAGACAGCATGGAGACCAGTTATACCATCCGATATTCTGGAGTCAATTGAGTTATGTCACATTTTATACAACTTAACATGATTGCAGCACTGCATTATTTTCAAGAATAAAGATCTCCATCCGTATGTGCATTAATTTGTACCACACTATCTAGACATCACCCGCTATCCCGCTATTGGTTTCCTGCTGTCCCATTTCTTAACAAAGTTCCAGTCTCCCTGCGATGTTCTGTGTAGCGGTGGAGGGAATCAGAGTTATGGGTAGCAGGGAGACAGAATTTGGTACATACCAATTTGTATTGTAGATCACGGGGTGTATCTGTTGCATCAGTGGTTTTGCATCATTCCCAACAAACACGGAAACAAGGCCATACGCACACAGTGTGGAGATCAGATATACAGTTCAGTGACATGAGATTCAATTAAATTGTATCCCAGTGTAGGCCGTCTAGTTCTGTAATTCTGTTTGTTATTTAAGGGACAGTTTACATCTTGAGCTGCTTCTTAGCCTATTCCAGCGGAGATAATATTGGACACTGGGGTGGTGGTGAGGGGGGGCAAAGAGAGGTGGGAGATAGGTGTTGGGTAAGGTTGGGGGAGTCTTCCAGTGGTTTAACGCACATATTCCAATTAATAAGGTATGAGGGAGTGCTTAGTTTGTTGCTATAGTTGGTATATTGTAATCCGGTCTTCCCTCGGAATCAACTTGTAGGGTTTACTGTTAGAGGAGTTTTGTAGGTAACTTGGGTATGTGTTTATTCCGGTCGGTCATTCCGTTCTTTGGTGGTTGTTACCTTTATATGGGTGAGAGATGGAGCGATCAAGAACACATCTTATTCTTCTGTAGGCACATCTGGTTAGGGGGTTATGTGTAGGGGGGGTGAAAGTTGGGTCACAGTGCAGGTCCTAACCCTACATGGTGTAGGAACAAGACCGACGGGGGTGTAGTTGTATTTGGTTGCTGCTGAGCAGTCATTATACATGATACAGCAGGGTTTCAGCTGCAGTCAGTTAGATGACCACTTTCCTTTCAGATTAGGGAAATCGCTTGGGGTATTAGGTTATTTTATAGGTCCCCATGGGGGGTACAGTTGCATTTCTTGGGATCAGGGATATCGGTCTGGGTTATGTCAGAAGAGGGATATCCTCCAGGGTCTACTAGACATCCATATATGGTTTACCTTTCTTGTTATCTGGCATCCAGCCAGACAGATGCATCCCTTGGTGAATCAAAGAATCTCACCCTGCCATCAGCAACAACACTTAGCCTAGCCGGGTATGGCATGGAATATGTGATGCCGGCAGAGGCAAGTCTTTTTTTTATTTCTACAAATGTGGCTCGGCGTCGTTGGAGCTCTAGGGAATAGTCTGGAAAGATTTGTATGGTAGCATTTTCGTAATTTACATCTCCGGTTGTGCGAGCTTGACGGAGATGCCAGTCTCTGTCCTTGGAGTTGAGCAAGCGTGCTATCAGCGGTCTCGGTGGGGCCCCGGGGATTGGGGGTTTAGCCGGGACCCTGTGTGCTCTCTCGATCGCAAACTGCTCAGAGAGTCCATTTGTGCCAAGTTTGGAGGTGATCCATCCTTCCAAGAACTGTGCTGGTGCTTGTGCTTCAGCTCCTTCTGAAAAGCCCAGGAAGTGGAGGTTCTGACGTCGAGATCTATTCTCCAAGTCATACATTTTGCTCCTCGTGGCCTGCAACTCTTGCTGAAGGCGGGAGATTGTGTCCAGGATCGGTTGTACTGTGTCTTCTAGGGTTGATGTTCTAGATTCCACCTCGGTGACTCGTTGCCTTATTTTTTGCAAGTCTTGCCAGAGGAGTGAGATATCAGATTAGGTCTCTTCTATCATTGTAGCAAGGGATCTATGTGAGTCTTGGATGGCTCCTAGCAGCTGTTGCCTGAGGTCAGTCAGTGTAGGTTCTGCTTGTACCTGTGTGTCTGCCAGGCTTCCATTTCCCCCATCAGAGCTCGATTTAGAGCGTTCAGGTGGGCTGTTCCTCTGAGGTAAGTGTGTCATGGCGGCTTGAGGTTCGGCTGGGCCCTTCCAGGCGTATTTCTCTAATTTCTTTGCTGGTCCGGATGATTTATTGCCTTTAGGTTTAGTCATCTGGTCATCAGGGATTTGAAGAATGTCGGCAGTTTAGTGTAGTGTGGGTTTAACGTTGGATATTAGCCACGATTTCTGCGATGGCACCGGAGCGGTGCAGACGCGCGTCCTATTCTATCAAGCTCCAAACTCCACCCCCGAACTTCTAGAATCTAAATATTTTTGTATAATGTTACAATCAAATTCCTTACCAGTGTCAGATGTCTTCCCCCCAACACTACTCGATCATGGTTCCTTATTACGTTCCGTGGATCCAAATGCTCCTGAGACTTGCATTTGTTGAAACATGACGTTCTCTACTGCATCCTGCGATTGATCTTTCAATTTGTAATACACCATCGCCCATATTTGACCCCCCTTCTGTTGTCCCTGCAAGGAGAAAAACACCTAGGAGGCTGTGAAGACCTACCATTAGGTGACATTCGCCTAACATAACTCCCGTCCCTTCTATAGCCTCTCTCCAGTGGAGATCTACTGCACTGGTGAGACAAACGCCTACTGGGGACCTGCTATTACTTAACCTTATATAATCCCTTCTCCCATTATAACTAGGGCCTCTAACAACTTCACAGGGGAAACCCTCTTTACTGTACCTCCTGCCCACAGATTCGCTCCTTTCGTAACCCTGCTGCCAAAAAAGCCTTCGATTCATAATTATGAAGCCCCACTACTCTCTGCATCCTATTCATTAACCAATATTATATCCATGTACAAATGTGGCTCCCCAGACCAACAGACCTTAGCTTATAGATTAGTCACCTATGGGGGACTGTATCAAAAGCCTTTGCAAAATCCAAGTATACTACATCTACTGCTATGCCAGAGTCTAAATTTCTACTTAATTCCTCATAGAAGCTAAGCAAGTTAGTTTGACAAGATCTATTCCTCCAAAATCCATGCTGGTTACTACTTATAATGTCAGTCCTTATATATAATATATTCCCTTTTTAAACTTTCCAGTATCTTCCCCACCACTGATGTTAAACTTACAGGCCTGTTATTACCTAGCTGTGAACAACTACCCTTTTTGAATATTGGAATAACACCAGCCTTTTTTCAATCCAGAGGCCCACATCCGGACATGAGGGAATCTGCAAAAATAAGAAACAATGGCCTAGATAAAACTGAACTTAGCTCCCTAAGTACCCGAGGATGTATTTTATCCGGTCCAGGAGATTTATTAATATTAATCTTATTTAGTTCTTTCTGTACCATATCCTCGGTTATCCAAAGTGCACTTAAATCTTTTATACCATTATTGCTACTATACTCTATGATATCTGTACTTGGATCTTCTATAGTGTATACAGAAGGAAAAAAATATTCAAGACATTTGCTTTATTGCCATCCCCCGTAACTAACTTATCCCCATTAAATAATGGTGCCACATTTTCAGTCCTCATCTTCATACTGTTAATATACTTAAAAACATTTTTAGGCTTAGTGATGCTTTGTTCAGCTATCCTAACTTTAAGCTAGTATGATTGCTTTCTTACACTCCTTACAGTTTTTATAATCCCTGAAGGCCCTTTCCGTTCCCTCTGATTTAAAGGTTTTAAATACCTTTTTCTTCCTTTCTATTTTGCCTTTTTACATCAGAATTCAGCCACATGGGCGCGGATTTCTTTTTTTTACATTTATTTCCCAAGGGTATAAATTTAGATGTGAAGTGGATTAAAATCTCCTTAAACACAGTCCACTTCTGTTCAGTACCTTTACCTGATAATAGATTATCTCAGTTGACATTCTGAAGAGCTACTTTTAACTTAAAATTTACCTTCCCGAAATTAAAGGTCTTTGTTAACCCAGCGCACTTTTCCTTTCGAAAACATACTCCAAACGACACTATTTCATGGTCACCATTCCCTAAGCCTCTAGTTACCTTTATATCTATAATGTGCTCCATGATGTTAAATATTACCAGATCCAACAGAGTTGCTTTTCTAGTAGGAACTTCAACCACCTGTAAGAGAAAATTATCCTGCAGCAAATTCAGGAACTCATCGCCTTTTTCTGTGTTGGCAGTTCCACTACACCAATCAATGTCCGGGTAATTAAAGCCCTCCATAATGAGCACACTCCCCAAACTTGCAGCCCTTGCCAATTGCATATGAAGTTGACTCACTTCCTCCCTGCTAGCATTTGGTGGCTTATAGCAGACACCAACATTGACATTACCCCCTTTCCTGTTGCATAATTCCACCCATATTGCATCCGCTTTAACATCCATATCGCCAGTTATCTCTTCTTTTAAATTTGGCTTTAATTCTTTTTTAACATATACACATACTCCTCCCCCTTTCCTTTTTTTTCTGTCCTGCCTAAACAATGCGTATCCTTCTAAATTTACAGCCCAGTCGTGAGAACTGTTCAACCACGTTGCTATACCTATTACATCATACTTTTCATTCAATGCCATAATCTCCAATTCACTTATTTTGTCAGCCAGGCTTCTCGCATTTGCAAACATACATTTTAGATTATGATCCTGTAATTTATGCATACACTTTAATACATATGCCTCCCTACCCCCTATCCTAGCCCCACCCCCCTTTCCACCCACCACTGGCCTATCTACACCCTAATTTCCTCCTGGGCTATCTATCCCAGTGAGACTGTCAATACCCTCCCCCCCAAACCTAGTTTAAAATCTCCTCCAACCCACTAGCCATCTTCTCCCCTAAAACAGCTGCACCGCCATCTGTGAGGTGCAACCCACACCTACTAAAGAGCCTGTAGCTGACAACAAAGTCTGTCAAGTTCTCTATAAACACAAGCCCTTCTTCCTTACACCACCCTCTTAGTCACGCATTAATGCTTCAAAGCTCCCACTGTCTCCCTAGCGTAGCACATGGCTGCGGTAGTATTTCTGAAAGCACTACCCTGGAGGTCCGGGCCCCAAGGATACTCTTTCAGGCTCATTTACCCACACACGCAAACGCAAAAATAGCGCCAGGAGCAAAACTAAAACTGGTATTCAATAAAGCAGTAGCGAACGATATTGAATTGATGTTTCTTTGACGCAATATTTGCGCTGTGGTTTTATTTTGCGTGCGCATGATTCGTCCACGTAATTTAGCGGACTACGCTGTTTGTTGATTGCGGATGAACACTATACAGGTGTCAGACGGATCACTCCACCCTGGTTATATCAATTCGCATTAGGCTGTATTGTTTGGCGCTAAATAGTATTGCATTGCTTCGGTGTGGTTTGCTACAAGCGCTATTTGGCTGCAGCTGCAAATTTTGTCTAAACGCAAAGCAAAGTGTCTCAAATGCCATCGGATATTTGGGCATGCTTTCAGCAATTTTTAAAGGAAAAAAACATTGAAATTGCTGGGCCTAGTCAACAGGCAAGTCATTTTTCTTCATGTAATTTAAGCAGCAGCCAAACCACATTGAGCGAAATTGAGGGAACATCCAGCTCCCAGGCAATGTCCCAATTGCCTCCTACTGTGATACCTTCTAAAAAGAGACAGCGGAAGGAAAATTTCAACTCAATGAACTGGAGGTGTTAACCCAAGAAGTAATTCTAATATATTGCTCTCTGGGTATGTTTGTCATTTTAATTTGTAAAACCTTTGTCTTCTTGTAGCTGTATTGATGTCTTTTGGATGTAGGCACAGATGGATTAGGAACAAATTAAGGGCAGGCTGTATCATGTTCTGTAGTTCTGTACATGTGAATGTATTTTTCACTGTGTATGTATGTAGCTACAAAGCAATGTGCAAAGTGATCTACTTTATCATGTCTGTTGCTACTTAGCTATTTCACTTACAGTGTGTTTAGAATATGTCTGACTGTACAGCATTGCATTTAAATTAAAGGGTAGGTATATTAAAGAATGTACAAAACTCCAAATGTGAAGGGACAGTAAGGATGAGGCCACACTGCAACGCACAGGAATCGCGCACAAAACCGCGAGCGTTATCGCACGCGATTGTGTGCGCGATTCTTGCGCGTTTCGCGCTCGCGTTTTGCGCATGCGTTTTCGCCTTTTCGCGTTATGGACACGCATGCGTTAACGCACCAAAAATGGTGAACGCATGCCTTACCAAAACGCGAACGGACGAGCAATCGCATGCGCATCGGAAATCGTGGGAATTTTTGCGTTCCTGCGATTTCCATTTTAGCGAAAAACACGCTAGTGTGGCCTAGCCCTAAGGTAGGATTGATTGTTCACACTTCACAAGTTTGTATTGTTGAGGAGTTCCAGCATGTACATTTATAGTTTAGAAGTTTCAGACTGGCAGAAGCAGTGTTATTTTGGCTGCTGCTACTCCCGTGTACAAAATAGTAACGTAGGAATTGACAATCCTACATCCATGTATTTGTGGATTTTCTGCTTTACAAACCACCTCCTAACCTACGTAAAATGTCCCTAATAAATTAGTGCACTGTGCACGCCAGTCTTTTAATGCCAACAAAAGGGATTAGTCAACACAACGTGTAACTTTTGTGTCACATGACACTTTTATCAGACCTCCTCATCTATCTATGTATGTAACTACACATTTTCTACCTTAATGAATCTTTTAGTAAATCTAACTATGTGTGTAGCTGTCTGTATGTTGTGTAGCTGGCTACATAATATCCACTATTTTCTTGGTTTCATCCATGATTGTCATTTTGTGGAAAATGGATGAATCAATGATCAAAGTTGTCCCAAAAACATGCCATTTGTGTGTTCGTCCATACACTGTATGCAGTAGCAGTTGTTTGAAGGTAATTTTTCAGCAAACAATATTCATTCCTTGCTAATGAAGTGGCATACTGTTATTTTGGAGGAATGCTTTTCAGGTCTGTACACATCTTTAGTAGGTATGTGTCCAATGCTTGTTTTTTACATGTATTTCTTATCTTTCTAGTTTTGGCAACGTGTATAATTTGGATCTGAGACCTGACCACAATGTATTCATGGTATGAATGGCTGTTTGGTCCCCGAATCTCATGTGTGTATGTGTATGTTTGGGGGTCATTTGTCATTCTGGCAAGTGGATTGCCTAAGGACCCCTGACTGAATGCATACACACATGTGATTATCACTGTAAATGTCTATTTGAATGTTTCTCATGGCTAATAAAAATAGTATATGGGTATCAACCATATGTGTTTAAATTAAATAGCACCCCTTTAATTGATTTTTGATCTACAAGGCTTTGTCTTAATTTTTGTTTTTCTACTAGATTAGCAAAGATTACAGACGTCTTTTTGGAGACTTATCCCAAAAAACTCCAATGCAGCTGAAAAATAAATTATGGAGTGAAATCCAGGATAAAGTCAATGCGTGTGGGGTGACCTACCAAAGTGTTGATGATTTAAAAAAAAGGTGGCACGACACACGCAGAAGAACAAAGGAGAAAATGGCTGCAAATTTGAAAGAAGTAAAGAAAACTGGGGGAGGTCCACCCCAACTTGAAGAATTTAGTCAGGAAGAACAAATTGTGTTAGAGACTATTGACCAGGCTCAAATTGGGGGGATATTCACAATGGATACTTCACTCTATGAAGGTTGGTAAAAATGACATGTTGCATTGTGAAGAGTGTAGATTGCATTCTTAAATATTGTCTGTGTATGTGTTAGACTTTAAATTGTTATAAACCTTGAGTAATATTATGTTGTGTGTTAAGATACAAGAAAGCACATCAATCTAGGAAATGTCTCACTCCAGAATGTGATTTGTAAGGACATGTTTATTTTTAAGCACAACAAATATCCCTTCAGTGTAAGCCACACAAATGATGTGACTAAACCAAGGAAGCCAAAATGTAGGACTTAATGCATGGAAGTGTTTTTTGTTGTGTTTAATGATGGCAACGGACTTGAAATCAAACATTGTATTACATTGTCTTACACTTATTTTTTACACACATATTTAATTTTGTAATATTTCTTCCTCTAGATTTATGTCCAAGTGTGTCAGCTGAACCCACAGAGCCAGGATTGGATGAAACTTTGGAAAATGATGAGCAGTTAGAGAGAAATTCTGAATCACCTGCAGATCCACTGTCAGCTTCTTTCTCTGATTTTTCTAAACAATATGCCTATTTAATGTCTCAAATGACTGAAAACATTTGTCAAACTGTCCGTGAGTCAATTTCCAATGATGTGGTTGGTGCAATTAATTCAATGAAGGAAGTTCTATCTAGGGATCTTCAAAATTTAACCCATGCGTTACTTGCTGTTTCTGATCAAAAAAAGGATCAATGTGATATTGGCATACAAGTGTTTCATGATACACTTTCAAGCATACAATCGCAACCTTCAAAGGAGGAGGCTTGCTCTAGTGCCTCAAAAAAGGCCTACAGGAGTATGTTAAGGAAGCCATAAATGACCTTGGTAGGGTGTTGTTAAAAATGTATTATTTGAAAACATTAGTTTTGCCCAGGTATTTTTATTTATTGGTTATGTTTTGGAACAATCTTTGGACCAATTGTTCTTGGATTTCCTGCTTCCTCTAGATGGGTATACACCAACAGAATCTTCAAGATTCTGTCTCATGTTGTAATGATAATGCTACAGTGCTGAGCCTTCTCCCTATGTAAAACCTAGATATTGTGTGCATGAAGTATATGGAAAGCATAAGGGGAATGCTTGGGACTACACATTGCCTTGAACAAACTCCCTGCACTTGAATCCAAGCCTTAGAAATGTCCTTGTGCTTGTTTACACATGTTCTAAAATCTTTTACTCTGCTATGGTTGTCTTCCTGCACTTTAAAGTATACGGATTTTGCTGTGGCAAATGTGCAATCAGGATCATTCTCCATATGCTTATCCAGCTTTAGACATAGGGAGAAGACTCTGGACTGTAAGTAGCACACTTGTTAGAAAATAACAGAATGTTGGACATTCTGTCTGTCATATTCTAACAAATTGGCAAGTGTATACACAGCTTTAGTCATTATATTTTGTGCCTGATTTACAAATTATGTATGAAAGTGTTAATCATTGTGACAAAAACAAAGTTGTGACAACTGTTTTAATTTTGGATTATATGTCAAATCATTAAAAATATATTTTTTGCTAATGTTTTTGTGGACAATCACTATTGTATGGATGTTTGAAATGTGCTATGTCAATGTATGTAGTGTTGGATATTTTTTGAACGAAATTCATATGTTGATTAGTGTGTGGAGCTAGGTACATGTTTTATCCTAGTAAAGTTGGAGTACTACCACAGAATTTAAGCTTGTGTCTCCCAACACCTCCACTTAGCTTCACAATGTTATCTTTAACTGTTATTTCTTGGTCACTGACACCCATTTAGCCTTCTACATCTCCAATGTTTTAACATACTGTTTGTATTTCTTTTTTGGTCATAAAATAATCAAACATAGGAGCATATTTGTCCACATAGTCAACACTTAAGTCCACCAACACAAACCAAATCGCAATTATCAAGTACTCCAACAAACATTTTCCTCCAGAGGTTCTTATGTTTCTAAGCTGTTGTTAGTGCTACTTACCATCCTTTCTTATTTTTAGTCTGTCTTCCATGCACTAAAAAAAGTAGAATGTTCCAGATTGGCAGCTTCACCTGTGCTTGTCTTTTTGGAGATGTATTGATGGAAAACTTTTTTGGGGGGAATAACTTTTCTATTGGGAATAGTTTGAGAGGCTTTGCTTTTTGCAAAACACAAAATAGATGGGTTCAGTGTACCAGAACTGCATTCATAAGGGATTTTCCATTATTATATCGAAGAGGACTTCATCTGACACTGGGAACCTCCCCTGGTCTTTATTGTTGGTGTAGTGAAGGAAGTCAACTTGCAATTATCACTGTTTGCAAAAGCACTTTCTGCTAAAATAAACCAGTGGTATAATGAACATCCGCTTACTGTAGGATTTCTTAGGGATTAAAGAGATCTATTCACAAAGCCAGGCTTATGGATGAGATGTTTTTAATAGTCAAATTAGTGGAACTTTTATCACAAACAATCATATGTGAAGTTAAATTTAACCAATATCTGATTGTTAGTGTACAAATGAGCACATTGTAACAAATAGAATCAATTTTATTTAATATCTGATAGTGTTTTGTGTTTGATAGTTAAAGACTTGATAAAGTGAAAGGTACAGATCAATATTAAGTGATTATTTATTCTGTGGGATGTATTGAGCTTTGCCTCTAGTAAAATATTTCTAAATAGCATTTTCCAACACTGTCCTTCCATTAGTGCATCATTTCCTAAGAAATGTGTATATCTGAGAGCTGTGATTATAGGCATTTTAACAGTAACAATGTTACAACTTTACCAATTTCCAGGGGAATCATTGCAGGGGTCCGGGGAGACAAGAGTGCTCCACATTTCTCTTTACTAAAACATATATAAGGCCCACTCCTCGACCAAACCAAAGGTGGATGAAATACTGATGTGTCTCCATTCCATGGATTTAGTGGGTTCCAGGCTTTCCCACTTCTGCTACTGTTTGTCTGGACAAATCTCACCCCTACAATTTACCATATGCTGTTGTCCCTTTCTTTCCACATACCCTGCTAGCCATCCCTCCAATTTATTACACACTGTTACCTGAGAATAAAACACTAAATATACTCAATGACAGTTATTATAGTTTTCCTCACCAACCTTCTCAGCATGTTATATCCCACTCAGGGGCCTTTCCTTTTCCTGCATTACCTCCTTTTCCTAAACTCAAGCTGCCATTTCCCCTTCCCTGTCAGTACATTTACCTTGATTCCATTTACTCACCTGTGTGACTTTCACTCTCACTTCTTAACCCCTATGATGTAGGAAGATGTGGAATGATCCACATTACAATTGCACAAGTGTCTGGGTGGTGCAAATATTTTTAGGCTAAAGTTGAAAAATATGAAAGGGGGTGAGAGTGAAGTAAACTGTGAACCTCATGTTCAAATACAATGTACCGTATATACTCGAGTATAAACCGAGTTTTTCAGGCTGTAAAATCAGCCTGAAAACTCAGACTCGGTTTATACTCGAGTCACTCACCACTGAAGATCAGCGTCCTCTCCATTCCGGCAGCAGCGTCCTCTCCATTCCGGCAGCCGCACGATCAGTCCATGTACTGGCGGCCGCCGACGTCACTGCCTGACGCCAAGCCCAGAGCCAATTAGTGACGTCAGCCAGCGCGCCAGTACATGACTGATCGTGCGGCTGCCGGAATGGAGAGAATGCGGCTGCCGGAATGGAGAGGACGCTGCTGCCGGAATGAGAGGACCTTACCAGCACACAGTCCCAGGAATCCCTTGATTTAGGAGAGCCCACAGATCCTGGATAAAGAGCCCACAGGTACAAACTGAACTGGGTGGGAGGGTGAGGGTGGCATTCAAGATGTTTTGGAAATTACACTCCCAGCATGCTTTATTAGCTGGAGTAGTAGTTTCCAACATCTTGAATGCCAAGTGAGGGTGGCATTCAAGATGTTTGGAACAACAACTCCCAGCTAATAAAGCATGCTGGGAGTTGTTTTTCCAAACATCTTGAATGCCACCCTCACTTGGCGTTCAAGATGTTTGGAACTACAACTCCCAGCTAATAAAGCATGTTGGAGTTTGTAGTTTCCAAAACATCTTGAATGCCAAGTGAGGGTGGCATTCAGAATGTTTGGAACACAACCCCAGCATGCTTTATTAGCTGGGAGTTGTAGTTCCCAAATCTTGAATGCCAAGTTTTCTACCCTCGTTTTATACTCGAGTCAACAACTTTTATTAGATTTTTTAGGTGAAATTGGGTACCTCGGTTTATACTCGGGTCGGTTTATACTCGAGTATATACGGTAATGCCATCTGTATGTAGTGCATTTGTTATTAGTGTACTGCTTTCAAGGGTCAGGGTTGGCTGATTACTGAAACATCTAAGGTCATTTATGAAAGACCTTAGAATTATGTCTAAGTTCAGTATCTTATACTCTTAGTAAAAAGCAAAAACATAGGGTGGACACCTTTACCTTTAACATCCAAACATGTATGCAAGTTATATGCTGCTGTTAGTTATATGCTGCTGTTAGTTATATGCTGCTGTTAGTTCTATGCTGCTGTTAGTTCTATGCTGCTGTTAGTTCTATGCTGCTGTTAGTTCTATGCTGCTGTTAGTTCTATGCTGCTGTTAGTTCTATGCTATTGTGCTAATAGTCACTGACCAAATAGAGGCTGGATGCTATTTGAAAATGAAGCATGCTTCATGGCAAACAGAAAAAACACTAGTTTCTGTTACGTTTAATAGTTTGTTAAAGTAAAGGGTGTCTATTGTCTTTACACACTTGTAACCTCAAGATCATTTATTTGTAGGGACACCTCCATAGCTGCACTGCTTGAAAATAAACAATATGGATTATGCACAGCCATCTTACAAGTGTTTTTAGTGGGTGTCACTACATATTTCACTGATGTGCCAACCCTGCCCAACATTCTCCATTAAAAGGCATTGCACAGAGCTAGGACAAGATTCAGTTCTGTTCAATAAGCTGCACCTGCAGTTCAATGCTGTTTCTTATTTTTGCAGGAACTGACATTTCAATCCACGTCAACTCAAACAGAAGTTGAAGAGTATTGGCAGCCTACATACAGAGCTATATCACTGTCTGTCCAGCTATCTAGATCAGTCTTTTCATTTCTGTCTGTCCAGTCTATATGTGTAGATTGTTCTTTTCTGTGTGTCTTTATCTACATTTTGATATGTCAGATAGATAGCCAGATAATAAGATAGCTAGATAGAGACAGACAGAGAGGGGTAGGGATAGAGAGCTACATTGAGAGAGAGAGGGGGGGGGAGAGAGAGAGAGAGACACACACACACACAGAGATAGATAGATACATTGAAAGAAAGGAAGAGAGAGAGAGATGTTGCCTGCTTACCCTGTCACATATCCTGTAATACAATTGCTGTTGCTGTCATTGGGAAATTATGTTATAGACTATATCTCAAAGCACTGATGTGGCATGCTGACCCCTTTCCTGTATGGTACTCCACTTCATACTGCCAAACAGTTTTAAAACTTTGTCAAAATTCTTTTCACAGAAAAGGGCACTTCGGTTTTACTTGGAATCTTTAGAACTTACACTGCACAATCAGAACAACACAAACAACAAACAGTCTGGTGAGGCTTCCGGTTCCGGCGCGCGATGTAGTGGCCGCATCTCCTGGATCCTCCGCGCTGCCTCCCCGATAAAAACGGCAAACATAGCACACCCGCTGTTTCGGGACACCACAAATGGGCACTACAAACCTCTCACCATATGGAGAGGTACCTGAAAGCACAAAGGGGACACCCACCTATGAAACAGGACAAGTCCAAAAGAAAGCGCGACCAGGCCCGGCGACCCGAAATGGCGCCCAAAGACCCGGAACAAACGACAGAAACACACGACGACCAGAGCCAGTACTCCTCCGACGAGGAACCGCAGACACCGACCACACAGAGCTCCAAGCTGGCCCTGGAAGTAGCCAATCTACTTAAGACCGATATCACTAAAACCATAAACAGATCAGTCGACAAAATAATCCGCACTCTCCAACAGGAACTGAACTCCCACTCGGACCGACTGGACGAAGCCGAGCGCAGAATCCTGACCCTGGAAGAGGACATGGACAAATCGGCGGCCATAATAACAGAACTCCAACAAAAACAAATTATACTAATCGACAAAGTCGACGATCTCGAGAACCGATCACGGAGAAACAATCTGCGATTCCTCGCCTCCGGAATCCTACTCACCAGCAATGCTCCAGGACTCTGCTGCGCTCGCCACATACCAAAGGTCTGAACCTCACTAACACCATTAAGTGGAAAGAGCCCATAGGGGGCCCCTCACGCAAGCCCACGGAGCACAACGGCCTGTAATTGCCAAATTCTTAAACTACGCCGACAAAGCAGCAATCCTACGGGCCACCGACAAACCCGCGGCCTACAAATCGAAGGACACAACATCCTAATCTTCCCAGACTACTCAGCAGAGGTCAGCCGCAAGAGACGCGACTTCGCCAAGTGTGCACCATTCCCCACGAAAACAAGACAAGATTCACCCTTCTATATCCCGCAATCCTCCTACTCCGAATGCCAACGGAAAAGATATATCCTTCCAAACACCCCAAGAAGCGATGTTCATATCGAGAATCATCAAATCCCCCCACTTCCATGCCACAACTCCAAAACCAAGTCCCAACCGAACCACTTCACCCCATCAGACAACCGCCCACCCAACCCCCACCATGGACGAAATTCCCGGAAAACCCAGACCCCTCATGAGGAAGTAAGCCCCGGAGATCCGGGGAATCCTAAACAAAAAAAAAAAAAAAAAAAAAAACCCTGCTTCGCGAAAAAATGGAAGCCTCAGGTATATAAAACGCCCTAAGATAACTGTTTCTCCCCAATAACCCCATACTAGGAATATCAGAGGCTCAACGTCTCCACACTCTTCTTCATCTCACCCCATATCCCTACCCCCCACCCATTGTAACTACAATTTTCCAAAGAACCAACAAGTTCTTCAATGCCATAAATGTTTTAGATACCTTGAATGTTTCAAATGTTTCAAATGCTTTAAATGTTTTGAATGTTTCAATGTCTTAAATGTTCTAGGATATGGAATGTACGATGTTTTAATTTAAATGCTTTAACCATGCTCCATGTCTCCCAACAACACAGGTCCGTGGCTGTCACTCATCGCCTCTCCGCCTTCCGCGGCCATCCAACTCAACACACTTTTCTGCGAAAGGTAGGCAACAATCTCCCCAATAGTCCCAAGTCAAACACTACGAGCCTACACTCACCAATACACCAATCGTCCTTTTTGCCAGAAGAACCAACTCTCCCACACCCCGAGGTGTAGTCCCTACATGCAGAGACACAATGTCTTATCGACAGTGCCCATAATACCACAATACGCCATAAAACAATCTATATATGCAAATGTATAATTTAATGGGACGACACTGTACCCAAGGGACCCACCCGTGGTGGGGGGTAAAAACATTCCACTCAATTGACCCACCCCCCCCCGCACGAGATACTGACCTTCCAAGATACCAACCCCATTGAATCTTATCCCCCACAAAACAAAAAAAAAAACAACTACTCCAACTCACTTTCACCAGTATTGAATTGTGACCCCCCCCCACCGCGGGAGCACCCCCGCCTCTTTTCTTCCACCTTTCACCAGATAACTACACCGCCGCAATGGTATACATACAAACGAAAATGCTCTCATAATAAAACATATGGACTACTCAAACAGGTCGTCCCCCGATATGTCACCCATGAGGAGGGAAACGATACCTAATAAAATTGACCCCCAAACCCCCCGCTGGATGGTTTAACCTCACCACATCTATGGCACAAACTCCACATCCTATACAAATGAAAAACAAACACCCACCTGACCCCCCAACCCAACTTAACCATGAAATCAACGGTTTCCCTCCTCATCGGACAAGTTCTCTTAGCTAATGTATGTTGAAACAATAAATTATGTACAACGATGTATAGCTAAACTAATATGAAATTAAGTGTCACATGGACTGAGGGGCCTTAACTCCCCAACAAAGACACATGGTACTACCGCCACCTAAACAAACTCCATGCCGACGTAGCCCTGCTCCAGGAAACCCACCTGAAACAAGCAGATATTCCTCGCATGTTAAACAATGGGTCGGCAGAGCATCGGCTCTCCTTCATGGGGGAATAGCGCAGAACACTAATATATTCCACAAATCCTTTCCCTTCCAGATAACCCAAGTATTAGCAGACGAACTGGGCAACTATGCCGTGCTCCTTCACCACCCCCGAAAAAACCTACACAATTCTATGTTTACGCACCCAATAGTCACAAAAAACTTCTTCGTACCCTCACTAAACTATCACAACCCGCCCCCATCAGAACCAATACTATCGGGGACATGAACATAGCTATGCACCCCTGGAAGATAGACAAACATCCCACACTAGGGGAAACAATGATACCACCCACCACCTCCCTAAATAACCTCTAACAACCATGGCAGGGCCTCGACTTGGTGGATAGCTGAGATTCCACAATCCAACCAAGAGAATACACACATGTTGCATCTGCATACCAAACCCTTTCGCGACTGGACTACGCTTCTGGTGGATCGAGACCCTCCTGTCTCAGATAACCCATGTATCAATTGAGATATAGTCATATCCTACCACGCTCCCGTAATCCTGGACATCACATAAACACAAATGCCAACAACTCACTGCCACCCCCTTGGAGATTCCCTGCATACCTCACAGACAACAACTTTCACAACTTCAAAACTATGGGTGGACGTACCAGACATTCAAAAAGCCCTACCACCGACCCCACGCTGTACTGGGAGCATCCAAGCCACTTAGAGGCCGAATCATAGCACAGCTCCACGCTATCAAAAAGAAAACATGGCACAATATGTCGAACCAGCACGAAATATTAAAAACCATACACAGAATATAAAAACAATAACCAGCTCACGAACAAAAACTCATGGCAAACAGCTCAAGCACAGGTCAAACCTATGGTTAGAGAGACATAATCCTACAAAACCACCTACCACAAATTACAATTAACACAATTTGGCAATAATACCAGGCAAATTACTTGCCACCCTGACTAAACCCAGACAAACGCGACCTCATAGGCGCCATTAAAAACCCACAGGACAAATACACAGAACACCCCAATCATAGCACAAACCTTTGCATCCTACACACCACATTATACACAGACAACCACCCCAACCCACACCCCTCAAATAGACTGGCTCACGACCACCAGGCTTCCCACTATAACCAAAGATCAAACTGGAATCACTCACCGCCCATTACACCACTAGAACTCCAAAACACAATTAAAAACCACTCCCAAACGGAAAAGCACCAGGGCCTGACGTTCTCAGCAAATACTAAAATCCTATCCTCGATCAAATCACAGACCTTTAATAATTATACAACAATATCATAACACACAGGCCATACCCCCAACAGGCTCAGAGGCAATATACGTGGTCTTCCTCAAAAAGAACAAAGACCCACTTGAACCATCCCCTTAGACCCCTCAGCCTGATCAACCAAGACACGAAAATAATCTCCAAATCCTGCCAACAGACTGACTCAAATCATCCCACATCTCATACAAGACAACCAAGTGGTTTCATCACAGGCCGAGCGGGAGTCACCCAACATCAGGAATAATTACAATCTTAGACCACACCAAATCCAATAAAACGCACACCACCGAGCCCCTCACGCTCGATGCCGAGAAGGCTTTTGATATGTCAAATGGGATGGTTATTGGGTCCTAGCCAAAATGAATTTACCAGGGGCCCTTCGTCACTCCTACTTCAAGCCTGTACCACAACCCTAAAGCAACAATCTAATGGTACCACTAAATCCAATCCAATTCATCTACAAAGGGTACACCACAAGGCGCCCCCTATCACCCCTACTATTCACATAGCCCTAGAGCCTCTCTCCAGACACCTACAAATTCCACCACAACAAGTATCACGGTGGGGACGGCAGAGGTGAAGACAGCCTTTACGAGATGATCTTCTGATATTCTTTGAAGACATAACACACGACCTGAAACATACAATACAACTTCTAGAAGACTTTGGTATCCAATCGGGCTTCCATATTAATAGATCAAAGTGTGAATGCCTTACCTAGCAAACATCCAACCCCGCAGTTCAAGATTATGCAACTCATTAGGCATACCAACACCCATCACCCACATTACATATCTTGGCATAAAAATTGGCAAAGACCCACAACCATGTATGACTTAAACTATACACCTTTAATTAAAGGATAATACATACCTTAACAAGCTGATCTCGCTCCTACTGTCCTAATGGCAGAACACACCTCCTAAAAATGTCAACTTTTCCCCAAACTCCTCTACCCATCCAAACAATCCCTTAACACTCGACACAAAGACATCCGCAAACTCCATACTGCTTACCACCATTTTTATTGGCCGGGAGAAGTCCAGAATCTCACTAGCAAAACTACAACTCCCAAGAATTACCGGGGGATTGGCACTCCCCAACATACAACATACAATCTGGCGGCAATGACTAGACACATCAGGGATGGTTGGCCGACACCACATACTTACAAACACCAAGTTAGAACAACTAGTCATACCCATGGTCCCTACAAAATTCTCTACTGTAACAAGCAAACCTACCCAACCAATCAAATCATACATAACACTTAAAGACACAATAGTTACCTGGCAAGAACTCCGGAAAAAATCCAAGGCCCCAAAACATATAGCCCTCAACATGTCCACTCCCCCAACACCCAGACTTTCCAAACAAAGTTCAACAACACAGGTATAGAAATATGGGCCCGAAGGAATATTGCACCTCAAAAACTAGTCACAAAACAGAAAAAATTTCTAACCTTTGCTGACTAGAAAATAAATACGATTACCCACCAACTCTTCCTATATATGCCCAGGTAATGTCCTATTGTAGGAAACAGCTGGCCAACATCTCAGACCTATTCAAAACAACCCTATTGAAACCATTCTAGTAGCTTCAGACACCAAGTTTTCCCTCCAAGCTCCACCATCCTCAAAGAGTGGTACCTCACACCACTAGAACACACCAACCTCAAAAAATGGGAAACAGACTTCCAAACTAGGGCATTATCCCTAAAATACTGGGGGCCAAGCAGCAATAAAAAGTCCCAATCAACAACGATGGAGAGAAACCCAATTCAAAATAATCCTCGGGCGTAGGTCCCATAAATGCCCACTACCTAGACATACAGATCCCAAAATACCCAAGGGACTTTGTCCTAAGTGCGGATCCCCCCAACCCGAACCTTCCCCACAGCCTATGGTACTGCCCAAACTACAAAACTTCTGGGACCAGACCATTCAAATTGTCTGGGGTTGTGGGCTAAAGAAACAAACACCCCTACTAAGCTGTTTGGTATATAACAATTGTGTAATCCAGGGAGAGCCGGAAATCCAACCCGGGTGCCAAACTGGATCCACCTTTACTGCCTAATAGCAAAGAGACTGATAATGTCACATTGGTTAAAAGCCAACCCCCCTCAGTAGGGGAGCTAAAAAAAACCCAACTACAAAATTAAGGTATCTAGACAACTAGACATCTGAAAATATGCCGAAAATCACACCCCAATTTCTTCTCCACTTGGGGGAACTTCATAGAACCACATATACAGCCCAGAAATACTAAAATTATGAAAATTTACGAATCACCTGCGTGGTATGACCACAACGTACCTCAGAGGCACCTGGGCAGATTGAAGGTACGCCCCCTAACGAAAACGAAATTAGCAATTGAACTAGAACTGTATAAAACGAACCAATAACAAACAGCTAACAAACACTATTTGGGCTAACCCCGAGAAGGAATACCAACTCATGTATACACAAAGTGTGTTGAGATCATGGTGGAAACAAATGAGATCGACACAGAGAACCCGAACCCAGACACGAGAACACCCCCACCCACCCACCTACCTCTCCTAGACCGGACAGCCACGGACCTAACCCAGACCCCCCCCCTCTACATTCATAATCCTAAATTCTCAAATTCTCCTACCTAAAGTTGATGTATTTAAATGGTATATGTTATGTTAATTTTTGAAATGTTGTTATCTATAAACCACAGTGTATATTGGTCTTATAACGGCTGTAAATCACTATAACTCTTGAGCACACGCACCATAACATCAAAGGACCAACCACCCCCCCCCCCATTTTACTACACACCAGTATCCACCCCCCATCGCACCACACCACAGACCCAACGAATATACGGACCATCAACACAGAACAACTATCAAACCACCACATTCCAAGGTCTCAATCAAAGTCCGAACGCTTCCCCCCCCTCGGTCCGGACTTAGACACCACCCAAACCTGGAGCCAACATCTACAACGGATCCCACATCTGGTTCTGCCGAGAACCATCCACAAACCCGAAAAGCACCGAAGGTACCCCACCCCCACCCACAGCCCAAACAACATTGCTCATGTCTGTCAACTGTATTCTAGAATCTATGACCATGTGCAGAAACTAATAAAATCTATTATAAAAAAAAAAAAAAAAACAGTCTGGTTTGGAAGGGGGACTCTTTTGTGGCTACTGGATTTGTGACCTAGGTGATGTCCCCAGTGTAGCACCACCATGATGACAAACAACCTATCACTCACTGTGATTGTTTGGGGAATAGTCAAATGTTGTAATTGTTTGTTATTGTCTCCCTTAACTTAACGTAGTGGGAGCCAAGATAATGTGGCGTGTATATCTGCACGGCTGACCGATCTTCATACTGTGTCTGAGCTTCTGTGAGTTATGTGTGTGTTTGTACCGCATGTTGCTGACAGATCCCAATGTGTTTGGCTGCCACACTTGCTGTGGCTGACGTGTATAACACCTTCATTATGTTTGGGAAAATAATATGGCTTAAACAACAAATTAAAATAATAGTGTGTGTTTCTGTATTGACGTTATTTGTTCACGGTACTCTGCATTATGCTAATAGATTCCTCACATTAACCTTGTCCACTCACTATTCTATAAGTTAACAATATGCATCCCAACAATGAAAAAAAACACTTTGTGCTGGCCCACAAAATTATGGTTGTTTCAATATGTTTCATCACCACAATATTACAAAGGACAATCACACAACAAATATTTACAAAGAAACAATCACACACAAATATTATATAAGAACAATCACACCAAATATATAAAGGAACAATCACACACAAATATAAGCACTTATGGTATAGTTTTCGATCAAGTTTTCACTACCAGTCTCCCTTCACCCTCCTCACTATTGCCCAGAGAGTTGCCCTGATTAAATGTGGAGCTGCAATGCATGATCTACTTCACAGGCACATTGCCCCTTACTGCAATGTGTGTAGTACGCACCAGCATACAATAATTTTGCACACTTTAAGGGGAGTACAAAGTGTCCCCTGTGTCGTAGACACCGACACCTGCTTTTCCAAAGTCCAAAGGGTGCGCTCCACTACATTCAAAGTACTGATGTGGGCCATGTTGTATCGATTTTCTCTGCTGGATTTTGGGTGCATTATTGGGTCATCAGCCACCTGAGAGACTGTCACCACTGTCACCTTAAAAAACCCAACAAAATACAATTTGCCATAAATTTTGACAATCACACATCATAATCCATTGTTTTTTTTTGTTAGCTACAAACCAATTACCATCCTGTTCCAAATTCACCATTTTCAAAGCGATCCATAACTCCCGATTGGGCGAAGGATGAATTAGTCGTCTGTATATCCAGGAAGCGTGCTACCACACAAGTATAGTCAAGTCTGCAGAGCAGATAACCTGGAGTTTGATAGATGGTAGCATTTTCTGTTCCTATACATTTGTTCCTAGCGGTAGGGGACAAAGAGCAATGTGGGTACAATCAATTGCTCCTACAATGTGTTGGACCCAGCAATGTTATAGAACTCTTGCTTGATTTTGCGAGAGAAAGCTGTCTGATGGGAAAATATGTGAGTTTTCACAATTTTTAACAAGGCATATTCACAAGCGTAATATTCTGCAAAGGTGGGTTGACTTATTCCACCAACTACAGCAACACAGTTTGGAAAGTTCCACCCTAGCAAAAAATGTAATCCACACAGCAAACGAACTATTACTGGAACTGCCTGGTTTCTTGGTTTGCACGTTCGATGTAAGGGCTGAGTCACAATATAAATCACAATTTGCCCTGACCTTAGCACGATACCTGACCTAATTTCATGTTCAGTCAGGTCTTCTAAAACAACCTGGTCAAATAATGTTTAGCATTACGTTTCCTACGACCTGATCCTTGAGATCTAGAAATGATTCCATTTTGTCTTCGAACATGTATAGGAGAGTAGGCAGCACAACCTCCATCTTTTCTTTAAGCTGTGTTTTGGCGCCCTGAAAGAAAATAACAAAAATAATCTATATACTATAGATTATTCCCATTTATGTCATTAAACAGCTTTTACACATATCCAGGCTCTCCGCATCACGGTTCTTGGGTATGCTCCTGGCTGTAGGTTTGTAGCAGCTGTTTTTCTGATTTGAAACACTTTCCTCATCTGGTCTGTTGTACACTTACTTGACTGTTGGTTGTCTAGCTCTGAAATCCATTTGTGGAACACAATTTATCCTGAGGGAGGAAATACTGAGGTACATGCACCCATATATTGTCAAAATATTGCATTTAAACATATATTATGTAATTTATGTAGCAATATACCCATTGTTTGCATTCCTCCCAACATATTTTAAACAAATGCTAAAGTTGCTCATCATGCTTTGCACTAGTCAAAATCAAGTAAACATTTGTTGTTTTCATTGTTTGTGGATGCATTATCTTGGTTTTTATTCTTACCTTGCTGCATCCGTTGCGGGAAACATTAAAAAAACTTACCGGAATTGCTTTTGGAGGCAAATAGATTTGTGGTCACAGTGCGTAACACGCAAAATTCAGGCAAAGAACAGCAAGCGCAACTAGAGCGAAAACGCTAAAGTAGTAGCAATGTCCGTAACTGTCTTGGCGCCATTTCCAGATATGGTGGTTTCCTTATGTAGGCGGAGTAGGCGGAAGTGGGTGTAACTCTTTCATGGACGCCGAGACTGCTACTGAAGAGGAAGCCAACCAACAAGTAACAAGCAACATTGTGCCCTAAACGCTCATGCTGAACATGAAGACACAAAACACAAGTGTGACTAGACAAACATTTGAATCGGGGCACGTGTAGGACGTTTAACTTGCAAGAGCAGGCAAAAGTTCCCATACCAAAGGCCTTGTTGCAAAAACCCACAAGCAGTCTGGTTGGTGGCCCAACAAAATGGGGCAAGAAGGCAAAAAGGACAAACACAATCCAGGAGCCTAACAAGAAGATGTGTCCACACATGAAAAAGCAGTCCTTAAACAAAAGGCAAGCACAGCCATGGTCCAAACCTACTAATGATGTAGGCAAGTCCTCCGACAGCGAGATTTAAAATTACCCAATCTGGAGCTGGTTTTATGGTCAGTACCTGATAAATATAATTATGAGTGTAAAGCAGAAGGGCCCGCAGCCGCAAATAGAGTAAGCAATTATGAAAAGGCTTTCTTTGCAAGCTAAGGAAAAACTTTGGCCATTCCAGAACAATCATCAACTCAACGGCGTTACAGCGATTTTAACGCAGGGGATTGGCTCACATGCTGGTGTCAAAAACAAGTATGTGTTTGTTTCATTTTGTTTCTTCTTTTGTTTTGGTTATACGTATGTTATGCATGTGTGGTATCATCCTTGTACTAGTGTCCTCACATGTTGCATTTGGCACTAACTCACCTGACCACACCCAAACACATCCCAAGTGCAACCCAGTTCCTCATATCACCACCACAAGTTGGAGACCAAACCCAGATGTGCCTTTTTGTTTATATGTGAATGGTCCCAGGAACTTGAAATAATTTATGCATTAAAAAATGTTAATCCTTCCCAAAAACCTCCATTGAAAAAACTCAATCTGAAAAATACAATATTTAGCGGTGTGTTCAACTTGCAGAAATACCACACATAAATGTTACTTTTCCCAGCATTCCCTTCGCCACTATGCTGTTGGACATGTTGTGAGCTTTACTTTCAATCCTCTCTAGGTCCACATACCTGCTGTAGTACAGAACCCATCAAGTGTTAGCTGATTAGTGATCTCACACCAATCATCCACATGACATCAATTATTATGGTCCAAAGATTTCTAAACACTATAAAATTGCAATGTAATGTGTTCCCATGCACGACCCTTATGGGGTCATCCATAGGTGCCTCTGCAGAGAGAAGTTGGTTACTTCGTTCTTGGGAGATTGTACTTTGCTGGCTCTGCCATCTATAGTAACACCAGGTCACAACTTTAACCCTGCCCTTTCCAGTCAACTACCAGCATTAAACTGCTTTTTACCCAGTGATATTTGCAAAACGTACCCAGGCACTACAAAAATACTTCCATTGATATAGCTGAGCGTCTGTATACTATCCATCATGCATACGTAATAAGAAATTTAATACGTTATATTGTTGTTTGTACTCAATACTTCAAGTTTCTAAACATTTTTGATAGATCAACAACACTATACTTATGTGCCTAGCAATGATATAAGTTACCGTAGTTAAGGATTCGAGTGGCAACCTTTCTGCTTTCACAAATGCAATTGAATAAAATTGTTCTAAAGTTTATTTGATTCTTGGGCAGAAAAGTAGTGTATGTAATGTGTATTGCCATTTACAGTTATTGCAGAAAATGCTATTTTTCACACATATAGTCATTATTTTGAGTCAAGTACTGTATAGGATGCTTGTGAAGGTTCTCATTCATCCAGGTCATGGTATATCTGTTGTATTCAATTAGATCAACTTTCAAGAACTACTTCAAGTCCAGTTGATCTAATTAATACTGTATACGATGTTCCACATTGAATGTCTACAACACATCCATGTACACACGCACTTGACACATGTTGTTGTGTTGGGTACGTTTAGGAATTTCTGTTGGATTCACATCAGCAATCTATCTACCACCCTCGCTAAGACTAGACCTATGGGGTAGGCAATATGCATTACATGTTTGTGCACTATATTAAAGGTTTGGTATTATTAGATTTGGTGGTCTCATGGCACTTTAATATGGATTACATCAGCCCCATTTTCCTATATACTAGTTGACTGGGTAGCATGCCACACTAAATTAAGGGCACAGTTCATGTGTTTTAGGTAGTAGACATGTAAATGCTTAAACATATGTACCCAAGATATAGTTATCTATTTTTTGGCGGGGGGGCTTTTGTAGGTGAAAAAAAAAGCCAAAAAGGTAAGTTGGGACTTGGTATGTTATGGTCGTAGTTATAGCTGTCATAAGAGGTTGTACGTTGCCTTCAAGCGCTGTCACACACTGGAAAGCGTAGATCCGCTTCCTATTGTCATTGGCATGGACTATTCACATTTTGTCCACTTGAAGATACTTGTTTTCAATTTTGTTGGATATTCACACCAAGAAATGTGTGTGTACAGATGAATCCAATGGTAACACACACACATAATTCTCAACTGGACCTTATTGAACATAACAGTGATATATAATGTGAAAAACATGATAGGAGTCTGAATAAACAATGTAAGAATAATACATGTAACAACGTTTCACAGGTTTGTTGACAGAGAGTGACCATGTGGGTATTGAGTGAATAAACCAGAAACCTGACCAATTTGAAATCTGATGGTAATATCATAGATTATAATTAACCAATATTGAATGTTGTCCACAACCAATGGAATGTTTAAACTTCCACAAAGAAAACACAGGCAGAAAAACTACCAAAAGTACCCCTCATCAAGGAAACATGTGATTCATTTTTAGAGGGAACTGTGGTCCTCCAACAATTTAAAATCAAAGGCAGTGTCATAATCTTTAAAAAGACCCAAACCCCTCACTACGTGCTCCACAGCCAAGATTATAAAAAATTATGACCAGAAAGTTAAGGGTGGGAAGATGGACATGTGAACATTTCTAGGAGTATCCTGCACAGTGCCCCTGGTGAGACAGGCCTCAACTCCTCTCGTGTTGAGGGAGACAGGAAGTCCCCATCCCTCTGCTGTTGGTCCTGACAGAGAATGTGGTAGGGGGTCTGACTAACCCACATTACCCGCGAGTGGGCGGGCCTCTAATACCATTTGTGGGCGGCGGCACATGGGTCGAGATATGGGCCTTGAGGCCGCAACTTGGGGACCATAGTGTCACAGTGGTAAGGGACCAGGGGGGTCTGCCAAAGGAGGATAACAGGGCAGTATTGACTTGACAGTTTCAGAGCAGGGGAACAGGAAGTGCAGGGGGACCGTGATGCTGCTCCATATCACGGCACAAAATATGTAAAATTCTCAAAAACTATGCAAAGGAAACATGAATAAAAAATTGCTATAATTCCAGGGGACCAATTCTAGTCAATTGACCTCAATTAAACTCAGTCTAATTTTGGACCACGTTCCCCTTAAGGTCTTGAATAACCCTCTTTTTATTTCTGCTCTGTTTAGGTGTAAGGCAATTAGTTACGCATCCCTAAATTAGCATAGAATTGTAGGTATGTGTACCAACAATTCCATGACTTGCTAACTAACAAACAAGGTGACATACACAGTACATTTCCAGCACAACATGTGACACCCTAACGGCAATATGGGTGATATGGCGATAAACCCCCTTATGGGTGATCTGGAACATTGTGTCCTACTACACATCTATTCCACAAGTGCAAAATGCAAGTGTAGCCACAAGAATAGATGTAGAGCACATGCCACAAATGTTATAGCTAACGTAGACACTAAGATTTTTGTACTTAATATGATCCTTGTTGTGTCTGCTAGTGGATAATTTTTTAGAGCTTCATCGCACTCTAATTTTACATGTTCTTTTGTATCTGTCAGATGTGGCATGTGCAAAGGGACCAAAGCAAAGCTCGGGATATCCAATATGCATCCTTGAAATCCAAGAAATGGCATATGAAGGGTTTAACGAAAGCTGCTAGTGTTGGGAAAATGTTGGTTTTACTAATAAACTATGGTCAAACATTAAGACATGATTTCAAAGGTTAGCTGCAAATTTGAGGTTTTTGATCCGAACGCTCTGATTAATGATTTGTTTGATTAGTCAATATGCATGGCAGTGTATCACTGCAAATGTTTGTCCCAAGTTGTCATTTTGAATTGTGTGTAAATTTGAAAATGTGTTTAAATCAATCTGTACACACATCCAGATGTGGAAAAGCTGACAGAAGTAAAAGCTGATGTGTTTTGTCATTTTCAATCTCCTTGGCACATACTCCCAGCATTCTTCCTTATATCCTCCTATCTTAAGTGTGTATAAAGTATATGGAAAACATATGGATAATGCTTGGGTCTGCACATTTTCATTCTGCACCACCAAGTCAACTTGCTAAATAAAGTAATGTCTGAGACAAGGGAAATCTCATTTCAAGGCAATCCACTGAAGAAATTGGTTCATTCCGGCTTATTATTGTCACAAATGAGGTGAGATTCCCTTCTCCATAGTCATCTCCATTTACTGTAAATTATTTGAGTCATCTGTTGCTGAGGGAAATGTGCATTCCCCAGCGTCTCCCTATGCATATTGAAATTCTTAGGACTGTGTGTAAGGGATCTTTACCAAATGACAACACAATTATGGGCTGATTTCTGTGTAGCAGCATCTTTGAAAGATGTTTTGTCTGCCCGCTTTAGTTTATCTCTGTTTTTAATAGTAACCAGTTGGATTATAAAGTTTGTGTGCTAGGATATGTGTCACATACAAGAAAACAAGATTCTCCTGTTGTCTGTTACTTGTGGCCTATTTAATAATACTTACCTAGAACATCTTTGAAAGCTTAACCAGACATAACCTAATTAATTGTAAAGGGCACCCTCACCCATTACATTTCATCGAACTAACTATGGTAATGTATTTTGACAATGTAATCAGTGTAAACATATTTTTAAAACTGCATCATAAATTCCTGCAAATGTAACCAACCTAAACATGTTTTAGTGTCCATAATCAACAAGCTCAGTGCCAAGCTACAAATGTGTGAGCATATGTATATGTTTTTTAATAGTACTCCAAAACAATAGTGTGAGTGCTTGTACAAATGCGGAAATTGGGCTAACATTGTGGTCCAAATGTGACACTATATGTTGGAGGATGTTAAAGGGTATCTCCTTTGTTTTTCTAGTTTTCATAATCATTCATTGAAGAACGGGCGTAAAGGGTACTGTGCCTTACTTCCTTCTTCAATAGAAACACCAGGAGCCAGGAGAGAAGGCAAGAAACTTACCCCCTCGCTCGCTCCCCCCGCGCGTATTCCTGACAGCCGACGGACATTGTCTTTATGCCGCATAATCCGCGCATGCACATAGAACCAGGTCCCGTCCGGGACCTGTCAGACTACCTCCGGGGATCTATCCAGCGGGTAAGTTTCTTGCCTTCTCTCCTGGCTCCTGTGTGTTCATTGAGACGGAAGGTAAGGCACACTTCTTTACTCCTTCTTCAATAGAACTGGATTTAACGAAAACTTAGAAAAACGGAGTGGAGATACCCTTTAAAAAAATGTTTCAAACTTCCTAAGGGCAGTTTTAGTTATGACGAACCTGTGGGCTCCATCTTGTTCAGTGACACATTGTCCCAATTTTTTAAAATAAATATATTTTTGTTGCACTTGTGGTTTGGAGTTTAATTGTGTGTCTGTGTTTCTGTTAAATGGCATGATCCATGGGTATCTTTGTTTCATTTAAAGGTTAAATAATGATTTTCAACCTAAACCTTTCATACATTAGACAGACATTAAGCAGGGTTTGTAAATAATTCAAATAGTACCCCTTCATTAGGATATTTGCCATTTTGGCCACAAAGTCCAGTCTAATAGTATATTTATTTTTGGACATTTGTCTGTAGACAAACACCTAACATAGCATGCACTTTACGAACACCTTAACCGTGACCCGTGCTTTTTAGTGACAACGGATTATTTTGATTGTAAGGGCAGTCCCACCCCAAATATATCATTAAACCCACTACGTCCCCACTGTCACTTACTGTCCAAAATCCTTACCTTACAATCCTGCTCCAATGTTTTGGCATTTAATTTCCCTCCCAAGTCAAAAATGCCATCAGGAGAGCCTAGCATAGTCATATAGGAACGGACTCCTGTCCTCTCTTTGGGGAAATTTGCCATTCCCAATGCAGCCCTCTACCACCATTTTTTTGGCTCTCCGCTCCCCCTAGTATGAAAAGCGCTACTTACCTTCCCTCTCTCCCCGTATTCTTAGCACTGCCAGCCTGCTTCCCCTTAATTGCCTGTCCTCCCAATCAGGGAGCTGCTGGCGGTCCAGCCCCCTGCTTTCGGCGGAGGATAGAGGGAAGGTAGTAATGTCGGGGGGATTAATCCAAACAGTGGATTAATGGGCGGCTGGGGAGGAGGTCTACCATGATTCCATCAAGTTTTCGGGTGGTGGGCATGGCCTTTAAAAACATCAGATGATTGTGAATCCCTGAGAGTCACCCCTTAGATACCATAAAAGAGTATACATGCGAAGTGACAATGAGCAGAAACGTTTTTCCTTCCGCTTGTTCCGCAATGGCTCGGGCCGCTAGATTAGCTAATTGCAACCAGCCTTACAATTATGTACACACAGTACCAAGAAATCACCAATCCCCCCATCTGATCCCAACGTATGGGGTGGTTTCACTGTGTTGATACCCCATCATATACACATCATAAACACACAGAAACCCATCATATACACAAGCATATAACAACACAGCAATATACACAGCCATATACACATCATATACACATCATATACACATCAATATACCCAGCATATCCATATTACACAGCATATACACACAGCATATAACAGCATATACACAGCATATACCATCATATACACGCAATACACCTTATAATACACATTATATACACATCCAGTCCACATCATATACACATGTACACCTGTATATACCATTATATACACATTATATACAGCATCATATAACACAGCATATACAACGCAGGATACACAGCAGATACCAGCATATACACACCATATAACACATTATAACAACACCTGATATCACATCATATCCACACACATATCACATTATATAACACAGCATATACACCGCATATCACATTATCTCAAATTATATACACAAAGCATATACACATCATATACACAGCAATATTACACAGCCTAATACACAGACAGCCTATACACACATATATTACACATTATATACACATAATATACACCATCATATACACATCATATACACATCAATTACCCATCATATACAATAATATACACATCATATACATAAGCAATTTAAACATTATCTACACAACATAGGAGAAGGCTCCTGTCTGTCAGTTTTATTTGGCTGTGGCAGCCTCCCAATAGGGGGGTATAGTGTAAGTTGAGGGAATTTGATGTAGTTTTCAAACGATTACCACTCCGCCCACATGAATGTATTTTGACCACGGCTTCCTGAAATGTGACCACACCAGGTCATATGATGGCTTATATGCTGTTATATGTGTGTATATATGTGTATATGCTTGTATATGCTGTGTATATGCGGTGTATATGATGTGTATATGCGTATCTATGCTGTATATATTGCCTTATATATGATGTGTATATGCTGTTATATGAATGTTTGGGGGGTTATATTATGGTTATAATGACAACGTTTGGGACGTGTATCCACAATTTGATAATGACACTCCTAATCTCCTGTAGATTAAAGTCTAATTGGCCACAATACTTTTATTCGGTTGCAAATAAACATTACACAAGTATCCTAACATTACAACATCACATTAGAACTATACAAGCACACTTAAACATCATGATACCAAAATGTATTCAATAGGAATGACCATGGTGACATCCTATTTAAATTAACTGGATGCGCTGTTAGTTTGTCTGGATTATTAACCAGTGGCAGGTGTGCTTATATTTTGCCTTATCAACGCGTGGTATATGTGTTTATGCTGTTAAGTTCTCATTCATCCAGGTCCTGTATAATCTGTTGTTATTCAGTTAGATTCAACTGGACTAAGTTTAAGTTCTTGGAAGACTTTCGCTAGTCATCATACTGCTTTCTCAATCAGAATGACTTGTACAGAATCTGTGGATTATGTACCCTGGAAAATCCATTAGCATATCACAGCCAGTGTTAGGGCGTGATTGGAATAGGGGCGAACCAGGTGTTATAGAAGGCCCCGAGTAAGGTGTCCACCAGCATTGTACAGGCAGACAGTTGGTGGTCGAACCCAACCCCCCCCCCCCCACCTCTAGGTAGGCTTGGTTTTCTTCCTTTATTTCAC
The DNA here is from genome assembly GCA_019447015.1 of Hymenochirus boettgeri. Lineage (NCBI taxonomy): Eukaryota > Metazoa > Chordata > Amphibia > Anura > Pipidae > Hymenochirus > Hymenochirus boettgeri. The sequence goes on from CM033474.1 coordinate 125,343,712, forward strand.
ATAATGGCCAGACTGGGCCTTTGTAAAAATAAGTAGAAGGCAGAAAAAACACGATACAACATTGAAGGGAAAAGCAAGACAGAGAAGAACATGGTCATCCCATATGTATCATGGGTCTCTAGAAATTAAGAAGATTGTTTCAAAAAACCTGTATCCCTGTCTGCTTTTAAAAACCGAACACCAACTTTACATCCGAAAGACCCACTACCAAAACACAAGAAAAGCGACACATCAGATACACAGTGCAGTGGCAGTGAGAGTGACATCATTACGCGTGCGTGCAGTGAAGAGTGACCTCATATACGCAGTGCAGTGCATTGAAGGTGACATCCTATAACGCAGTGCAGTGAAGAATGCTCTGATTTGTAATGTGGGGGAGACCAAACAGCAAACTGATCAACGTATGGCCCCGCACAGACGAGCCAATTCCTCAGGTCGGACTCAGCCGTGTAAACCTGCATCTTAAGGATAAAGGACATACCTTTGAAGATTTGGTAATTTAACATATTGGGCAAAGGATGTGAACTGGGTCAGAGAGAGGTGTTAAGGATGCCATTTATTGTTGAAAATAAAAGCAATCAGCGCTAAATAGAGGTGGGGGGTTCGACACCATCTGTCCGCCATGCACAGTGCGTTTTGAACCTTACTCTGGGCGTTCCTATAACCCCTCTTAGCCACTATCCAATCACAGCCCTAACACTTGGTCACTGTGAGATGCTAATTGGGATTTCCAGGGTCCATAATTGCACAGAGGCTTGTACAGTCATTCTGAATTGAGAACGCCCGTCGATGACTAGCGAAACGTCTTCAAGAACTAAACGTCAAGTCCGTTGCTCTAATTGAAGACAACAGATATTATTGTGGATAATGTAACACATGAACAGTGTTAAAACAACTTCGATTCAATAACATGTATCCACAAATACCTAAATTTATTTGATGAATTAATCTATCAGCCAAAAATCAAGGAACACTTTTATAAATACGAGTACACTGCCATGAGGTCCTGGCCAAGAATAACTTACGATCTTAAGCACACTCTTCCCTTCACACCTACAACCTATCTGGATTTCTTTGGGATTGTGGGAAAAACACACAAGCACAGTGAAGAACATACAAACCCCTTGCAGTTCTTTCCAAGTGTGTGATTTGAACTCACGACTTTTGAACTGAAGCCACAACTTTACATGAACTCATCCCAGGGGATAATACATGATAATTCAGTACACATCTATATAATTAGAGAAATAGAAGTGCGTATAGCTTTGCCCAAGAGGGTAGGAGGTCCTGCCCGTAAATCTTTTCATCTGGATGTCATAAGATTTCCATGTAGAACTCACTTAGGACCTGCCCTTACCTTTAACAATCTACCAAACACATTAGTTGCCACCGTATCGAGAGGATTGTGAGGTGAGCACAGACAAACCTTGAGAATCCTCACAAGTAAGGGAGAATTCAAAATACTTCAATATTTTACAAGGTCGGAATTGAACTCAGGACTTAGACTTGAAAGGCAGCAGTGCTAACCCCGGAGCATGGTGAATGCTTTATCTCCCTCAAACATATATGAGAGATGTAAGGCTACAGGGATGCTAACTGATGTGTGTAAGGTGTGTTTAGCCTTCCATTTTCAATAAGTCACTACTGGATGTGACCTGATTGGGGTGCACAGGACAACGTGTTGGAAACAAAACAAGTGATCAGCCATAAAAATTAACAAAAGTGTGCACAAGTGTGTGTCCTAAAACACACAATTACTCATCAATCGCCGGTCGAAAATATGTTTACAGCAATACACATGCGTGTGATTGTGTGGAGTGTGTTTTGGGGTGCGAAAGCGTAAGTGATGTGGGGAATGACTAGACAGGTACGTGATATGTCATAGATAGTGGATTCAACTGTGAGTGCGCGTGCATACTTCAGTGAATGATCCCCAAGTACATCTATAAAGGAGAGAGTGCTTTTAATAAAGGCTTGTTGGGGATGAAACACGCTTTTAATCAAATTACAACTTACATAGGCCCCGGTGTGTTTACACCTCTTACATTTATATTTTACATATGGACATTTAGGTATTTACATGAGGACAATGCTATATTCATGCATGTGGCTGCAATACGGACATGTATTGATTGACAGACATGAACATAAAATAGATTTACCTGCTTAACTTCTGTACAGTATGTAAGGAGAGTCATTTCCCTACATTAATTCTGATAAAAAGTATTTACAAATAAAATTCCTAATACATTTATTAATATCTGAACAATGTTCAGTGTGTACAATAAATTTGTAATAAGTATAATATATTTGCGTTTTTGACCACCAACATGCAATTCATAACTGACAATAAGATCATGACCTTGAAACAGATTCACGCCTAATTCCTCACAAAATAAGTTACGATTGTAAGTCCTCCTTACTATAAAGGCTGTAATTTCCGATTTTGCGTTGTTAATAAAATCAACCTTCACTGATGGCGTTAACAAATCCGCGTTAAATAGACGCATACAACGCGCAAGGTTTTGGTAATAAGCTTGCGCGAAAAAAAATCCTTATAGATTAAGCAGCGAACTCCAAAACCAAGTCCCAACCGAACCACTTCACCCCATCAAGACACACCACCCAGACGCCCCACCATGGACGAATTCCCGGAAAACCCAGACCCCTCATGAGGGAAGTAAGCCCCGGAGATCCCGGGGAATCCTAAACAAACAAAAAAAAAAACAAATGGATGCATGCACAAATGCAATTACAAGAAAAAGCTCAAAAGTCTCTGTAATTTGAACAGCTACAATTTTTCTAAGGGGAAACGTCCAGAAAACATGAAATTCCCCCCAGCTATATATTTTTGGAATTCTATACACCTTCAAGCGACGTTCCGATGCCATGCTTCATACATCAGAAGAATTCCTAGCCCAGTGATCAAAAGGAACTCTTGTGTTTAGGAGGTTTGTTTGAAAAATAAATGAAAGTGATTCAAGGATTAAACCTACCTAGAAACCAACGTGCAAGCAAAAAAACCCACATAAATGTCATCTTCCAATACTCCTATATAAAACGGTTGCCATATGTGTGGGTGCACACAGAGACGTGGCCACAATAGCTTCAATAGGGACACAGAACAAGTGTTTACAAGAAAAAATTTCAAAGTGTCTGTAATTTCAAACAGCCCAAAACATGGAAATGCCCCCCACAAATAACCCCCCCCACCTAAAATCAACTCCTACACATTTTTATGAATCAAAAGTATGCATATAGTTTGGATGTACAGGAGAAGTGGCACCAACTAGCTAAACGGACGCATGCACAGTGTAATTACAAGAAAAAATAATAAGAGTGCTCTGTAATTTCAAACAGCCCCCAAAACATTGGAAATGCCCACCCAAAATAAAACCCCCACTAAATATACAATCATCCACATGTTCTGAATCAAACGTTATGCCATATGGTGGAGGGGCAACATAGAGACGTGGCCACAAACTAGTCAAATGGGACGCATGCAACAAATGCAATTACAAGAAGAAGAATCAAAGTGCTCTGGAATTTGAACAGCCTTACAACTTTTTCTAAGGAAAAGTCCCGAAAAATGGAAATTCTCCCCACCAAACATATATTTATACATTATTGCCATGCTTCATACATACATTGAAGAAATTCCAAGACCCAATGATCCAAAGAAGCCATGTTTTTACGAGGTTGGTGAAAAATAAAATAAGAGATCAAGGTGAATTGAAATCTACCTAAGAACCCTTTGACAAGCAAAAAACCAAAAATGTCAAAGCTCCCAAGATACCTGCATCAAACGGGTATGCCCTAGTGTGTGGGGTCACACAAAGAGTGGCCACCAACTAGCTCAGGATGGATGGACGCAGTGCACAAGTCCCAATACAAAATTAAAAGAAAAAAAAATCCAAGTGTTCTGTAATTGAACAGCCTAATAACTTGGAAATACCCCCACAAACTATTAATTTTTGGAAGTACACACCTTTAGCGTGATGGTTCATGCTTCGTATATTACATGAAGAATTCCAGCGATGTTGATCCATTGAACACTAGGCTTTAGGAGATTTGTTGAAAAAAAATATAAAATAAGAGGACTCAATGGTTTTGAAATCCTGTACACTAAAACCACTAGGCAAGTAAAAAACCACTACTAAACGGCAATCTCCCACATGTCCTGCAATCAAACGGTATATGCAATAAGGGCTGGGTTTTGCAACAGAGACGGGGCCACACCAAATAGCTCAAATTGGGACGCATGACACAAGTCAAAGTTACAAGAAAAAAATGTAAGTGTTCTGTAATTTGAACAGCCTAATCAATTTGGAAATACCCCCCCACAAAACTATATATTTTTGGAAGCTACACACCTTCAGTCGTGATGGTGATAATTGCTTTCGTATATACATTGAAGGAATTCCAGGGCTGTTATCACATAGAACTCGTGCTTTAGGGGATTTTGTGAAAAAATAAAATAAGGAGGGACTCAAGTGATGAAATCCTAACCTAAACCCACTGCGGCAATGTAAAAACCCAAAACGGTAATCTCCACAGTCCTGAATCAACGGTATATGCCATAAGGGAGGTGGCAAACAGAGACGTAGGGCCACCAAACTAGATCAAATTGACGCATGCACAAGTCCAATACAGAAAAAATAAGAGTGTTCTTGTAATTTGAACAGGCCTATCAACTTGGAACTTACCCCCCCAAAATATATATTTGGAAGCTACACCTTCAGATACGGAGGTATCATGCTTCGTATATACATGAAGATTCCAGGCGCTGTTATCCATAGAACTATGTGCTTTGTAGGAGATTTGCTGAAAAAAATAAAATAAGAGGACTCAAGGTTGAAATTCTACCTAAACCCCTCGCAAGTAAAAAAAACCCACTAACGGCAATCTCCCACATTCGAATCACACGTGTATGCTAATGCCATAAGGGTGGGTTGCAAACAGAGACGGGGCGCACCAAACTAGCTCAAATTGGACGCATGCACAAGGTCCAATTACGAAAAAAAATCAAAGTGTTCTTGTAATTTGAACAGCTCTAATCAATTGGAAAACCCCCCACAAACTATATATATTTTGGACGCAACCCGTCAGCTGACGTGTATCATGACTTCGTATTAACATGAAGAATTTCCAGGCGCTGTGTATCCATTAGACTCGTGCTTTTAGGGAGTTTTTGAAAAAAAACTAATAAGAGGTACTCAATGTTGAAATCCTACCCTAAACCCACTCGGCAAGTAAAAAAACCCACTAATCGGGTATCCCCACATGTCCTGAATCAAAGGTCTTATAGCCATAAGGGAGGGTGAAACAGAGACGGGGGCCACCAACTAGCTCAATTGGACGCATGCACAAGTCAAAATTACAGAAAAAAATCAAAGGTGGTTCGTATATTGCAACAGCCTACTAATCAAATTGGAAAATACCACTCACAAAAAATATTAAGTATTGGAGCTGACACACCTTCAGCTACGTGAGTATCAGCTTTCGTATATACATGAAGAAGTCCAGGCGCTGTTATCCATAGAACTCGGTAGCTGTGTTAGGAGATTTTTGTTGAAAAAATTAAAATAAGAAGGACTCAATGGTGAACTCATACCTAAACCCACTGGCAAGTAAAAAAAACCACTAAACGGCATCTCCCCACATGTCCTGAATCAAACGGTAGCATAAGGGGGGGTGCAACAGAGACAGGGCGCACCAACTATCCCAAACAAGGTGATCGCAGCGCAATGCGATCGTTACAAGAAAAAATTAAAAAAACGCCAACCCCACCCCCCACCCCTATCCCCATCCCCCTTTCAGTGGGGAAACCAGTTAGTAGGAGAGCACACAAGTTTTTGCACCACTTACTGATTCCTAAACAAATCAATACCGGTCTTTTTTTGTACCTCTGCAAAATTGTCCTACTAAAATAGGCTTAGTTTCCCTGAAAATCCAACAAATAATGATCGCGTTACTTTACCGATCACACGGGGACATGGGAGCTTGGATAAGACAAAGTTTTTGCTAATTTATAGTTTAGGGTAAAAAAAAAAAAAAAGGTGTTTGTGTTGTATTTAACTTTAAGATTTCTTTTGGGCATTTCCCCTTTTTTTTGGGATATTCCCAAGATGATCATCAAAATCATCTTAGGGAATGAAAAACGAACTGAATACGGGCATTAAATGCCCGTTTCCAATTCGACAAATCCGATCAGAAAAATCCACTCCCGAAATCATTTCCAGGAAGTGATTTTTCAGTCATTGGCAAAGATCAATAATGGGTGCTCAGAAGTGTCACCAAATTTGATCTCTGTCCCCATTTTTTTTTTCTAGTCTTCGGCTAAGTAGGCAAACAAGACTTAGAAAATCCTATTTGTGGAATGGAACTTTGAGTTCCATTCACAAAATGTATAGTAAAAGCTGTCAGCATGACAGCTTGTGCTTCTAAGGTACTGCAGCATGATCTAATAGAGATCATGCTGTGCAGTACCATCCACTAGACCACCAGGGGCAGATCTACTCGTCTTAGGGAAGACGACGGTGAAGAATGGAAGCGAAGTGATGTTCACCGGGGTCTCCCTTTCAAGAAAAAAGGAAAGAAGATGCTACTCCTGTGCGTCTCACGTGGACGGCTGCCGGGCTCGAGGTAGGGATATCTCCGATCCCCCTCGGTTGGGACGAAATCCAAGGGGGGATCGAGGGGGCTAGGGGGGCAGTTGAATGCGTGCCCCCGATCGCCCCTAGCAGGGGGAAAAAAAATTTCTTGGAGGGGGGGAAGCCAAGATCGTATATCACGACTGTGGCAGTTTTGAGTATTCACATGCACAGATCGTGAATATACGATTGTGGCAGGAAAGGTTATAAGGCCTAGCGGCCGAGAAACGTTGTGGTGGTTATTTGTTCATTGGCTAAATCGGAACCCCATATTACCACTTGCTACGCACAGATTGGAAACAATTCTAAAAAGTGAGGTTGCTGGTAAGGCAATTTTCCCCATTCTTTCGGCCACCTCTCTGCGTTACCATGAGCACTGAAAAATATGGTCCAAAACCTATTCCCCTGCTTGCCTCGGTGAAAGGTTTCAGTTGCTGGTTGGATTAAGGGGGAGGAAAGCCAAAGTTTATGCCATTGAATGTGTCCAAAAATCTATTCCCATACCCCAAAATTTCCTTGATTGCCTTTGAATCCTAATATTGGGAGACTTTCTAACCTGTCGCTTCCATTCTTTTCGTTCCGCGTTGCGTCCACGTGCAGTTCTCTCGCACGTGCTGGCTTATCTTGGTGCATGAATGCCCTTCCCATGGAATTTAACCCTACATGGCGAAATTAGCAATCTAACAATGACCAATTCCTGCAATGCTATTTTTTGGAGTTCTCACTTGTTTACCAGCCCTTTTGTTGCTGATTTGTCACACTGGTAAACTGCAACACCATAAATGGTGCAATTCAATACCAAAAAGGAAAGCTTCTGTACAAGGGCTCAGGGTTTTTTTGTGGCACATGGAACACCCAAATTCCTCAACAAAGAACAATAATTTAACAATTGTGCACATACACTTGAACACCTTTGGTCCTGCCACACAGAAATCGCATAAAAATAAGCACATGGATTCCGTTCCCAAGTTTTTTTGTGACACACCAATGCAGGAACGTTAAAAACTTGGTAATAATGTGCAAACCACGTACACGGTATTTTATTTTATTCTTTTATAATAAAAAGTATTAATCGTAATTTTCATCCATGTGCAAACCATGGGTAACACAAGATCAATGTAATACACAATTTTCAAAGAAATGAACCCCAGTGCAACTTTAAGCTTTCTGAGTGCGAGGGCATAGGCGAAAAAGCTGATTCTATTATAAATTCATTGCCATTAAGCCCCGGGACCTAGGCTTTGACCTGCTGAGACGCTTGCACAAACCGATATGGATCTGACAAGATCCTATTGATTCTATTCATTAACGGATGAAAGTGCGGATGTTACAAGTATTGTACCAGTATTTCTGGGATCTTTTGAGGACCACACCAATGGTCCCCATATAACCAGATTGTCTATGGGGGAGATTTAAAAGGACTGGACATTGCACAGCCTCCACTTCCTTTTTCTTTATTACTGGGGGATGCTGATATGCGAACATAATTTCTTTTTCCGCCCTCCACTTTTACTTCCCCTACTACTGTCATCTTAAGGGCATGTCCCACCCAAAAACATATAATCAACCCCCCATACTGGACCCCACTTTGTAGCTGATAAAAAAAATCCTTACCTTACATCCCAGTTCCAAATATTTCTCTAGTAATCCCCCCCCAAAGTCCAAAAAACTTGTCACACAAGAGTACTGCAAAGTCCGATAGAAACTCCGCTCCGTCTCTCCTCCGGGAGAATTTTGATATGTGCAAAAGAGCCCCCCCCCTCCTCCCGTTTTAATCTCCCTCCCCTAGCAAAATCCCTTCCCTATGATGAGGTCGTGCTCCCCAGCCCCAACCACATTAGTATATTGCAAGAAATTCCCTGATCATTATTACCTTACCTCTCTCCTTCACTGTTCTGCACTACCGCCGCCGAGTCCATGATTGGCGTCAATCACAGAAGCGGCTGCCGGTGACAGCCCCCTGCTGTGGGCCAAAGGAGAGAGGTAGGTTAGTAATGATCTGGGCACTTTCTTGCAATTAATACTAATGCAGTTAGGGCGGGGGAAAGACTCATCATGTATAAAAAGTTTTTAAAGGGGTAACATGCCCTTCAAACCCTCCCGACAAACCCAACCTTAAAAAATGCGGACCATTACATTAAGTAGAAAACCTGAAGCCACTTCTCCAGCCCTCACACTTGGATGGTGTTTGCCCTTGTTAAAGGAGGCGAAAGTATGATTCCCTGCTAAGCTTCCTTATTTTTATAACAAAAAGGCTGAGTACCCACCACAGCAAGCACATTCATCTGAAATCTACATTGGTTTTCGTTCAATGCTTCTCATTAAAGCCCACATTCCCTCTTTAACTTTTTGGGACAAAAAGTTAAGACCACTGCATCATCCCTCCATATCCTTTTGGACAAGAGAAGGGCAGGATTGTCAATCATCTTCATCCTAAATTCCCTATCATAGTTAACCAAGCTGACCCTCTGTAGGTAGCATGGGTGTAATACCGTAACACGTGTTTGGATGTAACATACTGTTCAGGAAACACGTTTGAATAACATGTCTAAGTAACCATAATCCTCTCACCCATTCCAAAATAGACTCTTTCCTACTTCTATTTTCAATCCTTCCCCTTTTCTTTACTGTTTTCTTAGTAATTCATATAAAAGATATCCACATATGCAGTCAAATCTTCTTTATGTCTTTAGGCAGATGCTTTGTGCAATGCTGACACTGCACAAGCATATGATCCCCTGCTGATGCTACCTAAAGGTGGGTAAACACGATGAGATCGTCCGATAGACGAAGTTCAGTGTGCCATGTCCGATCGGACCGTTGTCCAAATCGGACGAAAGGACACACGACCGGGGAAAACCTCGTCCGATCGTGCGGTCCTATATGGACGTACGATCGGTCGCGGTGGTGACTATCGGACGTGGGCGGCTTTTGCCGCGACCGACCGTCCTTCCTCCTGGCCGACCGTTCGAAGTATCGAAAGGTCGGTCAGGAGGAAAAAACGCTAGGTGTGTTCTAGCTTTACTCTCTTTCCTATCCTTCTCCTTTCATTGCCAACGACGAAGCCCATCAGATTTTTTACGTTTCTTAAGACACTGTTAAGGAATATAAGTTACATTGTTTTCATCTTTGCTATCAGATTCAGATGAACTTCTAGAATCTTTTTTTTTTGTAAAACTGTTTTTATTATTAAATTGACACCATAAAATAACGCAAAATGTATACAGTTCAAAAAACATATTCGTTATTACAATTGCTTTGCTGATTCTAGTATTAAATTCACTAAGTATTTCAAATCAGTGTATATTAGAACACAGAATTATATATTCCGTAGTTAACAGATCAGTGGTTGTACATAGTTACCTTGAGTTTGATAGGTACCTAATGATTATAACAGTTTTTAGATGGAGGGAAGGGGGAGGGGGATTGAACTTGGGATAGATTCTAGTCGGTGTGACTGCATTCGTAATTTTAGAAAGTGTTACACATGGATCTGTGTTAAAATTAACTGTTTGGGGGTGCCACTAGAGGTCGCATTCATGGGTCACCACCCAAGTATTATTGTCTTTCTGCTAACCTTAGTTATCTCGTTCCAGCGGGACCATACTTTATGTATTTGTTGAGAGAGTCTATATTTATAAGTATCATTCTCAAATAGGGGAGCATTTGATAATCATGCTTTCCAGGGTTTCACAATTTGGGGACTGTGAGGCCATCCAGTCTAATATTATAGCTCTCTCATATGAATTCTAATTCAAATTTGTTCCAGACACTTATGGCGGATTCAAGCAGAAAAGTTTAGATCTTGTGGAAGGGGTATGGTTGCATGTTGAGAGGCAAGTGTTGACCTTCAGCCATAATCTAGCAATCCTAGGCAATTCCATATAGATGCCAGAATGTTGGCGGCGTTTGATAACATTTGGGGCAGTTAGGGGAATAGAAGGGAAATTGGTTTGTCTATAGGGTGATAGGATGCTGGTGCAGAATGAAGAACTGCATCAGGTTATTTGGGCAGACGGTGTGAGACGGAGAGAGGTTTTATGAGTTCTCCCTGTTTCTGAGGGTATCAGCGGATCCCACTTATTCAGAATATTCACAGTGTCTATTTCTAGTCCAGCATGAGTAGACAAGTAGACACCAGCGCTCTCCCCCTCCCCTCCATGATAATCTGGATAATTGGGGTTGCTAGTTGTATAGTATCAGTCTGAAAGTCTGATATAAAGGATCTTAGTTGGAGGTATTGCAGCCAGGATGAGTTGGTGGAATTGAATTTATTCTGACTTCTTCAAAGGGAAGATCTTATTGTTTGTATATATGGTGGAAAAGGTGCGTGATCCCTATTTATCCAAAAGTTTGCTGTACGTGATGGGTAGATGGTTTATAGCCAGAGCGGGGCTTGTTCTTAGAGTGTCACCAACATTAAAAATTCTTTATAATTAATTTCCAAATTTAAATTGTTGGATATGTAATGAGGTTCCTTTCAGGGGTAGGTTGTTGGTTTTGGATTCAAGAAATAACCAGAGGTGGGAGGGAGGTAGGCATGAGGAGATGTTGGTTGAATATCAGTCCTGACCCAAGGAATTGGCTCTTTGTGTGGGCCATACGTTGATGCAGTTCATTCAACGCTGCATCAACGTATGGCCCCAGCACAGAAGAGCAATTCCTGGTCAGGACTCAGCCGTGTACCTGCATTTAAGATAAAGGACATACCTTTGAAGATTGTAATGTTAACATATTGGCAAGGAACGTGACGGTGCAAGAAGAGGTGTTAAGGAGGCCATTTATGTGAAAATAAAGAACAAGCCTAATGAGGTGGGGGGTTCGACACCATCTGTCGCCATGTACAATGCTTGTTTTGACACCTTACTCTGGGCGTTCCATATAACATCTTAGCCACTATCTAATCACCCTTAACACCGGCTGTGATATGCTAATGGGATTTTCCAGGGTACATATGTGCCACAGATCTTGTACAAGTCATTCTGAATTGAGAAAGCCAGTCGGAGACTAGCGAAACGTCTTCAAGAACTAAACTTCAGTCCGGTTGATCTAATTGAATACAACAGATATATGGTGGAGATGATGTGTTTTAGCCTATTGGCCAATATTTTGCTAGAATTTGTATCTAGGTTTAACAGCGACGAAATAGGCCTTATGAGTCACAATGCTGTGGACTTTTCCCGGATTTTAGAATTAAGATAAACATAAGCTCATACATCGAGTCTGGGAGTCTATGTTTTGGTAAGCCGAGTTTAGGTCTTGAGGAAGAAGGGCAATTGGGGTTGCATATTTACGGTAGACCTCTACAGGTTTACTTGCCGGTGCCAGGGGTTTTATTTATGGCCATTGTTTAGAGCTGTTTGGATTTTTCTATCGTTATTGCTGTTTCCAAAAGTAGGGGTGTGGAGGGAGTCAGTTTGGTAAAGGGAATGGTATCCTGATATTTTTCATGTGTCTGGTTGTGTGTTTGTATAGTTCTGTATAGTAATTGTCATACCATTTGTGCTGGTGATTAATCCCTTCTGTGGATCCATAATTGTAGTATTGTTTTTGATCTGAGTGGCCATGTGTAGCCTTGCGAGGAGTTTTGCCGATTGGTGGCCGTGTTCAAATATTTTGTTCTAGTGGAAAATAATTTCCTGTACATTTCTCCCGGTTGTGATTTTGTTATAGGAGGTTTGTGCCTGTGCCAAGCATTTTTCGTTTGTGGGTTGGGGACGGTGTATGCGGCTTCCGCACCTTGTATCGACTGTGTTATCATTGTTTTCTTCTTGTTGGCTGTTTGCTTTATATGAGAGATGGTACTTGGAGAGTCCTCTAAGGACTGCCTTGAGGGCATCCCACTGGATGCCATGGGTGTTGAACCATGATCTGATGTAGTATATATTTCTATAGATCCAGAAATCAGTCTGCCGTCAGGGAATAGGGTCAGCCAAAAGGGTGTGAAAGCTCCATGGCCTTTGGCGGTGTGAGGTCTGGGCGTTGTGATGTGATTGTAACGGGGGAGTGGTCAGATATACCTCTAGGTAGATGGGCTTATCGTGTATTTGGAGACTGGTGTACCTATTTAGGAATATTGTCTATTCTAGACAGCGAGTCGGTGTGTCTTAGAGTAACAGGTATATTCCTTTGTAAAAGGGAATTTAAACCTCCAGGCGTCAATCACAAGTTCCTCGATTATTTATATAGGGAGTGGGGCTCAGGGGGGAGGCAACCGAGATCCTGCTGGGAAAACTTGTCTAGTTCTAGTTTCATATGAATTAAAATCACCCATGCAAATTAGCCTAGCATTCGGGTAGTCAGCCAGGAAGGGGAGGATTTCAAGTATTGCTGCGGTGAGGCTGGTGGGGGGGTCATATATGCCAACAAGACAATAGTCATTGTCTATAGTGGTGGCCAACCACACAATCGTCCCTGCCTGTCGATTTAACTTGTTGTATAGCTATATGTAGTTCATTTATTTAGTAGAATTGAAACACCTAGTAGGAGGGAGTGGTGCTATGGGCAGCCCATCCGATCCATAGTTTTGTGGCATAGGTAGTCGTGGTTCGAGTTAAATGTGTTTCTTGTAGACACATGATGTTGCTTGAGAGATCGTAAATGGGAGAAAACCGCTAACCGTTTCTTGGGTCATTAAGGCCTCTTACATTCCAGATATAAATTAGTAGGGTGCCCAGGGAGCGACATAGTGTGTTTAACGAGACTTGCTTTTTTAATATGCAGCAACACTGATTTTGTATTGTAGGGTAATGTGGGGATTTAGAACAATGAACCATTAACTGAAGTTCTTGGTGGAACTAAACAACCTTAAAGATAATAAAAACCTTAAGCGGTTAGAGGGGAAAAGGGACGGAAAAATAAAGGTTTTGTGCAAAACACCAGATAATCTGGTAACTTGTGGGGTGCACTAAGTGGCTTTTCTGCAAGGACGCGGGAGAGAGGGGAACCTACAGGATTTCCCCTCCACGCCATCAGTTGACGTAGCATTGAGCTCTAAACCAGTTTTGTGTGATGTGGTGCTCTAGTATTGTGAGGTGGGAATATTTCTGTTATCCTTATAGTATTTATTTGAGTAGGTTGAGACTGTATGTAGGGATATCAGTGGGGGGGTGATATGGGAATACAGAAGAGGAGGACCATAGTAGATGATAGATAGTCGGTAGGGTGGGTATGTGAGAAATGGGTTTTCAGATGTCTGAGGGGTCTGTGACATCCTCATATTTATATAGGTGATCCTGCGGGGTGAGAGCTGGGGGTGAGAGGGGAGATATGAAGGTGAGGGTGGGTTGTTTATGTAATGCCCAAACATCAAAAAAGAGATTGTTTTGTCTAGAAATATATATGAGTTATTCAGATTATGATTGTTACATATGTCTCATATTCAACATTCTTATGCTCTTATTGCTCTGTAAGTTCGTCTCCCTGCATGGCAATCCGGTAGGCGTATAGAGGTATCGGGGGCCCATTTTGGGGGTAGAGTGTGGTGTGTATTCCCCGTATAAGGTCAGAGAACATGTGTCCTATAGTGTTGTCTTATTTACTATTTCAATGTTCAGTTGTAATTTGGAGGCCATGGTAGCCATGGAGGGTGAAGGGAGAGGAGTGGAAGATAGGAAGAGGGAGGTAAGAGGTCTATGAACGGGTTAAGCCTTAGGGAAATCAGTTTTCTAGCAGTTCGAATACATGAGTTATAACATATATAGTTTTAACATTTAGACCCATTTCTAGTAGTGTTCATTGGTACCCTTAATACCCATGCTGAGAGTTGAGAAGAGGGGAAATTAAATTATGACATATTATAGATAACATTTTAGAATATTTCTAGTGTTCCATTTTATTTTTAATATCCATGTCACTGAGTTAAGGAGGGAGGAATCAAAATTGGATATTAAGATTAACATTTAGACCTATTTCTAGTAGTTCCATTGTACCCCTTTGATATCCTGCATGGAGAGAGGAGAAGGGAGGAAAAAAAAAAAAAGGGGGGAGAGTGTTAGGAGAGGAAGAGACAGACCATGTATAGACAGCATGGAGAACAGTTATCCATCCATATTCTGGAGTCAATTGAGTTATGTCACATTTTAATACATACTACATGATTGCGACACTGCATTATTTTCAAGATAAGATCTCCATCCGATGTGCATTAATTTGTCCACACTATCTAGACATCAACCCGCTATCCCGTATTGGTTTCCTGCTGTCCATTTCTTAACAAGTTCCAGTTCCCTGCGATGTCTGTGTAGCGGTGGAGGGAATCAGAGTTATGGGTAGCAGGGAGACAGAATTTGGTACATACCACATGTGTATTGTAGAACACGGGTGTATCTGTTGCATCAGTGGTTTGACATATTCCCAACAAACACGGAAACAAGGCCATAACGCACACAGTGTGAGATCAGATAACAGTTAGTGACAGAGATTCAATTAAATTGTACCAGTGTAGGCCGTCTAGTTCTGTATTATTTGTGTATTTATAGGGACAGTTTACTCTTGAGCTGCTCTTAGCCTATTTCAGCGGAGATAATATTGGACACTGGGGTGGGTGGTGAGGGGGGGCAAAGGAGGTGGGAGATAGGGGGGGTAAGGTTGGGGGAGGTCTTCCAGTGGTTTTTAACGCACATATTCCAATTAATAAGGTATGAGGGAGTGCTTAGTTGTTGCTATAGTTGGTATATTGTAATCCGTCTTCCCTCGGATCAAAATTGTAGGGTTTACTGTTAGAGGATTTTGTAGGTAACTTGGGTATGTGTGTTATTCCGGTCGGTCATTCCGTTCTTTGTGGTTGTTACTTATATGGGTGAGAGATGGAGCGATCAAGAACACATCTTATTTTCTGTAGGCACATCTGGTTAGGGGTTAGTGTAGGGGGGTGAAAAGTTGGTGCACAGTGCAGGTCTAACCCTACATGGTGTAGGGAGACAAGACCGACGGGGGTTGTTGTAGTTGTATTGGTTGTGCATGCAAGTCATATTACAGATACACGCAGGTTTCAGCTGCAGTCAGTTAGATGACCACTTTCCTTTCAGATTAGGGAAATCGCTTTGGGTATTAGGTTATTTTATAGGTCCCCATGGGGGGTACAGTGCATTTCTTGGGATGGGATATCGGTCTGGGTTATGTCAGAAGAGGATATCCTCCAGGGTCTAACTAGACATCCATATATGGGTTTACCTTTCTTGTTATCTGGCATCCAGCCAGACGATGCATCCCTTGGTGATCAAGAATCTCACCCTGCCATCAGCAACAACACTTAGCTAGCCGGGTATGGCAATGGAATATTGTGATGCCGGCAGAGGCAAGTCTTTTTTTTATATTTCTACAAAAGTGTGGCTCGGCGTCGTTGGAGCTCTAGGGAATAGTCTGGAAAGATTTGTATGTAGCATTTTCGTATTTACCATCTCCGGTTGTGCGAGCTTGACGTAGAATCCAGTCTCTGTCCTTCGAGTTGAGCAAGCGTGCTATCAGCGTCTCGGTGGGGCCCCGGGATTGGGGGGTTAGCCGGACCCTGTGTGCTCTCTCGATCGCAAACTGCTCAGAGAGTCCATTGTGCCAAGTTTGGAGGATCCATCCTCCAAGAACTGTGCTGTGCTTGTGCTTCAGCTCCTTCTGGAAAAGCCCAGGAAGTGGACGGTTCTGACGTCGGATCTATTCTCCAAGTCCTACATTTGCTCCTCGTGGCCTGCAACTTTGCTGAGGCGGGAGATTGTGTCCAGGATACGGTTTTGTACTGTTGTCTCTAGGGTGATGTTCTAGATTCCACCTCGGTGACTCGTTGCCTTATTTTTTGCAAGTCTTGCCAGAGGAGTGAGATACAGATTAGGTCTCTTCTATCATTGTAGCAAGGGATCTATTGTGAGTTTGGATGGCTCTAGCAGCTGTTGCCGAGGTCAGTAGTCAGTGTAGGTTCTGCTTGTACCTGTGTGTCTGCCAAGCTTCCATCCCCATCAGAGCTCGATTTAGAGCGTTAGGTGGCTGTTCTCTGAGGTAAGTGTGTCATGGCGCCTTGAGGTTCGGCTGGCCCCTTCCAGGCGTATTTCTCTAATTTTTGCTGTCCGGATGATTTATTGCCTTTAGGTTTAGTCATCTGGTCATCAGGATTGAAGAATGTCGGCAGTTAGTGTAGTGTGGGTTTAACGTTGGATATTAGCCCACGATTCTGCGATGGCAGCCGAGCGGTGCAGACGCGTGCCTATTCTATCAAGCTCCAAACTCCACCCCCGAACTTCTAGAATCTAAATATTTTGTATAATTGTTTACAATCAAATTCCTTACCAGTGTCAGATGTCTTCCCCCCACACTACTCGATATGGTTCCTATTACGTTCCGTGGATCCAAATGACTCCTGAGACTGCATTTTGTTGAAACATGACGTTCTATACTGCATCCTGCGATTGATCTTCAATTTGTATACACCATCGCCCATTTTGACCCCCTTCTGTTGTCCTGCAAGGAGAAAAAACACCTAGGAGGTGTGAGACCTACCATTAGGTGACATTCGCCTAACAAAACCCCGTCCTTCTATAGCCTCTCTCCAGGGAATCTACTGCACTGGTGAGACAAACGCCTACTGGGGACCTGCTATTACTTAACCTTATTATAAATCCCTTCTCCCATTATTAACTAGGGCCTCAACAACTTCACATGGGAAAACCCTCTTTACTGTACCTCCTGCCCACAGATTCGCTCCTTTCGTAACCCTGGGCCAAAAAAGACTTCGATTCATAATTATGAAGCCCCACTATCTCTGCTCCTAGTCATTAACCAATATTATATCCATGTACAAATGTGGTCCCCAGACCAACAGACCTTAGCTTATAGATTAGTCACCTAGGGGGATGTATCAAAAGCTTTGCAAAATCCAAGTATAACTACATCTACTGCTATGCCAGAGTTAAATTTCTTCTTAATCCTCATAGAAGCTAAGCAAGTTTAGTTTGACAAGATCTATTCCTCCAAAATCCATGCTGGTTACTACTATAATGTCAGTCCTTATATATAATATATTCCTTTTTAAACTTCCAGTATCTTCCCCACCACTGATGTTAAACTTAGGCCTGTTATTACCTTAGCGTGAACAACTACCCTTTTTGAATATTGGAATAACACCAGCCTTTTTTTCAATTAGAGGCCCCAACATCGGACAGGAGGGAATCTGCAAAAATAAGAAACAAATGGCCTAGATAAAAAATGAACTTAGCTCCCTAAGTACCCGAGGATGTATTTTTCGGTCCAGGAGATTTATATACTTAATCTTATTTATGTCTTTCTGTACCATATCCTCGGTTTATCCAAAGTGCACTTAAATCTTTTATACCATTTTGCTAATAACTCAGATATCTGTACTTGGCTTCTATAGTGTATACAGAAGAAAAAAATATTCAAGACATTGCTTTTATTTGCCATCCCCCGTAACTAACTTATCCCATTAAATAATGGTGCCACATTTTCAGTCCTCATCTTCATACGGTTAATATACTTAAAACATTTTTAGGCTTGTAGGCTTTGTTCAGCTATCCTAACTTTAAGCTAGTATGATTGCTTTCTTACACTCCTTACAGTTTTTATAATCCCTGAAGGCCCTCTTCGTTCCCTCTGATTTAAAGGTTTTAAATCCTTTTCTTCCTTTTATTTGCCTTTTACATCAGAATTCAGCCACATGGGCGGGATTTCTTTTTTTTACATTTATTTCCAAGGTTAAATTTAGAGTGAAGTGGATTAAAATCTCCTAAACACAGTCACTTCTGTTCAGTACCTTTACTGATAATAGATTATCTCAGTTGGACATTCTGAAAGAGCTACTTTTAACTTTAAAATTTACCTTCCCGAAATTAAGGTCTTTGTTAACCAGCGCACTTTCTCTTCGAAAACATAACTCCAAACGACACTATTTCATGTCACCATCCCTAAGCCTCTAGTTACCTTTATAATCTTAATGTGCTCCATGATGTTAAATATACCGATCCAACAGAGTTGCTTTTCTAGTGGAACTTCAACCACCGTAAGAGAAAATTATCCTGCAGCAAATTCAGGAAACTCATCGCCTTTTTTCTGTGTTGGCAGTTCCACTAACCAATCAATTCCGGGTAATTAAGCCCTCCATAATGAGCACACTCCCCAACTTGCAGCCCTTGCCAATTGATAGAAGTGACTCACTTCCTCCCTGCTAGCATTTGGTGGTATTAGCAGACACCAACATTGACATTACCCCCTTCCTGTTGCATAATTCCACCCATATTGCATCCGCTTTAACCTCCAATCGCAGTTATCTCTTCTTTTAAATTTGGCTTTAATTCTTTTTTAACATATACACAACTCCCCCCCTTTCCTTTTTTTCTGTCCTGCCTAAACAATGCGTATCCTTCTAAATTTACAGCCCATCGTAGAAAGCAGTTCAAACCACGTTGCTATACCTTATCATCATACTTTTCATTCAATGCCATATCTCCAATTACTATTTTGTCAGCCAGGCTTTCGCATTTGCAACATACATTTTAGATTATGATCCTGTAATTATGCATACACTTTAATACATATGCCTCCCTACCCCCTATCCTAGCCCCACCCCCCTTCCCCACCATGCCTATCTACACCCTAATTTCCCCTGGGCTATATCCCCAGTGAGACTGTCATACACCTCCCCCCAAACCAAACCTAGTTTAAAAATATCTCCAACCCACTAGCCACTTCTCCCCTAAAACAGCTGCACCGCCATCTGTGAGGGCAACCCACACCTACTAAAGAGCCTGTAGCGACACAAAGTCTGTCAAGTTCTCTATAAACACAAGCCCTTCTTCCTTACACACCTCTTAGTCACGCATAATGTCTCAAACCACGTCTCCCTAGCGTAGCACATGGCTGCGGTAATTTCTGAAAGCATACCGGAGGTCCGGGCCCCAAGGATACTCTTTCAGGCTCATTACCCACACACGCAAACGCAAAAATAGCGCCAGGAGCAAAACTAAAACTGGTATTCAATAAAGCAGTTAGCGAACGATATTGAATTGATGTTTCTTTGACGCAATATTGCGCTGTGTTTTATTTGCGTGCGCATGATTGTCCACGTAATTTGCGGGACTAGCTGTTTGGATTGGGATTGATGAACACTATACAGGTGTCAGACGGATCACTCACCCTGGTTATATCAATCGCATTAGGCTGTATTGTTGGCGATAAAAGTATGCATGCTTCTTTTGTGCTGGGTTTGCACAAGCGCTATTTGGCTGCAGCTGCAAATTTTTGTTAAACGCAAAGCAAGTGTCTCAAATGCCATCGATATGGGCATGCTTTCGCAATTTTTTAAAGGAAAAAAAACATTGAAATTGCTGGGCCTAGTCAACAGCAAGTCATTTTTCTTCATTTGTTAATTAAGCAGCAGCCAAACCACATTGAGCGAAATTGAGGGAACAGTCCAGCTCCCAGGCATGTCCCAATTGCATCCTACGTGATACCTTCTAAAAAGAGACAGGGAAGGAAAAGTTTCAACTCAATGAACTGGAGGTGGTTAACCCAAGAAGTAGTAATTCTATATATGATTCTGGGTATGTTTGTCATTTTAATTTGTAATACCTTGTCTTCTTGTAGCTGTATTGATGGTATTTTGGATGTAGGCACAGATGGATTAGGAACAAATTAAGGGAGGCGTTCATGTTCTGTAGTTCTGTACATGTGAATGTATTTTCACTGGTGTATGTAGTAGCTACAAGCAATGTGCAAAGTGATCTACTTTATCATGTCTGTTGCTATTTAGCTATTTCACTTACAGTGTGTTTAAGAATATGTCTGACTGTGACAGCATTGCATTTAAATTAAAGGGTAGGTATATTAAGAATGTACAAAACTCCAAATGTGAAGGGACAGTAAGGATGAGGCCACATGCAACGCACAGGAATCGCGCACAAAACCGCGAGGTTATCGACGCGATGTTCTGCGCGATTCTTGCGCGTTTCGCGCTCGGTTTGCGCATGCGTTTCGCCTTTTCGCGTTATGGACAACGCATGCGTTAACGCACCAAAAATGGTGAACGCATGCCTTACCAAAACAGCGAACGGACGAGCAATCGCAGCGCATCGAGAAATCGTGGGAATTTTTGCGTCCTGCGATTTCCATTTTAGCGAAAAACACGCTAGTGGCCTAGCCCTAAGGTAGGATTGATTGTTCACACTTCAAAGTTTGTATTGTTGAGAGTTCCAGCATGTACATTTATAGTTTAGAAGTTTCAGAATGGCGAAAGCAGTGTTATTTTGGCTGCTGCTACTCCCGTACAAAATAGTAACGTGGAATTGTCAATCCTACATCCATGTATTTGTGGATTTTCTGCTTTACAAACCACCTCCTAACCTACGTAAAATGTCCCTAATAATTAGTGACTGTGCACGCCAGTCTTTAAGCAACAAAAGGGATTAGTCAACACAACGTGTAACTTTTGTGTCACAACACCTTTATCAGACTCCTCATCTATCTATGTATGTAACTACACATTTTCTACCTTAATGAATCTTTTAGTAAATCTAACTATGGTGTGTAGCTGTCGTATGTTGTGTAGTGGCTACATAATATCCACTATTTTCTTGGTTTCATCCATGATTGTCATTTTGTGGAAAATGGATGAATCAAGGATCAAAGTTGTCCCAAAACAGCCATTGTGGTGTTCGTCCATACACTGTATGCAGTAGCAGTGTTTGAAGGTAATTTTTCAGCACAACAATACATTCCTTGCTAATGAAGGGCATACTGTTATTTGGAGGAATGCTTTTCAGGTCTGTACTCATCTTTAGTAGTATGTGTCCAATGCTTGTTTTTTACATGTATTTCTTATCTTTCTAGTTTGGCAACGTGTATAATTTGGATCTGAGACTGACCACAATGTATTCATGGTATGAATGGGTTTTGGTCACCGAATCTCATGTGTGTATGTGTATGTTTGGGGGTCATTGTGTCATCTGGCAAGTGGTTGCCTAAGGACCCCTGACCTGAATGCATACAACATGTGATATCACTGTAAATGCTATTTGTCACACATATGAATGGTTCTCATGGCTAATTAAATAGTATATGGGTTCACAATATGTTTTAATTATAATAGCACCCCTCTTTGCTTTAATTGATTTTTGATCTACAGGTTTGTCTTAATTTTTGTTTTTCTACTAGATTAGCAAAGATTACAGACGTCTTTTTTGGAACTTATCCAAAAAACTCCAATTGCAGCTGAAAATAAAATTATGGAGTGAAATCCAGGATAAAGTCAATGCGTTGTGGGGTGAACTACCAAAGTGTTGATGATTTAAAAAAAAGGTGGGCACGACACACGCAGAAGAACAAAGGAGAAAATGCTGCAAATTTGAAAGAAGTAAAAGAAAACTGGGGGAGGTCCCACCCCAACTTGAAGAATTTGTCAGGAAGAACAAATGGTGTTAGAACTATTGACCAGGCCTCAATTGGGGGGATATTCACAATGGATACTTCACTCTATGAAGTTGGTAAAAAGACAGTTGCATGTGAAGAGGTAGATTGCATTCTTAAATATTGTCTGTGTAGGATGTTTAGACTTAAATTGTATCAAACCGCGTTAATTCAATGTTGTGTGCCTCTATAGATACCCAAAGCACATCAAATCTAGGAATGTCTCAATCCAGAAGTGATTTGTAAGGACATGTTATTTTTTAAGCAAAACAAATATCCCTTCAGTGTAAGCCACACAAATGATGTGACTAAACCAAGGAAGCAAATGTAGGACTTAATGCATGGAAGTGTTTTTTTGTTGGTTTAATGATGGCAACGGACTTGAAATCAAACATTGTATTACATTGTCTGTAACACTTATTTTACACAATATTTAATTTTGTAATATTTTCTTCCTCTAGATTTATGTCAAGTGTGTCAGCTGAACCCACCAGCCAGATTGGATGAAACTTTGGAGAATGATGAGCAATTAGAGAGGAATTCTGAAGCACCTGCAGATCCACTGTCAGCTCTTTCTCTGATTTTCTAACAAATGCCTATTTAATGTCTCAAATGACTGAAAACATTTGTCAAACTGTCCGTGAGTCAATTACCAATGATGTGGTTGGTGCAATTAATTGAATGAAGGAAGTTCTATCTAGGGATCTTCAAAATTAACCATGCGTTACTTGCTGTTTCTGATCAAAAAAAGGATCAATGTGATATTGCATACAAGTGTTTCATGATAACTTTCAAGCATACAATCGCAACCTTCAAAGGAGGAGGCTTGCTCTAGTGCCTCAAAAAAGGCCTACAGGAGTATGTTAAGGAAGCCATAAATGACCTTGGTAGGTGTTGTTAAAAATGTATTATTTGAAAACATTAGTTTTGCCCAGGTATTTTATTATTGGTTTGTTTTGGAACATCTTTGGACCAATGTTCTTGGATTTCCTTGCTTCCTCTAGATGGGATACACCAACAGATCAGATCTCGATCTCTGTTCATTTGAAGATAAGGACAGTGCTGAGCCTTCTCCCTATGTAAAACCTAGATATTGTTGTGCATGAAGTATATGGAAAGCATAAGGGGAATGCTGGGACTACACATTGCCTTGAACAAACTCCCTGCACTTGAATCCAAGCCTTACGAAATGTCCTTGTGCTTGTTTACACATGTTCTAAAATCTTTTACTCTGCTATGTTGTCTTCCTGCACCTTTAAAGTATAACGGATTTTGCTTGTGGCAAATGTGCAATCAGGATCATTCTCATCTGCTTACTCAGCTTTAGACATGGGAGAAGACTCTGGACTGTAAGTAGTCACACTTGTTAGAAAATAACAGAATGTTGGACATTCGTCTGTCATATTCTAACAAATTGGCAAGTGTATACACACGCTTTAGTCATTAATATTTTGTGCCTGATTTACAAATTATGTATGAAAGTGGTTAATCATTGTGACAAAAACAAAGTTGGTGACAACGCTGTTTTAATTTTGGATTATATGTCAAATCATTAAAAATATATTTTTTGGCTAATGTTTTGTGGACAATCACTATTGTATGGATGTTTTGAATGTGCTATGTCAATGTATGTAGTGTTGGATATTTTTTGAACGAAATTCATATGTTGATTAGTTGTGTGGAGCTAGGTACATGTTTATCCTAGTAAAGTTGGAGTACTACCACAGAATTAAGCTGTGTCTCCCAAACCTCCACTTAGCTTCAAATGTTATCTTTACTGTTATTTCTTGGTCACTGACACCCATTTACCTTTACATTCTCCAATGTTTTAACATACTGTTTGTATTTCTTTTTGGTCATAAAATAATCAAACATAGGAGCATATTTGTCCACATAGTCAACACTTAAGTCCACCAACACAAACCAAATCGGAATTATCAAGTACTCCACAAAATTTTCTCCAGAGGTTCTTATGTTTCTAAGCTGCTGTAGTGCTACTTACCATCCTTTCTTATTTTTAGTCGTCTTCCATGCGCTAAAAAAAGAGAAGCTTCCAGATGGCAGTTTCACTGTGCTTGTCTTTTGGAGATGTATTGATGGAAAACTTTTTTGGGGGGGAATAACTTTCTATTGGGAATTGTTTTGAGGGCTTTGCTTTTTGCAAACACAAAATAGATGGGTTTCAGTGTACCAGAACTGCATTCAAAGGGATTTTCCATTATATCGGAGGAGGACTCATCTGACACTGGGAACCTCCCCTGGTCTTTATTGTTGGTGTAGTGAAGGAAGTCAACTTGCAATTATCACTGTTTGCAAAACACTTTCTGCTTAAATAAACCAGTGGTATAATGAACATCCGCTTACTGTAGATTTTCTAGGATTAAAGAGAATCTATCACAAAGCACGGCTATGGATGAGATGTTTTTAAGTAGTCAAATAGTGGAACTTTTATCAAAACAATCATTGTGAAGTTAAATTTAACCATATCCTGATTGTTAGTGTACAAAAGCACATGTACACAATAGAATCATTTTATTATAAATCTGATAGTGTTTTGTGTTTTGATAGTTAAAGACGTGATAAAGTGAAAGTTACAGATCAATTAAGTGATGCACTTTATTCTGTGGGATGTATTGAGCTTTGCCTCTAGTAAAATATTTCTAATAGCATTTCCAACACTGTCCTTCATTAGCGGCATCATTTCCTAAGAAATGTTTATCTGAGAGCTGTGATTATAGGCATTTAACAGTAACAATGTTACAACTGTAACCAATTCCAGGGGAATCATTGCGGGGTCCGGGAGACAAGAGTGCTCCACATTTCTCTTTACTAAAACATATATAAGGCCCACTCCTCGACCAAAACCAAAGGTGGATGAAATACTGATTGTGTCTCCATTCCATGGATTTAGTGGGTTCCAGGCTTTCCCACTTCTGCTACTGTTTGTCTGGACAATCTCACCCTACAATTACCATATGCTGTTGCCTTTCTTTCCACATACCCTGCTAGGCAATCCCTCCAATTATTCACACTGTTAACCTGAGAATAAAAACACTAAATATACTCAATGACAGTTATTAAGTTATTTCCTCACCAACCTCTCAGCATAGTTATATCCCACTCAGGGGCCTTTCTTTTCCGCATACCTCCTTTCCTAAAACTCAAGCTGCCAATTCCCCTTGCCCTGTCAGTACATTACCTGATTCCATTTTACTCACTGTGTGACTTTCACTCTCATCTTAACCCCTATGATGTAGGAAGATGTTGAATGATCCACATTACAATGCACAGTGTCTGGTGGTGCAGAGATTATTTTTAGGCTAAAGTTGAAAAATATGAAAGGGGGGTGAAGTGAAGTAAACTGTGAACCTCATGTTCAAATACAATGTACCGTATATACTCGAGTATAAACCGAGTTTTTCAGGCTGTAAAATCAGCCTGAAATCAGACTCGGTTATACTCGGTCACTCACCACATGAAGATCAGCGTCCTCTCCATTCCGGCAGCAGCGTCCTCTCCATTCCGGCAGCCGCACGATCAGTCCATGTACTGGGCGCGGCCGACGTCACTGCCTGACGCCAAGCCCAGAGCCCATTAGTGACGTCAGCCGCGCGCCAGTACATGGACTGATCGTGCGGCTGCCGGAATGGAGAGAATGCTGCTGCCGGAATGGAGAGGACGCTGCTGGCCGGAATGGAGGAGGACCTTACCAGCACACAGTCCCAGGAATCCCTTGGATTTAGGAGAGCCCACAGATCCGGATAAAGAGCCCACAGGTACAAACTGAAATGGGTGGGAGGTGAGGGTGGCATCAAGATGTTTTGGAAATTACAACTCCCAGCATGCTTATTAGCTGGAGTAGTAGTTTCCAACATCTTGAATGCCAAGTGAGGGTGGCATTCAAGATGTTGGAACAACAACTCCCAGCTATAAAGCATGCTGGGAGTTGTAGTTTCCAAACATCTTGAATGCCACCCTCACTTGGCGTTCAAGATGTTGGAACTACAACTCCCAGCAATAAAGCATGTTGGAGGTTTGTAGTTTCCAAAACATCTTGAATGCCAAGTGAGGGTGGCATTCAAGATGTTTGGAACTACAACTCCCAGCATGCTTATTAGCTGGGGTTGTAGTTTCCAAATCTGAATGCCAAGTTTTACCCTCGGTTTATACTCGAGGTCAACAACTTTTATTAGATTTTTAGGTGAAATTGGGTACCTCGGTTTAATACTCGGGTCGGTTATACTCAGTATATTCGGTAATGCATCTGTATGTAGTGCATTTGTTATTAGTGTACGCTTTCAAGGGTCAGGTGGCTGATTACTGAAACTCTAAGGGTCATTATGAAAGACCTTAGAATTATGTCTAAGTTCAGTATCTTATACTCTAGTAAAAAGCACAAAAACATAGGGTGGACACCCTTTTACCTTTAACATCCAACACATGTATGCAAGTTATATGCTGCTGTTGTTATATGTGCTGTTAGTTATATGCTGCTGTTGTTCTATGTGCGTTAGTTTAGCTGCTTGTTAGTCTCTGATGTGTGAGTTCTATGTGCTGGTTAGTTCTAATGCTGCTGTTAGTTCATGCGTAGTCTATGCGTAGTGTGCTTAATAGTCACTGACCAAAATAGAGGCTGGATGGCTATATTGAAAATGAAGCATGCTTCATGGCAAACAGAAAAACACTAGTTTCTGTTACGTTTAATAGTTTGTTAAAGTAAAGGGTGTCTATTGTCTTACACCACTTGTAACCTCAAGATATTTGATTGTAGGACACTCCATAAGTGCACTGCTTGAAAAAAAACAATAATGGTTATGCACAGCCATCTTACAGTGTTTTTTTGGGTGTCACTACATATTTACTGATGTCCAACCCTGCCCACATTCTCCATTAAAAGGCATTGCACAGTAGCTTGGACAAGATTCATTGTTTCAAAAGTGCAACTGCAGTCAATGCTGTTTTCATTTTTGCAGGAACTGACATTTCAATCCACGTCAACTCAAAACAGAAGTGAAGAGTATTGGCAGCCTACATACAGAGTATATCACTGTCTGTCCAGCTATCTAGATCAGTCTTTTCATTTCTGTCTGTCCAGTCTATATGTGTAGATTGTTACTTTTCTGTGTGTCTTATCACATTTTGATATGTCAGATAGATAGCCAGTAATAAGATAGCTAGATAGAGAACGACAGAGAGGGTGGATAGTAGAGCTACATGAGAGAGAGAGGGGTGGGGGGAGGAGAGAGAGGAGAGAGACAAACCACACACACAGAGATAGATAGATACATTGAAAAAAGGAAAGAGAGAGAGAGATGTTGCCTGCTTACCCGTCACATATCCTGTAATACAATTGCTGGGTTGCTGTCATGGGAAATTATGTATAGATATATCTCGAAAGCACTGTGGCATGACCCCTTTCCTGTGGTACTCCACTTCATACTGCCAAACAGTTTTTAAAACTTTGTCAAATTCTTTCACAGAAAAGGGGCATTCGGTTTTACTTGGATCTTAAACTTACACTGCACAATCAGAACAACAAAACAACAAACAGTCTGGTGAGGCTTCCGGTTCCGGCGCGGCGATGTAGTGGCCGCATCTCCTGGATCCTCCGCGCTGCCTCCCCGATTAAAACGGCAAACAATAGCACACCCGCTGTTTCGGGACACCCACAAATGGCACTACAAACTCTCACCATATGGAGAGGTACCTGAAAGCCAAAAGGGGACACCCACCTATGAAACAGGACAAGTCAAAAGAAACGCCGACCAGGCCCGCGACCCGAAATGGCGCCCAAAGACCCGGAACAAACGACAGAGAAAAACACGACGACCCAGCCAGTACTCCCTCGCGAGAACCGCAGACACCGACCACACAGGCTCCAAGCTGGCCCTGAAGTCGCCAATCTACTTAGACGAATTCACCTAAAACCATAAACAGATCAGTCGACAAAATAATCCGCACTCTCCAACGGAACTGAACTCCACTCGACCGACGGACGAAGCCGAGCGCAGAATCCTGACCCTGGAAGAGGACATGGACAAATCGGCGGCCATAATAACAGAACTCCAACAAAAACAAATTATACTAATCGACAAATCGACGATCTCGAGAACCGATCACGAGAAGAGAAACAATCTGCGATTCCTCGCCTCCGGAATCCTACTCACCAGCAATGCTCCAGGACTTCTGCGCTCGCCACATAACCAAAGGTCTGACCTCACTAACACCATTATAGTGGAAAAGAGCACATAGGGGGCCCTCAACGCAAGCCCACGGAGCACCACGGCCTGTAATTGCCAAATTCTAAACTACGCCGACAAAGCAGCAATCCTACGGGCTACCGACAAAAACCCGCGGCTACAAATCGAAGGACACAAATCCTAATCTTCGCAGACTATCAGCAGAGGTCAGCCGCAGAGGACGCGACTTCGCCAAAGTGTGCACCATTCTCCCACAAAACAAGACAAGATTCACCCTTCATATCCCGCAATCCTCCTACTCGAGATGCCAACGGAAAAGATATATCCCTTCAAACACCCAAGAAGCGATGTCTATATCGAGAATCATCAGAAATCCCCCCACTTCCGATGCCATCAACTCCAAACCAAGTCCCAACCGAACCACTTCACCCCATCAAGGACACACCCCCAGACGCCCCCACCATGAGAAATTCCCGGAAAACCCAGACCCCTCATGAGGAAGTAAGCCCCGGAGATCCGGGGAATCCTAAACAAAAAAAAAAAAAAAAAAAAAAAAAAACCCTGCTCGCGAAAAAGTGAAGCCTCAGCGCGATATAAAACGCCCTAAGATAACTGTTTCCCCCAATAACCCCATACTAGGAAGATCAGAGGTCAAACGTCCAACAAACATCTTCTTCATTCTACCCCAATCCCCACCCCCACCCATGTTAACTACCCAATTTTCGCAAAAGAAACCAACAAGTTCTTCAATGCCATAAATGTTTTAGATACCTTGAATGTTTCAAATGTTTCAAATGCTTTAAATGTTTTGAATGTTTCCAATGTCTTAAATGTTCTAGGGATATGGAATGTACGAAATGTTTTAAATTTAAATGCTTTAACCATGCTCCATGTCTCACCAACAACACAGGTCCGTGGCTGTCAGCTCATCGCCTCTCCCGCCGTGCCATCCAACTCAACACACTTTCTGCGAAGAGGTAGGCACAATCTCCCCAATAGTCCCCAAGTCAAACACTACTGCCCTACACTCACCAATACAACCAATCGTCCTTTTTGCCAGGAAGAACCAACTCTCCCCACACCCCGAGGTGTATCCCTACATGCAGACCGACAATGTCTTATCGACAGTGCCCAATAATACCACAATACGCCATAAAACAATCTATATATGCAAATGTATAATTTAATGGGACGACACTGTACCCAAGGGACCCACCCGTGGTGGGGGGTAAAAACATTCCACTCAATTGACCCACCCCCCCCGCACGAGATACTGACCTTCCAAGTATCCAACCCCATTGAATCTTATCCCCACAAAACAAAAAAAAAACAACTACTCCAACTCACTTTCACCAGTATTGGAATTGTGACCCCCCCCCACCGCGGGAGCACCCCCGCCTCTTTTCTTCACCTTTCACCGATAACTACACCGCCGCAATGGTATACATACAAAACGAAAATGCTCTCAATATAAACATATGGACTACTCCAAGACAGTGTCGTCCCCCGATATGTCACCCATGAGGAGGGAAACGATACCTAATAAATTGACCCCCAAACCCCCCGCTGGATGGTTTAACCTCACCACAATCTATGCACAGAACTCCACATCCTATACAAATGAAAATACAACACCCACCTGACCCCCCAACCCAACTTAACCATGAAATCAACGGTTTCCCTCCTCATCGGACAAGTTCTCTTTAGCTAATGTATGTTGAAACATAAATGTATATATGTACACGATGTATAGCTAAACTAATATGAAATTAAGATTTGTCACATGGAACGTGAGGGGCCTTAACTCCCCCCACAAAAGACACATGGTACTCCGCCACCTAAACAAACTCCATGCCGACGTAGCCCTGCTCCAGGAAACCCACCTGAAACAGCAAGATATTCCTCGCATGTTAAAACAATGGGTCGGCAGAGCAATCGGCTCTCCTTCATTGGGGAATAGCGCAGGAACACTAATACTATTCCACAAATCCTTTCCCTTCCAGATAACCCAAGTATTAGCAGACGAACTGGGCAGACATATCCAGTGCTCCTTCACCACCCCCGAAAAAACCTACACAATTCATAATGTTTACGCACCCAATAGCTCACAAAAAACATTCTTCGATACCCTCACTAAAACTATCACAACCCGCCCCAATCAGAACCAAATACTATTCGGGGACATGAACATAGCTATGCACCCACTGGAAGATAGACAAACATCCCACACTAGGGGAAACAATGATACCACCCCACACTCCCTAAATAACCCTCTAACAACCATGGCCAGGGCCCTCGACTTGGTGGATAGCTGGAGATTCCACAATCCAACCGAAAGAGAATACACACATGTTGCATCTGCATACCAAACCCTTTCGCGACTGGACTACGCTCTGGTGGAGTCGACCCTCCTGTCTCAGATAACCCATGTATCAATTGAGGATATAGTCATATCCGACCACGCTCCCGTAATCATGGACATCAACATAAACACAAATGCCAACAACTCACTGCCACCCCCTTGGAGATTCCCTGCATACCTCACAGACAACAACCACTGCCACCCCCTTGGAGATTCCCTGCATACCTCACAGACAACAACTTTCACAACTTACTAAAACTATGGTGGAACGAGTACCAGACAGAACACCCCAATCAATAGCACAAACATTTGCATCCTACTACACCACATTATACACAGACCAACCCCCAACCACCACCCCTCAAATAGACTGGCTCACGACCACCAGGCTTCCCACTATAACCAAAGATCAACTGGAATCACTCAACCGCCCAATTACACCACTAGAACTCCAAAACACAATTAAAACACTCCCAAACGGAAAAGCACCAGGGCCTGACGGCTTCTCAGCAGAATACTAAAATCCTATCCGATCAAATCACAGACCCTTTAATAAAATTATACAACAATATCATACACAACAATCCCTTTACTACTCAGACACAAAGACATCCGCAAACTCCATACTGCTTTTACCACATTTTTATTGGCCGGGAGAAAGTCCAGAATCTCACTAGCAAAACTACAACTCCCAAGAATTACCGGGGGATTGGCACTCCCCAACATACGAACATACAATCTGGCGGCAATGACTAGACACATCAGGGACTGGTTGGCCGACACCACATACTTTACAAACACCAAGTTAGAACAACAACTAGCATACCCATGGTCCCTAACAAATATTCTCTACTGTAACCCAAAGCACCTACCCCAACCAATCAAATCATACATAACACTTAAAGACACAATAGTTACCTGGCAAGAACTCCGGAAAAAATCCAAGGCCCCAAAACATATAGCCCTCAACATGTCACTCACCCAACACCCAGACTTTCCACAAAGTTCAACAACACAGGGATATGAAATATGGGCCCGGAAAGGAATATTGCACCTCAATAAACTAGTCCACAAAACAGAAAAAAGATTTCTAACCTTTGCTGAACTTAGAAATAAATACGATATACCCACCAACTCCTTCCTACTATATGCCCAGGTAATGTCCTATTGTAGGAAACAGCTGGCCAACATCTCAGACCTATTCAAAACAACCCCTATTGAAACCATTCTAGTAGCTTCAGACACCAAATTTTCCCTCTCAAAGATCCACTCCATCCTCAAAGAGTGGTACCTCACACCACTAGAAAACACCAACCTCAAAAAATGGGAAACAGACTTCCAAACTACGGACATTATCCCTAAAATACTGGAGGGCCAAGCAGCAATAAAAAAGTCCACAATCAACGAACGATGGAGAGAAACCCAATTCAAAATAATCCATCGGGCGTATGTCCCACTAAATGCCCACTACCTCAGACATACAGATCCCAAAATACCCAAGGGACTTTGTCCTAAGTGCGGATCCCCCAACCCGAACCTTCCCCACAGCCTATGGTACTGCCCAAACATACAAAACTTCTGGGACCAGACCTGTCAATATATGTCTTGGGAAAATATATAGGGCTTAAAGCCACAAATTAAAATAATAGTGTGTGTTATCTGTATTGACGGTTATTGTTCAACAAATATATATAAAGGAACAATCACACACAAATATAAGCACTTATGGTATAGTTTTCGATCAAGTTTTCACGTACCAGTCTCCCTTCACCCTCCTCACTATTGCTCAGAGAGTTGCCCTGATTAAATGGAGCTGCAATGCATTTCTATATACTAGTTGACTGGGTAAGCATGCACCTAAATTTATAGTGCACATGCATGTGTTTTTTTAGGTAGTGTACATGTTAAATTGCTTATAACATATGTAACCCAAATGTTATATATTTTTTGCTTTTGTAGGTGAAAAAAAGTCCAAGAAGGTAAGATATGGACTTGTATGTTATGGGAATGTAGTTATAGCTGTCATTAACAGAGTGTAACGTTGCCTTCAAGCCTGTCCACACACTGTAAATGCAGTATACATGCTTCATATTGTCATTGGCATGACTATTCACATTTTGTCCCACCTGAAAGATATGTTTTCAATTTTGTGTATATTCACACCAAGAAAATGTATGTTTGTACATGAATCCACATGGTACACACACACAGAAAATGTATGTTTGTACATGAATCCACATGGTACACACACACATAATTTTCTCAAATGGAACCTTATTGACATAACAGTGATATATAATGTGAAAAACATGATAGAGTCTGAACAATGTAAGAATAACTACATGTAACTAACGTTTCAGGTTTGGTGACAGAGAGTGACCATGATGATATTGAGGAATACCATGAACCTGACCAATTGAAATCTGATGGTAAATATCTTAGCATTATAATAATTTAACCAATATTGAAGCTGTATGTCCACAACCAATGTAAATGTTGTAAACTTCCACAAAGAAACACAGAAAAACCTACAAAGTACCCCTCATCAAGGGAAACATGGAGTTGCATGCTTTTAGAGGGGAACTGTGGTCTCCAAACAAGTTTAAATCAAAGGCCAGTTTCCTACCTTTAAAACGAGCCATCAACCACCTCACTACGTGCTCCACAGCCCAAGATATAAAAAAATTACTGACCAGAAAGTTAATGGGTGGGAGATGGACATGTGACATTTCTAGGACTTCTCCTGCACAGTGCCCCTGGTGAGCACAGCCTCAGACTCCCTCAGTGTGTGAGGGAGACAGGAAGTCCCTCCTCCTCTCTGCTGTGTGGTCCTGACAGTGATTTAAAGGGCATGTCCACCCCAAATATATCATTTAACCCACTACAGTCCCCACTGTCACTACTGTCCTAAAATCCTTACCTTACATCCATGCTCCAAATGTTTGGCATGTAATTTCCCTCCCAAGTGACAAAAATGCCCATCAGGAGCCTAGCAGAGTCCATATAGGACACTGACTCCTGTCTCTCTTTGGGGAAAATTTGGCCATCCGCAATGCAGCCCTCTACCACCAGTTTTGCTCTCCCTCCCCCTAGTATAAATCGCTACTTACCTTCCCTCTCTCCCCCGGGATTCTTAGCAGCTGCCAGCCGCTTCCGTAATTGCCTGTCTCTCCAATCAGGGACGCTGCTGGCGGTCCAGCCCCCTGCTTGCGGCGGAGGATAGAGGGAAGGTAAGTAATGATCGGGGGGAGTATCCAAACATTGTATTATGGCGGCTGGGGGAGGGAGGTCTACAATAGATCCATCAATTTTTCGAGGGGTGGGCATGGCCTTTAAAAACATCAGATGATTGTGAATCCCTGAGATGTCACCTTAGATACCATAAAGGTAGACATGCGAAAGTGACAATGAGCAGAAACGTTTTTCCGCTTGTTCGCAATGGGCTCGGGCCTAGATTAGCTAATGTGCATAACCAGCTTACAATGATGTACACACAGTACCAAGAAATCACCAATCCCATCTGATACAACGGTATGAGGGTTGGTTCTTACTGTGTGTGATACCCATCATATACACATCATAAACACATCATAAACACATCATATACACAGCATATACAATAAATTGGCCACAATACTTTTTATTAGGTTGCAAGATAAACATGACACAAGTGATCCTACCATTACAAACATCAACAATTAGACTATACAAAGCACACTTAAACATCATGATATCCAAAATGTATTCAATAGGATGACACATGTGACATCCTATTTAAATTAACTGGATGCAGCTGTTATTTTGTCTGGATATTACCAGTGGCAGGTGTGCTATATTTGCATTATCAAAGCGTGTATATGTGTTTAATGCTTGTGAAGGTTCTCATTCATCCAGGTCATGGTATATCTGTTGTATTCAGTTAGATCAACTGGACTTGAAGTTTAGTTCTTGAAGACGTTTCGCTAGTCATCAGACTGGCTTTCTCAATTCAGAATGACTTGTACAAGAATCTGTGGCAATTATGTACCCTGGAAAATCCCAATTAGCATATCACAGCCAAGTGTTAAGGGCGTGATTGGATAGTGGCTAACAGGTGTTATAGGAAGGCCCAGAGTAAGGTGTCAAAACAGCATTGTACATGGCAGACAGTTGGTGTCGAAACCCCCCCACCCCCCCACCTCTATTTAGGCTTGGTTTCTTTATTTTCACATAAATGGCCAGACTGGGCCTTTGTAAAAAGAAGTAGAAGGAAAGAAAAGAACACGAATACCAACAGTGAAGGGAAAAAGCAAGACAGGAGGAAGAACATGGTCATCCCATATGTATCAGGGGTCTCAGAGAAATTAAGAAGAATTTTCAAAAAACACTGTATCCCTGTCTGCTTTAAACCGAACAACAACTGGTACATCCGAAAGACCCAATACCAAAACACAAGAAAAGCGACATCATATACACAGTGCAGTGCAGTGAAGAGTGACATCATATACGCAGTGCAGTGCAGTGAAGAGTGACATCATATACGCAGTGCAGTGCAGTGAAGAGTGACATCATATACGCAGTGCAGTGAAGAATGCTCTGATTTGTATGTGGGGGAGACCAAACAGCAACTGCATCAACGTATGGCCCAGCACAGAAGAGCCAATTCCTCAGGTCAGGACTCAGCCGTGTACCTGCATCTTAAGGATAAAGGACATACCTTTGAAGATTGTAATGTTAACATATTGGCAAAGGAATGTGACTGGTTCAAGAGAGGTGTTAAGGAGGCCATTTATGTGAAAATAAAGAAATCAAGCCTAAATAGAGGTGGGGGGTTCGACACCATCTGTCTGCCATGCACAGTGCTGTTTTGACACCTTACTCTGGGCGTTCCTATAACACCTCTTAGCCACTATCCAATCACGCCCTTAACACTTGGCTGTGATATGCTAATTGGGATTTTCCAGG
The DNA here is from genome assembly GCA_019447015.1 of Hymenochirus boettgeri. Taxonomy (NCBI): domain Eukaryota; kingdom Metazoa; phylum Chordata; class Amphibia; order Anura; family Pipidae; genus Hymenochirus; species Hymenochirus boettgeri. Next base: position 125,379,273 of record CM033474.1, read on the forward strand.
GTACATAATTGCCACAGAGTCTTGTACAAGTCATTCTGAATTGAGAAAGCCAGTCTGATGACTAGCGAAACGTCTTCAAGAACTAAACTTCAAGTCCGGTTGATCTAATTGAATACAACAGATATATGTGTGTATAATGTACATGAACAGTGTTAAAACAACTTCGGATTCAATAACATGTATCCACAAATAACTAAATTTAGTTTGGATGATTAATCTATCAGCCAAAAATTCAGGAACACTTTACTAAATACATAGATACACTGACATGAGGTCCTGGCCATAATAACTTACTATCTAAGCACACTTCCTTCACACATACAACCTATCTGGATTTCTTTGGGATTGTGGGAGAAACACACAAGCACAGTTGAAAACATACAAAACCCTTGCAGTTCTTTCCAAGGGTGGATTTGAACTCACGACTTTGCACTGAAAGCCAGCAAGTGCTAACCACTGAGCCAACATGCTAACCCTGAAATTTCAGCTTCTAAACATCCCCCCTTGAAGTTGAAATGTAAGATGTCTATTTTTACATTCAGCCCTACATTGAGATTTGAAATGCACATACAATGTAATTCCAAGATGTGTGCAAATTAGCACAAGTAGGACACAGAAAGGAAAGGAAAGTTAATGTCTTGAAGAGCAGTACAATCCTGCTTTATTTCAAGCGAAGATTTACAATGAACTCATCCCAGGGGGATAAATACATAGATAATTCAGTACACATATATATCAATTAGAGAAATAGAAGTGCTAGAGCTTTGCCCCAAGAGGTAAGGAGGTCCCTGCCCCGTAAATCTTTCATCTGGAATGTCATAAGATTTCCATGTAGACATTCACATTAGGACCTGCCCTGAACACGTTACAATCTAACCACATTTAGTTGCCAACCTATCGAGAGGATTGTGAGGTGAGCCACAGACACTTGAGCAAATCCTCACAAGTATAGGGAGAAATTCAAAAATACTTGCAGATATTTACAAGGTTGGAATTGAACTCAGGACTTAGACATTGAAAGGCAGCAGTGCTAACCACGGAGCCATGGTGATGCTTTATGCTCCCTCAAACAATATATGAGAGATGTAAGGCTAACAGGGATTGCTAACTGATGTTGTGTAAGGTGTGTTTAGCCTTACACTTTTCATAAGTCACTAATGGATGTGACAGTAGAAATCACAGCCAATGATGAAATCTGTGTGTACACTCATTAGCATAAATCTCCGGTCAAAATATGTACAGTATGAAGAGTTAGAATTTTGGGGGACACAGATGATGGAGAAGGACTATTTGAGAGATAACAGTTAAGCCATGTTTGAGAGCAGAATAAATAAGGAGAGAGTGCTTTTAATAAAAGGCTTGTTGGGGATGAACACGGCTTTTAAGCCAAATTACAACTTAAATAGGCCACGGTGTGTTACAACCTCTTACATTTATCATTTTACAATATGGGACATTTAGGTATGTTACATGAGGACAATGCTATATTAATGCATGTGCTGCATAAAGGACATGTATGATTGACAGACAATGACATAAAATAGATTATTATGCCTGCTTATACTTCTGTACATGTATGTAAAGGAGAGTCATTTGCCTACATTAAATTCTGATAATAAAAGTATTTACAAAGATAAATTCTATAAATTTATTACATATCTGACAAATGTTCAGTGTGTACATAAATTGTAATAGTCATAATAATTTGCGTTTTTGACCAGCCAACATGCATATTCAGTAGCTGACAATAGATCATGAAACTTGAAAAGATGCACGGACCTAATTCGCTCACAAAAATAAGTTACGATTGTAGTCCTTACTTACAAGGCTGTAGTTCCGATTTGCGTTAGTTTAAAAATCACCTTCACTATGGCGTTAACAATCCGCGTTAAATAGACGCATGACAAACGCGCAAGGTTTGGTAAATAGCTTCGCGAAAAAAATCCTTAATAGATGTAAAGCAGCGTTTTAACCACTTTAACGAACGTTTTTTGTGTTTGCGTGTGTGGGTAAATGAGGCCCTTTGTGTTCTGCCAGTCAGGAAGGAGTTAAACCACTGGAGATTTAAGCCATCAATGCCACAGGGTAAGCGGCTGAGGAAGATTGCAATTACCAACAACGTCAAGCTGCTGTTCCTGTGTACTGGAGTGGTATATTTGTGTCAAGAACTCATATACATTGTATACTAGGCCAGATTTCCCATAAGGCCACCTAGGCCATAAATAAGGCGGGTATCAGGATCTATAGGGGCGGCATGTCTAAAGTCTTCACTTTTTACTAAAATTTTAATTGCTTGCTGCAGTAATAGCAGAGAGGCAATGTATCTCCTAAATTTGGGCAAGCCAGACCCCCAAAAAGCTGAGGGATACAATGTAACAAATGGTAAACATTAAATCTGTCAAGGGTTTGTAAAAGAAACAAAAGTAACTCTTCTAACTGGTTACACTATCAATACCTAATCCAGAGAGAAGGGAAACCATGAATGGACATGCCTTGTACCTCACTGTTACAGCACTTTTGTGGGGACAGATTATTGCTAGATGGTGCTGGACAAAATGCTGCACCTTATAGTAAACCTGTTATGAGGTCCTAAACCTATATACTTTATATTATGTTTCCAACAGATAGAATGAGGCTGTGCACTCCTGATAACACACAGGTGAACTGTCATAAAAATAACAGTCTTTATTAGAATTTACACATATAAACCCCCCCCCCACGTCTAACGCATTTCGTGTAAGAATACACATTGGCACTATAAAACATCACTTCATTTAAAAGGGGTTAGACACCCACTTGATTAGCAAATTAGCATATAAACAATGGAAAGATCATAGGGCCAAAATTCCAAACACAAGGAAATGTATACAAAGCAACAAATATAACAAATATGTAAAAAGACCTAAAACCAGAGGAATGGGTAGTTTATATAATCCTATATAAACTATAGACTAAACAAAAGCCTAAAGTAAATATACGCCTGGCTCCTACGCTTAATACTACTACTAATAAAAAAATGACGTCAGAGTGGCTGCATAGGTATAGATGGCCCAAAAATTTTACAGCAAATTACAATGCAAAATGAACTTTTATTACCCTACTACATTGGGGCCAAACAAATCTAGACAGTTGTTACGCACACTACTCAAAACCACTTAAACAGTCTTTTTGGTTATGTCTGTAGAAGATGCCATTTTGACACCGAAACGTCAGATGTGTGAATAAACACCACATGTTATAAGACTGTTGTGCGCTGATGATTTGTTCTTATATGGATTCTACTACATTGGGATGTGATTCCCCATCATACCATCAGACTGTACTGAGAAAGAAGCAAAGGGGCATGGTAAATGCTACGAAAATGCTACCTGAGTGAAAATATGCCACTCGTAAAACTAGGTAGGTGTCATTTCTGGAGAGAAAAAGTATAAATCCAGCCCTGATTTTATAATATTTAGACAATACTGTAGAGGGAGACTTCATTCTTACACAGGACGTCAGACCTATTAGACATATCCTTCTCTATTCCACTTGCTCTTTGTTATATTTTTGTCCTCTTTGTATGACTTTTTAATTTGGCTTGAAAAAGTCAAATTCCTGTTCTTTCTATTTCTTCTTCATCCATTTTATTCTTCTGCTTTTTTGGACTGTATCTCCTCCCACAGTTTTTGAGCTAGAGACATGAAATTCAGTACAGATGTGTGGGGCATACAGAAGAAGTGTGCTATCTCCTAGATAAGGAATCCGTGGAAGTGTTATTTTCCCCCCCCATAGACTACAATGGTAACAATCCTCAAATGTGAATATTTCAAAACAGTTTTCTTCATGGTCATAAATACAAACGGTGATACCCCTAAACCCCCACACATACACAGGTACACCCATCTACTGACCTACCTTTCCATTCCCATGGAAGCCATACTTAAAGGGTAACTATAGTCAAAAAACTAATTTTGATCAATTATCAATGAAAGTTAGTTACCGTATATAGTCATAAATGCAAAAACACATACCCCCAACCTCATATGGGTACACACCTACTGACCTACCCTTCCATTCCTGTGGCAGCCATACTTAAAGGGTAAATAAAGTAAAAAAAACATTTTTTGATGTATCCTCAATAAAAGTTAGTTTTATGGTTGTAAACACAAAGACATACCCCCTCATCCAGACCCAGGTACACACACCTACTGATCTACTTATCCATTACTGTGGCAGCCATACTTAAAGGGTAACTAAAGTCAAAAAACTAATTTAGATTTATCCTCAATAAAAGATAGTTTTATGGTTGTAAACACAAAAAAGACATACCCCTCAACCAGACCCATGTAAACACACATACTGATCTACTTATCCATTACTGTGTGAGCCATACTTAAAGGGTAAATAAAGTTAAAAAAACCTCTTTTTGATATATCCTCAATAAAAGTTAGTTTTATGGTTGTAAACACAAAAAAGACATACCCCTCAACCAGACCCAGGTACACACACCTACTGATTTACTTATCCATTATTGTGGCAGTCATACTTAAAGGGTAACTAAAGTCAAAAAAATTAATTTTGACCAATCATCAAAAAAGTTTGTTTTTTTAACCCCCACGTGGCACAGGTACATACACCTACTGACCTACCCCTCCATTACTGTTGCAGCCCTACCTAAAGGGTAACTAAAGTCAAAAAATTATTTTGAACAATCATCAAAAAAGTTTGGTTTTTTTAACCCTTAACTCGACACAGGTACACACACCTACTGATCTACTTATCCATTACTGTGGCAGCCATACTTAAAGTGTAACTAAGATCAAAAAAACGAATTTTGACCAATCATCAAAAAGGTTTGTTTTTTAACTTCCAACCTGATCCAGGTACACACGCCTACTCACCTACCCTTCCATTTTCATGGCAGCCATATTTAAAGGGTAATTAAAGTCAACAAAACGATTTTGACTAATCATCAACAAAGTTTTTTTTTTTAACCCCCAACCTTACCCAGCTACATACTACTGACCTCCCTTCCATTACTGTGGCAGCCATACTTAAAGGGTAACTAAAGTAAAAAAAACTAATTTTGACCAATCGTCAAAAAAGTTTGTTTTTTTAACTTCCAACCTGACATGGGTACATACACCAACTGAGTTACCCATTCATTCATGTGGCAATCATATTTAAAGGGTAAGTATATTAAAAAAAAACACATTTTGACCAATTATCATCAAAAGAGTTTTTATCCCCCACCTGACACGAGTACACCACCCCAACTGACCTGCCTTTAATGTGACAGCCATTATTAAAGGGTAAGTAAAAAACAACAATGTCCTCATTATTGGCATTATTGAGTTTTAAAATCTGCAGCACAACACACACATTCCTTTCCAAAATGCAGTCTTTCAAAGCCAAATACTTAAACTTTCCCTTTCTAGTTTGCATTTTGATTTGCATTTTACAATGCTGCGTTCCCAAGTGGTGCTAGTAAATGTTCTCCACCCCCCAAACCTTATGTTTGCATATCAATCCCTACCAAAGATGCCCCTGAACTGATTACCTAATGATCCTCTTCACCAGGGGGCAACCCCCTGCTCCTGTTTCAAGCTCATTTTGAGCAAAAACAGGAGCAGAGGGCTTCTGTGCTGACAGCCACTCCATTTCCTGGTCATGTGTTTGCGTGTGTGGGTAAATGAGGCCTTTGTGTTCTGCCAGTCAGGAAGGAGTTAAACCACTGGAGATTTAGCCATCAATGCCACAGGGTAAGCCGGCTGAGGAAGATTGCAATTACCAACAACTGTCAAGCTGCTGTTCCTGGTGTACTGGAGTGGTATATTTGTGTCAAGAACTCATATACATTGTATACTAGGCCAGATTCCCATAAGGCCACTAGGCCATAAATAAGGCGGGTATCAGGATCTATAGGGGCGGCATGTCTAAAGTCTTCACTTTTTACTGACACGAGTACACACCCCAACTGACCTGCCTTTAATGTGACAGCCATTATTAAAGGGTAAGTAAAAAACAACAATGTCCTCATTATTGGCATTATTGAGTTTTAAAATCTGCAGCACAAACACACCACATCTTTCCAAATGCAGTCTTTCAAAGCCAAATACTTAAACTTCCCTTTTAGTTTGCATTTTGATATTTTACAATGCTGCGTTCCCAAGTGGTGCTAGAAATGTTTCTCCACCCCCAAACCTTATGTTTGCATTATCAATCCCTACCAAAGATGCCCTGAACTGACTTACCTAACCTGATCCCTTTCACCACGGGGCAACCCCTGCTCCTGTTTCAAGCTATTTTGAGCAAAACAAGGAGCAGAGGGCTTCTGTGCTGACAGCCACTCCATTTCCTGGTCATGGCTGTTAGGCGATTGGAACAACGTTCATCACTCACCTTAAAGGGGAACTGTTGGCTCCAAAAATGACTTGAGATAAATTGAAAGGAATTGCTCCCTATGAATTTTGCAGTTTATTTCCATTGTTTATTTTGCATAGTTTGAAGATATTACATTTTTGTGTGATATATGGCAGCAGCATCACCAGGTCCCCTGCACTTCCTGCTTCTGCTCTGAAACGGTCAGTCATCGTCCTGTGTCTCCTCCCTTTTGCAGCCCCCCTGGTCCCTCCCACTCATGGACCCCATGGTCCTCCAGTTGCAGGCAACCCATGACTCTATTATCTTCAGCCCCATGTGGCCCGCGCACTTGGGGTTGGCCTGGCCCGTCCACTTGGGGTGCTGTGGCCCTCCCCCCAATCACAGTGCCGTGCCCAGCCCACTCAGGGTGTCGTGAGGGCCACCCCACTCCCGCAGACGGTGCCGCGTGAGTTTACTCAGACCCCCCCCCCCTCTACCTTCTCTGGCAGGGCTTCACACAGAAAGCAGAGGAGGAGGGACTTCCGTTCTCCCTCACACACTGAGGGAGTTGAGGCTGTGCTCGCGGCGGCACTGTGCAGGAGAAGCCTCAGGAATGTCACATGTCAGCCTCCCACCCATTGACTTTCTGGTCAGTCATTTCGTATATCTTGGGCTGTGGAGCACGTAGAGAGGTGGTTGATTGCTCATTTTAAAGGTAGGAAACTGGCCTTTCATTTAAACTCAAATTGTTTGGAGACCACAGTTCCCCTTTAAATGACAGCCACAACCATGAAAGTAGAGCAGTTTATCAGCTGTGGAGGGTAGGTCAGTTAAGGGTTATCTTGCCAGGGATCTAGAATGCGAACATTGAGTTTGGGTGTGGTGGAGAACATTTATAAGCAAAGTTTATTGTAGGCTGGACATGCCCTTTAACATACAGGAGGTAACCAGTTTTAGTGTACATACTGTGAGAAACACCTTGTCTAGGGGAACATGAAGGAAATAGCTGGCATTAAAGTACAGAATCGTGGGCAATTATGTACCCTGGAAAATCCCATTAGCATTCCCAGCCAAGGTGTTAAGGGTTGATTGGGATAGTGGCTAAAAGGTGTTATAGGAACGCCCAGAGTAAGGTGTCAAAACAGCATTGTACATGGCAGAAAGTTGGTGTCGAACCCCCCACCTCTATTTAGGCTTGTTTCTTTATTTTCACATAATGGCTCCTTAACACCTCTTTGAACCAGTCACGTTCCTTTGTCAATATGTTAACATTACAATCTTCAAAGGTATGTCCTTTATCCTTAAGATGCAGGTACACGGCTAAGTCCTGACCTGAGGAATTGGCTCTTCTGTGGTCTCCCCCACATACAAATCAGAGCATTCTTCACTGCACTGCACTGCGTATATGATGTCGCTTTTCTTGAGTTTGGGTATTGGGTCTTTCTGATACCAATTGCTGCCTCAGTGTGTTGTTCGGTTTAAAGCAGACAAGGATACGGTGTTTTTTGAAATTTCTTCTTAATTTCTTGGAGACCCCTGCTACATATGGGATGAAGTGTCACTTCATCAAACAAGGAGGAATGGGTGAGAAACCTGTCTAACAGGACCCTGACCCAGCCGGAAATGGAAGTCCTTGCTGAGGGCTTGAATTTTGCCATCACTCCTAAAGCCATCTCTGTGGTGGATATTATAGCAGCCACAGAAGCCTCAATCCACAATAATAAGGTACCACAGAGTGAGGCAGAACAACTTCGCCTTAAGGTATCTGCAGCCATAGCCAGTGCTAAAACTCCTTTATCTAACCTGACCACACAGGAAAGAAGAGCCTTAACATCCCTCAAGAAAGATTCCAGTATCACCATTCTACCGGCAGACAAGGGAAGATGCCAGTGGTACCAACACCTCAGACTGCCATGATAAGGTGACCTGCTCCTGGCGAAACAACACATATGAGGCTTTAACAAGGGATCCCACCAGGCTTTACAAAAAAGGGTCATAGACTTACTACAACAGCTTTAAAAGGATAAAGCCATTGATAGAGCAATGTATCATCGCCTCTTCCCTGGTGAGGCACATCCATGCATATATGGACTCCCAAAGATACATAAGGAAGGGGCCCCACTAAGACCTATAGTCAGCAGCATCAACTCTGTAACATACAAGGTGGCAAAATACCTAGCCAACATCCTAGGACCATTGGTGGGAAGTTCTAAGCATCACATCTAGAACTCTCAGGATTTCACCAACAAGATTGACAATATAGTACTTGATGCAGAATAAACTATGGTGTCCTATGATGTGACATCTCTCTTCACCTGTATACCCACCAGTGAGGCTGTTGACATGGTGAGAAAATGACTAAGCCAAGACAGCACTCTTACCAGCAGAACTGATCTCAACTCAGAACAGGTGTGTTCCTTACTGGACTTGTGCCTGAATACCACCTATTTCAAATTCAGGGAAAAGTTCTATAAGCAAAATACGGGTGTATGGGATCTCCAGTTTCACCCATTGTGGCCAACCTTTACATGGAGGAGGTGGAAAAACAGGCGCTTAATACCTTTAAGGGCATAGACCCCAGCCACTGGTTCAGATATGTGGATGAGGCCTGGGTTAAAATCCACCAGAAGGAAGTACAATCTTTCACAGAACACATTCATGCGGTAGACCAAAACATCAAATTTACAAGGGAAGAGGTACAAACAACAAGCTGGCTTTCTTGGAGCTTGGTAGAAGTTAAGGAAATGGTTAAACTGTAAGTAGAGGTTTACCGAAACACAACACACACAGATCATATTTGATGTTTGACTCCCACCACCACCCTTTAGATCACAAGCTGGGTGTCATCAGTACCCTGCAACACAGAGCTGAGAACATCCCCACTAGCAGAGAGGCAAAGGCAAAAGAAATGAAACATCTCAGAGGAGCCCTTAAAACTTGTGGATATCCAGACTGGGCCTTTGTCAAAACAAGTAGTAGGAAAGAAAAGAACACGAATACCAACAATGAAGGTGAAAAACAAGACAGGAGAAAGAACATGGTCATCCCATATGTAGCAGGGGTCTCTGAGAAATTAAGAAGAATTTTCAAAAAAACACCTTATCCCTGGTTGCTTTAAACTGAACAACACACTGAGGCAGCAATTGGTACATCCGAAAGGCCCAATACCCAAATACAAGAAAAGCGACATCATATATGCAGTGCAGTGCAGTGAAGAATGCTCTGATTTGTATGTGGGGGAGACCAAACAGCAACTGCTCCAACGTATGGCCCAACACAGAAGAGCCAATTCCTCGGGTAAGGACTCAGCCGTGTACCTGCATCTTAAGGATAAAGGACATACCTTTGAAGATTGTAATGTTACATATTGGCAAAGTACGGATGGTTCAAGAGAGTGTGTAAGGAGGCCATTTATGTGAAAATAAGAAACCAAGGCTAAATAGATGGGGGGGGTTCAACTCCAACGTCTGCCATGTACAATGCTGTTTTGAACACTTACTCTGGGCATTTCCATAAACACCTCTTAGCCACTATCCAATCACCACTTAACACTTGGCTGTGATATGCTAATTGGGATTTTCCAGGGTACATAATTGCCACAGATTCTTGTATAACTCATTCTGAATTGAGAAAGCCAGTCGGATGAATAGCGAAACGTCTTCAAGAACTAAACTTCAAGTCCAGTTGATCTAACTGAATACAACAGATATCTCCTGAGAATAAGCAAAATTGACAAGAAGGGCATCCTGAGTCTCCTGAGTCTATTGGAAGTGACTAGCGTCTGCTAATGTAATAATATCAGAAACTGGGAGGAAAAGATGGTTTGTAAGTCTTCGATTTTCCCATCTTAATGATTTTGAAATAAGTGTTTAGTTTGACTAAGAAGCAGCCCGTACTATAATTAAGAAATCTGATTAAAAAGTGTAAATGTGAAATTGGGTAAGGACCACCAGCATTAGGCATAAGTGGAAGCACAGTTCCTTTAAAAGAATCAATGCCTTTAACAGTACATGTTGGTAATATGGAAATAATACAAAGGTTTCTAGTTTCAGAGATAGCCACCTTGTAGTTTGCTATGGCTGAGATCTCTACAGCCTTTTACAAGGGTGTATACAAATGATGTAGGGCTATTAGACATGACTCCTGTACACATACAAGTAAAAGCTGGAGAAGTCTTACCTCGATTAACCCAGTATCCTCTTTCTGTGGAGCAGTGGAGGAACTAAGTCACCACTAACACACCATGTTTCCGGAAAGAAGAAGAGCAAACCAGGAGAAAATCTACTTATCTGTGAGTACATAATCTAGTGCTGTAAACTAGATAATTTTGGAGGAGGATAAACCTGTGGTACCTAATCCACATATTATTCTCAATGATATTCCACAAACCACAAGTGCTATACTGTTTTAGACCTGGCTAATGCCTATTTCAGTGTACCAAAATGAGGAAAGCCAAAATTATTTGCATTCACCTTTGAGGGGATCAATTGGCATGGACAATCCATACTCCAGGGATGGTTTCTAGTGCAAGTGACTTTACTGCCGCCATGAGGATGTTTATAGAAGGAGGAGTCCAAAACATAATTCCACAGAATTTCGTCTTTACGTAGATGATATCCGCTGTGCGCCTCAAGCAAATAAAACTGTGAGGATGCTCTATATTGTGTGATATCTCGCTGACATCAACACCCGAGTTTCACAAGACAAGTACAATGGCGTTGTACACATGGACATTTTTAGGACATTGCCTAGGAATGGAACAAAGCATATTAGTGAAGATCGCAAAGAGTCATTATGAACCTTAAGGTCCCAATACGCATAAGCTACTGAGAGGGTTTATTGGATCATTATCATATTGCTGACAATGGATTCCAGGGGTTTCAGAGCTTTTAAAACCACTGTAATACAGGCCTTACAAGCCGTTTATGTGGACTGATAGATGAAAACCTCTTTCATAAAGTAAAAGAGGCCATTCACAGCACCTGCTTTGAAGCAACCAGATACCCCAAACCATTTCACCTGTATTGATGTCAAAGGAAATATTGCAATGATGGGGTAGTGGTTCAAGACGGGAAGTGGACATCATGTTGTGGCTTATAAAAGTACCTTATTGGATCCAGTTCTGCCAGGAACTCCCCATGTGCCAAGGCTGTAGCTGCAGCAGCTCTTCTGACAGAGAAAGTGTCTCCTTTTCGGCTTGGTCAGATGCTTATAGTATACACTACCATTCAGCTCAAGAAATGTTTTGGTGAAACATTTATCTTGCCAGGCTTAGCAAATATGAAGCTATCTGTTAGAATCAGCTGACATGAAGTGAAAAGATGTACACATTGAATTCAGCTACATTTCTGTCCAGAAAAACTGAACAAAAAAGAGCTGAGGAAGAACATAATTGTCTGGAACTAATGGAAGAAGAGAGCACTCAAATTTCTCCAGCAAAAGATGAACCATTTCAAAATGCTAATTTGGAATGTTCGTGGATGGATCTTGACTTTATTCAGATGGAGTGCCTGGTGCAGGATTTGCTGTAGTAACCACTAATGATGTTTTGAAAGCAGAGCGATTGCCATCTTACTTCTCAGCACAACAAGTTGAATTGATAGCGGTGATTGAAGCTTGTAAGTTAGGAGATGTAAGTCTTCGGTCCTTACCTGTGGCTGCGCTCCTGCGCATGCCGCGCGGGCATGCCCGCCGCAGTGCGGGGCACTCCATGCGCGTCCGTAGTGACGCGCTGGGGCGTGGAGTCCGGCATCCAGATCAGGCTTCTGCAGCCTCTCTTCCCAGGCGTGCGTGCGGACGCGCACGCTCCGACGCTTGATGATGACGTGGGGGGGGGGGGGGGGGTCCTTCATAAGCCTCCCACGTGGTGACTTCTTGCTGCCATTTCAGAGTAGTAGTTTTGTTCTGTTCTTCAGCTCTTTCTTTGTGGGATTTGTCTTTCTTTGTGTGATTATGTTGCCGTGTTGTGCCTGATTCTTGGCCTCAGGTCAGTGCATATCATTCCAGCTAGACACCTGTTCCAGTTCAGCCTCTGGTATCCATATCATTCCAGCCAGCACCTGTTTTCAGTTCAGCCTCTGGTATCCTATTATTCCAGTTAGCATGTTTCCAGTTCAGCCTCTGGTATCCATATCATTCCAGCTAGCACCTGTTTCAGTCCAGCCTCTGGGATCCTTATTATTCAGTCAGTACCTGTTTCCAGTTCAGTTTCTGGTATCCTTACTACTCAGTTGGTGTAACCTCAGTGCTCCTGCCTGCACTTCTACCTGTTCTCTTTTACTAACTGCCTCTCTACACTGCGGGTTGGTTTCTGTGGACCTTGATCTGGAACCGCAACCTGGTTGTCTGTCTTGCCGCACAACATCCTACCTTCAGAGGCTCTGGAGAAGACCGACAGACACTTAGACTCTGCGTCCAGTGAGAGGTTTGCAGGGGCTCTCCCTGAAGATTCGTAACAGTAACTGGCAGCCAGATATGAACCCTGCGGAGAAGCCAGTCCGGTAGAAGATTTGTATAGGCAGGTAGCAGAGCTACAAGGAGCCTTGCAGGAGGCTCGTCAAGGGTTCTTCCAGCTTGATGCCAGATTGAAGGCCATCTCCCTAGTGGGTCTCCAGTCTCACAAACGGCGTTCCAATCGGCCTCCCTGGAACCTAAAGTTGCCACTGCCTGATAGATTTGCGGGAGATCGTTCAAGATTCGCCCAGTTTAAAGCTCTTGTGTGGACTCTATTTCTCCCTTCGTCAGAAGTTTTAGTGATGAGAGGATTAAGGTTGGTTTATATATTTCCTTACTACAAGATGAACCCCAAGCTGGGCTCTTCGTCTTTTGGAAAAGAATGATGCCGCAGTAGCCTCTGTGGAGACTTTCTTTGCTGCTTTGGCAGAAATTATGATATATGATTTACACTCCGCAACCTCTCCCAAGGGAGGAGACCAGTAGAGGAATATGTGTCTGACTTCCAGAGAGTGAGCACCGAAACCCATTGGAATGATGCAGCATCAATTTTGTCTCGGCTTGTCTGAAACTTGAAGGATGAATTCACTCGTGTGGGTATTCCGGAGACTCTTAAAGCTCTCATCGATCTGTCCGTTCAAATTGATAGACGTCTGAGGGAAGAGAAGGTTTAGAAGGATGGGTGCCAGTCGCACCTTTTCGGAATCACCTTTTCCTTCTTCCTCTTCTCATCTTACCGAACCTGTACCAATGCAACTAGGACTCACCCTTTCCTCTTGTCTCCCGAAGAGCATCAACGCAGACGTTGTCTGAATCTCTGCCTATACTGTGGGGAGTCTGGTCACCGTCTTAATAACTGCCGATCAGCAGGCCTACCGTAAGAATTCTTTTTCACCTTCTCAGTTCTCCTGCCTTACCTTACCTCTCAATTAATGTTTCATTAGGGAATAGATCGGCTCGTCAAGACTCAGGCCATTATTGATTCTGGAGCATGTAGTTCTTTTATTCTAGAGTATGTGCCAAGGAGGGGGTCTCGCTACCTGGGTCAGACTTCGCTGGTTGTTTATTCGCCTAGCTGACGGCTCAAGTTTTTTCTGGACTTCACCTAGAAAACTGTTCCTGTGACGGTCAAGATTAACCAGCATACTGAATCAATTTCTTTTGGTGTTTACCTTTTTCTTTGTTTCCTATCATTTTGGGTTTAACATGGTTGAAGGTCCACAACCCTCTAAAAACTGGTTTTCTGCGAGATTTCTTTCCCTTCTCAGTTTTGTTAACAGTCTTGTCGTTCATCTCCGCTGATGGGGGTTAAAGAGGTTTTCTCCTGAGGTCATTCTACCATCTGCTACAATGACTTCGCTGATGTTTTTGACAAAAAGGCGCAAATGTTCTACCCCCACATCGTATTTACGATGTCCTGTATATTGCTTCCGGAGCTCAGATCCCATTTGGAAGAATCTATCCCCTCTCAGAGCCTGACAAGCGGTCCTCAAAGACTACATTGAAGAGAACTTACAGAAGGGTTTTCATACGCCACTCCACATCTCCTGCGGGGCTGGTATATTTTTTGTAGGAAAGAAAGTGGTTCCCTTAGACCCTGTATTGATTATAGAGCCCTCAACAATGTCACTATCAAAAACCGCTATCCTTTCCACTTTTTCCTGAACTATTTCAACGAACTTAGGTCCGCTGAAATTTTCACAAATTAGATCTCAGAGGGGCCTACAACTTGATTCGAATAAAGAGGGGTGACGAATGGAAAACTGCTTTCCGCTCCCGATACGATATTTCGAGTATTTAGTTATGCTTTGTAACGCTCCTGCCAGTTCCAACACTTTGTATTATGATTTTTCGGGATTTCGTCGATGATTTCTGGTTGTATATCTTGACGATATTCTCATCTTTTCTTCTAATCTCCAAGAACACCGTCTTCAAGTTAAGAAGGTTCTGTCTCGTCTCAGAACTCGCGGTCTTTATGTTAAACTGGAAAAATGCGAGTTTGAAAAAACTTCTATACCCTTCCTAGGGTTCATCATCTCTCTCTAGGGCTCCTATGGACCCTCAGAGGTCTCCGCATTCGAGATTGGGCTGGAACCTCTAAACCGAAAGCAGATACAAAGGTTTATCGGGTTCGCCAATTTTTATCGTAGGTTCATCAAAAACTTTCATCCATCATTCTTTCCACTTACCCAAACTTACCCGAACTCATATCCAATTCAAGTGGTCTGAATTAGCTCAAAAAGCCTTTGAAAATTGAAGTCAGCTTTCACCTCAGCTCCGTTTCCTCATCCATTCAGATCCTTCTTTCCTTTTCTGCTAGAGGTTGATGCGTTCAAAGTGCTTTGGGGGCAATTCTTTCTCAACGCTGAGGGCCCAAAGCTCTACTTATCCAGTGGCCTTCTTTTCTAGAAAACTCTCTCCCCTCGGAAAGAACTATGATTGGGAGATCGGGAGCTGCTTGCCATTAAGTCCGCCCTAGAGGAATGGCGATACCTTCTTGAGGAGCAACCACCCAATTGTTGTCTTCACTGATCATAAGAATTTGGAGTATTTACAGATGGCTAAAAGACTAAAGCCTCGTCAAGCCAGGTGGGCTCTCTTTTTCAATTTCACCTTCACTTTCCGTCCAAAAAAAAAAAAAAAGAAAGAAAGGGATGCCCTTTCAGACAGTTCTCCGAGGATATGGCCTCCGATAGACCCGATACGATTCTTTCCAAGTCAAATTCCGACCTGGCTAGGACCATCAACAAAAGCCTCTCTCCAATCCTCTTCTAACGCCCACCACCCAGGATGGATTCATCTATCTCCCACGACAAGTGTTTTGTTCCTCCTTTGGCAAGAGCTGGGTACTACAATATTGCCATTGTCACCCTTTAGCAGGACATTTCGGACTGTACAAGACTTGGGATCTCCTGAATAGACATTTTTTCTGGCCTTAACATGGCAAGAATTGTAAGGATTTTGTTGCTGTTGTGCCACTTGTGCTAGATTCAAGACTCCTAGGCAGAATCCGTACGGGTTATAATGTCCTTTGCCGGTTTCTACTCGCCCTTGGGACATGATTTGCATGGACTTTATTGTGGAACTTCCCAGGTCCAAAATTTTTCAATACGATTTTTGTGGTGGTGGATTGACTAACCAAGATGCCCATTTCATTCCGTTAAAGGGTGTACCTTCAGCTGCAATAACGGCAGATGTCTTTATAAAAGAGATTATTCGCCTTCATGGGGTACCTAGAGATATCGTCTCGAAGGGGTACAGTTCACTCTAAATTCTGGAAGGAACTATGCAAATCCTTCCGCATTCATAATTCTTTTCTTCAGGTTACCACCCACAGTCCAATGGACAGACCGAAAGGACCAATAAAACGCTTGAACAATACCTGTTGTTTTATACTTCTGCTTCTCAAGAGGATTGGTCTTCCTCTTACATTGGCCGAATTGCCTATAACAACGCCATTCATTCCTCCATTAAATGCTCGCCATTTTTTGCAAAATTACAGATTTTGAAGATATTCCAGATCTCAAACTCGGTTGGAGGTGCTAAAGACGGAGGTTCACGGAACTGAGGTCTTTCATCACTCAGGCCCAAGTCCAGGCTCAAAGTCCGCAATTAAATCTAGAAGGGATTTTAAGGTTGGTGATTCTGTTTGGCTTTCAACACAAATTTGAGATTGAAGTTTCCTTCTACCAAGCTGGGCCTCGCTTTTATTGGTGTATTAACGCTGTTGCTTTTGAATTGGAACTTCCTCAATCTTTGAAAGTACACCCAGTATTTCATGTTTTCCTCTTTTAAGAAGGATATCTCTTTTAAGAAGGATATCACTAATTCTTCTTGGCTCCTCCACCTCCTCCTTCGCCGCCTATCTTGCTTGAGAATGTTGAGGAGTATAGATTGAAGCTATTCTGGATGCCAAGGTGTCTGCAGGCAAGTTACAATATCTGGTAAAATGGAGAGGTTTTGGTCCGAAGAAAATTTGTGGGAACCGTCGAGCAGGTTCACCTCCTAGGCTGATCAAAGTTTTCATTCAAGACACCCAGAGAAACCTGTAGGCACCCGGAGGTTGCCCGTGGGGGGGGGGCAATTGTAAGGCTTCGGTCCTTACCTGTGGAAGCGTTCCTGCGATGCCGCGCGGACGCGCAAGGGCATGCTCCGACGGCTTGAGATGACGTGGGGGGGTCCTTCATAAGCCTCCCCACGTGGGACTTCTTGCTGCCAGTTCAGAGTTGTTTTGTTTGTTCTTCAGCTCCTTCTTTGTGTGATTTGTCTGCCCAGTTTGTTCCTGATTGCCCATTTGTTTCTGCCCAGTTTGTTTCTTGCCTCAGGGTCAGTGCATATCATTTCAGCCAGCACCTGTTTCCAGTTCACCCTCTGGATCCATATCATTCCAGCCCACACCTGTTTCAGTTCGCCTTGGATCCATATCATTCCAGCCAGACACCCATTTCCAGTTCAGCCTCTGGTATCCATATCATTCCAGCCAGCACCGTTCCAGTTCAGCCTCTGGTATCCATATCATTCCAGCCAGCACCCGTTTCCAGTTCAGCCTCTGGTATCCAATTCATTACAGCCAGCCACCCGTTCCAGTTCAGAATCTGGTATCCATATTATTACAGCCAGCACCTGTTCCAGTTCAGCTCTGGTATCCATATCATTCCAGCCAGCACCTGTTTCCAGTCCAGCCTCTGGGATCCTTATCATTCAGTCAGTACCTGTTTCCAGTTCAGTTTCTGGTATCCTTACTACTCAGTAGTTGGTGTTAACCTCCAGTGCTCCTGCCTGCACTTCTACCTGTTCTCTTTACTAACTGCCTCTCTACACTGCGGGTTGGTTTCTGTGGCACCTTGATCTGTGAACCGCAAACTGGTGTCTGTCTTGCCGCACAGTATCCACCTTCCAGGCTCTGGAGAAGACCGACAGACACTTAGACTCTGCGCCCAGTGAGAGGTTTGCAGGGGCTCTCCCTGAAGATTCGTAACAGGAGATGGTAAGCGAATTAATGTCTACAAGGATAGTAGATACTTTATGGGAGTTCACACTGATTTTGGATCATAATCTGGAAGAATTGTGGATTCAAAACCTCTACTGGGGTAACTATTAAGAATTGAGAACAAATTCAGCTGTTATTTGAAGCTATCTTTCTACCTAAGAAATAGCTCATTAAGGATGGAATGGAAACAGAAAGGGGTAATGACAAAGCTGATCGTGTTACTAAGCAGGTGCGGCTAATAACAGATACCAGTCCTTATTGTTGCGAAGAACAACCTAAATCTTGTACCACTTTTTAGGTTAAGTCATCAGGAAGTAGCAGATAAGAGGGCAGTATCAAATTGGAAAACAGCTGGAGCAACACAATTGAACTCCCAACTACCTGGAGTATGGACAATAAAGGTAAGCATGTGTACCTCCACAGGCTGAAGAGATGATTCTTCAAATAGCACATGGACATGACACCTGGAAGAGATCTTATGAACAATCGATTGGGGCCAATCTGGTATCTAACAAGAGGTTGAAAGGTGAATAAGTTTCAAAGCATGTGAACAGTGTCAATTACATAATCCTGGACAGCTAGTCAAATCTCCTGCTAAGCATTGCATAGATCTATCTACCCTTTTCAGCGCCTGCAGGTGGATTAATTAGCTTCCAGTGTCAGGAAGGTTCCAATATGTACTGGTGTGTTGTTGATATGTTTTCGGTGCTGGGTGAGGCCTGGCCAACTGCAACTGCTACAGTAAAGTAACTGCTAAAAAGATTTTACAGAGAAGTAATCTGTAGATGGGGAGTTCTCGAACATTGAAAGTGATAGAGGTAGTCATTTACTGGTCAAGTCCTGAAAGAATCTGTAGGGAGTTAGGGACTGAAAAAGGCATTCCATACCCCTTATCATCCCCCAGAGTTCAGGAAAGTAGAAAGGGTTAATGGATTCATCAAAAACTGCCTTTCACAATTAAAAGATCAAACTGGCAAACCATGGCCAGATTTACTTCCTTTAATTAGCCCAAAGATGTCAAGCAAACTGAAATTATCTCCCTTTAAAATACTTTTTGGTTGTCCCCCTAAGGACAGGGCATTCTTTCTCATTGTATATTGTACTTTTACTTTACTTAGTATGGGCTATTCCCTTACACAGGGAATCTTTTATTAAAAATGGAATACTCGCACCACCCTCTCAAAATGCTCTAGTAAATTATAATTTTCAAATAGCTAAGAATGCTAATTTGTCTGATTGCTGGATTTGTGCACATTTGCCTGCAGTACAAAAAACTCTTCCTATATTGCTGTACCACTAGCACTGGATGATATAAATGAGTTAATTGGTATGCTGTAGATAACACTACCATAAAAACACCAGTTTGCCTGTACAATTTGGCAATGGGCAGCTAAACCCTGGGGATGATCGTACGCAATCAGTCCTATATTGATGCTACGGTTTGGACCTCTGCTGCACAGGTCATCCATGTGCAAGTAGATTTTTGGGAGCCATTCCCTCTGCCCCTCTTACTCTATATATAGCTATAAAATACTTTTATTAAAATGTGGAAGGTCTTTTTAATTATGCAGATTGCTATTCTGAGCCTTCCAATGTCTGTACTAATTGTCAGAATACAACAGAACTCCCAGAGGCGTGGGTAAATGAAGCAGGGTATTGGCCTCACTGCAATGTCACTACTAATTGTTATTTGCGGGTATTATGGGTGCTTTTTCCCCTAAGCACTTGCCAGGTAATATCTATTGGGCCTGTGGGCAAAATGCCTATAAAATTTACCCTATGGCTCTTCAGGCTTTACACGTTGATTTAGAACTAAGATTGCTATGGTCTACAACTGAAAATACAACAAATGAATTTTAGCTATACATAATTTTACTGATACTATTCTTATTGAACATGCCAAAGCTATTAATCGTCTTGATTTCCATTGCAGCTTCTACTAGCTCTCTATGTTACCATGGGTGTCTCTGTTGTACATATGTTAAGGAAGACTCTGTTGATCAACTCCAAGTGCATATGGACAAAGTTGTCACATCTTGAAAATAGAAGCAGTTTAGAGTAGGGCAAACTATAAGAGGTGTATGACTAACAGACAGAATTAGACAAGTTATGGCTGTTTACATTGTAGAAGTGGCAATTGCTCAAGAATGTGAATATGTTAATGGGCCATATAATAAAGTACATATTTCACCAATAGGTAATTTCAGAGGACCTGTAGACATCCTTAAAAGATTGAGGGAAAAAAAATTTAAAACTGTCTTCTAGCAGATGTGGTAATGACAAGTTCATTGAATAGCTAAAAAGGGGATGGTTACGTTCTAAAACAAATAAATATTAAAACAAATACTGGATTAATTTATTTAGTTCTGGTTGCTCCATGAATTCTTTCCGATTGCCATTTGGAGTCGGGGGGGGGGGGGGTTGTGCTTCCTTTGCAAGCATAAAACCTGGCTAAACATTACCCCTACTACCCAAAATGACCAACCCGCCTTTCCCATTCCACTGCCTGGGGTCAGGGGGCGTGGCTCTTTGAAGCAAACATGGGCTATGAGTTGTAACTGGCAACAACATGGAAGCCTCCTTTGTTATAGAATCTATTCTTATATCTAGTAAATGCAAATAACTAGAGAAAAATCTTCAGCGTGTAGGTATTCTGGTAAGAAAAAACTTAACATTAGGATCTGAAAAAACATAGTTTAGTTTTCTTTAAAGGAGAACTAAAGTCCCAAGAAAACATTGTCCCAATAGAGAGAGCACATTCACAAACGAAACAACAAGCGTGTCTTGTCTCCCTTTGCTGTGGATGCTGGGTGATTTATGAAATAACCTGTGTGTATTAAGGATCAGCTACCATATTCACCTATCTGGGAACACCCAGCTAAGTGTCCGCCGGACACTTCAACAGGAAACTGCATTCTGGTTCCTGGAAGCTGACAAGCCATATCATGTTACAGTCAGAAGATCCCTCCCTCTGACACAGAACACAGATATCAGTGCAGTTTTTGTGTAAACATATTAGAAATGCTCCTGTCCCTAACAATGAAAAATTCCTATGCTTACATACAAAAAAGAAAAGTAATCTTTGCAGTGTATGTCTTTGCTAGCACGAGTGATGTAAGAAACAGAACATAACATTTCAGCAAAAAATAAAAGTAAGTATGGGGAATCGAACCAGCAACCTTCTATACTGTGTCTTTCTAAAAGAAAGCTTTTACCACTAGGCCACAAGGATACATATAATGAACCTGTACATGAATAATCTTTATCTTTGCTAGACAACATAATAGAAACAAAAAAAGGGAACATAGGGAATCGAACCTGTGTCCCATAGTCTGATTTTTTCCTAACCCAGCACTTTAGCAGCACACACCACAGGTGAACTCTCAGCGATAGAAGTAAATGCAGTAAAATCAGTACACTATTTGTATTGCTATACTAGATGACTGTCAGCAATTCTATGTTGGTTGGTAAAAAATAACCGAGCGCTGCTATATAAAGTTTGTACTATGTAAGAAACTCATATTTTTCAAGAAACATGGAAGCAAACAAAAAGAAAAAAAAGCACTAAACTAGGCAGTAGCACCATGTTATTGTTTTTCATAAGTAAACTAGGGATTTTGAACTTGTGACTTCTTGGTTGTTTGTTCCTAAAAACACCAGCATTTACATGGTGCGCCACCAGCAACTCTAACTGTGAACAGGTACATTTAGAAACTTTATCTTTCACTAAAAAAAAGATGCAGAAACTCTGCACATAGATAGTGAATCCTGGGGTCAGGGGGCGTGGCTCTTCGAACCAACATGGGCTTGAGTTGTACTGGCAACAAGATGGAAGCCTCCTTTGTTACAGAATCTATTACTTATAATCTATAAATGCAAATAACTAGAGAAAAATCTTTCAACGTGTAGGTGTTCTGGGAGAAAAACTTTCACATTAGGATCTGGAAAAACTGAAGTTTAGTTCTCCTTAAGGTGTGGGGCCGAACAACTTGCGATTAACTACTGTAGGCCATCACTATTAGGTCATGTAAATATTATTCATATATGTTGTACCTTCAGAGGAGTATTGTCTTTCAAAAGTAATGATGTGGTCATAAAATAACAACAAAGAAATGCATAACACATAGATTTTTTTTGAATGATTGTGGATAGCAGTAGATGCAAACTGTCAAAAAAAAAAGTGTGCCTACTCTCATTTACTAGGAAACAAAGAAGAAACACCGCTGCACTGCAAAAAAACGGCCATTAATCCTGCAAGCAATCACCACCCACTCCGGTTCTTCATAAAAACAGTGCCTTTATTATATCAGCATGTTAAAAAAAGCTTTTTGTTAGAACTTAGTTCTGGGGGACAGTGGTAAACGTCTGACGCGTTTTCAGGCAAGGCCCTTAATCACCCTGCACCCTGAGACCAGGAGCATGTGATGGCTGGACGGATACGAGAGATGGTTCAGCGAGGAAGGGAGCCGCCATTGCTAATTTTCTAGGTGCCTACTCTCTTACTCATGTTTTATTTAAAACATTCCAGCTGTTATAATTTCATAATAAATGTAAAAGACTTATTGAGAGAACTTATGCTGCATAATAAAGGATGCCTAGAGAAAAATATCCCTTTTAAAACCAACAAAAAAGTAATACATTTTCTTTGGAGACATTTTGTTGTCTGCAAAAAGGAAGCAATGGGTCCATGATTGAACCAGAAATTCAGTCTTATTCTGCAAAAATAGGAAATAAGGGTTAGAAAATAGAAAATGTTTTTTTAAGATGCCAAAAATGTAATATTGTAAACTCACCACAATATTCTATTTTTTTTATATATTGTAAACTCACCACAATATTACTACACCAGCTTTTTAACATGTTTTTATTTTAAAAAGCATACATTTGTTTCCAACCTTTTTAGAAATCATTTTACCCTATGTATGGTTGGTAACCCATACTGCACTGTTTGTTTTGTTTTGTTTTTTTTAAAGAAAAGGCAAGAGGTCTGTCTGAAATTTAGCTGTGTGTATGCACATATTTGGCAACGCTTTAGAACTTTGCAGATATAAAGTGGAATTCAATTAAATCTAGCTAGGACTTAAAGCTAGTTCTTGAAGATGTTTTGCTAGTCATCTGACTGGATTTCTCAATCAGAATGACTGAATCCCTGGCCCCACGCAAAATTTGGATGGGGGCCCCAAACCGCATTTTTTTATTACCTTACATTGCATACACAGTGTCTTTACACTGCTATTCAGTGTTAGTGTTTGAGCTCCGCCCTCTGAGATTTCTCTCTGCTTTCTCACTGCTTGAGCCTCAAACAGTAATTGCTTCTGAGTTCTGTGCATGGAACTCACAGGCATTAATAAGGAGACGGAGGGAGGCAAAAAGCAGATGGACTGAATGCAAGTAAGGCCCCAAGCCTGGTTTTTAGTTTAGCAATGGTGTAGGAGAGGAAACAAAGGGTTTCAGTTACCTCAGCCAGTAGGGAAAAGGGAGGAGCTAGCGAATGCAGGAAAAAAGGGGAGGCGTTTAAGTATATAAAGGAGAGCCTGTGAAAGTTGAAATCAGAACTAACCTTTTTCTTTTTGTTTTGCAGGAGTTACCACAAGAGACAGCAGTTGCAGTTATGACAAAAACAGTTTATCTGATACAGCAGGGCCCCAGGAGGCAGCAGTTCAGTATGTGATCATCCTTTAGGAGGGTTTTTTAAAACAAGAAAGATACTGCCAGTATTCAACTATAGGAAAAGGTAGGGTGGCCAGGACACTTATTACAGTGTTAGTACAGAATTATATATAGGCACACATCAATACTATATCTAATCTGTAGCTGGCCAGTCTAGTTATTAATACACGATTAAACAGTATAATTTGTGATGGATTCGGGAATATAGACCTCACTGTTAAATGTTCATTAAGTTACACGTGTAAAGGCAGGAAATTGAAAAAAGATATAATCTGGGTAACTACAACAAACAGGGTCTGAGTGCTGACCAAGATATCCAATAATTACATGGCAATATAAAGTATGCAGTTGCAGATTTAAGTCTATAAAGGAAAAAAAAATAAAGTTTGGATTATACAAAAATATATAACCTAATGCTATATTTAGAAAAAATCCTCATTGTAGAATCCAAATATACTTTGTCTGAATAGGGCTTATATACACCCACATAATATAACACATTCATTCATCTAACCATTCTACCCATTATTAGTTACCTTTGGTATATGTCCTGTGCAGTAAAGGGCATATAAAGTAGAATTGGTATGTGGTAACTGTAATATGATGGTGATTTCGGTTTTACTAATGTAAAAAACATTTTTAATATATATTAATCTTAGTGAAAACTTTACAATGGCCACATAAAGCACTTCAAATGTCTCTGCCTATAGGAAAATATCTTTATGTTGATCTTATGTTGTTAAAAAATAACTAAATACATGAAATGGCCCATACATACTCAGGGGTACACAACTACTTTAAAATGTATGTGTTGTGCAAACGATAACATTATACTAATTCAGTATACAAAACACAAGACAAATAATTATCTTCAGTAATAATTTATAAAGACGGGAAAGGTGTGCAAACGCAATAGTACGGGCAGGCTAAGTAGTTAGTTGGAAAAATATCCAGACAAGGAAATAGCAAGTTTCTTGTTCAATGGTTTAAGTTTGGTTTTTTGTCGTTCCTGTTGTAAAAGCGGTGATAAGAGCTAGGAAATGCAATAATCTTAATCGGAGCTAAAAGACCAAGCGAGCTGAAAAAGAAAAAAGAAAGTTAGAAAAAGAATATCTTGGCAGGGAAGGCGGCTGCGTCCGTTTAAGGAAGCGGAGAAAATCAGGATGATTCAGACATCTGTCTACACCAGAGGGCTTATTGGTCAATAATGCACAGATTTAGCATAATGTTAATACATATCAAACTTTTTGGATATTTCAAACAGTGCGGCCTATAGCTCTCGTGGCTGAGATAGATGTTAAGTCAGTATTTTAGGCTGGCTACCATTCACCCGGATAACTTAGGGTGGCAAATTTCAGGGAGAATACTGTATTGAAAAATGTCTGCCGATGGGTGCTCTATTTCATGTGCTTATTTTGAGAAGTGTTTAGCGTTTTTACATTGGTGTGTTTCTGATTAAGGGGGTCTTACATCATTGGCACACTATCTAGATGAGTTTTTGTTTGTTGGGTTGGATGTGTGTAGCAAGCGTTAGAGACCATGTAGAAGTTTTGTAGCGACTAGGGGTCCCCATTGCCCAAGAAAAGAGACAGTTACGGGTTATTTCATTTTTGGCATTGAAATAGACTCGAGAGGCTAGTGAGATTGCCAGAGAAGACAGTGGTTGCAGCTGGAATAAGGACAATAGTTATCTAAATAACATATGGTTTGTACTTTACTTCACAGCATTCTAGTATTGACACAGTTTGGCAACGAGACATATGTTCTGACATGCTCGTCCTTAGCTATGGCAGAAAGAAATTAGTACAGTTGGTCAAACCCATTAATAATCTCTAGCCAACCTCTACAGGACAGATAAAGCAAGAAAACTGTGACTGAGGTTAGGAAGATGGTCTGATACTGCACATACAACAGGCTTTAATCCAGTTTTAACAGGGTTACATTTACTTTAATAAATTTACTGAAATGGAATTTATAGCTTATTGGGTGTTTTTAGGGGGCTTGTTTTCAGATTTTGAAGGATGGAAAAATTGGGTTTAGTTTTCTTTAAAGGGCTGTCCACCCCAAAACCTAATCCCCCCAACTACTGGCCCCACCATGTAGGGTAGTTTAATCCTTACCTCACATCCAACCAACTCCATCTGGTTCTCCTGTAGTCCCCCCCACAAAGTTCCAAAAAAACTGCCACCAGGAGGCCGCAGGTCATATAGGACACTGCCTGCTACCTGGCCTCCCGGAGATTCCGCCATGCGTGCTGCAGCCCTTCTCCCCCTCCCTCCCCCTCCCCTCTCCCTCCGTTCACTATCCCTCCCCCTAGCACAAATCCCCCCTAAATCATGCCTCCCCATGTCCCCCAGCCCCAACCGCATGTTTTTTTTTAAAAAGGCCCCAACTCCTTACTTACCTCTCCGCTTTCTCGCTGCAATGAATGACCGGCAGCCGCGTCCGTGATTGGTGCCGCTAGCCAATCACAGACGCGGACTGCCGGTCCGCCCCCATAGCTGATTATTCGCAAGCCAGAGGGCGAAGAGCGGCGGAGGAAGGCATAGAGGGGATGGCTGGGATATGCTAATTGGGATTTTCCAGGGTACATAATTGCCACAGATTCTTGTACTTTAATGCCAGCTATTTCCTTCATGTTCCCCTAGACAAGGTGTTTCTCACAGTATGTACACTAAAACTGGTTACCTCCTGTATGTTAAAGGGCATGTCCAGCCTACAATAAACTTTGCTTATAAATGTTCTCCACCACACCCAAACTCAATGTTCGCATTCTAGATCCCTGGCAAAGATACCCCTTAACTGACCTACCCTCCACAGCTGATAAACTGCTCTACTTCATGGTTGTGGCTGTCAGTTAAAGGGGAACTGTGGTCTCCAAACAAGTTGAGTTTAAATGAAAGGCCAGTTTCCTACCTTTAAAATGAGCAATCAACCACCTCTCTACGTGCTCCACAGCCCAAGATATACAGAAATGACTGACCAGAAAGTCAATGGGTGGGAGGCTGACATGTGACATTCCTGAGGCTTCTCCTGCACAGTGCCGCCGGCGAGCACAGCCTCAGACTCCCTCAGTGTGTGAGGGAGACAGGAAGTCCCTCCTCCTCTCTGCTGTGTGAAGCCCTGCCAGAGAAGGTAGAGGGGGGGGGGGGCTGAGTAACTCACGGCACCTGCGAGTGGGCGGGGCCACGACACCCGTGAGTGGGCTGGGCCACGGCACCTGTGAGTGGGGGGGGCCACAGCACCCACAAGTGGACGGGGCCCACAGCACCCACAAGTGGGCGGGGCCACATGGGGCTGTAAGATAATAGGTCATGGGTTGCCTGCAACTGGAGGGACCATGGGGTCCATGAGTGGGAGGGACCAGGGGGGCTGCAAAAGGGAGGAGACACAGGACAGATTGACTGACCGTTTCAGAGCAGGAAGCAGGAAGTGCAGGGGACCTGGTGATGCTGCTGCCATATCACACAAAAATGTAAATATCTTCAAAACTATGCAAAATAAACAATGGAAATAAACTGCAAAAATTCATAGGGGAGCAATTCCTTTCAATTTATCTCAAGTCATTTTTGGACCACAGTTCCCCTTTAAGGAGTGATGTGACGTTGTTCCCAATCGCCTAACAGCCATGACCAGGAAATGGAGTGGCTGTCAGCACAGAAGCCCTCTGCTCCTGTTTTTGCTCAAAATGAGCTTGAAACAGGAGCAGGGGGTTGCCCCGTGGTGAAGAGGGATCAGGTTAGGTAAGTCAGTTCAGGGGCATCTTTGGTAGGGATTGATAATGCAAACATAAGGCTTACTGCGGCAGGTCCTACTAAATGTAAAATAAAGTTAAAAAAACTAATTTTGGTATCCTCATAAAAGTTAGTTTTTATGGTTGTAACACAAAGACATACCCCCATCCAGACCCAGGTACACACACCTACTGATCTACTTATCCATTACTGTGGCAGCCATACTTAAAGGGTAACTAAAGTCAAAAAACTAATTTAGATTTATCCTCAATAAAAGATAGTTTATGGTTGTAAACACAAAAAAGACATACCCCTCAACCAACCCATGTAAACACACATACTGATCTACTTATATCCTTACTGTGTGAGCCATACTTAAAGGGTAAATAAGTTAAAAACCTCTTTTTGATATATCCTCATAAAATTTTAGTTTTTTGGTTGTAAACACAAAAAAACATACCCCTCAACCAGACCCCAGGTACACACACCTACTGATTTACTTATCCATTATTGTGGCAGTCATACTTAAAGGGTAACTAAAGTCAAAAAAATTAATTTTGACCAATCATCAAAAAAGTTTTTTTTTTAACCCCCACGTCACAGGTACATACACCTACTGACCTACCCCTCAATTACTGTTGCAGCCCTACCTAAAGGGTAACTAAAGTCAAAAATTATTTTGAACATCATCAAAAAATTTGGTTTTTTTAACCCTTAACTCGACACAGGTACACACACCTACTGATCTACTTATCCATTACTGTGGCAGCCTAACTTAAAGTGTAACTAAGATCAAAAAAACGAATTTTGACCAATCATCAAGGTTTGTTTTTTAACTTCCAACCTGATCCAGGTACACACGCCTACTCACCTACCCTTCCATTTTCATGGCAGCCATATTTAAAGGTAATTAAAGTCAACAAACGATTTTGACTATCATCAACAAAGTTTTTTTTTTTAACCCCCAACCTTACCCAGCTACATACTACTGACCTCCCTTCCATTACTGTGGCAGCCATACTTAAAGGGTAACTAAGTAAAAAAACTAATTTTGACCAATCGTCAAAAAAGTTTGTTTTTTTAACTTCCAACCTGACTGGTACATACACCAACTGAGTTACCCATTCATTCATGGGGCATCATATTTAAAGGGTAAGTATATTAAAAAAAAAACATTTTGACCAATCATCAAAATAGTTTTTTATCCCCCAACCTGACACGAGTACACACCCCAACTGACCTGCCTTTAATGGACAGCCATTATTAAAGGGTAAGTAAAAACAACATGTCCTCATTATTGGCATTATTGAGTTTTAAAATCTGCAGCACAAACACACACATTCCTTTCCAAAATGCAGTCTTTCAAAGCCAAATACTTACATTTCCCTTTCTAGTTTGCATTTTGATTTGCATTTTTACAATGCTGCGTTCCCAAGTGGTGCTAAGTAAATGTTCTCCCACCCCCCAAACCTTATGTTTGCATATCAATCCCTACCAAAGATGCCCCTGAACTGATTACCTAACCTGATCCTTCTTCACCAGGGGGCAACCCCCTGCTCCTGTTTCAAGCTCATTTTGAGCAAAAACAGGAGCAAGGGCTTCTGTGCTGACAGCCACTCCATTTCCTGGTCATGTTTTTGCGTGTGTGGTTAATGAGGCCCTTTGTGTTCTGCCAGTCAGGAAGATTTAAACCACTGGAGATTTAAGCCATCAATGCCACAGGGTAAGCGGCTGAGGAGATTGCAATTACCAACCATGTCAAGCTGCTGTTCCTGGTGTACTGGAGTGGTATATTTGTGTCAAGAACTCATATACATTGTATACTAGGCCAGATTTCCCATAAGCACCTAGGCCATATATAAGGCGGGTATCAGGATCTATAGGGGCGGCATGTCTAAAGTCTTCACTTTTTACTGACACGATACACCACCCCAACTGACCTGCCTTTAATGTACAGCCATTATTAAAGGGTAAGTAAAAAACAACAATGTCCTCATTATTGCATTATTGAGTTTTAATCTGCAGCACACACACACATTCCTTCCAAATGCAGTCTTTTCAAAGCCAAATACTTAAACTTTCCCTTTCTAGTTTGCATTTTGATATTTTACAATGCTGCGTTCCCAAGTGGTGCTAATGTAAATGTTCTCCACCCCCCAAAGCCAAAAGATTCTTGTAAACTTCTTCTGAATTGAGAAAGCCAGTCGGATGACTAGCGAAACGTCTTCAAGAACTACATTCAAGTCCAGTTGATCTAATTGAATACAAACAGTATACCATGACTGATGAATGAGAACCTCACAAGCAGGAGGACATTAGTTCTGAGTACTAGCGAATGTGCTATCGTACTGCTGATGTAATAGTATAGCACATAGTTGTACAGTATAGTATAGATAGCACATAGTGTAGTATAGGATAGCCATAGTGTAGTATAGTATAGTATAGTATAGTAAGGCACATAGCTGTAGTATAGTATAGTTATAAAAGAATAGTGTAGTATAGCACATATTGTAGTATAAGTATAGTAATAGTATAGACATAGTGTAGTATAGT
This sequence comes from Hymenochirus boettgeri, assembly GCA_019447015.1. Lineage (NCBI taxonomy): Eukaryota > Metazoa > Chordata > Amphibia > Anura > Pipidae > Hymenochirus > Hymenochirus boettgeri. The sequence goes on from CM033474.1 coordinate 125,409,018, forward strand.
ATAGTATAGTTATAGCATAGTGTAGTATAGTATGTATAGGCACATAGTGTATTTGTATAGTATAGTAATAGTATAGCACATAGTGTCGTACAGTATAGTATTAGTACCTAGTGTAGTATAGTATAGTATAGCACATAGTGTAGTAGTAGTTATAGTATAGACCATAGGGTAGATGTATAGTAATAGCATAGCACATAGTGTAGTTACAGTTATAGTATAGGTTATAGCAAAGTGTAGTTATAGTAAAGATAGTATAGCAATAGTGTAGTAAGTATAGTATAGTATAGCCATAGTGTAGTATCGTATAGTATAGCACATAGTGTAGTTAATAGTATAGTATAGCATAGTGTAGTATAGTATAAGATAGTTATAGCAAATAGTGTAGTATAGTATAGGTATAGTATTAGCAATAGTGAGTATATAGTATCAGCACATAGTGTAGTATTAGGATAGTATATAGTAAGCACATAGGGTTAGTACAGTATAGTAGAGTATAGCACATATGTAGTAGAGTATGTATATGCACATAGTGTGTGTATAGTATAGGTAATAGTATAGTTAGTATAGTCATAGCACATTCGTGTAGTATATATAGTAAATTAGTATAGCACAATAGTGTAGATACAGTATATTTAGGCACATAAGTGTAGTATGTCTAGTTAGACACATGTGTTTTTAGTATAGTATAGTTACAGTATAGCACATAGTGTTAGACAGTATTAGTATAGCACATAGTGTAGTACCAGTAAGTATAGTATAGCCACATAGTTGGCTAGTACAGGATAGACATAGTGTAGCCAGTATATTATGTATAGGCAGTAGTGTAGTATTTAGTATAGAACATAGTGTAGGATAGTATAAGCGATAGTAATTAGTATAGCACATAGGTGTTAGTACAGTTATAGTATAGTTACATAGTGTAATTACAGTATGTATAGCCACATAGTGTAGAGTAAAGTATAGCACATTAGGTGTTTGTACGTATAGTATATTATAGCAGATAGAGTTAGTACAGTATAGCACCATAGTGTAGTACAGTCTAGTATAGGATAGCAGTAGTGTAGTAAGGGATAGCAGATAGTGTTGTAGTTAGTATAGATAGTATAGTATAGCACATAGTGTAGTAAGTAAAGGTATAGTATAGCACATAGTGTAGTACAGTATAGTTATAGTATATGCACATAGTGTCGACAGTATAGTTTATAGTAAGCACATAAGTATGTATAGAACACAGTGTAGTATAGTATAGTATAGCAAATAGCGTAGTCCAGTATAATATAGTATAGCAGATAGTGTAGTATTAGTAATAGTATAGCAATAGTATAGATAGCACATTAGTGTAGTAACAGTATAGGTATAGTATAGAAAACTAGTGTAGTACAGTTTAGTATAGTATAGAACATAGGTAGTTACAGTATAGTTATAGTATAGCAACATAGTGTAGTACCAGTATCATATCGGGTATAGTTATAGTATAGCACATAGTGTAGTAAAGTATTAATATAGTGTATAGGAGAGTATAGCACACGAGTGTAGTATATATAGTATAGTATAGTATAGTATAGTGTATAGTCTTAGTATAGCACATAGGTAGTATAGTTAAGTATAGAATAGCCATACTGTAGTATGTATCAGGATAGGAATAGTGTAGTAAGTATTTATAGTATAGTATAGCAATAGTGTTAGTATAGATAGTATAGTATAGTGTTATAGTATAGTATAGCATAGTTGTAGTATAGTATAGGATAGTCTGCACATAGTGTAGTACAGTATAGTCATAGTATAGCACATAGTGTAGTACAGTATGTATAGCACATAGTGTAGTAAACAGTATAGTATAGCACATAGTTGTGTACAGTATAGTATAGCAACATAGTGTAAGTACAGTATAGCACATAGTGAGGACAGTATAGCAATACTGTAGTACAGTAGAGCATAATACTTAGTACAGTAAGTATCGTATAAGCACATTAGTGTAGTATAGTATAGTATAGCCATAGGTAGTACAGTAATAGTATAGGATAGCACATAGTGTGGTACAGTATTAGATAGATAGCAGATAGTGTTAGTATAGTAAGTATAGTATTAGACATAGTGGTAGGACAGTATAATATAGGGTTCTAGTATAGTGTGGCAATTATGTACCCTGGAAAATCCCAATTAGCATATCCCAGCCAAGTGTTAAGGGTGTGATTGGATAGTGGCTAAAAGGTGTTATAGGAACGCCCAGAGTAAGGTGTCAAAACAGCATTGTACATGGCAGACAGTTGGTGTCGAACCCCCCACCTCTATTTAGGCTTGGTTTCTTTATTTTCACATAAATGGCCTCCTTAACACCTCTCTTGAACCAGTCACGTTCCTTTGTCAATATGTTAACATTACAATCTTCATTACAATCTTCAAAGGTATGTCCTTTATCCTTAAGATGCAGGTACACGGCTAAGTCCTGACCTGAGGAATTGGCTCTTCTGTGGTCTCCCCCACATACAAATCAGAGCATTCTTCACTGCACTGCACTCAATTAAAAATATACTTGCTGTAGGTGCCCATACTCTACTAACTTAACACTTGGCTGTGATATGCTAATTGGGATTTTCCAGGGTACATAATTGCCACAGATTCTTGTATAACTCATTCTGAATTGAGAAAGCCAGTCGGATGACTAGCGAAACGTCTTCAAGAACTAAACTTCAAGTCCAGTTGATCTAACTGAATACAACAGATATCTCCTGAGAATAAGCAAAATTGACAAGAAGGGCATCCTGAGTCTCCTGAGTCTATTGGAAGTGACTATGCGTCTGCTAATGTAATAATATCAGAAACTGACGGAAAAGATGGTTTTGTAAGTCTTCGATTTCCCCATCTTAATGATTTTGAAATTAAGTGTTTAGTTGACTAAGAAGCAGCCCGTACTATAATTAAGAAATCTGATTTAAAAAGTGTAAATGTGAAATTGGGTAAAGGACCACCAGCATTAGGCATAAGTGGAAGCACAGTTCCTTTAAAAGAATCAATGCCTTTAACAGTACATGTTGGTAATATGGAAATAATACAAAGGTTTCTAGTTTCAGAGATAGCACCTTGTAGTTTGCTAGGCTGAGATCTTCTAAGCCAGTTACAAGGGTGTATACAATATGATGTAGGGCTATTAGACATGACTCCTGTACACATACAAGTAAAAGCTGGAGAAGTCTTACCTCGATTACCCCAGTATCCTCTTTCTGTGGAGCAGTGGAGACTAAGTCACCAGCTAACACACCATTGTTTCCGGTAAAGAAGAAGAGCAAACCAGGAGAAAAATCTACTTATCTGTGAGTACATAATCTACGTGCTGTAAACTAGATAATTTTGGAGGAGGATAAACCTGTGGTACCTAATCCACATATTATTCTCAATGATATTCCACAAACCACAAAGTGCTATACTGTTTTAGACCTGGCTAATGCCTATTTCAGTGTACCAATTAATGAGGAAAGCCAAAAATTATTTGCATTCACCTTTGAGGGGAATCAATTGGCATGGACAATACTACTCCAGGGGATGGTTTCTAGTGCAAGTGACTTTACTGCCGCCATGAGGATGTTTATAGAAGGATGGAGTCCAAAACATAATTCCACAGAATTTCGTCTTTACGTAGATGATATCCTGCTGTGCGCCTCAAGCAAATAAAACTGTGAGGATGACTCTATATTGTTGTATATCTCGCTGACATCAACACCCGAGTTTCACAAGACAAAGTACAATGGCGTTGTACACATGTGACATTTTTAGGACATTGCCTAGGAATTGGAACAAAGCATATTAGTGAAGATCGCAAAAGAGTCATTATGAACCTTAAGGTCCCAACTACGCATAAGCTACTGAGAGGGTTTATTGGATCATTATCATATTGCTGACAATGGATTCCAGGGGTTTCAGAGCTTTTAAAACCACTGTATACAGGCCTTACAAAGCCGTTTATGTGGACTGATGAGATGAAAACCTCTTTCATAAAGTTAAAAGAGGCCATTCAACAAGCACCTGCTTTGAAGCAACCAGATACCCCAAACCATTTCACCTGTATTGTCATGTCAAAGGAAATATTGCAAATGGGGTAGTGGTTCAGAAGACGGGAAGTGGACATCATGTTGTGGCTTATAAAAGTACCTTATTGGATCCAGTTCTGCCAGGAACTCCCACATGTGCCAAGGCTGTAGCTGCAGCAGCTCTTCTGACAGAGAAAGTGTCTCCTTTTCGGCTTGGTCAGATGCTTATAGTATACACTACCCATTCAGCTCAAGAAATTTTGGTGAAACATTTATCTTCAGCCAGGCTTAGCAAATATGAAGCTATCTTGTTAGAATCAGCTGACATTGAAGTGAAAAGATGTACAACATTGAATTCAGCTACATTTCTGTCAGAAGAAACTGAACAAAAAAAGAGCTGAGGAAGAACATAATTGTCTGGAACTAATGGAAGAAGAGAGCACTCAAATTTCTCCAGCAAAAGATGAACCATTTCAAAATGCTAATTTGGAAATGTTCGTGGATGGATCTTGACTTTATTCAGATGGAGTGCCTGGTGCAGGATTTGCTGTAGTAACCACTAATGATGTTTTGAAAGCAGAGCGATTGCCATCTTACTTCTCAGCACAACAAGTTGAATTGATAGCGGTGATTGAAGCTTGTAAGTTAGGAGATGTAAGTCTTCGGTCCTTACCTGTGGCTGCGCTCCTGCGATGCCGCGCGGGCATGCCCGCCGCAGGTGCGCGGGCACTCCATGCGCGTCCGTAGTGACGCGCTGGGGCGTGGAGTCCGGCATCCAGATCAGGCTTCTGCAGCCTCTCTTCCCAGGCGTGCGTGCGGACGCGCACGCTCCGACGCTTGATGATGACGTGGGGGGGGGGGGTCCTTCATAAGCCTCCCCACGTGGTGACTTCTTGCTGCCAGTTCAGAGTAGTTTTGTTCTGTTCTTCAGCTCTTTCTTTGTGTGATTTGTCTTTCTTTGTGTGATTTGTCTGCCCAGTTTGTGCCTGATTCTTGGCCTCAGGGTCAGTGCATATCATTCCAGCTAGCACCTGTTTCCAGTTCAGCCTCTGGTATCCATATCATTCCAGCCAGCACCTGTTTTCAGTTCAGCCTCTGGTATCTATTATTTCCAGTTCAGCCTCTGGTATCCATATCATTCCAGCTAGCACCTGTTTCCAGTCCAGCCTCTGGGATCCTTATTATTCAGTCAGTACCTGTTTCCAGTTCAGTTTCTGGTATCCTTACTACTCAGTTGGTGTTAACCTCCAGTGCTCCTGCCTGCACTTCTACCTGTTCTCTTTTACTAACTGCCTCTCTACACTGCGGGTTGGTTTCTGTGGACCTTGATCTGGAACCGCAACCTGGTGTCTGTCTTGCCGCACAACATCCTCACCTTCAGAGGCTCTGGAGAAAGAAAGCGAACAGGACACTTAGACTCTGCGTCCAGTGAGAGGTTTGCAGGGGCTCTCCCTGAAGATTCGTAACAGTAACTGGCAGCCAGATATGAACCCTGCTGGAGAAGCCAGTCCGGTAGAAGATTTGTATAGGCAGGTAGCAGAGCTACAAGGAGCCTTGCAGGAGGCTCGTCAAGGGTTCTTCCAGCTTGATGCCAGATTGAAGGCCATCTCCACTAGTGGGTCTCCAGTCTCACAAACGGCGTTCCAATCGGCCTCCCTGGAACCTAAAGTGCCACTGCCTGATAGATTTGCGGGAGATCGTTCAAGATTCGCCCAGTTTAAAAGCTCTTGTGGACTCTATTTCTCCCTTCGTCCCAGAAGTTTTAGTGATGAGAGGATTAAGGTTGGTTTTATAATTTCCTTACTACAAGATGAACCCCAAGCCTGGGCTCTTCGTCTTTTGGAAAAGAATGATGCCGCAGTAGCCTCTGTGGAGACTTTCTTTGCTGCTTTGGCAGAAATTTATGATTATGATTACACTCCGCAACCTCTCCCAAGGGAGGAGACCAGTAGAGGAATATGTGTCTGACTTCCAGAGAGTGAGCACCGAAACCCATTGGAATGATGCAGCATCAATTTTGTCTCGGCTTGTCTGAAACTTTGAAGGATGAATTCACTCGTGTGGGTATTCCGGAGACTCTTAAAGCTCTCATCGATCTGTCCGTTCAAATTGATAGACGTCTGAGGGAAAGAAGGTTAGAAAGGATGGGTGCCAGTCGCACCTTTTCGGAATCACCTTTTCCTTCATCCTCCTCTTCTCATCTTACCGAACCTGTACCAATGCAACTAGGACTCACCCTTTCCTCCTTGTCTCCCGAAGAGCATCAACGCAGACGTTGTCTGAATCTCTGCCTATACTGTGGGGAGTCTGGTCACCGTCTTAATAACTGCCCGATCAGGCCTACCCGTAAGAATTCTTTTTCACCTTCTCAGTTCTCCTGCCTTACCTTACCTCTCAATTAATGTTTCATTACAGGGAATAGATCGGCTCGTCAAGACTCAGGCCATTATTGATTCTGGAGCATGTAGTTCTTTTATTCTAGAGTCATGTGCCAAGGAGTGGGGTCTCGCTACCTGGGTCAAGACTTCGCTGTTGTTTATTCGCCTAGCTGACGGCTCAAAGTTTTCTTCTGGACCCGTTCACCTAGAAACTGTTCCTGTGACGGTCAAGATTAACCAGCATACTGAATCAATTTCTTTTGGTGTTTTACCTTTTTCTTTGTTTCCTATCATTTTGGGTTTAACATGGTTGAAGGTCCACAACCCTCTAATAAACTGGTTTTCTGGCGAGATTTCTTTCCCTTCTCAGTTTTGTTAACAGTCTTGTCGTTCATCTCCGCTGATGGGGGTTAAAGAGGTTTCTCCTGAGGTCATTCTACCCATCTGCTACAATGACTTCGCTGATGTTTTTGACAAAAAGGCGGCAAATGTTCTACCCCCACATCGTATTTACGATTGTCCTGTTATATTGCTTCCCGGAGCTCAGATCCCATTTGGAAGAATCTATCCCCTCTCAGAGCCTGACAAGCGGTCCTCAAAGACTACATTGAAGAGAACTTACAGAAGGGTTTCATACGCCACTCCACATCTCCTGCCGGGGCTGGTATATTTTTTGTAGGAAAGAAAGATGGTTCCCTTAGACCCTGTATTGATTATAGAGCCCTCAACAATGTCACTATCAAAAACCGCTATCCTCTTCCACTTTTTCCTGAACTATTTCAACGACTTAGGTCCGCTGAAATTTTCACGAAATTAGATCTCAGAGGGGCCTACAACTTGATTCGAATAAGAGAGGGTGACGAATGGAAAACTGCTTTCCGCTCCCGATACGGATATTTCGAGTATTTAGTTATGCCTTTTGTAACGCTCCTGCCACGTTCCAACACTTTGTTAATGATATTTTTCGGGATTTCGTCGATGATTTTCTGGTTGTATATCTTGACGATATTCTCATCTTTTCTTCTAATCTCCAAGAACACCGTCTTCAAGTTAAGAAGGTTCTGTCTCGTCTCAGAACTCGCGGTCTTTATGTTAAACTGGAAAAATGCGAGTTTGAAAAAACTTCTATACCCTTCCTAGGGTTCATCATCTCCTCTCTAGGGCTCACTATGGACCCTCAGAAGGTCTCCGCCATTCGAGATTGGCTGGAACCATCTAACCGAAAGCAGATACAAAGGTTTATCGGGTTCGCCAATTTTTATCGTAGGTTCATCAAAAACTTTTCATCCATCATTCTTCCACTTACCCAACTTACCCGAACTCATATCCAATTCAAGTGGTCTGAATTAGCTCAAAAAGCCTTTGAAAAATTGAAGTCAGCTTTCACCTCAGCTCCGTTTCCTCATCCATTCAGATCCTTCTTTTCCTTTTCTGCTAGAGGTTGATGCGTTCAAAAGTGCTTTGGGGGCAATTCTTTCTCAACGCTGAGGGCCCAAAGCTCTACTTCATCCAGTGGCCTTCTTTTCTAGAAAACTCTCTCCCTCCGGAAAGAACTATGATGTGGGAGATCGGGAGCTGCTTGCCATTAAGTCCGCCCTAGAGGAATGGCGATACCTTCTTGAGGGAGCTAACCACCCAATTGTTGTCTTCACTGATCATAAGAATTTGGAGTATTTACAGATGGCTAAAAGACTAAAGCCTCGTCAAGCCAGGTGGGCTCTCTTTTTCAATTTCCACATCACTTTCCGTCCAAAAAAAAAAAAAAAATGAAAGAAAAGCGGATGCCCTTTCAAGACAGTTCTCCGAGGATATGGCCTCCGATAGACCCGATACGATTCTTTCCAAGTCAAATTCCGACCTGGCTAGGACCATCAAACAAGCCTCTCTCCAATCCTCTTCTAACGGCCCACCAGCCCAGGATGGATTCATCTATCTCCAAGACAAGGTGTTTGTTCCTCTTTTGGCAAGAGCTGCGGTATTACAATATTGCCATTGCCACCCTTTAGCAGGACATTTCGACTGTACAAGACTTTGATCTCCTGAATAGACATTTTTCTGGCCTAACATGGCTAAGTTGTAAGGATTTTGTTGCTGCTTGTGCCACTTGTGCTAGATTCAAGACTCCTAGGCAGAATCCGTACGGGTTATAATGTCCTTGCCGGTTTCTACTCGCCCTTGGGACATGATTTGCATGGACTTTTATGTGGAACTTCCCAGGTCCAAAAATTTTCAATACGATTTTTGTGGTGGTGGATTGACTAACCAAGATGGCCCATTTCATTCCGTTAAAGGGTGTACCTTCAGCTGCAATAACGGCAGATGTCTTTATAAAAGAGATTATTCGCCTTCATGGGGTACCTAGAGATATCGTCTCGGATAGAGGGGTACAGTTCACCTCTAAATTCTGGAAGGAACTATGCAAATCCTTCCGCATTCATAATATCTTTTCTTCAGGTTACCACCCACAGTCCAATGGACAGACCGAAAGGACCAATAAAACGCTTGAACAATACCTTTGTTGTTATACTTCTGCTTCTCAAGAGGATTGGTCTTCCTCTTACCATTGGCCGAATTGCCTATAACAACGCCATTCATTCCTCCATTAAATGCTCGCCATTTTTTGCAAATTACAGATTTGAAGATATTCCAGATCTTCAAACTCGGTTGGAGGTGCTAAGACGGAGGTTCACGGAACTGAGGTCTTTCATCACTCAGGCCCAAGTCCAGGCTCAAAGGTCCGCTAATAAATCTAGAAGGGATTTTAAGGTTGGTGATTCTGTTTGGCTTTCAACACGAAATTTGAGATTGAAGTTTCCTTCTACCAAGCTGGGCCCTCGTTTTATTGGTGTATTAACGCTGTTGCTTTTGAATTGGAACTTCCTCAATCTTTGAAAGTACACCCAGTATTTCATGTTTCCTCTTTTAAGAAGGATATCTCTTTTAAGAAGGATATCACTAATTCTTCTTTGGCTCCTCCACCTCCTCCTTCGCCGCCTATCTTGCTTGAGAATGTTGAGGAGTATGAGATTGAAGCTATTCTGGATGCCAAGGTGTCTGCAGGCAAGTTACAATATCTGGTAAAATGGAGAGGTTTTGGTCCTGAAGAAAATTTGTGGGAACCGGCTGAGCAGGTTCACGCTCCTAGGCTGATCAAAGTTTTTCATTCAAGACACCCAGAGAAACCTGTAGGCACCCGGAGGTTGCCCGTGGGGGGGGGGGCAATGTAAGGCTTCGGTCCTTACCTGTGGAAGCGTTCCTGCGATGCCGCGCGGACGCGCAAGGGCATGCTCCGACGCTTGATGATGACGTGGGGGGGTCCTTCATAAGCCTCCCCACGTGGTGACTTCTTGCTGCCAGTTCAGAGTTGTTTTGTTCTGTTCTTCAGCTCCTTCTTTGTGTGATTTGTCTGCCCAGTTTGTTCCTGATTGCCCAGTTTGTTTCTGCCCAGTTTGTTTCTTGGCCTCAGGGTCAGTGCATATCATTTCAGCCAGCACCTGTTTCCAGTTCAGCCTCTGGTATCCATATCATTCCAGCCCACACCTGTTTCCAGTTCAGCCTCTGGTATCCATATCATTCCAGCCAGCACCCATTTCCAGTTCAGCCTCTGGTATCCATATCATTCCAGCCAGCACCTGTTTCCAGTTCACAGCCTCTGGTATCCATATCATTCCAGCCAGCACCCGTTTCCATTCAGCCTCCTGGTACCCATATCATTCAGCCTAGCAACCTGTTTCCAGTTCAGCCTCTGGTATCCATATCATTCCAGCCAGCACCTGTTTCCAGTCCAGCCTCTGGGATCCTTATCATTCAGTCAGTACCTGTTTCCAGTTCAGTTTCTGGTATCCTTACTACTCAGTAGTTGGTGTTAACCTCCAGTGCTCCTGCCTGCACTTCTACCTGTTCTCTTTTACTAACTGCCTCTCTACACTGCGGGTTGGTTTCTGTGGACCTTGATCTGGAACCGCAACCTGGTGTCTGTCTTGCCGCACAGTATCCTCACCTTCAGAGGCTCTGGAGAAGACCGACAGACACTTAGACTCTGCGCCCAGTGAGAGGTTTGCAGGGGCTCTCCCTGAAGATTCGTAACAGGAGATGGTAAGCGAATTAATGTCTACAAGGATAGTAGATACTTTATGGGAGTTACACATGATTTTGGATCATAATCTGGAAGAATTGTGGATTCAAAACCTCTACTGGGGTAACTATTAAGAATTGAGAACAAATTCAGCTGTTATTTGAAGCTATCTTTCTACCTAAAGAAATAGCTCATGTAAGGAATGGAATGGAAACAGAAAGGGGTAATGACAAAGCTGATCGTGTTACTAAAGCAGTTGCGGCTAATAAACAGATACCAGTCCTTATTGTTGCTGAAGAACAACCTAATCTTGTACCACTTTTTAGGTTAAGTCTTACAGGAAGTAGCAGATAAGAGGGCAGTATCAAATTGGAAAACAGCTGGAGCAACACAATAGAACTCCCAACTACCTGGAGTATGGACAATAAAAGGTAAGCCATGTGTACCTCCACAGGCTGAAGAGATGATTCTTCAAATAGCACATGGACCAGGACACCTTGGAAGAGATCTTATGAATCAATCGATTGGGGCCATCTGGTATCTAACAAAGAGGTGTGAAAAGGTGAATAAGTTTCTCAAAGCATGTGAACAGTGTCAATTACATAATCCTGGACAGCTAGTCAAATCTCCTGCTAAGCATTTGCATAGATCTATCTACCCTTTTCAGCGCCTGCAGGTGGATTATATTCAGCTTCCAGTGTCAGGAAGGTTCCAATATGTACTGGTGTGTGTTGATATGTTTTCGGGCTGGGTTGAGGCCTGGCCAACTGCAACTGCTACAGCTAAAGTAACTGCTAAAAAGATTTTACAGGAAGTAATCTGTAGATGGGGAGTTCTCGAGACAATTGAAAGTGATAGAGGTAGTCATTTTACTGGTCAAGTCCTGAAAGAAATCTGTAGGGAGTTAGGGACTGAAAAGGCATTCCATACCCCTTATCATCCCCAGAGTTCAGGAAAGGTAGAAAGGGTTAATGGATTCATCAAAAACTGCCTTTCACAATTAAAAGATCAAACTGGCAAACCATGGCCAGATTTACTTCCTCTAATTAGCCCAAAGATGTCAAGCAAACTGAAATTATCTCCCTTTAAAATACTTTTTGGTTGTCCCCCTAAGACAGGGCTTTATTTTCTCAGTATTATTGTACTTTTACTTTACTTAGTATGGGCTATTCCCTTACACAGGGAATCATTTTATTAAAAATGGAATACTCGCACCACCCCTCTCAAAATGCTCTAGTAAATTATAATTTTCAAATAGCTAAGAATGCTAATTTGTCTGATTGCTGGATTTGTGCACATTTGCCTGCCAGTACAAAACACTCTCCTACTATTGCTGTACCACTAGCACTGGATGATATAAATGAGATTAATTGGTATGCTGTAGATAACACTACCTATAAAAACACCAGTTTGCCTGTACATATTTGGCAATGGGCAGCTAAACCCTGGTGGATGATCGTACGCAATCAGTCCTATATTGATGCTACGGTTTGGACCCTCTGCTGCACAGGTCATCCATGTGCAAGTAGATTTTTGGGAGCCATTCCCTCTGCCCCTCTTACTCTATATATAGCTATAAATACTTTTATTAAAATGTGGAAGGATCTTTTTAATTATGCAGATTGCTATTCTGAGCCTTCCAATGTCTGTACTAATTGTCAGCATAAACTAGAACTCCCAGAGGCGTGGGTAAATGAAGCAGGGTATTGGCCTCACTGCAATGTCACTAAATTGTTATTTGCGGGTATTATGGGTGCTTTTTCCCCCCTAATGCACTTGCCAGGTAATATCTATTGGGCCTGTGGGCAAAATGCCTATAAAATTTTACCCTATGGCTCTTCAGGCTTTACACGTTTGATTTAGAACTAAGATTGCTATGGTCTACAACTGAAAATACAACAAATGAATTTTTAGCTATACATAATTTTACTGATACTATTCTTATTGAACATGCCAAAGCTATTAATCGTTCTTGATTCCATTGCAGCTTCTACTAGCTCTCTATGTTTAACCATGGGTGTCTCTGTTGTACATATGTTAAGGAAGACTCTGTTGATCAACTCCAAGTGCATATGGACAAAGTTGTCCACATCTTGAAAATAGAAGCAGTTTAGAGTAGGGCAACTATAAGAGGTGTATGACTATACAGACAGATTAGACAAGTTATGGCTGTTTACATTGTAGAAGTGGCAATTGCTCAAGAATGTGAAATATGTTAATGGGCCATATAATAAAGTACATTATTCACCAATAGGTAATTTCAGAGGACCTGTAGACATCCTTAAAAGATTAGATGGAAAAAAAATTTAAAACTGTCTTCTAGCAGATGTGGTAATGACAAGTTCATTGAATAGCTTAAAAAGTGGGATGGTTACGTTTCTAAAACAAATAAATATTAAAAAAAATACTGGTATTAATTTATTTAGTTCTGGTTGCTCCATGAATTCTTTCCGATTGCCATTTGGAGTCGGGGGGGGGGGGGGGGGTTGTGCTTTCCTTTGCCAAGCATAAAACCTGGCCTAAACATTACCCCCTTACTACCCAAAATGATCCAACCCGCCTTTCCCATTCCACTGCCTGGGGTCAGGGGGCGTGGCTCTTTGAAGCAAACATGGGCTATGAGTTGTACTGGCAACAACATGGAAGCCTCCTTTGTTATAGAATCTATTACTTATATCTAGTAAATGCAAATAACTAGAGAAAAATCTTTCAGCGTGTAGGTATTCTGGTAAGAAAAACTTTAACATTAGGATCTGAAAAAACATAGTTTAGTTTTCCTTTAAAGGAGAACTAAAGTCCCAAGAAAACATTGTCCCAATAGAGAGAGCACATTCACAAACGAACAACAAGCTGTGTCTCTTGTCTCCCTTTGCTGTGGATGCTGGGTGATTTATGAAAATAACCTGTGTGTATTAAGGATCAGCTACCATAATTCACCTTATCTGGGAACACCCAGCTAAGTGTCCGCCGGACACTTCACAGGAAACTGCATTCTTGGTTCCTGGAAGCTGACAGCCAATCATGTTACAGCTCAGAGATCCCTCCCTCTGACACAGAACACAGATATCAGTGCAGTTTTTGTGTAAACATATTAGAAATGCTCCTGTCCCTAACAATGATAAATTCCTATGCTTTACATACAAAAAAGAAAAGTAATCTTTGCAGTGTATGTCTTTGCTAGCACGGATGTAAGAAACAGAACATTTAACATTTCAGCAAAAAATAAAAGTAAGTATGGGGAATCGAACCAGCAACCTTCTATACTGTGTCTTTCTAAAAAGAAAGCTTTCTACCACTAGGCCACAAGGGATTACATATAATGAACCTGTACATGAATAATCTTTATCTTTTGCTAGACACATAATAGAAACAAAAAAAGGGAACATAGGGAATCGAACCTGTGTCCCAATAGTCTGATTTTTTTCCTAACCCAGCACTTTAGCAGCACACACCACAGGTGAACTCTCCAGCGATAGAAGTAAATGCAAGTAAAATCAGTACACTATTTTGTATTGCTACTAGATGACTGTCAGCAATTCATGTTGGTTGGTAAATAAATAACAGAGCTGCTATATATAAAGTTTGTACATATGTAGAAACTTCATATTTTTCTAGAAACATGGAAGCAAACAAACAGAAAAAGCACTAAACTCAGGCAGTAGACCATGTTATATTGTTTCATAAGTAAACTAGGGGATTTGAACTTGTGACTTCTTGGTCTGTTTGTTCCTAAACACACAGCATTTACATGGTGCGCCACCAGCAACTCTAACTGTGATCACAGGTACATTTAGAAACTTTATCTTTCACTAAAAAAAGATGCTAGAAACTCTGCACATAGATAGTGAATCCTGGGGTCAGGGGGCGTGGCTCTTCGAAGCCAACATGGGCTATGAGTTGTACTGGCAACAAGATGGAAGCCTCCTTTGTTACAGAATCTATTACTTATATCTACTAAATGCAAATAACTAGAGAAAAATCTTTCAACGTGTAGGTGTTCTGGGGAGAAAAACTTTCACATTAGGATCTGAAAAACTGAAGTTTAGTTCTCCTTTAAGGTGTGGGGCCGACAACTATGCGATTAACTACTGTAGGCATCACTATTAGTCATGTAAATATTATCATATATGTTGTACCTTCAGAGGAGTATTGTCTCTCAAAGTAATGATGTGGTCATAAAATAACAACCAAAGAAATGCATAACACATAGATTTTTTTTGAATGATTGTGGATAGCAGTAGATGCAAACCTGTCAAAAAAAAAAGTGTGCCTACTCTCATTTACTAGGAAACAAAGAAGAAACACCGCTGCACTGCAAAAAACGGCCAATTAATCCTGCAAGCAACTCACCACTCCGGTTCTTCATAAAAACATGCCTTTATTTATCAGCATGTTAAAAAAAGCTTTTTGTTAGAACTTAGTTCTGGGGGACAGTGGTAAACGTCTGACGCGTTTCAGGCCAAAGGCCCTTAATCACCCTGCACCCTGAGACCAGGAGCATGTGAATTGGCTGGATCGCGATACGAGCAGATGGTTCAGCGAGGAAGGGAGCCGCCATTGCTAATTTTCTATGTGCCTACTCTCTTTACCATTCATGTTTTAAAACATTCCAGCTGTTATAATTTCATAATAAATGTAAAAGACTTTATTGAGAGAACTTTTATTGCTGCATAATAAAGGATGCCTAGAGAAAATATCCCTTTTAAAACCAACAAAAAAGTAATACATTTTCTTTGGGAGACCTTTTTGTTGTCTGCAAAAAAGGAAGCAATGGTCCATGATGAACAGAAATTCAGTCTTATTCTGCAAAAATTAGGAAATAAGGGTTAGAAAAATGTTGTTTTTTTAAGATGCCAAAAATGTATATATTGTAAACTCACCACAATATTCTAATTTATATATTGTAAACTCACCACAATATTACTACATCCAGCTTTTTAACATGTTTTTATTTTAAAAGCATACATTTGTTTCCAACATTTTTAGAAATAATTTTACCCTATGTATGGTTGGCTAACCCATATGCACTGTTTGTTTTTGTTTTGTTTTTTTAACAGAAAAGGCAGAGGTCTGTCTGAAATTTAGCTGTGTGTATGCACATATTTGGCAACGCTTTAGAACTTTGCAGATATAAATGTGGAATTCAATTAAATCTACTGGACTAAAGCTAGTTCTTGAAGATGTTTTGCTAGTCATCTGACTGGATTTCTCAATTCAGAATGACTGAAATCCCTGGGCCCCACAGCAAAATTTTGGATGGGGGCCCCCAAACCGCATTTTTTTATTACCTTACATTGCCATACACAGTGTCTTTACCTGCTATCAGTGTTAGGTGTTGAGCTCCGCCCCTCTGAGATTTCCTCTGCTTTCTCCTGCTTGAGCCTCAAACAGTAATGCTTCTGAGTTCTGTGCATGGAACTCACAGGCATTAATAAGGAGAAGGAGGGAGGCAAAAAGCAGATGCGACTGAATGCAAGTAAGGCCCCAAGCCTTGGTTTTAGTTTAGCACATGGTGTAGGAGAGGGAACAAAGGGTTTCAGTACCTCAGCCAGGTAGAAAAGGGAGGAGCTAGCGAATGGCAGGAAAATAAGGGGAGGCGTTTTAAGTATATAAAGAGAGCCTGTGAAAGTTGAAATCAGAACTAACCTTTTTCTTTTTGTTTTGCAGGAGTTACACAAGAGACAGCAGTTGCAGTTATGGACAAAACAGTTTTATTCTGAATACAGCAGGGCCCCAGGAGCAGCAGTTCAGTATGTGATCATCCTTTAGGAGGGTTTTTAAAACAAGAAGATACTGCCAGTATTCAACTATAGGAAAAGGTAGGGTGGCCAGGACACTTATTACAGTGTTAGTACAGAATTATATATAGGCACACAATCAATAATATTCTAATCTGTAGCTGGCCAGTCTAGTTATTAATACAGATAAACATATAATTGTGATGGATTCGGGAAATATAGACCTCACTGTTAATGTTCATTAAGTTACACGTGTAAAGGCAGGAAATATGGAATAAAAAGATATAATCTGGGTAACTACAACAAACAGGGTCTGAGTGCTGACCAAGATATCCAATATACATGGCAATATAAAGATGGCAGTTGCAGATTTAAGCTATAAAGGAAAAAAAATAAAGTTTGGATTATACAAAATATATTACCTAATGCTATATTTAGAAAAATCCTCATTGTAGAATCCAAATATATCTTTGTCTGAATAGGGCATTATATACACCCACATAATATCACACATTCATTCATCTAACCATTTCTACCCATTTATAGTTACCTTTGGTTATTATGTCCTGTGCAGTAAAGGGGCATATAAGTAGAATTGGTATTGTGTAACTGTAATATGATGGTGATTTCGGTTTACTAATGTAAAAACATTTTTATATATATATTTAATCTTAGTGAAAACTTTACAAATGGCCACATAAGCACTTCAAATGTCTCTGCCTATAGGAAAATATCTTTATGTTGTATCTTTATGTTGTAAAAAATAAATAAATACATGAAATGGCCCATACATTACTCAGGGTACACAACTACTTTAAAATGTTATGTGTTGTGCAACTATAACATTATACTAATTCAGTTATACAAACACAAGACAAATAATTATCTTCAGTAATATAATTTATAAAGACTGGGAAAGGTGCAAACGCCAATAGTACTGGGCAGGCTAAGTAGTTAGTTGGAAAAATATCCAGACAAGGAAATAGCAAGTTTCTTGTTCAATGGTTTTAAGTTTGGTTTTGTCGTTCCTGTTGTAAAAGCGGTGAAAGGAGCTAGGAAATGCAATAATCTTAAATCGGCAGCTTAAAACGCAAGCGAGCTGAAAAAGAAAAAAAGAAGTTAGAAAAAGAAATCTTGGCAGGAAGGCTGGCTGGTCCGTTTAAGGAAAGCGGAAAATTCAGGATGATTCAGCATCTGTCTTACCCAGAGGGCTTATTGGTCAATAATGCACAAGATTTAGCATAATGTTCAGTACATTATCAAACTTTTTGGATATTATCAAACAGTGCGGCCATATAGCTCTCGTGGCTGAGATAGATGTTAAGTCAGTATTTAGGCTGCTACCACTTCACCCGGATAACTTAATGGGTGGCAAATTTCAGGGAGAATACTGTATTGAAAAATGTCTGCCGATGGGGTGCTCTATTTCATGTGCTTATTTTGAGAAGTTTAGCAGTTTTTTACATTGGTGTGTTTTGCATAAGGCGGGTCTTTCATCATTGGCACACTATCTAGATGAGTTTTTGTTTGTTGGGTTGGATGTGTGTAGCAAGCTGTTAGAGACCATGTAAGAAGTTTGTAGCGACTTAGGGGTCCCCATTGCCCAAGAAAGAGACAGTTTACGGGTTATTTCATTTTTGGGCATTGAAATAGACTCGAGAGGCTAGTGAGATTGCCAGAGAAGACAGTGGTGTCAGCTAGGAATAAGGACAATAGTTTATCTAAATAACATATGGTTTGTACTTTACTTCACAGCATTCTAGTATGACACAGTTTGGGCAACGAGCATTATGTTCTGCACATGCTCAGTCCTTAGCTATGGCAGAAACTTATTACAGTTGGTCACACCCATTAATAATCTCTAGCCAATCCTTCTACAGGACAGATAAAGCAAGAAAGCATGTGACTGAGGTTAGGAAGATGGTCTGATACTGCACATACACACAGTTACTTAATCCAGTTTTTAACAGGCTTACATTTACTTTAATACAATTTACTGAAATGGATCTATCTATCTATCTATCTATCTATCTAACTATCATCTATCTATCTATCTATCTATTTATGTCTCTATCCTATCTACCCCTTTACATATACACACATATCTGTTGCAACAATATTTGATCGTTGAAGAATTCAATGACATGTTCTAGGTATCAAGGGTCATTTTTTACTTTAAACAGTTAGGGGTATAATTTAAAATGGATTTAAATGAAAGATAATTACAGTATCTGATGTTTCATTTTGCTGCTATCTGAAGTGAAATGATATTTCCATTAACCCCTTAAGCACAGTTCTGATTACCTTTGGTTCACAGATATAAAAGAGCAGTTATGCAGATACTCACGCAGATACATTGTAATTGGTAATTATTAGCCGCGGTCATTGGATAAATGTGCATAGATATATAATTCAAAGATTATATGCTATGCGTTATCTATATTTCTTTGCATACTATGATTTAAAGGAGAACAAAAGCTGAAATATAAATAAGCCTTAATGGCCTATAATGCCTAACTAGCTGATAGCTGCAACAGTCCCCTTTCAACACACCAGCATTGTGGAGAATTATCTGGCAGCTCCTGATATTTTATCCCCTCTTCCTAGTGAATCATGACTTACTTAGAGGTCCGAGGAAGGCCAGCCAATAGTTACTTTACAGTTGTGGAAGGGGAGGAAAGGGAAGGTGCTGAGCATGTGCAACTATGGGAATGTGTCGTAGACACACGCTAGTAGGAGGGCTGCAGAATCCTGCAGAATTATGTAGATGATTCCTTTATAAATAGACTAATTTGACATGTCAAGTACCTATTAGATGCATACCGTATATACTCGAGTATAAACTGAAAAAAGGCTAAAAAATAGCCTGAAAACTGAACCTCGGTTTATACTCCGGTCAACCGCTTACCTGCTCCGGCGTCTGCTCGCTCTGCATCCTCTGCTATCTGATGTCACTACTCGGTGCCGGGAAGTGAGACCAGCGCCGAGTAGTGACATCAGCCAACAGAGGAAGCGGAGGGAGCGGCCGGATTACTGAGAAGGTAGGAGGGGGGGTACAGTACAGTAATTCCTGCCCTCGGTTTGTACTTGAGTTAATCACTTTAACTCCTTTTTTCAGATAAAAATAGGTACCTCATTTTATACTCAAGTATATATGGTAATTGTGTAGCCATCTGAAGTGTATGGTTGCCTTAATTTTTTTTAAAAAATGTATAGCTCAAAGATGTTTGGTATTTTCAGTTTAATAAAGAGCCATTCTGGATGCAACCTGTTAAGTAGAGACACCCCTAATTCTACACAAGTCATCAGCTGTAGGAAAAGCACTCAGTTGTAACTAAAACTTACATGCCAACCTCCAACAAACATAATCATGTGTATTTGCAAGTGATACAACGTTTCAAAGCCTGTACCCCTTCATCAGGAACTAACTACAACAGCAGAGTTGGTTCTTAAGATAACAATCACCAATTACACACCAAGAATAAGCCAAACAACCCTTGAATATAATGATATAATAATGATAATATAATAACAATAACTTATGATATTTTACACTGTTGGTCCATAGCAAAAGGAAGTAGACTGTCTAAACAAAGCAACCAAACAGTTTCTACTGCTAAATCCAATGTCATAAATTATGGTCAACAAACACTGTGGCCTAATTACATTACCAAATGTTGAAATCAGTGAGGCATGTGGCTGGAGGTGTATTTTTGCTTTCCGGATGCTGATATACCTCTATAGAAAATTGGGAACTGTTGGGTAACTAGGCTATTCTCACTGTATTATATGTGACAGTTATCCTTAAAGGACAGCTAAAGCCACAGAACAACACTGAACCAGAAGGCAGAGCACCTTGATATAAAACCAGTAATCTTTGTCTTACCTCTCATTTTGATACCTAAATATCATATGGTTTGTGCTATACTTCCCAGCATTCTAGTATCACACAGTTTGGTCAACAACCATTATGTTCTGCACATGCTCAGTCCTTAGCTATGGCAGAAACTTATTACAGTTGGTCACACCCATTAATAATCTCTAGCCAATCCTTCTACAGGACAGATAAAGCAAGGAAGCATGTGACTGAGGTCAGGAGGTGTGATCTGACACTGCACATACACAGATACTTCGACCAGTTCTTAACAGGCTTACATTTACTTTAATACAATTTACTGAAGTGGGATTTTATAGCTTATTGGTGTTTTTAGGGGGTTGTATTCAGATTTCAAAGTGTAAAAAATTGGGTTTAGTTCCCCTTTAACCTGATTGGCATTTTTGTTTGAGGACTACAGCTAAAAAAAATAAATTCTCAATTACCTGGATTCATTTCAGAGGCTAATAGCAATGTGAAATTCTATAGGAAACCGGGAAATGCAGTAGAGTACATATATCAATCAAAAAACACATATTTAAACCCTTCAAACTAAATTAAATCAGAAGACAGATCACTTAAAAAATGACTTAAAAAAACATTTTAGTCTGGCTGTAGAGAAATGTACCTAATCAACATGTGAGTGATGTTCCATATTTCCCAGCATTCCAGATTCACAGACATGCCCACTGTTTTAGTCACTGACTGTTATGTTTCATTACACGTGCCCAAGTACTGCAGGAGCTGGTTACAGCAGGTCACTGCCCAATAGAGTTGTTTTAACCAATCATGGTACAGTCCAATACAGACCTTTCCCAAAGTAGCAGCTCAAGGTCTACTGGAAAGCAAGATATGGTGGCACTGACAGTTACCTATTCCATGTTAATCTATAGGAAAATGCAATGTATGCTGCAGTTACATGAAAATGATCTTAAACTATTAGAATTGATACTAGAAAAACATCCATTCTTGTTACTGGATTAAATGGGGCTGTAAAAACAAGGGTAAGTTAAACACCTGTCAACTGTAAGCAATGGCACCAATTACAGTATTAAAGAAACAGAACTTCTTACATGTTTTTAGCGGAAATCATATCAAACCCTGGAAACATAAAGTGGAACATTTTAATAACATCTAAACTGGAGTAAATATGTTTTTACATATAGAAGGAACACAAATTAAAAAAAGGATAATGAAATGGAAAACGGCAAAATACACATACGCGCCTAATTAATACTTAACAGTCAGAAAATGGAAGATAATTCAAATTCATGCCCTGGAAACACTTCTAAGTTTTTTTTCTTCTACGCTGGGTGCCTGTGGCGTTAATAGAAAACGATCCAAACACTGCAAATAAAGAGTTAAACCCACGCTAACATGACATCACAGTGGGAAGTGTGTGTTTAACTCATTTTCGGCCCTTTGCTGCCGATATTGTATCATTTGTCATCGTACAGATGGCCATCTTGATCTGGCCCCCTTGGTAGGCTCTGCAGTAACACTATCCCAAGGAAGGAGACTAATCAGGACCAGCTACCGCTATCGCCACCCTCGCCACAGGGTGGGCCTGGAAGCTATGATGGCCCGCAAAAACCTCAGCTGTTTAAAAGACCGTAACTGAACAGGAAGATTGGGTTCGGACTTTTAAACAGCCGATCATGTGTATATTTCCTTCATACGCACAATTAGCTGTTTAAAAACAGCTAATCGTGGACCTCTGGGGAGGGGATGGGTCAGGGGCCCTAAAACAGTCTTCCGCTGGGCAGATCCTCAATGAACCCCAAACGAACGGCCGCTTAGGACGACGTATCACACGTGTGTATGAGCGTTTAGGGGCATATTTCTACTATCTCTATACGGTAACCCATAGATCAACTATGTGCTTTCGATCAAAAAAATGTTTGTACCATTCATTTGTGTTTGAGTGAATAATACCTTAGTTACATTATTAATCATATAATCTACCACCTTACAAATTTTCTATGGGGCCAACTGTAACATAATAATGTTATAATCAGCGCGCTACTACGTAGTAGCATTAGTAATGTAGTAACATTAAGAAAGTGTTTATCACCTGACATCCCATAGTTCGCTCATTCCTCCTCTTCCCCGGCACTGTAATTCAGCTCAGCGCTCTCGCGACTACTTCCTCTTCCACATGCGGGAGATATCGCACTAACTATGCATTGTAACTATGGAGGGGAAGTGGGTTTTAAAATTTACTTACAATGCCTTTGCAGCTAGCACGGTATCTCCTGCATGTGGAAGAGGAGGTAATTGCATGAGAGTGCTGAGCTGAATTACAGTGCCGCGTGAGAGATGTCAGCAGAATTAAAGTGGCGGGACAGGTTTGGAGAAACAAGTGAACCATGGGAGGGGGGGAGGGAGGTTGGGGGGGATTGAATGCCATAGGGGGGGTTGGATGCCAAGGGGGGGAGGGGGGTTGATTGCCGATGGGGAAAAGGGGGGGGGGGGTAAAATTAATGGAGAGAAGGGGTAAATTATAAAAGATAATGCATCCCCTACTGTAAATTATATGGATATGAGATCAGAGTGCTTTTATATGGTCACGGAACTCCTCGGTAACATCTAATATCCTTATAATT
Source organism: Hymenochirus boettgeri (assembly GCA_019447015.1). Taxonomy (NCBI): domain Eukaryota; kingdom Metazoa; phylum Chordata; class Amphibia; order Anura; family Pipidae; genus Hymenochirus; species Hymenochirus boettgeri. Next base: position 125,431,714 of record CM033474.1, read on the forward strand.
TACTGTAGGGGGTGCATTATCTACTATATCATTACACATTCAACAAGGTTCAACCTTCTCCAAGACTCCTTAAGGACAGAGCCATGTAAAACACCTGTTTGTTTTTTTGTAAGAGATGAATTTTTTTCCCCAATTCCTAATGTAAACATTTTCTGTATCAGCAAATTTCTATTGTTCCTTTTTTCTGCACCATTTTTTGTGCAGGTCGCAAGCATTGTGTAGGACTTTGCACGTCTGCCCCACTTGGAGGGTATACTATTACCGTACATACTCTAGTATAAGCTGGCCAAAGTATAAGCCAACCTATTTTTACCTCAAAAAATTAGAAAAAACCTGATTGACTCGAGTATAAGCCAAGGGTTGAAATTATAACCACTACTGCCTTCTGATTCTGTATTGTTCTGAGGCTTTAGTTGCCTTTTAAATGGACACCAGTATGGCTATTACTGTATGGGACTACTGTATTCTGCTGCCAATTTAAAGGGTAACTAAAGCCTCAAAACAATACAGAATCAGAAGCCAACAATAGATACCAACCCTTCTTCTGATTCGGTATTATTCTGAGGCATTAGTTGATCTTTAAATGGACAATGGCAATCCCATACAGTGACCCGCAATTCCTTGGCACTCCAGATGTTTGTAAACTACAACTTTGCTGTGAGTTGTAGTTTCCAAACATCTGCAGTGGCAAGCAGCACCCTCAGGCCAGGCCCCCCCATTTCAGTGGAGACTTACTATTAATACAGTATTCAATCCAGCTGCCTCTCGCTCTGCTCTGTATTGCAAGTACTCATCTACCAGCTGCTGGCTGATGTCACTTTACTCAGTGCCTGCCTCTTACTGCCCGGCGCCGAGTAAAGACGTAATCCGGCAGATCAGTACTTTTGGAGCAGGCACCAGATTGAAAGGTGAGTTCTCTGTTTGACTCGAGTATAAACCGAGCTAAGCTTTTCAGGCTATTTTTTAAAGCCTGAAAACTTCATCTTATTCTCGAGTACTGTATATACTGCAACCAGTGCCCTGCACAGTGATGCATGTGAAACGTGTGGCATTGCGGTAACGTTTTTCACGTGGGTTCCTTATAGCTTATTGAAGTTCCTAAAATCCAAATTGAACCAAATTGAATCTGTATTTTTCTAATTTTTTTAATCACAAATTTCAAGTCTTCAGAAACATTTTAAAATTTTCAATAGGAATTTTAGATTTTTTAATGGAATTTTAATTTTTTTTCGATTTTCTCAATAAAAATTTCTGTGTTTCAAAAAACAGCTGTTCTGGATATAAATGAGGTTAATTTCCAATCCAGGATTCATCACTAGAGATGGCTAAACTTTTCTAGTTTTTCGAATTTTCTAACTTCTGTAAAAATTCGATAGTTCGAAAACAGACGCCATATTCATGGGTTGTAGAGCGATAAAGTTGAGGGTTATCGATTACAAAATTTGAGAAACCTCAGATTTTTCATAATTATTGAAAATAAGTCAGTGCAGTGAGTTCGAAAAGTCTGAAAGCTCGTAGTTAGAAGAGTCCGAAAAAATCCAAGTACTTACCAACTCATAAAATCTGTCCATCCCTAATCACTAGTCGGTATCTTAACATATAAATAAATAATTCTAATTATGTTAGCATATTCTCCACGGTACATTAATCTTACAGAAGAAATCTACGTAATGTCAGATCTACGTAATGTCAGATCTGCGTAATGTCAGATCTACGTAATGTCAGATCTACGTAATGTCAGATAGCTACTTACTGTAGTTAAAAGAGATAAACCTTATTTGCATTTAACGATACAACATAAGATGATCGACAAGGCGTTTGGCATGCAGGAAACTTTTTTCACAACTAGCCAAGATGGTCAACCCTTTCTTCCCTCTACTGCCCATGTTGATTTAGCATTCTTAAAATTCTAAATCTTTTTTTTCCTTCGCAGCAGTTGAAAAAGTAACAGCTTGGGGCTTTTATTCTGGAGATATATTTGTAACCTTTAAAATAAAAAGCACAGTTCAGAGTTTAATACTGTAGAAAAAGTCGTCTCACTATAGTAATTTAGAAAATTGCTGTTACCATAGAAATCACAGAAGAGTCCTTTGGGCACTAACAAAAAAGACTGTCAAAATATATCTATATATTCCAACTCTTTCTTGGGAAGATACGTTGAAAAGGACAGTGTCTATATTTTTATATATTACGATTTTATTGGATAATAAATTAGCAATTTTCAGTTTATTATTTGCTTATCAAGCTTTGTTGTAAATATTAAAGTGTTTCCTTTTTTTCCCCTTTCTAGTTATTTATAGATCTGCGAAAAGCCCACAGTCTGTTGTTTTTTACAAAAATAATATTTATTGAAAATCTTTTAGCTTTTATATCGACTGCAAAGCTGTAACTAACTTGAATTTTAAAGATGGTTTGAAATTTAGTTGCATATTTACTTTGGCGATTATAACGTGACATTTACCGCCTCTGTTTGCATAAACAAATTTTTTGTTTCCGAAATAGTTCCATAAATGTAAATGATACACTATTTATCATAGTAAAACAGGCTGTTATTATATTATAATATATAGGAAGATCATTAAGTCACTTGGTGACACTTTTAAAAGGGCATAGCAAATTGCATTCAAAGTTTTCTTTTAAAAATGAATCTCTAAATTTAATAAACAAAAATATACTTGTGCAATAACTGATAGCTTTGTGGCTCCTCCCTCAATTAATGTCGCTGACACTTCATCTATTGTTGAAAAAATGTTAATTACCGATTCAGTGGGTTTATAAATAGGACGCTTAAGCAAGCCACACACAAGCCGATGAAATGGGCCGATGGGACTTTTTTTCAAATGATCCGAAGAAACTAAATTTCCCACCTTGCACCACCAAACTTTCTTAGTTTGAAATATGCGCAAGATAAGGACTGGAAAATGGGGTTGACAGAATATTTTCGGCCTTGTCCAATCTTCATTTTTTCAATACCCTCTCCCTAGTGTAAAACCCTTAATATATATGATTCCCCCTGTCCCCCCAGCCCCAACCGCTCCATTTTTATTCTTAGAAAGCTCCCCAAACTTTACTTACCTTCCCTCTTTCCCCCGCCGAAATGAACTCCCGGCAGCCGCGTCCGTGATTGGCTGCCACTCAGCCAATCACAGACGCGACTGCCGGTCCCGCCCCTCTGCTTGCATTTTCTCGCAAGCAGAGGGCCGGCAGCGCAGCGGAGGAAAGAGGGGAGGTAAGGAGGTGGTAGATGCGTACTGCAGCCCTTCTCCCCCTCCCTCCCCCTCCCTCTCCCTCCCTCTCAGGATTCCCTCCCCCTAGCTTAAAACCCTTTAGTTATATGATTGCCCCTGTCCCCCCAGCCCCAACCGCTATATTTATTCTTTTAGAAAGCTCCCCAAACTTTACTTACCTTCCCTCTTTCCCCAGCCAATCACAGACACGACTGCCAGTCCCGCCCCTCTGCTTGCCTTTTCTCGCAAGCAGAGGGCCGGCAGCGTGGCGGAGGAAAGAGGGGAGGTCGCTTGGCGGCCGATTGCTCATTTGGGAAAGCAAGGTACATACAGTACCGATAAAGCCCCGATACCATCAGATCCGATGGTTTTGGGGCTTTATCGCTACTGTGTGTACCTAGCTTTATATATATTGAGCGTACCAACGGTGTGATCAAAAGTACCAAACGATAAAGTTAATGACTGTGTGGATGTTATCTGAGTGTGACTACACTTCTGGTGTGTATATAGAGAAAGGGGAGGTATTTCAGAGTGAATTGTGGGTAAAGGGTTGCATTTTGATCAGATTGCATATCTTATCTGCAGGTCTGGTGTATAAACAGTATTGCACCTATAAATTAGCTCCCTGAAAATACTGTTTGGGGCCCCACCTCTTTTTAAAAAAAAAAAATTATTTATGTAATGATTGCTTATTACTTAATTAAATGTGCATTTTTCTATGTACCTGTCTATATATAAAGGGAAAGTTCACCCTTCAAATGAAAAAAATTGTTAATAATCCACTAAACCCCAAAACTACCATTGTTAGAAAGCTGACAGACGTAGGATTGTCATTATGAAGCCAAAATGATCCTTTTTTAGGCTTTTCTAGCTTTTTTTACAAGCTTTAACATGCTGAGAGGAATAGCATTCAGATTGGCTGTGATGTGTTACACCCATGGGCCTATACACGAATCATCATGAAATTGGAGTTTGTCTGCTAATTTCCCTTGGTCCAGTCTGGAAAACCTTACAATCTGCCGACCGTCCATTCATAAATTGATGATCATATTATATCGGAATATCCCGATGTCATAAGACCAGGAAGAGAAAGGTAATATAAGATCAGGAAGCATTTCAAGTTAGACATTTTTCAGCTTTTTAACTATTGCAGTTAGGGGGGTCATGTACCTGCTGCTTAAAAAAACAGTATATAACAGTCAGAGTATCTGGCCCTCTAGTAGGCTCTACTGTGACACTATGATATGGAAGAAGATTGTTCAGGGGGTCTGTTAGATGCTAAACAGCTAGATCTACTCTCCGTAGGGAGCAACCCATAGATCAAATATGTGTTTAGGATAAAATAATATTTGTACCATTCTTTGCACTTCCTAATAGATTCCCAATTGGTCATTTACTTTCCCTATAGTGTGAGGGAATAATATAGTCCCTTAGTAACATAACTGTATTCAATCATGCTAAAAGCTAAGTCATAGCAGTGTTCAGCCCTTCCCTTCAACTCTTTGAGGACAAGCTATGTAAAACATCTGTTATTTTTTTGCCTCAAGTGCTGAAAATAATTCTGTCGCAATTCCTCAAGGGAAATAATGTATTGTATCAGCAAATTTATTTTTAGTTTCTTTTCTTTTTTGTATCATTGAACATCTGCTTAAAGGGCATGCCCACCCCCAAAACTATGTAACCCCATACTGGCCCCACTGTGTAGTTTAAAAAAATCCTTACCTTACATCCCAGCTCCTTATGGTTCCCCTGCAGTGCATGCCCAAAGTCCAGGAAAGTGAAGAACAGTGGCTGTCTTCCTGTCCAAACGTCTCTGCTTCCTGTCTTGCCTCTGGGAGGGATAGTAGCATGCGCAGAGGAGCCCTTTCCCCCTCCTTCCCACCATCTGGATTCACCCTCTGCAGCCGTTGCACTTAGTGTGTAATCCTTTGGCCATATGGGAGATCTCCCCTGACCACCCCTAACCGCCAAGTTATGCTACTTACAGACCTTCATTTCCACTGCATCTTCATTAATGTCGGCTGCATCTGTGATTGGCTGATTCTCAGCCAATCACAGAGGAAACTGACAGTCTGGCCCCTGCTTGCAAAGAGGGAGCCGGAAGAGAACGCCATGGGAGACTCTGATGGTGCAGAGTTTTATCAATTATAATCTTTGTTGTAAAACAAAAAAAAATCCTGTATGTTACTTGAGTTTAGGCTACGTTCAATCTAGGTGTTTTGTTAACGCAGCGGAACATCTCGCTTGCAATTTCGTCGATGCTCCTCTGCGTGAAAGAACAACGCATGCCATGGCAACGCTCTGTGCTGACACACCAAACTGCTGTATGGAACGCACTATATTGCAGCTCGATAGTATGACTGTTGCCATTCATTAATATGTGCACAGCGTTTTGGTGCTGTGTTACCAAAACGTGCTCTAGCCTCTAGTGTAAACAAAGCCTTAAAAACCGTTCCTGGGAATCTACTTTCTTCTTATTAACCTTTGAGCATTTGTTTAATACTTAATAAAAACGCCTTTCACAGAAATTCTTGATCTTGTATGTAAATACTTTACTAGGCCATATAACGTATTATATAATTAAGGTAGGTGTCTTACCAAAGGGTTCGATGAATAGTTTGTTTTTGTCCTTATCCATGATTTTCAGTAAAAATTTCCTGTTCCACCATCAAAATTGATGACAAAAACTAGTTCTCCCCTATTAACATCTGGTTGAGGGTTTATTTTATTTGCATTAGAACAGGGGTGGCCAACATGTGATCTGTGGGCTGCATCCAATCCTGTAGGAGAAATTTGTGTCACCGTGGGACTGCATGAGGTAGAGCACATTTGGGCAGGTTTAAACAGAGACAAAGTGCAATGTGATTCTCCATGTGGTGCATGTCCAGTACCCCATGCATTAGAAGGTATTAATAACTACCCTTTTTAACATTACAATGATGCTTTTTTTCATACCCCTTTAAATTATATAGTTTATTGTAGTACTTTTAACTGTTTTGTCTTGGTGCTATACATACTGACTTCCTGGCTGGGCTGGACAAAGGGGATTGGAGGAAACATTATAAGATCATTTATATTTCCTAGTCATAATCATTCAGTTTTGGAGGGAACCAATGCTGGAATTCAGAGAAATTAAAGGAATTGTACACTGACTCATTTCAATCTATAAATGAATACATGTAAACAGCACATATGTTTGTGTTGCTGCATGACTTCAATCCCCCTGCCAGACTTTCTGACTCTCTGTGAGGGCAAGCATGCTCAGTAATCCCTATGAGGCCGCATTGGCAGAAGGAATTTCCCACCATGCAGTTCATGTACCAACTTTTGCCATTCCAGCTACAACAAAAATATACATAACAGAAGAGTTTATGATAATGAGGCACTTGATTGACAGGTGAAATGTAAGATGTTTCACTGGATATCTAAAGAAATAGGGGACAACAAATTAGTACAGTGATAGTTGGGAAGAATTATAGTTTCCAGCAATGGGCAATTAAAAAAAAAACAAATTTTCCAGTGTACATATCCTTTAAAGTAATGGCTGAGATACAGAACCAAGCTCTTGTATGTTGGCCATATAGACACCCTCTACAACCATTTAAAAAACATTGCTGTGTTGTAGATTCTCTTGAAGCCATCTAATTGGTGGTTTGGGTGTATAGTAAGCAGTGATTGCCATAGGTTGGGGATATTTCGCTTAAAACATTTTATATTGCCTAAAGAGTATAATGAATAGACAAACATTTCTATACAAAGTTTATTTTCTTACATTTACTAATCTTACCAGTTTGCATTTGAACATCCATAATTGAATTTCACATTCTCTTATGGAGAATTACATTTCAACAGAACATGCTCCTCCCTAATCTTTGTAAAGATAAACATTTTGCATTAAGTTCTGTTTCCTTCTTTTCCATTTTGGATTTTGTTTGTCTTACAGTAAATCGCTCTACACCAGCACTCCCTTTACTGTGCTAGTTCTGTTTAATGAGATGCTGATTGAGGATTCTAGAATTCACTTCCAGTTGATTATGTGTTATCTTAACAGTAGAATGACAATAATTTCCTGTAATGCCACTTGTTAAGGTAATTATGTGGTAATTGCCTTATCAAGGTGTCATAGAGAAGGAAGGGGGGAGGGGTAATGCTCCAAGATTTTACAGCTGCAAGGCTCCTAAATACATTATCAGGTATTGAGAATTTTTATATTTTTTTTTCTTTCTGAAATCAGAAGTAGTCAGTTCTAAATTTAGTCTCGCTGACCTTACGATAAGATTGTTCTTGCCGGCTGATTTGATAGAAAATGTTCATTTGTAAGTGCAGTTCATGTTCCATTACTTGGGAATCTACAAAAAGGGAACATGGATGGTGTTTTTTTTTTACAAATCCCCATTAGTTGGTCCGACCTTTTGTACTAGGAGAGTATTTATAGTTTGAGGTACCCCTTGGTCATTATAGAAGCAGGTGCCCTATGCGCAAGTTATATATGTATAGACATGGCCCTTCTCCCCTTCATTTATTTTGATGTTTCCCACTGTTGTATGAAGGAAGAATATTTTAAAACCAATATCTATATATTACCAGAGTAAAAGAACAATTCTAAAAATAACATAGAGCATATGGCAATGTTTTTTTTAATGGTTTGACGTTAGAGATGAATTGTTTGCAGGTTGCTGTAAGATTAGTTCCATACAAATGATGTATTTATTACATACTGTATATTGTATGAAAAAAGTATATGATGTCACTTCTAGTGCTGCACTGCAGTTTCTAACCTTTTAGCCAGGGATTTTTTTAGGATGGACTTGTCCTTTAAAGGATATATTTAGCCTTACAATAATATTTTATTTTTATTTTATGTTCAGCTACCCCCCCCCCCCCAACTCCATTTTGGCATTATTGAATAGTTCCAAAGATGCACCTGAAGTGACTTACCTGATCCGGTCCCTTGACGCTGTGCAGCGCTACTGCCTGACAGTAGCAGTAGACTGACTGCTGATTCCTGGTCGCAGCTGTCAATCAAAGGCACAATGGTGATGTCATGCCTAATTACCTTACAACCGCAAGCAGGAAGTGCCTCACTGCTGCTGTTCTTGCTCGAAACGAGCTTGCAACAGCAGAAGGGGGCGATACCCAGGTGGCGAGGGACCGGATCAGGTAAGTCACTTCAGGGCATCTTTGGAACTTTTCAAAAATGCAAAAATGGGGTTTGGGGGCAGCTGAACATAAAATATTATTTTAAGGCTAGACACGCCCTTTAAATAATTTGTGCAACTTTGGACTCTGTAGCACAGAGAAAAAATATTACCAGCATTGATTGAACCCCCACATGCCTAATAGTGACCTGGAACAGGTTTCTTTCTAAATTAGCACTTAAAGGGCATGTCCATCCTTAAAACAAAAAACTGGTCACATGTCAGTTACTGACCCCAACTCCAAATTATATATTCAGCACTTTATTAGATGTATTATTAACTGGATATTTAAGGATAATTATTGCCTCTATTCTGACAAAGTAAGCTGGCTCCTCCCTTCATGTAGTCAATCAAGGCTGTTACTGCTGACAACCAATGCATTTCCCCCTGCTGCCTTCACTGCACATGCTTAAGCTTATGAAAAGCTCATTGATCAGAGGGAGGATACAGATATCTTTGCCAGAACAGAAGAGAACTTATCATTAAATATCTAGTTACAAATGTATCTAATAAACTGCTAAAAACAGCAGTTTGGGTTGGGAGCAGGTAACTAAGTCACCAGTATTTTATGTGTGCCATGTGACTGGGGATTCCAAACACTAGTCGGTCAAGGGGTGCAAAGACATACTGTGATTCTCACATTGTTAAAGCATTTCATTCTGAAACACATTACTTTTGACTTACAGCCAAGAAACTGCTGATTATAATGATATATCGCTTGCCTTTGTAAGTGATTCCTAATTGAAGATACACCTGTGCTATACGTGTCCCCCCATCAGTTAGTACAGGGATATAAAATACAATTATTGAATTCACACGTCTGCATGCATTTACTAAAAATCTTATTTATCGCACATCTTTTACATAGCGCATTCTAGCCAATAAAAAATACTGCACAGATTGTAAAGAGAAAAACTCTTTCTTAGTTGCCGTTCAGTGTATCATTATGTACAGTAACAATGCTTGTATCTGGGCCTAAATACTTTCCATTTACCAACTGAAATGTTGAAGAAGTGAAGACTGGCACAAAGGCTCCCCCCCACTGTATTATTCTCAATAGCAAAATAGGAAACGCATTAAAAGTAACGTTGATGGTTTGCTGTGAGCCTCTGTCAATGAACATTCTAGGAGTGGAAATTAAAAGCTAGTTAGAGGCAAATGGTTTTCTTGGGTCATCAGTCACACTGTAAAAGGCCTTTCTCACCATGATTAATTAATAGAAGAAAAATACTAAAGGTTTAATAAAGCATCAATGTGGCCTTTTTAACAACATCAGGAGTTAATGGACAGAGCTTGCATTGACGAAGTGATATTGTACAAGTCCATAATTTCATCCCTAAGATGAGCCAAAGAGTGAATCTTACTCTTAGTAATTGAGTATTGATCTGAAAATAAATGGTACAGAAACTACCTCTGAAAAGCAGGATATATTCAAGCCAGTGATGAGAGTCAATGGTTTATAGTTTATGTGAGAGTTATGGATCAAGATGATAGTTAAACACAAAACCTCGGTGTAATCCATCATCCATTATTATTAGTTTAAAGCTTAGAGTATAACAATTCAGTATATAATGATAAAATACCTCGAAAAGACCTAAATTGTAGGTAGGAGAGGTCAGGATGGCTTTGAATTCAGTGTCAGTCAAATTACAGGTTTATTTGGAGGGACTGCCAGAAAGGGCATGTCCACCCCCAAAACTAAAATTTAACCCACTACTGGCCCCACTGTGTACCGTATATACTCAAATATAAGTCGATCAGAAGTGAAGGGCTGTAAGTAGAGTTCTGCAGTTCTACATTATATCAAAAATGTTTTGTCGGGTGAACATACCCCTTAGGAATTCCCAACTCTACTGTTGTACATATTGTCTTCATGTGCACATTTCTTCAACAACAGCAAAAATAAAAAGTTTTCACACACAACTTAAATATGTCTAAAGTAATGATTCAAATATATTTAAATTGATTGGACTAGGCCATATGTATTATAGTAGTCAGTTAGATATTAAAGACATTTAGCTAGTTATCTGGTTGTTTTTTTTTAAGTTGTAAAAAAACAAAAAATTCTAGAATAATCTTTTGCTGTAAATATCCTCTAATGCATAACAGCAAAATGTCATTAATGCAAGCTTAGGACTCAGGGCACATGTTTGAAGACTGAAAAGTGAACACCCTAGATAGAGAGGGGGGCTTGTTTAAAAGAGGCACAGAATCACAAAGGAAGCCATTTATATCTAAATAAAGGAATCAACCTGAACAGTGATGTGGTGGGGAGAGGGGTGGGGGTGTTGGGTTGACATCTGAAACATATAGTGGTATTTTAACACCTCTTAGCTACAAAGCAATCAATACTTTGCTTGAGGTCCCTGACACCTTGGTGTTTTATGCATATTGAGACACATTCAGGGTATTTATTGCTGAATATATTCCTGTACAAGCCATTCTGAACAATACAGCCAGCCAGATGACTGGCAAAATGTCTTCAAGAATCTGAACTTAAAGTTCAGTTGCTCAACCTTCAAAACAAGTGCAAAGGAAAATATGTCATTCACATTGGAGGCATGTCACAATAATGTGTAACCAAAGAGATTGTAATCTTACTTCTCAATAAAGGGTGCTGTATAAAACATTCATGGTTTGTTCCAAAGGCCATTTAGTTGTTTTTCATTTTGAGATTTAAAAAGTTTCCACTATCTGATTCATACAGGAAAAATAATTTGATTAAAAGGAACATTCAGTTCTCAGGAGTAACTTATTTGTTGTACAATGTCAGTTGGCCTTTCCAGACAGGTGGTAGGTATGGTAGAGGTAGAAGTGCTCCTGCTTGCCTGAATTACTATAATTTAGAAAGAAAGAACATGTCTACAATATAATCTGACTGTAAATGCATTGACTTTTATCTTGTTCTTCCTGTTCTTTCAGTTCTAAAGCTAGGTACACACATGAAAGATTTGGTTGGAGAAACGAACGATTTCAGGCGGTTCAGGACGCATTGCACCAATATCGTTCGTGTTAATGGTGCATGAATGATGATGTCGTTAACGAACGCCCAATACCGATCGTCTGTGATGTCGCTCATTCCTGATGGAAAATTTTGGTCTTTTGCTAGTGTCAAACGACCATATCGGTGATGTGTGTACATGCTCGTTGGCAATTTTTGTTGTTCAGATGCATAGATGTGGGATTTGAGAGTTTGTGTTGACATAATACACATTTCTGTTTGTTTGCTTATAAGTTCGTATTTCCATTTGTAACTACAGACATGGAATATATAGTTAAACCATCTAAATACTCTTTTACTCATCCCTGTCTAAACTAATCAGAACAAAATTAAGAAAAAAAAGCATTGTAAACCTTTTTTGTGTCGTGTCCGTTATTCAAAGTGTTTTGTTGAAGCTCCAGACAAGACAAGACATTGAAACACTTTTTACACTTTTCTTTTTAAAAGGGATCACTAGTGAATACTGGAGGGGGAATTCTATGTTTTTTCCTTTGTTTCAAATGAGTATTCTGTGGTAGACAGCAGACGGGGTGGATTTGAATAAAGAGTCTCCCACCTAAGTAGATTGTAAGCTCTACGGGACAGGGACATAAATACATAATATATATTGAATATAATTATTACTGTACAACGCTATGTGCCCAAGTAGCCCAAGTAGCGCTTTATAAATAATTTATATATATTTATATAACTGATGTTTTGTACAATAAGTGTAACATAATAACATAGTAATGTAGGTTGAATAAAGACATATGTCCATTTAGTTTAACCTTTATACCCTACTCATTAACCCTACCTAAAAGTTAATCCAGAAAAATGCAAAAAAAAAAAGCTGAAATGGGGAAAAATTCCTTCCTGAGTCCTGACTCCAAATGCCAATTGGAAAGTATCCCTGGATAAACCAGAACTACAGTATATGTATTAATACCAGTAATTCACAATATTATATAGTATTCATGTACCAACCAGAACTACAGTATTATGTATTAATACCAGTAATTCACAATATTATACAGTATTCATGTACCAACCAGAACTACAGTATTATGTATTAATACCAGTATTTTTTTTTTAAAAAGCTCCCCAAACTCTTACTTACCTCTCCGCTTTCCTCCGCTGCACTGAATGACCGGCAGCCGCGTCCGTGATTGGCTGCCGCTCAGCCAATCACAGACGCGACTGCCGGTCCCGCCCCTCTGCTTGCATTCTCGCAAGCAGAGGGCCGGCAGTGCGGCGGAGGATCGAGGGGAGGTAAGTAAGAGTTTGGGGGGCTTTTTAAAAAAACTAAACATGCGGTTGGGGCTGGGGGACATGGGGGAGCATGATATAAATTTTTTATTTTAGGGGTGGACATAGCCTTTAAGTTGGGAAAAAATTATTTCCCCCAATAGTAGTAGCGCTAGATATGTGGGCTGATCGACAGGCCAACCAAGCTGTACATTTTCTAGATAGACAATGAGTATGGTGTATGCTATAAATAACTTACCATCAAAATGTCTTCCTGTGATCACGCTACGATAACTTGAGAAAGTTAGATTTAAAGTGTATGCAGTATAATATTTTATTTAAAGTGAAGCATGTTCCAGGGGTGTTTAAATCAGTGGCTGATGTATTGTCAAGGGCTAAGTGGGACACATGGGATGCTTACAGTAAGGCATGAGAAACATCATCTAAGGGACCCTATATTAAATCTGTTGAACAGTATTAGAAGGGGGGGGGGGGGGAATCCAGGGAAAAAGCAGGTACAGATTTAAAAAAAAAATCAGGAGGGAAGAGGTGAGTGGATGTATCTGCCCAAAAGTTATAGGTCAATTTGTCCAGTTAGAGTGATAAAGAGGTTCCTTTCCCTTTGACCCAGTTCGGTAGGCTCATGTTGGATGCACAGGGATCTAAGAGAATTTTCTAAATTACAATTTAGATCAATATCAAAGAGGGCCCTAGGTGTGGCAAGTTTTGAAAGTAGTATTTATGGTACACATTCGTTTCATATTGGGGCGGCAACTGTGGCAGCCAGGCATGGTAAGTCAGTTGGGGAAATAAAATCGTTAGGTGGATGGAAATCTGCAGCATACAGAATATATATAAGACTCCCTGTTTCTAATCGTTAAATAACGGTTGCAAAAAATAAAAACCTTAAGCCCCCGCTGAGAGTTTTATCGTTGGTTCCTCATTTATTCATTGGGCCAATAGATGGACCGAGAGAAGACTGCATGGATCTCAGCAGGGATTCAGGAAAGAGTTTATAAAAGGTGCACTGGCTAGGAGAGGTTTGAAATGAAAGCAGCTGAAATCACTACTAGAGGAAGGAAAAGTGATGTACCTTGTTAGCCAGTCAAAATTGTTTACAGGGTAACCCTTTTTGAAAGCTGAATACAATGAAGCTGGGGTGCTCTCTGATATATATACAACATTTAGCTCATAGTTCAAATAACCAGAAAGGAGGAATATCTGGGTGGAAGATGTTAAAGTCATAACAAGTGTGAAGTAAGATGGGGCCAGCCAGATATATTGATTGTACATACTGGGGGAATTGATTTGGTGGTGAAGAAATTCTTGAATTTATTGCTGGGCTGAATTGGCTAGAAACAAAGTTATTTGGAGGGACCTTAAAATTGTATGGTCATATATAACTCCAATATTGAGTTGGAGGGGGGCAAGGTCTCCAACGGCAATAGATAAAGTGAGGAGGTAAGTGAATAAGGCTATGTGCTCGTATATGGACTCTTTAAAGGGAGGTGTTATTGAACATCCTGATATTGACTTTAAATCTAAAGGGCTGTTTAGACCAGAAAGGGTTCATTTGTCTGATGTTGGATTGGCAATTTTCATAAATAGTTTTCAGGAGGGGAGGAAGACCACATTTAGTTTAGAAGGGGACTGCAATGTGTTTGTTACATATATATTGTTTTTTATAAATAAAGTGGCCTCCCGTGTTTTTTGCTACTTAAAGAATGTGTCATGCGTGTTTCTTTTCCGGTAAAGTAAAGTGTTTAAATTTCTTAAGAAATATCAGTATTATTGTTGGTTATAGGAATGTTGTTTTTTTAAGATAGAGGGGCCTTGTGGGATCTCTGACCCTTATTGTTTGAGGCTCAAGCAGGAGAAAGCAGAGGAAATCACAGAGGGACGGAGCTTAACATTCAGTAAACCAGTAACAATATATCAGCAAATTTCAAGGCACAAAGGGGCATAGGTAAAAAAAAAATATGGCAACTGTATTTTTAAAGCTTTATCTTCCAAATGAACATAACTTGATTTTACAGTGCACTTATCCTAGTTAGGATAAGCCAGGGTGAGGTGTACATTGTACATGGCAGCCTATATTTAGGCTTGGTTTCTTTATTTTGACTTAAATGGCCTCTTTGATACCTCTTTTGAACCAAATCCTGTTCCTTGGCACAGATGTTTACATGCCATTCTTCAAATGTATGTCCTTTTTCGTTAGGATGCAGGTACACCGCTGAGTATTGACCCAAGGAATTGGTTATTCTGTTATAGCCCTGTGTCTTTAAACTACAGCTCTCCAGATGTTTAAAAATGACAACTCCCAGCATTCCTAGGCATCCCTCTGTAATCGAGGAATACTGGGAGTTGTAGTTTTCAAACATCTGGAGAGATGTAGTGTGAGTATCACTGTCCTAAACTATACGTTTGTGCAGCTGCTGCTTTGTTTTTTATTTTGAAGATTGTAATGTAAACATCTTGGTCATTATGAAGTGAGCAGGCCAGTAGGATGACTAGTGAAACAACTTTTAAGAAATAACTTGATTTAACTGAATACCACATTTATACAATGATCCAGATAAATGAGAAACTTTACAAGCAATTTTGCAGATAATAAGGCAAGACATACATGGTTTGATAATTTGGCCCAGTTGACCACAGTATTCAACATTTTGGGTGCTTTATGCAAGATTGGTCATCCCCGTTGATCAGATATGTGTGAATCACAGAGTATTTTACTGCCTTTAATAGGACCTAAAATCGGTCAGCACTACCACTTTATTCAAGTTTCATTCTGAAGTTTTGTTTCTGATTCAAAAGGGAGACAATGGTATGAGGGGCTCAAGCATATGGAAATGAGTTAACACCCCCAATCCATTTTTCAGCACCAGTGGCATAACTAGTTAGTTACGCCCCTGTTCAGCACTTATTTGTTAATGACAACTTCCAGTAATTTTAAAAACCTATTTCTAGCTGGAAAAGTACCCAAAAATGTATAGATATGTTTTTGTGTAAATCACATTTTTCACGATTATAAATACCGATATGGTTTTGGGCAAGTTTGACTCCACGAAAAGTGTTTAGTTATGTGTGGCAAAAATTTGCAGAAAAAGTGTTGAAAACTCAAAATATTGCCTCTTTATAACTTGCATTAATTTGTTGATACCGAAAAAGCTCCAAAATGTAAATTGCCTGCATGTAAATATGTCCCTAAATGTGTATTACATTGGGTATGCTGCCTTATCTTCAAAAAGTTTTGGATATAGCACAGGCCCTAAAAATGAATGTAAATCCCATGATAACCTGATATTTCACTGGGTAGCATGAGTTTTATACTAATTTTACGAATAGCAAAACTTATTGCATCTCCCTGTTCGTTTCTAAAATATTGTACATTTGTTTTTTACCTGTATTTGACTCCTTTTTCTGAAAGCCAGAATCAGCTGTAAATATTAAACGTGTATTATTAATAATTAATATAATATAAACCATAGTACTATGTAAATTATGTTTGTGATTTTAAATATAAATAGCAATATAATACTGTAATAATATAATAGCAATAACTGTATATTTATATGTTAGGGAGACGATATAATCAATATTAAAGAGTTTGCCCACTACCTAATAAAAAGTATTTCCTTAAAGGGTATGTACACTAAGGGGCATATTTATAAAAAAAACGTTAATACCGCAAAAAATTACCGGCGCACATCGCGGCTGCGAAAATAGCGCTATCACCATATTTATAATGGCGAGGGCTATTGCCGCAATATGTATCGCGGACGCGATGTCCTGCGACATACTGCACTTATCGCCGCGAAGGGACTTAAAATCCCTTCCCGGCGCTAAGGGGGCGGGGCATACGCCCACCCCGCCCTCGACCACCCCCCCCAATCAGATTTCTGGAAAGTTCTGATATCTGATTGGTTAATGTAAAGCATGTAAACCAAGCATTAAAAAATTGATCAGAAATGGATTAGGGATTTCTGCAAACCTATACAAAGAGGTGCACTCCGCTGCGGAACTCAGATGCCATCGCAGTAGATGGCTGAAGATAGAAGAAAGAAGCGGCTGGCCTCCTAGCCTCTGTTCCGAGATTGCCACGAGCGGGGAAGGGGTTGGGAGTGGCTGCTGGGAAGCGGTGGCGGTGGGTGGTCGCTGCAACTGCGGGGGGTCGAGGGCGGGGTGGGCGTGCCTCCCGGTATCGGCTGCTTTCGCCACCTTCAAGGTGGCAAAGCAAAACAGCCGATACTAGCAGTGCGAAACAGTTACCGCTGCTAACAGGTAAGTATCGGCACGAAGGGTTAATGCCTTGTTAACTTTTCGCGGCCGTTTTCGGACATTCATAAATCGCGTTAAACGCGATTTATGCGGAAATGTCAGGGAAAACGGCCACGAAAACTTAACGAAGCTTTATAAATATGCCCCTAGGTTTTCTGTTTTTTTTTTTAAAACTGCCCAACTATAACTGTTACCCCTATTTCTTTATATATCCAGTCTAAAGCATCTTATATTTTTGCTGTTAATCAAATGTCTTATTATCAGAAATTCTTCAGTTATGTTCAGTTTTGCTGTATCTGGAATTGGTAACAGTGTCAGCCTGGCCCACAGGGGAATACCCCGGTGGGGCCACCACCCATTCACCCAAGAAAACAGAGAAAACTGCCCAAATTTAAATACAGAGCCAAAGGGACAGTAAAATGTATTTAAATAAACAATAGGAGGCAGTAGGAGTAAGAGAGATATATAAATAAATGATAATAGAGATATGAATTGTTAGATTGTCCCTTAAAAGGGACACTAAACTGAAAAAATGATTTTGCCTCATCTTAATCTATAATTGAATACATGTAAGTAGTACTTACTCTGATATATGTGTGTTGCTGCATGCCTTCAATCCAGCACTCATTTTGTTTAGGAGCAGTATCCCCCCCTCCCTCTTTTAACCACTCCCACTTCTATCCGACCTGACTTTTTACCATAAACTAACTGTCAAGCCAGCACACAGCATTCCAACTGTCAAAAATCAGTCACCATTCTAGCTACAGTAATACAACTACTCACAAAAGAATAGTTTTTGAGAGCAAGAAATTTGATTGACAGCTGAAATACATACGTTTAGATTGGATATCTAAAGATATCTAAAGAAATAGGGGACAGATCAACAAAAAAATTATACAGTGGTGGTTGGGAAGATTTATAGTTTCCAGTTATGGTCAATTAAAAATAACCTATTTTTCGGTATAGATGCCCTTTAAACTAATTTTGATGGGCCCCATGTCTATAAATATATACAAAATAGTAAATATAAAATAACAAAGAAAGAATATTTTGTGAGGGTAGGCAAAGGTCATTCTGCAAAGGCAAAAAAGTGCATTTTTACAATGTTCTCTATTAACATTCAGGGTACCCAGGGCCGAATTTACCATCAGGCACAGTAGGCACGTGTCTAAGGGCGTCTGAGAGTGGAGGGGTGGCTGTCAATCTCCTCCCACCAATCCAACCCCATCATATTCTATTTTCTTCCCCAAAAAATAGAAAACGGGTGTGGTTTACGGGGTGTGGTCTGTGTTTAGGGGTGGGGTTAAGGGCACCAGGCTCTTTGGGCCTACAGGCTCCTGAGGTGTAAATCCAGCCCTGAGGGTACCATTAATTAAACATGCGAGACAACCCTTAATTAGTTAAATATGGGTTATGTTATTAATTGTAATTTATTTGTTTATTTAAAGAAATGCTTGTTTAAAATAAACAGCAACACTTTAACTTACATGAGAATGTATATGTCCCTCCTGTAAGCACCTCCACATCTGGTAACCTTGAAAAGACATGGACCAAGAATCATATAAAAGATAACTCAGCAGGTGGTAAATGTACTTACATGGCAACTTTGTTTTGTATTTATTTTTTATCTTTAAGTATAACTATTTCCCAAGAAAAAATAAAATCTTTAAAGGGCATGTCCACCCCTTTTTAAAATCTTTTTCTGTAGTGTAGGGCTCCCTCCCCCAGCTGCAACCCCCATAGCTATTTGTGCAGAAACTCCCCCGAACTCTACTACATTACCTCTCTCCTCCGACGTTCTGTCACTGCCCTCTGCTTGCATGTGAGCCACACCGGCAGCTGCGCCCGTGATTGGCTGAGAGGCAGCCAATCAAGGATACGGCTTACGGCTATCCAGAATGCCAGGGGAAACAGGTAATGTAAGTAAAGTTCGGGGGAGTTTCTGCACAAGTAACTATGGCGGTTGGGGTTAGGAGCCCTACACTTCAGAAAAGGGGATGGGGGCGGGGGGGGGGGGGAGGGAGGGGGGGGGGGGGGGGGGGGGCTGCAGTGCTATAATTCTGCCGGAGGAGAGACAGGAGGCAGATTCCTATATAGACTTGACAGGCTCCTGGTGGTCAGTTTTCTTGACATTACAGGAGAACCATTTGGAGCAGGGATGTAAGGTAAGGATTTTTATACACTGCACAGTGGGGCCAGTAGTGGGTGAAATTATAGTTTTGGGGGTGGACATGCCCTTAAATCAATTACATAGATGATGTACCATATTCTGACTGCACTTCCAGGTGCATGTTTGCTGCCTGAGGCTGAATGACAGAGCCAGAAATGAGAACCTTTTATTTCAAAATAAGAGGTTATTCTTTGTTCTGTTTACATTTGTTTTTAAGGGTAATCATTTGTGTTGTATACCTAATATATATTAACTATTTATAACCACCGTGCTGAATAACAAAAAGCACATAATTATTATTCCCTGGTGAATGGAATCGTCATATTACACATGCACGAAAGTTACACATGCACAAATCTAAATAATATTACTAAATATAACATGCTTAAACATGAAATTTTTTAAATAAACTTTAATACCTCTTAGTGCATACACAGGCTAAACAAAGATGGTATATCTATTCATATAAAAAAAATGTGTGGGATAATGAGCCACTTACAGTGTAATATAAGAAAATTACGTCACAGAGGAGTTCCCCGACTTTATAAAAGTACAAGTTTGCAAGCAGGAAACTCCAGGATGAATTAATGTATATTTGTATTATAGGGGTTCATTATTCCCCCCCCCCCTAAAGGCTGTGTACAGCTTTAAATGTCAGTTATGTAAATAAGTACAAGAAACTGACCATGATTTACTTTCTTATCCAAACCCCATTATTTCCCTTTCTAATATCAGTTTTCCCAGTTTAAAACATAATGGGATTGGAACAGTGGATGGCCACGTGCTGCAGTGTAACATTCTTTTATAATAATTATTCACTGACATAGCTAAGTGAGTATTATGAGAAAATATTCCACTGCTGTTCCCATTATAAGTTGAGATTCTTATGTATTATACATACATAAAACAAGTATAATAAAAATTCTACAGATATGTAATAAAAAAACAAACCACCATATTAGTTGAACACACATTGCTACTGGCGTACCGTACCCCTAGCAGCCCATCCAAGAGTTAGGAGCTCATAAGGAATCAAAAATCCACCTGTAATCGAAAACAGGTGATCAAAGACCTGTTGAATTCCAAGCCTATTCTAAAAAGGACTTAATAATAGATTGGAAAAATCAGTTTTGTGTAAACTATATTTATGGTAGATGGTCATAGACAGAGGAGAAGTATTCTAGCTTTATATATTATAAATGGGTTTACGTGAAGATATAGATTATGATTTTTATGGAATATTACTGATGCTATTATGGGTGTATTATAATGCCCATGGAGCCTTATGTAGGTATGGATGAAACACTGTGAACATATAGATGGACTATGTTGCTCCTGGCAGATAAGTGATAAGGATCCTATGATTCCTTATATGACATTATAGATATATTGTTAAAATTTACCTGACTGGGATTTGGTCACCTGTTTTTAATTATTTTTTATATGAATAGATATAGCATTTTATAACAGGTGAAACCTGTGTATGAACAAAGGGGTATTAAAATTTTACCAGGGAAATGCAATTTCCCATGCTTGAAAAACAGGGAAAAAGTTCCCTATAGAAAAAAGAACCCTAATATACGGCACACAATACGTTGGCTATATAAAGTAAAAACAAACGTTTATTGGTAATCACAACACAAAACAAAAAAATATATATATACACCAAACCCCCCGTACACTATTGCATATGTGTAGAACCTACTACAACCAATGAATAATACAAACACCCTAAACTCCGCCGGGCGTCCCCAGCTAACTAAAGAGGGAGAAAGGAAAAGGCACGGGCAGTTGTAGTTCTGTACAAAAATCTAACAGTCACTGTCCATACAACGATCCGGAATCCCCGTTGTCCTAGAAAGCAAAGATACAATGCTGCTTACATCTACAGTACTCACGGATCCCCGGGACTTCACGTGAGAAGCCAAGACTGAGATCGGGGAGCAGTTACCCGTCCCTCAGTCGGACCACACTCTTCAACCGTTGTTACCAGCGTAGAGCTTCCAGCGTGGATGATATACTCCCTCCGGTATCCATTCCTCTACCTGCAGCACACCTATCTCACGTGGCTCCTTTTCAAATAATCGTTCCGTCCTCCTCCCTACACACCGACACGTGTTTCGCCCTTGGCCAATAGCCTCCAGGCTTCATCAGGTAGAGGAATGGATACCGGAGGGAGTATATCATCCACGCTGGAAGCTCTACGCTGGTAACAACGGGTGAAGAGTGTGGTCCGACTGAGGGACGGGTAACTGCTGGGGACGCCCGGCGGAGTTTAGGGTGTTTGTACTATTCATTGGTCGTAGTAGGTTCTACACATATGCAATAGTGTACGGGGGGTTTGGTGTATATATTTTTTGTTTTGTGTTGTGATTACCAATAAACGTTTGTTTTTACTTTATATAGCCAACGTATTGTGTGCCGTATATTAGGGTTCTTTTTTCTATAGGGAACTTTTTCCCTGTTTTTCTAGTACTATACAATTTATCCCTATTGTGCACCGCTGTATTACAGCGTTACGAGGCTTACTCTGAAGTTGTGCACCTGCCCATCTATATATACTTAATTTCCCATGCTTACAGGAAAAATAAGTTCAAAACCCATGCTACCCAATGTTCTATTGGGTTACCATATGTTTTATACTTTTGCAAAGTTTTTTGGTAATAGCACAGTGAGGAAATGCATTGAATTTAGCAATGATTTCAGTGCTTTTCTTTTTAGCATAGAGACAGTTAATACTGGGGTCAGGGGGCGTGGCTCTTTAAAGTCTTTGAGGTGTACTGGCAACAACATGGAACGACCTACTAATTCCTTCAATTGCTAGTTAATTTGTCATGAAGAGCCAAATTTTTGATCTTTCTATTTCTTCTTCTTCCGGTTTAATCTTCCGCTTTTTTGGACTGTATCTCCTCCCAGTTTTTCAGTAATAGACATGAACTTCGGTACAGACGTGCGGGGCATATAGTAGAAGTGTGCTATTACATAGATAAGAAATCTGCAGAAGCGTTACAGCGTTATCGACAAATTTCAGGACATTTTTCCCCCCATAGACTATAATGGTAACAATCCTTAAATGTGAATATTTCAAAACAGTTTGTTTTATGGTCATAAACACAAATGCTGATATCCCCAACCCCTCACACAGACATAGGTACACCCACCTACTGACCTACCTTTCCATTCCCATGGAAGCCATACTTAAAGGGTAACTATAGTCAAAATATTAATTTTGATCAATTATCAATACAAGTTAGTTATATGGTCATACATGCAAAAACACATACCCCCAACCTCATAAGGGTATACATACCTACTGACCTACCCTTTCCATGGCAACCATATTTAAAGGGTAAAGAAAGTAAAGAAAATATTTTGATATATCCTCAATAAAAGTTAGTTTTATGGTTGAAAACACAAAAAAAAGACATACCCTATCAACCAGACCCAGTTACACACACCTACTGACCTACCCTTCCATTTCAGTGGCAGAAATACTTAAAGAGTAACAAAAACAAAAAGAACAAATTTTGACCATTCATCTAAAAAGTTTGCCTTTTTCAACCCCCGACCTGACACAGGTACACACACCTACCGATCTACTTATCCATTTCTGTGGCAGCCATACTTAAAGGGTTATTATAGTCAAAAAACAAATTTTGATCAATAATCAAAAAGGTTTGTTTTTTAACCCCCAATCTGACACCGATACACACAACTACTGACCTACCCTTCCACTTAAGGCAGAATACTTAAAGGGTAACAATAGTCAAAAACACATTTTGACCAATCATAAAAAGTTTATTTTTTATCCCCCAACCTGCCACAAGTACACATCAACTGACATACCCATTCATTCCTGTGACAGATATATTTAAAGACAAAGAGTAAGTAAAAAACAACAATATCCTCATAATTGCCATTATTGAGTTTTAAAATCTGCAGCACAAACACACACATTCCCTTCCCTTCTTAAAGTTTATACTTAATCTTTCCCTTTCTAGTTAAAAGTAATTCTTCAACATCATCATGCAAAGTAAAGTGACTGAAAACTACACCTTTCAGTCAAATGAAACAAGTAAATTATATTGCTGCACTGTGCTCTCATTTAATGTGTATCTTACTTGATGTCATCTCCATCCAGTAGCTTTTTGTAGGTGGCAATTTCCACATCTAAAGCTTGTTTTATGTCCAGCAGCTCTTGGTAGTTTAAGATAATTTTATGAAGCTCAACCTTTGCGGACTCAATGGCAGATTCATAACTAGTGATTTGTGCTTGATATTCTGCCACTCCAACACTGGACCTGGCTACTACTTCTGCCAAGCTACTTTCAAGTGTGTAATTCTAGAAAAGAAAAGAAATAATGCAAAATTATGTATATTTCTTAAGTGATTATATGATAAATGGGGGGTAAGTTACAAAGAATAATACACAGTATTTTACATTATTTATTTGAAGGAAAACAACAGTTATTCTATAAATGATTATACATTGTAAATAGTGAGATTGCTTTCTGCATTGATATGAACAGTCAAAGATGGGAAAAGGTTAAGCAAGAGCAAATGAATGATGCTTAAAGGGTAAGTGCAAATACATATCCTTTTATTTGAAAAATCCAGTATTTCCCCACTCCAATGATCTTAATCTGCCCATCCAGCATTTTGTCTGTGAAGGACCCCTAAAAGGGACCATTATGTTAGGAACAATATAAGGACGTGCATCCTGGGAAGAAGAAGGACTGTTACAAAACCTGAAATGGCAGCTCACTACTGAAACAGAAAAGCTTAGCAAAGGGTATGAAATCAACTGATTTTTTAAAATGGAAGAGAATATTTAAAATATCTAGGTATTTGGAAAATATTTATATTGTACACTGAACTGCCTCTTTAACTATGTTACTTTGTATCTAAGCTGGTCAGGTCCCAGTGGGACTTGTGCTGCTAACATCATTTTTATTTTGTTGTTAATTTAACAGGCATCCCTATAACAATCTTTGTTTATTTAAAGGGCATGACCATCCTTAAAACAAAAGGCAGAGGAGGAAGATACTTTTGCCAGAACTGGTAAAAATAGCAGTTTTTTGTTTTAAGTGTGAACATGACCTTTAAGCTAATAAGGAATGGAGTCTTCTGGGTAATTTCCATGTTTCCATGATGGCCCATTAGGAAATGACACACATTCTAAGAGGTTTTAATAGCATTACACAAGCTAAATGCAAAACCAGAGAGCCAGCCACAGACCAGTTTCGGCTTTACTGAGCCATCTTCAGTGTAGCCTAGGTCTTTGGTTTGCAATGTAAAGTGTCTATGGACAGACATCACTAACAAATTAAATAAGATAGGAAAAGTACTTATTAGTGCTACCCTTCATATTCAAATAAGGAATGGAGGCTTCTGGGTAATTTCCATGTTAGCCTTTTAGGTAATGCCACACCTTCTAAGAGGTATTTATAGTATTCCACAAGATAAATGCAAAACCAGAAAGCCAACAGCAGACTCAATGGCAGATTCATGGTATAGTTTTATTGAGCCACCTTCAGTGTAGCATAGGCCTCTGAGTGTGAAGCGCCTAAACCCTTAAAGGATAGACAATGACTGTTAAACTTTGCAATGATTTTTGGAAATATTTTCTGTGATTTAAAATACTTACTATAGAAAGAAGTGATTGCAGTTCTGTGTTTAATGTTTGTAATTCTTTCTTTGTGGCAGTAATCTCTGTTTTGACTGTGTCAACGACCTCTGAAGCTTTTGCAGATTGACTGTTAATTTCCTCTATCTGTGAAAAATTGTTAAAACACTGTCAAGAATGCAGAGCATTTATTATGGCCGTATTTAATTAGAGGCGCAAACCTTTCCTGTGTTTTATTCTGCTGCTGCCAGTCAGATGTTAACACATTTCCGGGGCAATGCAATGGGGTTATAATGGGTTTTCCACTAAGTTTGTGCTGATGGAACTATTTCTAAAACTTGGCTGTTAAGTTTTGAGCTACCTTGTATCCTATTGAATGAAGGGCCAATGCAAAAAAACCCCAAAAAACAGGATATTTTTTACTACATCGCCCTGTTTGTTTTTATAACTGCATAAATCAGTAAAAATGCAGAAGATTAAAGTTTTGCACTTCTTATTAAATAAGCCCTTTGATCTTTTGCTAATTATATTTCAAGAAGCTACTACCAGTAAATTACAAAAAAATTGTTGGCTTAATAAGCAGGTACACAACTAACTATATAGACTTTTAGAAGGCTGTTTTGATTTGATTAGGGGCCAGCACTGCAAGAAGTAAATATATGTATACCAATCTTGTGAAGGTTCTCATTCATCCAGGTCATGGTATATCTGTTGTATTCAATTAGATCAACTGGACTTGAAATGTAGTTCTTGAAGACGTTTCGCTAGTCATCCGACTGGCTTTCTCAATTCAGAATGACTTGTACAAGAATCTGTGGCAATTATGTACCCTGGAAAATCCCAATTAGCATATCACAGCCAGGTGTTAAGGGTGTGATTGGATAGTGGCTAAGAGGTGGAAGGAAAGAAAAGAACACAAATACCAACAGTAAAGGGGAAAAGCAAGACAGGAGGAAGAACATGGTCATCCCATATGTAGCAGGGGTCTCCGAGAAATTAAGAAGAATTTTCAAAAAATATCGTATCCCAGTCTGCTTTAAACCGAACAACACACTGAGGCAGCAATTGCTACATCCGAAAGACCCAATACCCCCAAACAGCAACTTGCATCAACGTATGGCCCAGCACAGAAGAGCCAATTCCTCGGGTCAGGACTCAGCCGTGTACCTGCATCTTAAGGATAAAGGACATACCTTTGAAGATTGTAATGTTAACATATTGGCGAAGGAACGTGACTGGTTCAAGAGAGGTGTGAAGGAGGCCATTTATGTGAAAATTAAGAAACCAAGCCTAAATAGAGGTTTGACACCAACTGTCTGCCATGTACAATGTTGTTTTAACACCTTACTCTGGGCGTTCCTATAACACCTCTTAGCCACTATCCAATCATACCCTTAACACCTGGCTGTGATATGCTAATTGGGATTTTCCAGGGTACATAATTGCCACAGATTCTTGTACAAGTCATTCTGAATTGAGAAAGCCAGTCGGATGACTAGCTTTCTTCAAGAACTACATTTCAAGTCCAGTTGATCTAATTGAATACAACAGATGTATAGCAATCTGTAATTGCTCAAATCTTGTATGTATGTGAGCAGTGTGAAGCTCTTTTTTTCCCCAAACACCCCAACCAATCACCCACCCCCACAGCTGAAATTCCTGGTTAGAGTGGCTGAATAATTATTTACTGCAAGTAGTGTAGCTTTCGTTGGGATTATGTCTCTATCCAATACATGTTACAAGGTATACATGCTACAAAATAGCGCAAAAGATATCTTAATGAATATGTATTGCATCCAAATTTCATGCAGGCCCCACAAAATTACTTCAAAATCCTACATTGGCCCGATATTACATTGTGGGTTTAGCAGTTATATTTATGATATCCGAACTCCCTACAAATGTTTTTAGACTTCACTCAGGCCCTGCATAGTCCATGTAAAACTCACTATACATTGCATCTCCCTAAAAAAAAACGAATACAATAGTACCTTTGCACTGAAGTATGCCTCTGCATCTTCTTTATGTTGTTGCACAGACTTCTCATATTCTGATCTCAATTTGTTCAATGCAGTGGTTAGGTCAAATGATTTAACAGCATCCACTTCAATCAGTGAAACAGAGGTTTCAGCTGTAGCACCCAGCTTACTCTGAAGTATTGTAAGTTCCTGTGAAAAAAAGCACACAGAAATTCTTAGTGGCAGTGCACAGGCTAAAATGCTACTAATTTTTTAAAGCAGATTGTTCCTAACATTTTGTTCTTACTTTCCTGCCACAGGTATTTTAAATAGTGAATATTTACAACACGTACAATTTTATTAAGGAGCACCAGCATGTACAGTTATCACCTGCCAGGTTAGGGGCCTGGTTTCCTGTATTAAAGATAGTGCTGAACCACCTGAAGAAGCTTGACAGAAGCAGTTTTCTTAATGCTGGTGCTCCTCAGTTTTAAAGGAGTGGAAAATACTAACCAACCCTGCATGTGTGGAGCATAGGGTTATAAGTATTGTTCTCCTTTAAACATACATTTTTAGTGCATTATTTAAAGATGTATTTGGAAACAGTATAACCCTATACTTAGGTAAGTGCATATTTTGTACAAAAGCACAAAAAAGCACCCCATATTGCAATTACCCTTTTAAAATTGCAAGGTCACATTTAAAGGGCATGTCCACCCTAAACTAAAACTTATCCTTACTTTTTACTTTACTCCGTAAAGCCTAAACCTTGATAGGTCTAAAAATGCTAGTTCTAAAATGTTGGAAGATGCTCATAAATATACTTACTCAGTCCCTTCTCTCTCTTCTGCTGCTGCTGAAGCAGAAAAGCAGAAGAGGTTGGACCAGTAGCTGTTTGATAGTTCAAGACACAATGTAAAATTTTAGTTTAATGTCCATTAAGAATAGAGATGCGCCTTGACAAAAACTTTCATCACAAAGTGTGCCATGGTCTGAAAAAGTTTAGGAACAAATGTTCTATAGTGTATGCGGAGGAAAAACTAGATTAGAACATTTGCCTTCTCTGAATCCTCTGATTGTGTTTCTCAACCTTTTTATGCTTGCAGAACCCTTGAAATATTTTTCACGTCTCTGAGACCCCTACATATAAAATATTTTTATTTTTCTCAAAACACACAATTCACACAGGTATAACAGGTAGACCAATAAATATATCTAGAAACATTTCTATATTTAAAAAAATACACTCAAATTCATCACAAGTCATCTTTGCCCCATTATTTAATGCCCCAGTAATTTTTCCATATCTGTCCAAAATCTGAATTTTGTGTTTTTATTGTCCAGTCAGTGTACTGCTGTACACTGTGATCACAGACAAATTGGAGGAACCAGATGATTTGTTGGATTTTTTTTTCTTTTGAGTTGTGGTACTCGATGTATGACTAGATTTCCTTGAAGAGCATATCAGGCATGGACATAGGTAACACTACTTAGGTTGGAAAACAATTGTGTTGTAAACATAAATATGTGCGAAATGTGATATATAAAGTTGTTGAACAAATCGTGACAGGTTCAGAAAACAGACCCAGGTTTCAACACAACAGTACAGATAGTGCTGTATATTGGTCTTGTGTGAATATCTATAGCAAGAATGGAAGAAAGTCTATCCTTTAGTTCTCTGTTAAATGTACAGTGTACAATATCCAACTGAAAAAAGAGTCAGTGAAGTTGCTGAAGACTCACGTTTACTACCTGAGTTCATTGTTATTTTTGTTTGTTTGTTTCCATCATGTTTCTAGAAAAATGTGTTTCTACATGTACAAACTTTATATTAAGCATCTGTTTTTTATTTACCAACCAGCGTGAATTGCTGACAGCCTTCTTAGAGCAATACAAAATAGTAAACTGATTTTATTGACATTTACTCAAATGTACTTGTATTTCTTGCATCTGTAGTGGTACAGATGCAAGAAATACTGCTAAAGTGTTGTGTTTGGAAACAAACAGATCATTGGGATACAGGTTCTATTCACCAGACTATTTTTTCCTATTATGTTTCTAGCAAAAGAGAAAATAAGGAACAAAGACTTCTGGGTATTTACCATGTTTCCATGGAAGCTCTGGAAAGCTATATCTTTAAAACAAATTTTACAGCATTCCACAAGCTAAATGCACAACCAGAGCGCCAACTACAGACTAGTTTTGGCTTTATTGAGCCATCATCAGTGTAGTGCAGGCCTCTGGGTTTGCAGTGTGAAGCACCTATGAACAGACGTCATTAATAAATTAAATAGGATAGGGAGAGAATACAGGCTTTGATACTCCCTTTGCAGCTATATGCAAATAAGGAACAAAGACTTCTGGGAATATAACTATCTTTAAAAAATTTTTACAGCATTCCACAAGCTAAATGCAAAACTAGAGCTCCAATACAGACCGGTTTCCATCAGTGTAGTGCAGGCCTCTGGTTTAGCAAAAGAGAGAGATTCTACATTTACAGAGATCCCATTATTAGCCTTTCTGGCATAGAAGTAAGAATAAGAAGCTTTCTTTATAGCAAGACAAGTATAGAATGTTGCAGTTTTGATTCCCCATACTTACTTTATTTTTTACTGAAATGTTATTATTCTGTTTCTTACAGCCATGCTAGCAAAGAAATAAACTGCAAAGACTACTTTTCTTTTTTGTATGAAAAGCAAAGGCATTTTTTATAAGGACAAGAGCATTTGTAATGTGTTTACACAAAAACTTCACTTAAATCTGTGTTTTGTGTCAGAGGGAGGAATAATCTCTGAGCTGTAACATAATTGTCTGTCAGATTCCCGGAAGCAAAGCTGAAGCTTCCTATGAAGTGCAGTGCACTTAGCTGGGTGTTCCCAGATAAGGTAAATTATGGGAGGTGACCCCTAGTCCTCAAAGGTTATTTTCCTAAATCACCCAGCATCCACAGCAAAGGGCCACATCTTTTTGTATCTTTGTGAATGAGCTCTCCTTGAATAAAGAGATCAAACTAATGCCATTGGCTAATTTTATATTTTTATAATACATAAGTGTGGTATTTTATAACGGGAGCTGCAGGTATATATCCTTATAAAAATCACTCAGCTATGTCACTTAGTGACTCATTTCTTATATTTCTTATATTTCTTATATCCCACTACTCCGCCCATTTCAGTGTTCATGCCTGGACAATGACTCAGCATTTTTTGTTGTGTTTAACTTCACTAACAGAACCTGCTGGAGCTGCTTCCTGTCACTTCATAACCAATGTCTCTCTCCTCCTCCACAAAGATTTGTTTAACCGCATAGATGCTGGGCTGGGATGTTCCTTTCTACTGGGTTTAAGTTACAGAAGGAAACTTGGAGGATTTAAGGTGGAAATAGGGACAAAGCTAGAATTTAAAATTTGAATTGTACAACATTGTGTACCTCGGAGTTCCCTGTCCTGTATAAATGCACTCGGCCTACGGCCTCGTGCTTCTATATGGTCAGGGAACTCCTCTGTGGTGTAATATCCTTATATTACACTGTAAGGGGCGCATTATCCCTTATATTATCTGCGGCAAATACTCAATAGTAAAAACTATAAAAAATAGGATCAGTAAGTTTTTAATATTTTGGATCCATTCATCAATTGACCACTTAAAAAAGTATTAAAAATTAATTAACCCGCTGGAGCCAATTAATTCATATTTTTTAGGAAGGCAGCATTACTGCATTTTATATATGTATACAGTAATAAGAAAATGAAGGAAGATATCATTGGTTTCTGCAGGCAAACTTTTATACCTCTTATTGTATGAACTCCCAAGTATTTACCCTCAGGCTTTCTCTCTAGTTCTTCATACTTTAGCACACAGATAAAACAGCAAAACAAATATACACATACCAAAGAAGGGAGATTCAATATCAGGAAGTCACGTAACTTACCTTGGCCCGAACCCGCGATACAATACCAGACGTAAACGAGATTACGTCAGGACTTTAAAGCCTCACTCACAGTCACGTTAAGTTTCACGCTACAAGGTAGCACAAAACTTAACGAACCAGCTTTTAGATCGCTAGCACAGTGCTATTTCCAAAATGATTTGGAAATGGCGCTGTGCTCTAAAATCCATCTAAAACCCACGTTAACCCGAAATTTCTTCAGAGTTAACGTGGGTATTAGACGGATTTGGGCCACAATGGATCTCCTCCATAGTGCCTTAAACAGGCCTTTTAAAATGATTCACCCCATCACACATATATAATTATTTAATAAAATGTAATATACTCTAAGGGGCATATTTATAAATGTCCGTTAACTTTTCTCAGCCTATTTTCCAGTTAACGCGGGGGAAAAACGGCGGTAACTGCTCTCTGGCATTAACATCGGCCGTTTCAAAGCTGAAAGCTGGCCGAAAACGAGCGATGTCCTCGCCAGAGATGGCGGTGGTGTACGGCCACCCTGCCATGGGTGGTTGCAACCCCCCCCCAAAAGGGTGAGGGCGTACAGCCACCCCAACTCAGGTGGTTGCTTCCCAGCAGCGCCTCCCAGCCCCCTGCCCCGTACGCTCGTGGGGAGGGGAAGGGAGCGGTCAGCTGGGGGTGTGTGGAGGGGACCCACCAGCGGGCGCACTGACAAGTGCCTTTTGGGGCTTAGGGGGTCCCACAGCTCGAACAGGGCACCCACTCCCCGGCCCTATAAGGGCCCTTGCGGCATTTAGAAGTGCCCTTGCGGCTCTGACAAGAGCCCTTTGGGGCTTAGGGAGTCCTGCAGCCTGTACCAGGACCCCCCCTCCCCTTGTAAGGGCACTTCCGGCACTGAGTGTCTTTGATGGGGGTCCCGCAGCTCAAATCGGGACCCGTCGGCTCTTAAAAGAGCCCTTAGGCGGCGTCTTCTTTATTCCATCCGGTGACACCAACTCTGCTGAGGTCACCAACCCCGAAAAATACCCCTGCGGAGTCTTGATCCGACGTCTTCTTTCTTCACAGCTAGCGACACCAACAACGCTGAAGTCGCCAATGCCATGCAGGATCACTGGCGGAGCAGATGTTGCTTAGCCTCTTCTTTCTTCTGCCATCTACTACGATGACTTCTGAGCTCTGAGGAGGATTGCAGCTCTTTAAAAATGTTTGCAGAAAGTCCTAATCCGATTCTGATCCGATTTTGAATTTTTACAGTGCCCAATCATATTTCTGATGGCCGCAGTGAGCCCGTCTGGTATAGGCAACTTCAGTGGTGTTGGTGTCGCTAGCTGTAAAGAAAGAAGACGTCAGATCAAGGCCTTGTTGAGGCCACCGGTGCCGGAGTACTGGCGGCCGCTGGGTACTTCTCCGGCTTGGTGGCCTCAGCAGAGTTGATGTTACCTGATGGAAGAAAGAAGATGCCGCCCAAGGGCTCTTTTAAGAGCCAACGGGGGTCCCGGTTCGAGCTGCGGGACCCCCAACAAAGGCACTTCTCAGTGCTGCAAGGGCCCTAACAAGGGCGTTGAGGGGGGTCCCAGTACGGGCTGCGGGACCCCCTAAGCCCCAAAGGGCCCTTCTCAGGGCCGCAAGGGCACTTGAAATGCCCTGATAGGGCCGAGGAGGGGGGTCCTGGTTAAAGCTTTGTGACCCCATAAGCTCCAAAGGGTCCTTCTAGGGGCCACAAGCAAGGGCCATTCCAAGGGCCGCAGGGAAGAGGGGTCCCGGATACACGTGCCAGGGA
This sequence comes from Hymenochirus boettgeri, assembly GCA_019447015.1. Lineage (NCBI taxonomy): Eukaryota > Metazoa > Chordata > Amphibia > Anura > Pipidae > Hymenochirus > Hymenochirus boettgeri. The sequence continues at coordinate 125,464,091 of CM033474.1, forward strand.
AGAGGGGTCCCGGATCAAGCTGTGGGACCCCGTAAGCCCCAAAGGGCTCTTGTCAGAACCACAAAGTCACTTGTCCCTGGCAAGTGATAAGTGCCTTTGTGGCACGGACAAGGGTCGTTGTTGGGGGTCCCACAGCTCGAAACCAGGACCACCATTGACTCTTTACAGAGCCCTTGGCCCTCAAAAATCACCTAACTAGATTATAAGCTCTACAGGGCAGGGACTTCCTTTTCTCTAGAGGCAAAGCTCTTCTATTTATATAATTTATATATTTATGTACTGAACTATCGATGTATTTATCCCCCTTGTATAACTTTATTGTATTTTGTTTTTGTACAGCGCTGCGTCTCCAAGTAGGGCTTTATAAATAAACTATACATACATACATTGTGGGGTCTTCTAAATCGAAACCAGGACCCCAGGCTCTTTACAGCCTTTAGGATAAAGGGGTCCTGCATCTCAAATACAGCTCGAGCCCTGGACCTTTCCAGGTATCCTCGGTCTTCTTCTTGGTGCCGATGACACCAATGTTGTCACCACCAATGTCACCACGGGCACCGATGACACTACCACCATTGATGATCCTGCTTCAACCGATGTCGCCACCTTCTTGATCTGGGGGTTGTTTATCTTCCTTCCATCTTTTTCAACATCCCGATGACTTACGAGTTCCCTGCAGGTTTGCACCTCTTTATATAGGATTGCTGAAAGACCAATTGGTAGGACTGAAATATTAAGCAATCAAAATTATTTTTTGTCTTTCTGCAATCTTATATAAAGAGGTACAACCTGAAGGAAACTCAGACATTATCCGGATGTTGAAGAAGATGGAAGAGGATAGAAGACCCTGAGATCAAGATGGCAGCGGCAACATTGGTGGTAGCTGTAACATCAGCGGCAGCAGTGTCATTGGTGGTCGTGGTGACACATCTACGGTGAGAAAGAAGACATTGGATACCTGAAAAGGTCCTTTTTAGGACCAGGGGAGGTCTGGGTTTGGAGCTGCAGGACCTCCTTTATCCTAAAGGCATTTATTAGAGCCACAAGGGCTTTGTCAAGAGCCAGGGGTCCTGGTTTGGAGCTGCAGGACCCCAAGGTCCTTTTGAAGGCCTCAAAGGCTTTTATCAGTGCCGGCATGGGGTATCCCGGTTTTAAGCCCCAAAAGGCACCTGTCAGTTCCAAAAAGGCACGTCTCAGTGCAGCAAGTGCACTTGTAAATGGCAGGGAAGGGGGTTTTGGGCTGTGGACCCCCTTAAGCTCCAAAAGACTCTTTAAGGGCTCCAGGTGGGAGGTCCACCCCACCTCCCAAATTAAAATGGGTCACACCACAAATCAAATCTAGACTGTTATCCTACCTTACTGAGTATCAGCACAACAAATGATTGTTAACCCTTTTAAGCACTTTGTACCCCCCTTGTATTTGTATGTTGTCCCTCCCACTTAGATTGTAAGCTCTTTTGGGCAGGGATCTCAATCCTAGTGTGTTAAAGCTTGTTGTACTTATATCAATTTATACATAATTTGTATATATGCTTTCTTAGCCTATGTATGATATTGTATTTAATGTAATATTTATCTATCTGTATAATGGCTTGCACTTATCCCCTTGTTTGTATACTGTGTATTTTTAATGTACAGCGCTGCGTACCCAAGTGGTGCTTTATAAATAAAATTATACATACAAACATCTCTAAAGTTTGATATAACAGTATAAGATTTTTGCAATGTTGTACAATACCTCTCAACAATAGAACTGGAGAGTCCTGGGGGCTCTGATCTAGACTGGGTAGCGATGCCACAGACCACCCAGCAAGATCTGAGACACCATCCAGAACATCCTTGTCACTCCACCCTAACCCCCCCAATATAGAAAAAGGCTAGTAGTTCCTTTATATCCAGTCTGTCCTGGAAAAACCAGGATGGCTGGGGACTATGTTGTACTCTTAGAATATATATTATAATAAAATTTCAATCTAGTCAATGTAGTGTAACTTCATAATCATATTTGATTACAATATACATTACAAAGTGCATAAAATGTGGGTAATTACAAAATGATGTTCAATATAAAAAAACAGATGTGCCATTAAAGAAATTGCACAGCCAAGTGTGCCATGTCAGAAAATGTTGCCATCCAATGGTTGTATGTAAATTCAATATAAGAAATGCTCAAATGACAATATGCATTTACAACTGTTGCAATGCTTACTATTCACCCACTGTAGATCACCTAGTCTTTTAATTTATAGTGAATTTCAATAACTTATTACGTAGAAAATAATTAACATATGTTTGCAACTTACTTAAAACCAACCTATTAGCAAAAAAGAGTTCTAATGCTTACCTCTTCATGTGCCTTTTTTAAAAACTCAAGATCATCCAGAGCAGCAGTAAATCTTTGTTCCAGTGCGGTACGCAGTTCGGTTGCAGCTTCAATATCCTAGTATGTGTGCAAATGTCAGAATAATTAATGAGGTACACAATATATTCTCAAATTAGAATACACTTTTGCATTTAACAAGCAACCACTATAAAAGTATTATAAATATGATGCCACTAGATGGCTGTATATTACTGTAATCACATTCTTTGATTGTGCATTCTACTGAAGATTGTTCTTTCATAAGTTTTTATGACACTCTGCTTGTTCAAAAAAAAAAAAAATGTACAAATATAAAATTACATGTAGATTAAATAATTATAGTACTTCAGTAAAAATGTAAAAAAAATAACTTTCCTAAACCAATCATGGATGACACTCATCTTCCCACATTCATCAGTAGCTGTAAACATCCTCTGGTTGGACCAAAGCATAGTATAGCTGAAGCCCTATGGACTTCCAACAAAGATAATGTTAAAGTGTTGGACTGGGTTGTTGGAGCATATGATAAAATATATCCCACCCACCATGGACAAACCAAGAAGCATTTAGGGGCCAACTCAACATTTTATTCTCTTTTATTCCATTTTTTTTTTACTCCTCCTGACTTTTCATGCCCACTACCCAGCTTTAAACTTTGTATTTATAACGATTAATATATTTTCATGAAATGAGCTTTGACTACTTTTATACATACTGTTGGGACCATGGTATCACTTTATTAACTTTCAATTACACCCATCCAATTAGCCAATGGGGGTGAAAAGTAGCTGGCTGTATAATTCCTTTGTCTATATATTTTTGGACAGGATTTATATTGAAAAGCATTTAATACATCATTTGTATCATCAGTTTTTTAACTATAGATCAAGAAAATATCTCAGAGTTTTCCTTAAACATGACAAACAAAATACCCTTTTCATTGCAGAAATGTCTGTTTCCAGTTGGTATTTTACTCCGAGTTCTAAATCATATCTGGAAGAAAAATATTAAATTTTCATGGGTATATTGCATAAATATGCTACAAAAACATAGTTTTCAAGAAAATGTATGTTTTGTGTATAGTATAGTATAGTATAGTATGTGAGGTTGTATAAAGACATGTGTCCAACCCCAGTCCAACCCATATCTAGCAATATCCTCATTTCCAGCCTAACTGTTGATCCAGAGGAAGGGAAAAAAAAAAAAACCACCAAATTTATGAAGGGGGAAAAAAATCCTTCCTGACCACAAGTGGCAATCGGAAATTTCCTTGGATCAACTGTACTTTATGTATCAGTGTAGGTAGAACCACGTTATAAAAAAAAACACAAAATGCATACACTCATCTAGCATTTTACACCATGTCAATAAGTTATTTAGCAGACTACATTGAGACTATGTGACTTTTGATAAAAAAAACGGACAGGATGACCATTGTCAAGTACTTGAAATTAAATCAGCACAGATTTTAAAGCACTAAAGTACAAACATACTTACTTTGTCTTCAGCTCTTCTGTTGCACCCCTGATGTTGTCAAGTTCAATCTCATGTCTAACATTTTCTAAGGTTAAAGCCTCAACTGCATTTCTCAGGTCTGCAAGCTGAAGTTCATAATTGACTGGAGCAGAATCAGATGTTGTAATAGATGTTCCTCCTGTAAGAATGTTCAGTTGTGACTGCAGAGTCTGATTCTCGAACTGAAGCTGTTTCACTTTTTCCATGTAAGAGTAGAAGCGCTCATTAAGTCCAGCTAAAGTTTGTTTTTCTGTAGCTCTAGATAGTAACTGAGGCACTACACGAGGTGCAGAAACATTCAATGCTGAATTTAGGCCCCCAGCTGTCAAAGAACGACCCAAAGAAAATGCTGCACCACTTCCTAGACCTCCATAGAAGCCTGTAACACCAACTGAACTAAGACCTCCTCCTACACCAATTCCAATACTGCTAAATCCCCCACTTACTCCACTACCCAAACCAAGACCTACTCCTCCTGCTCCTCCACCAAAAGCAGATCCTCCAACCCCCAGACTATAACCCCCACCTATACCTCCTAAAGTCATTCGGGGTATACCAGCTGAAACTCCACCAACAGAAGCTATACCATGACCAAGTGAATAGCCAGCCTTCTGAGAATCTACCCAGCTAAGAGAGCTTGACCCTGAGAAAGACATGATGACACTAAAAGCAAAGGAAAATTAAAGCAAAATATAGCTGCTTTAATGTTTAGTTCAAAAAGGATAGTCGCAATGAATTTGGTTTTTATACTTTTCATGGTTATCAGTCACGCCTGCATTTGCCTGGGGATAGCGTCTCAAATTTTGCAATATAAGGATGTTTCAGCGTCTACCCTCTAGCAGGTCACCTGAAGATAAGATGATTATCTGTCAAATTTATCATATTTGAAAGTTAAAATAGCTTATTTAAAAAAGTAATGTAGAAAATGTCTAAAATGTAGAAAAGTACAAAACACTGCAGGCCATGATGGAAAAACATATTTACAGTTCAGAATAGGCTGTCTGTACAAGATGATGCATGCCATTTAGTTATTGCCCTGAGATTGATCATGTCTCTGAAATGTACAACCCATCACTAACCTCAAGAAGTATTTTGCTACCATAATTCTTTTCAGCAGTACCTTTGTCAGAAAGTGCATTAGAGAAAAGAGTATAAAAAGCTAAACCTTACCCTCAGAAAAAAAATCTATACTCACCTTCTCCATCCCCTCAAACCTGTAGATTGTTATAAATACTTACCTCACTCTGGTCTTACCTTTCTCTGCCAAAACAAAGTTGGTATCGCAGACAGATTCTGGCTTTCCTCTGGATTGCAGTAGTTGGTCAACCCGGGGAGGAGAAGCAAATTGGTGAAAGGTAAGCAGTACCATTGTCAGAAAAAGTATAAAAAGCAGTGGCGTCGCTACGTTAAAACATTCAGGGCACGTGCCCCAGATATTTGGCAAAGTACCTTTTAGAAGTGCCCCGAATCTGACGTTTGAATTATGTATACTCACCTTCTCCATACCCCTCAAACCCTTAGATTGTTATAAATACTTACCTCACTCTGGTCTTACCTTTCTCTGCCAAAACAAAGTTGGTATCGCAGACAGATTCTGGCTTTCCTCTGGATTGCAGTAGTTGGTCAACCGGGGTGGAGAAGCAAATTGGTGAAAGGTAAGCAGTACCATTGTCAGAAAAAGTATAAAAAGCAGTGGCGTCGCTACGTTAAAACATTCAGGGCACGTGCCCCAGATATTTGGCAAAGTACCTTTTAGAAGTGCCCCGAATCTCACGTTTGAATTATGTATACTCACCTTCTCCATCCCCTCAAACCCTTAGATTGTTATAAATACTTACCTCACTCTGATCTTCTTACCTTTCTCTGCCAAAACAAAGTTGGTATTAACGACAGATTCTGGCTTTCTTCTGGATTGCAGTAGTTAGTCAACTGGGCAGGAGAAGCAAGGTGGTAAAAGGTAAGGATTATGGGCTTTTAGGGACCACAACAAAATATATAGGCAATACTGATCATATAATCGTGGCATTGTACATACACAGTCCAAAGTTCTTATAACAATAATGATTTCTAGGTTGGGGGGAGGGGTATGGGGAGGTAAGTATAGATTTTTGTTTTGGGAGTGGACATGCTCTTTAAAGGGGAACAGTGGTTCAAAAATGACTTTAGGTAAATTGATAGGAATTGCTCTCCTGAGAATTTTTGCAATTTATTTTCATTGTTTATTTTGCATAGTTTTGAAGATATTTACATGTTTATGTGTGATATGGCAGCAGCATCACCAGGTCGCCTGCACTTCCTGCTCTGAAACCATGTCAATCTGCCCTATGTCTCCTCCTCCTCCCCTTTGCAGCCCCCCTGGTCCCTCCCAATCATGGACCCCATGGTCCCTCCAGTTGCAGGTCAGTCATTTCTTTATATCTTGGGCTGTGGAGCATGTAGAGAGGTGGTTGATGGCTCTTTTTAAAGGAAACTGGCCTTTAATTTAAACTCAACTTGATTGGAAACCACAGTTCCCCTTTAAGATGAGAGCTAAATTAGGTAGACACATAAGTTTAATGTTAGACTAACTCCATACAGGATTTATTTAATGATATCAATTCTGTACCTCCTCCACTTGTCGTTAGCGCCCTTCTGCTGTAATGGAGATCCATCTCAATTCTCCACATAAATAAGCATATAAACAGGCAGAAGGAGTCCATACAACCCAATTCATTCTGGTGTTGCATTTATTAGCTTAGTGCCACACAACATGTAATAATGAATTCTAGATTTGTACCTGATTTAGACGATATTCAGCGGAGGCTTTATGTATTGGCCCTATTTTATTTCATTGAGTGTAAATATATATATGGTACTTTCAGGTAAATATGTAGAGTACAACGAGGTGCACGTACCTTAAATGCAAAGCAGATAGATACAGCACACATTATCAAATTTTCCCTTTATTTCTTTTTTTTTTAAAACTTTATTTTTATTTCAGTTTCAAGATTAATCACATTTTCATGTAACAAATGAAATTTGTAGGTTTGACTCGCAGGTCCATTTGGTTGGTGCATTATTATCATATACTCTCTCTGGTATTCCCAATATGATCATTGCTTACATTGTTACATCTATATATACACTTCCCCATCTTGATCATAGTATTCTGTTACTGTTTTGAACACATACAACAGACCAAACCAGAATAGGTTCAATAGTTTGACTCGCAAGTCTATATAATTTCCCCTTTATTTCTAATCTACGTTGCATCTCATCCAATCTTTTTGTACATAGCATATCCTCCTTCAGTATTTTTTTACTCTGGCAAATTGACTGCGAAGAATAAAAGATTTAACATGAGTAGGATGAAAACTTTCATGATTGGATGAAATGCAACGTAGACTAGGAAATAGAAGGTACCCTTCCTCCTTGAGACGACAGAGAAACAAAAGATATTAAATGATAATGATAAACCAAAGAAAACTAGACATGACGATAGACTAGTCTTTGTTAGTCAATATACTCAAGCGAGTCAATCTCTTAAAAACATACAGGGTTATTCAATAAAAGTTCTTATCGTTTGCCCCCAAAATTAGCACCATTTTTAACAATAAGAACTTTTATTGAATAACCCTGATTATTTCGTAAACATTGGCATATTTTACGCCAAGCTTATGCCCAAGTAGCTGAATTTGAATTGAATTTTCTTTTAAAAAATCACAAACCATTAAAAAACAAATTGGTAATCAAAGAAATATAAGAAATATTGTTTGGATCCTCCTTCCATTTCTTATATTTTTTTGATATTCATGTTAAATGCCTGGGCGGAGCATTTGTAAGGCAGGGGGCCAGCTAATTGTACCTGAAGTCACAAGTGCAATTACTTTGATTTTGATAAACAAATTGGTAAAGCTGGATACACAGTAAAGATGTTTGAAAGATGACAGACAGGATCTGCAAAATAGAGTTTGGATTCTTTTTATCTAATATAGCGGTAATATAGGCAGAAACCTTTACACAGGAAGACAGCTCCTACTCTTCAGTTTCCTGGACTTAGTACGTCAGTAGAACCATAAAAAGCAGAGATTTAAGATGAGGATTTTTTTAAACAGTGTGGTTAGTAGTAAGTAAAATTTTTGTTTTGATGGTGGACATGCCCTTTAAATCCTATGAACATGAATTATAGGATTTAAACATCATGTGAGTGTATACCAATTTGAGACTGGAGCATTGCACAATGCCCATAACAAGATTGAAATGTGGTCTTCCCTGACTCAAATAAGGTTATTGGCTCCTCTAAAGTCTAGTTTTAAGAAGATCTTGGCTAAAAGAAAGCACTGGAAAAGTTCAGGAATGAGATGTAATGTGTAATGGTAATCAATCCATGGATAGATGGGTCCAAGGTCTGGACGGAATGGGGAGGGGTTGAAGAAGGCCACAGGGGAGGATCTAGAAGATTTAGACTGAGCACAGCTGGTACACACTTGAACAAAGTCTTTAACATCTTTTCTCATTTTGGGACACCAAAAGGAACGGCAAGAATATTAAAAGTTTTATTAACACCGGGATGTCCGGCTTGCTTGGAACAGTGAGTATGAAGAAGGATATTTTTCCGAAGTGAAACAGGAACAAAGATTTTGCCAGAGGGTGTGTCTGGAGGAGCAGAATCTTGTGCGGCTTGAATCTTGGAACAGAGTTGAGGAGATATAGAGGCCAAGATTTTAGTGGTTGGGATAATGGAGCCCTTATCTTGATTAATACAGTCGGAAGCAACAAATGATCTGGAAAGGGCGTCAGCTTTTTTGTTTTTGGAACCAGGTTGGTAAGTGATAACAAAGTTGAATCGGGAAAAGAATAAGGACCACTGTGCTTGATGGAGATTTAACCTTTTAAGATTCTGGATGTATTTGAGGTTCTTATGGTCAGTAAGGATGGTGATAGGTACAGAGGAGCCTTCCAATAGATGACGCCACTCCTCGAGGGCCAGCTTGATGGCAAGAAGTTCCCTATTCCCGACATTATAGTTCCGCTCGTTGGGTAGAAACTTCTTAGAAAAGTAAGCACAGGGATGGAGTTTCCTTTTAGTGCCTTGTCTTTGGGAAAGGATGGATCCTGCACCCAAGTCCGAGGCGTCAACTTCAATGTAGAAGGGAAGACTAGGATCTGGATGAACTAAAACTGGTGCATCAGCAAAGGCTTCCTTGAGTCGTTTGAAGGCTTCAAGGGCTGCAGGGGTCCATGAATGAGGCCTACCACCTTTACTGATGAGGGCTAATATCAGAGAAATTATAGAAGAGAACCCTTGAATGAATTGTCTGTAATAATTGGCAAAACCAATGAACCTTTGAATAGATTTGGTTCCCATAGGAAGAGACCAATCTTGGATGGCCGAAACTTTAACAGGATCCATCTGGAAACCTTGCGCAGACATGATGTAGCCCAGAAAGGGTACTTGAGAACACTCAAAAAGACACTTTTCCAGTTTGGCATATAGGCTATTCTCTCTCAGACGTAGTAACACCTGTTTAACATGGAGGCGGTGTGAGGGCAGATCTTGAGAAAAGACTAAAATGTCATTGAGATATACGACTACAGAGATCCCCAACATATCACGGAAAATGTCATTCACAAACTCTTGGAATACCGCTGGACCATTACAAAAGGCCAAAGGGCATTACGAGATACTCGTAGTGACCGTCATTAGTGTTAAAGGCTGTTTTCCATTCATCACCTTTGCGTATACGGATCAGATTGTATGCCCCACCAAGATCCAGTTTGATAAATATCTTTGCCCCTTTTATCTGGTCAAACTGTTCAGAGATGAGAGGAAGAGGATACTGATTTTTTACTGTGATTTTATTTAACCCACGGTAGTCGATGCAGGGTCACAGACCTCTGTCTTTTTTTTCAACAAAAAAGAAACCAGCTCCAGCAGGGGAAGTGGAAGGTTGTATGAACCCCCAAGACAAACGTTCAGTAATGTACTCTTTCATGGCTAGAGTTTCAGAGGGGGACAATGGGTATGTGCGCCCCTGAGGAGGCATAGTACCTGGGAGAAGATCGATGGGGCAATCATAGGATCGGTGCGGTGGTAGCTTCTCAGCTCGCTTTTTACAAAACAAACCAGAGAAATCACTATAACATTCAGGGAGATTTTTCTCAGATTTATTTTCACAGATAATGGTGGTGCAATGAGTTGAAAGAGTAGAAAGGCAATTTTCAAAACAGAAAGAACTCCAAGACTTAAATTGTTAGACCAATCTATAACAGGGTTGTGTAATCTGAGCCATGGAAGTCCGAGAATCAGGGGAGCGGAAGGACTTTGGATGGCAAGAAAAGACAAACGTTCTTGGTGAAATATGCCAACACGAAATAGGACTTTATATGTAGATTTGGAGATGAATTCAGAAGCCAAGGGGTTATTGTCAATAGCCAGAACACTTGCAGAACAACCAGAAGAGGTTGCTGCAAGTGAAGGAGAGGAAGCCCCAATTGTGCTGCATAGGTAGAGTCAATGAAGTTTCCAGCTGCACCGGAATCGACAAAGGCCTGGGAGGAAAAAGTTTTAGCATTAAAGGTGATAGTTGCTGGTAGAAAGAGTTTCAGTGGTTCAAATTTGGTAGGAGACTTAAAATTACCTAGAAGGAGATCCTCCTTAACTTCTAGGTCATGGAGTTTCCCGACTTCTGGGGACAATTTCTTACAAAGTGTACTTGCCCAGCACAATAGAGACAAAGCCCATTAGTACGTCGGCATGACTTTTCTTCAGAAGACAGATGAGCGCCGCAAATTTGCATAGGCTCTTCAACCAAAAATATTGGTTGAGGAAAGGTCTGAGCAGGCCATGGAAAGGTCTTAGGGAAGTTGGAACGAGCTGCAGACCTTTCTGCCTGCCGTTCACGAAAGTGGGTATCAATCTGGATGCATAGAGTAATCAAGTCTTCCAACGGGACGGGTAATTCTCTAGATACTAATTCATCCTTGAGGCGGTCAGAGAGTCCCTGCCAAAAGGCTGCTTTAAGTGCCTCATTGTTCCAAGAAGTCTCCGCGGCAAGGGTACGAAATTCAATAGCGTATTGTCCCACAGAACGAGACCTTTGGCGGAGCTACATCAAACGGGAGGAGGCAGCAGAGGTTCTTCCTGGAGCATCGAAGACCTTACGAAACATACTCAGGAAATCCTCTATTGACTAGAGGACCGTCTTTTTCCCATAGGGGTGAAGCCCAGGCCAGAGCATTGCCCTCCAACAAGGCGATGATGTAACCAACGTTTGCACGATCTGATGCAAAATGAGATGGTTGAAGTTCAAATTGGATTCGGCACTGATTAATGAATCCACGGCAAGCTTGAGCATCACCATCAAACCATGAAGGCGGAGGTATGCGGGGCTCTCTCCGAAGAGAAAGATCACCAGATCTAGACGGTGAAGGAGGCGGCGTAGAACCTGGAGCAGAGGCAGAAGCTGGGGGTAGCCGGACAGCAAAGGTATCCATAATTGGGCCAACTGATCCGGATGGTGTTAAAAAATGTCCATGCATTTGGACAAAGTTTGGAGTGTTACTCAACTCTGCCACAGCCCCCTCAGGCGGTTCCATGGCCTGATTGTACTGTAATAATCGGCCGGGAGCCGGGTACTTACGAGTACGCTTTAGGAGGAGGCGCTCCGATGGCTGTTAGGATTACAGAACTGGATACAAGAGACTGCTGGGAACTGTAGGCTGAGGAATGGCGACTAGGTGCTGCTGGAGAGAAGGCAGGATACTGGGAACAGGCAAGGCAGAAACAGTCACTGAAACAGGTCAGGTGAGTATGGATACTGGAACTGGCAAGGTAAGACTCTTATGATGGAGCTGGCAAGGTAAGTCTCTGATGATGGAGCTGGCAAGATAAGTCTCTGATGATGGAGCTGACAAGATAAGTCTCTGATGATGGAGCTGGCAAGGTAAGTCTCTGATGCAGGACCAGGTAAGGTAAGTCTAAAGCTGGAGAGTAACAGGAACTAGGGCAGGTAAGTAGAAGGAGCCAGGGAGGTAGCTAACGCTACAATCAGGCAGGTGCGGTAGGTAAGTTTGTGACAACTGGTAAGGTTTAAATACCCTAATGTGCACTACAGCAAAAAATGTCTGGGCTAAACCTAAGGTCCCTACAGATGGTTCCCACCGGGACACAAACGGAGGGTTAATGCCCTAAGTGCAAAACATACTGCCAAGTATAGCTACAAAGTAATAGACTGGAGTTTATAGTACATGAATAAATATATCTATGTGTACATTATAACCAGCATAAACTGTTTAACACAATATCTATATACAAGTGAGCAGATGCCATGGCTTTCCAACTGTGAGCTATTACATACATAGAGTAAAATAATTTGTACCCTCACAAGAACATGTTAAATTGTAGTTCTTTATTCATGCCTTTGGGGTAACGACTTTCCAACAAGAAAATCCACCTTGTTTCTCTTTGCATTATCTTTTTATCCCATATCCCTCCACATATAGGGGGTGGCATTTTTTCCAATTCCCAAGCAGTTAAACAGCTTGGATCTGATGCATGTTTTTCATGAAAGTGTCTTGCCACACTACTTTCCTGTCTGTTATTTTTAATGTCACCAATGTGTTTCAAGACTCTAACACGTAGTTCTCTTACTGTCTTGCCTACATATAGACAAGGGCAATCACACTGGAAGGCATATATAACCCCCTTTGATTTGCAATTAATGAAATCTTTTATGGCAAAGACTTTGCCATCCGGGTTATAAAAGGTCTGTTTCTTTTTTATGTAGGTGCATGCTTTACATGAGCCACATTTGTAGCTGCCTTTAATCGACCCCTGTTCTAGCCAGGATGGGTTTTTTACACTGGGGGTATATAAACTAGAGGTCACTGCCTGTCCGATTGTCGAAGCTCTCCTGGGTACAATCGTTGGTCTATCCCCATGAAACTCTTTCAGGGACTCATCGGTCTGTAAAATAAACCAATGTTTCTTTATCAAATTTTTGATCCACGCCCAATCGGCACTGTATTCAGTAACTAGATTAACGGTATTCACTTTTTTGTGATCTTTAGTACCGAATACTAGGGATTCTCTTGTGGAATACTTTGCTTTTTTATAAGCTTTACAGAGCCAATTCTTAGGGTAGCCCCTCCCAGTGAACCTCATAAGCAGTTCTGATGCTGCTTTCTCAAAATCGGCCAATGAAGTACAGTTTCGCCTTGCTCTAAGGTATTGGCCAACTGTTCCCAGCAGTTTCTTTGCGATACAGATCAGTGTACAACCTACATCCCACTTTTTAATTTGAGATAAGGAATTAGGGGGGGGGGGGTTGATTTTTTTATTATTAGACATGTGTACAATAAAGGCTTTGTGATGTTTCTATACTAATTTTCTATGATACTAAAAAAGTACACTTTAACACAGTGACAATTATGCTGGAATTATGGGTAAAATATATGAAAAATTTAAAATATGCAAATTTTCATGGATTTCTTCCATTTTTATTTATAGTTATCTTAAGGTTACGCACAAAAATCTTACTGTTTCTAAAAGCTCTGATACTCCCAAGTACAACGATACCCGATATATGTAGGTACCCTAATTTTCCTATACAGGAGACGCCCCCAAACTAAAACTACACCTTCAAGAGTATTATACCAAATTGAAATGTATAATCACAGTTAACATTGAATATCTACCAAATTAAGTTAAATATCCCCACAAGTGAGATATTTTTAGCGGCGTGAGTTTTGATCAAAATGCAGATACCTGGGCGCAGCTCTTCATTCAATAGTAAGTTATTTTCCCATAAAGACAAAATCAAATGCGAATTTCAGCTAAAAACTGTAGAGGAAAGTTCAGATGCATCGCAAATATGAAAGCCTAACCCCTCCTGAATAAAGCGGTATGCCACATTTATGGATGTACTCCGAGACATGGCTACCAACTAACCCAGAGCGGGACCAATGCCAAATTTCAGTAACAGCAAAAAACAAATTAGCCAGCTCTGTATTTGAACAGTCTGCAGTTTTTCTCACAAAACACCCCCCTAACTCAGAAATACCCCCCACAAACTATATTGCTGGAATCTACACACCTTCAGCTCTGTAATGCTGTAGTTCGTTTATTAATACCATCAATGGTGTAGGTGCAGTTAAAAAGGTAGAAATCATGCCAAAACCTTATGGAATGTAATAAAAAGTTACCAAATATCAATCTCCCAAATGTTCTGAATCAAACATATGTCATATGCATGGTTACACACGCAGGCGTGGAAGCAACTAGCCACAAAGTGAGACAATGCACGATGGCTCAGAAACAGCAACAATATTCTGCCAACTCCGAACACCCCCCTAACTCAGAAATACCCCCACAAACTATATATTCCTGAAATCTACATACCTTCAGTTATGTAATGTAAAAAATGTAGAAAAATACATTTCAAAGTTAAATTTTTTTTTATAATCACTGTTCTTTTATTTATTTTTCTATATTACAGATATTTTAAATGAACAATATAATTAATATAACATTATAACAGAATAACATTGTAACCATAGGTACCTATACACATTATCCATGTTATTACATTTGTGCCTTTGTATTTATCTATTGGGGGGAGTATCCATTAGGAAGTCCTGAATTTGTCTCCACGTTTTCTGAATTTCTACATATGACCACCACATATGAATCTAGAATCCATGTTCTTTTTTACATCTCCAACAAATACGAGAACGTTCAGGGAACCATTTTGCTAAAGTATTTGGGGTTCTGTAGTATCTATACAATACCTTTCTTTTCTCAATGTGACAGGCATTTAGACATTTGGAAAGGTATAGTCAAAGCTTTGTGCCATTGTTCATTTGGAAATGATTGATTTAGATGAGATTTCCATTTTTGCATACAATTCTTGGGTTCTAAATCATCTTCATTATCATTGGCTGTGTAGAACAGTTTATTTGTTTTAACTTCAGTGGTGGGGAAGATATTGGAAAGTTTAATAACATGTTCTAGAGTATGTTTCAAGGACTGAAATTATAAGAAGTAACCAGCATGGATTTAGGAGGAATAGACCTTGTCAAACTAACTTGCTTGGCTTTTATGAGTAGAAATTTAGACTCTGTCATAGCAGTAAATGTAGTTTACTTGGATTTTGCAAATGCTTTTGGTACAGTCCCCCATAGGCGACTAATGTATAAGCTAAGATCTGTTGGTCTGGGGAGGCACATTTGTACATGGATAGAAAATTGGTTAATGAATAGGATGCAGAGAGTAGTTGTTTTAATGGGGCTTCATCATTATGGACTAAAGTGCTAAGTGGGTTGCCACAGAACCCTGTTGGGGCCGCTTCTATTTAGTCTATTTATTAATGATTTGGAAGTGTGTATCGTCAGCAAGGTTTCTGTGTTTGTTGATGACACAAAACTTTGTCAACCATTAGCCTTAGCTAAGGGACATAAAGGAGTATTTTGCATATCTCCGCCCCTTAATCTGGGGAATATGGGAGTAAGAAATTGCTTCTTGTTTCTTAGGTTTTGTGGGCAATGCTATTCATATAGCATGAGACTGCAAGATGCCTTCTGTTATTAAGGTGGTGTTTCTCCATAGGTTAGGAATGCTGGAGATATTTATATCATTACAGTAGTCAACAAATCATTTCGAATTTTTAGAGTTTTTCCCAGGTGTCGATTGTTGCTTGTATAGAAGGAGACAATAAAGACTTTTCTTTGTGTTTGTACCCTAATAGTATTGCTCCCAGTAGTTGTTTTAGTGTTAACGGTTTTATTTCTTCCATTTCAGCTTGGTACCACTCTTGACCATTTGGGTTCTGCTTCCAACAGATTCTGGATTGGTTCATTATGACCGCCAGGTATTAATCTTTTAATATTGGCAATGTTATCCCTCCTGCATTTTTTGTTTTAGCTAATAATTTCCTGGTAATTCTTGGGATTTTGATGTTATATATAAACTTCATTATTAAAGGGCAATTATAGAAAGAAAATTGTTTTTTTAACTTCCTTCTAATGTATCCTATAAGTCATCCCAACCACCAGGGTACCTTTAGTTTCTTTAAATTCTTCATAGTCCCAGAGATATAAGCCTTTGAATATTCTGTGATTTGTAGGAGCTGCTACACCTCATCTGTCACTCAAAGGCACACACCCACACAATCCAAAGCTCCCATGCAGTACTGTCACACACTCCCTCACCCACACTGTAAGTACCATGTGCAACACAGTCAAATGCTGTAGTGCTAAACACAATCAAACCATTAACCCAGCAATATGAGCATAACACACTATAAAACAGCCCCTCCCCCCAAAAAAAAATCTTGTATACATACAAAACCAGTGACTCAAATGGAACACTAATACAGTATATATAATACAGTAATACAGAGTATATACCAAACAAGACATACAGTGCAATCTATGAAATATATAGACTAAAGCAAATTAAATGTAACAGGATAACAAACACTGTCACTGTGCTTGTGAAGGTCTCACTACAGCTGCTGCTACACTGACTGGGGAAGAGATATGATCTTTAGGTGCAAAAATACATAACAATTAGCAAACTTAGAGAACAGGCAGAGTTCAGTAACTTACTTGTAAAGAATCTCAGCACCACTTGTCTTCCTCTCTCCCCCTCTGCCCCTCCCTTCAGCATATTGCTACTTTCTCCCACACTTTGCTTGCTTGCAGTCTAGCTCTGGAAGGGAGGGGTCAACCGGATGTCAGCACTTCATTTAAAGTCCTTTCAACTGAGCATGCCCGGACTTTTCATACAGCACTTTACTGCTTGAGGGGGACTAGACAGAGAGGGGAGGGGAACTACACAGCTTGGTGCAAACTTCTGCCAGTGTAAAGAAACGAAGCCACACAGCAACATGAAAGTAAGGCAGCTTATACTAAGTGATCAGTACATTGTATATAGACAAAGTTTTTTTTCACTATAGTTGCCCTTTAAGTTTTATGATTGTGTGAAAAACATTGGGGGGGGGGGAGGGATCGTAATTGGAATCGCTCTTAACATATATATAGGAATTGGGGTAGAACTATCATTTTAATGATATTAGTTTTCCCTTATTATTGATAGAGAGGCTTGTTTCCAATCTGGTAATTGTTTTTGTATTTTGTTTAGTAGGGGTATATAATTATTCTGGTATAAAGTGGAGTTATATTTAGTAATGGATATTCCTAGATATGTAGTTTCATTAGATTTTCAGTTATACCTGTATTTACTAGTAAGATATAATTTAAGTGTTATAGAGACATTGATTGGGATTACTTGAGATTTGGAATCGTTTAATTTATAGTAGGATAGCTTATTAAATTTATCTATGTAGTTTTGGACATGTGGAAGAGATTGTATTGGGCTCATTATTGTAAGTATGATGTCAGCAAATAGTGCTATTTTGTGTGATGTGTTATTTATTCAATGGCATAAATATGTTCATCTTGTCTAATTGCTTGTGCAAGGGGATCCATTAAAAGGGATCATATTAAAGGGGAGAGAGGGCATCTCTGTCTTGTTCCATTGGATATTCCAAATGGTTTGAAAAACATTTGGGATATAAATACTTGGGCTGAGGGGTTTTTTATAATGTTAGTATTGCTTTTTTGAATGTGGGTGGGAAACCAAAGTTATCTAACACGAATTGCATATAATTTCAATTTATTCTGTCAAACGCTTTTTCAGCGTCTAGTGTTATGAAAAGGGATGCTATTTTTTTGTTGCATTTGTGTATCAAATTGATTATTATTCTTGTCCTGGTGATTTGATTGGTTTTAGCGATTTTATTACTTGATTCATTTCTAGATCTGTAATAGGATTGTTTAGTTCTTCTGATTGTTGGGTAGATAGGGTGAGGAGTTCTAAGATTCGGAGTAGGTCCTTGATGTCTTCTGCTTTAGGTTTAGGGGTTGAGTCTTGTAGGTTGTAAAGGTTTTTATAGAATTGACAAAAATAGTCAGCTATTATTATTAATATTGTAGGTTAATAATTCTCTTTTTTGTCTGAGGAGATATACCGTATATACTCGAGTATAAGTCGAGGTTCAGTTTTCAGGCTGTTTTCACAGCCTGAAAACCTCGACTTATACTCGAGTCAGTCACTTACCGATGGAGGAATCCGGCTGCCGCGTCCACTGATGGTCGCATCCACTGACGTCACGACTCGGCGCCTGGAAATTAGACCGGCGCCGAGTCGTGACGTCAGTGGATGCGACCATCAATGGACGCGGCAGCCGGATTCCTCCATCAAGTGCATGATGTCGGGGGCCCGGACTCTCCTGCAAAGGTAAGGTTGCAGCATTAGTAGTAGTGTAGTGTAGTGGCAGGGTGAGAAGATGGGTGCAGGGAAAGTAGTGTGTAGGTACTGTAGTAGTGTAGTGTAGTGTAGTGCAGGTGAGAAGATGGGTGCAGGGAGTAGTGTAGTGTACTGTAGTAGTGTAGTGTGTGGCAGGGTGAGAAGATGGGTGCAGGGAAAGTAGTAGTGTAGTGTAGTGGCAGGGTGAGAAGATGGGTGCAGGGAAATAGGTTTTATTCCTGGGGCTGGACCTGGGGCTGGAGGGGAGAGTAAGGAGTCAGGGACAGGGTAGTGTGTTTTGGGGTTAGTGTGTGGGACAGGGTAGTGTGTTTTGGGGTTAGTGTGTGCAGTTCCACTCCAGATGTTTCTACTCCCTACTTCCACTCCCTTCTACTACTCTACCCTCGACTTATACTCGAGTCAATTGGTTTTACTCATTTTTGAGGTAAAGCTATTTTAGTTTTGGCTGCTTGGTATTTCAGTTTGTTGGCTAGGTTTTTGTTAACTTTGTCTCCTTGTAAATATTGAGTACATATTGAGTCTCCTCAATAGCCTGTCATAATCATATAGGTTGAATAGGTGTAATTCCTTTTTGGTTGCTTAAATTTCTTTCTCTGTTGGATTTATCTTTATGTTTGGATTCTAGTTCAGATAGTCTTTTGAGGGTGTCTATTCTTTGTGAGTTTCTTTTTTTTTTTGTATTGATGATATTTTTATGCAAATTCCTCTAATGTATGCTGTATGCGTTAGCCAAATTCAGTTTGGGTTTGTTTCTGGAATCATATTATGTTCAAAATAGTATTCTAGCTCTCTTTTGATTTGTTCTTTTGTCTGAGGTTGTGACAGGAGATAAGGGTTTAATCTCCAGGGAGAATATGGTTTTAAATTATGTGTTTCAGTTATTTCGACTTTTCGGGAGAATAATCAGCTATAGTTATGTTCTGTATAGAAGATTTTGTTATATTTTGCAAAGTCCATTTGTCTGTTAATGTAAGATCTATTCTTGTATTATGAGTTTGTGAGAAGTATAAAAAATGAGTTTGTGAGTATGAAAAATCAGTGTCTGATGGATGTGTAACTCTCCATATGTTGTATAGGTCCTCTTTTTTTAACCATTCCCTAAATTCTTTGTTTCTGTTTGTTTTGATGTTCGAAGAATCTCTGTTGTGGTCTGGGATTATATTGAAGTCTCCAAATACTAATAATGCACTGTTTTTAAACTCTCTGGCTTTATTTATTGTTTTTTTGATAAATCTTAGTTGGTTCTTATTTGGTGCATATAAATTGACTATTGTATATAACTGCTTGTTTAACTTGCATGATAATATATTATATCTTCCATTTTTATCAATCAATTTCCCCATCAACTGGAATGCCACGGAGTCCCAGACCATGAGCGCGACCCCTCTTTTTTTTTTGTGAAAGTAGCCAGGAAAATGTTTGGATAGTTTTTGTTTTTCAATAGAGAACTATTTTGGTGTAGCAGGTCTGTTTCTTGTAAGCACAACAGGTCTATTTTCATATTATTAAGTTCTCTATATAATGAGAATCTTTTTTGTGGCTTTACCATGGGCGCCACCATCTTGGATTTTCGGGAGTCTCTCCTTACCCTCTGTGAAATAGTGGGTAAGTGCTTGGGTTTTGGATTTTTGCTCTCTTTTTGCTCTTGCCCATCTTCAATGTTTGTGTCTCCCTGATCAGCTAGCCATGCCCCCCAAAGTTACAAATTTACTGCAAATTCCCATGTAATGTAAAAAAACCTTACCAAATATAGAGCTCCTAAATGTCCTGATTCAAACGGTATGCCATATGCATGGTTACACACATGGACGTGGAAGTGACTAGTCACAAAGTAAGCCAGTGGCTCAATAGCAGCATTTTTTCCAGATTTTTCAAATTAAACACCCTTCTAACTTGGAAATACACCTCAAAACTATATATTCCTGGAATCAAAATGCTCTGTAATTTGAACAGCTTACTCTTATTTAAATAAAAAAAGCCCCGGTTGAAACTTGGAAATGCCTCCCACAATAAAAACATCAATCTCCTTCATGTTCTGAGTCAAACGGTATGCCATATGCATGGATGAATGAAAGGTTGAAATCCTACTTTAACCCACTTGAAGAGCAAAAAAACCCCACTAAATGTCAGTCTACCACATATCCTGAATCAAATGGTATGCTATATGTGTGGATGCACACAGAGACATGCCCACTAACTAGCTCAAATGGGAGGCATGCACAAGTGCAATTATTAGAAAAAAATCAAAGTGCTCTGTAATCTGAACAGCCCACACCTTTTCAAAGGAAACAGCTCTGAAACGTGGAAATAAGCCCAACAAACTATATTATTTTGGAATCTACACACGTTCAGCTACGTAACGGTCCCATACTTTCATGCATACATTAATAATTCCAGACGCAGTAACCCATAGCACTCCATGCTTTTAGATTTTTTGAAGAAATAAAACAAGACAATTCAAAGGTTGAAATCCTATCAAACCCACTAAATGTCTCTCCCACATGTCCTGAATCAAACAGTATGCCATATGCATGGGTGCACACAGAGACATGGCCACTAACTAACTCAAATGGGACGTATGTAAAAGTGCAAATACAAGAAAAAAATCATTGCTCTGTAATTTGAACAATGTACTCTTTTTCAAAAGAAACAGCCCCCAACCTTGGAAATGCCCCCATAAATAACCCCCCACACACACACACTAAATGTCAATCTCTCAAATGTCCTGAATCAAATGGTATGCCATATGTGTGGGTGCACACAGAAACTTGCAAACCAATTAGGTCAAATGAGACGTATGCACAAGTGCAATTACAATTAAAAAATCAAAGTGCTCTGTAATTTGAACAGCCTACCCTTTTTCAAAGGAAACAGCCCCCAAACTTGGAAATTAACTATATATTTTTGGAATCTACACACCTTCAGCTACGTACCTGTGCCATGGTTTTATACATATTTGAAGAATTCCAGACGCTCTCATCCATAGAACTTTTAGGAGATTTTGTGAAAAAATAAAATAAGACGATTCAAAGGTTGAAATACTACCTAAACCCACTCGACAAGCAAAACCCCCCCACTAAATGTCAATCTCCCACATGTCCTGAATCAAACGGTATGCCATATGCGTGAATGTACACAGATGTGGCAACCAACTAGCTCAAATGGGATGCACAAGTGTAATTACAAGAAAAAAAATCCAAGTGCTCTGTAATTTGAACAGCCCACACATTTTCAAAGGAAACAGCTCCAAACTTGGAAATACCCCCCACAAACTATATTATTTTGGAATCTACACACCTTCAGCTATGTAACCCAGAAAGTATATAATTCAGAGCGCACACCAGTCTTAAACCACCAAACTGTGTTTATTAACACGTGACGTTTCGGTGCCCGTGTGGCACCTTCCTCAGACACACAATAATCCAAACAAAGTGCAAGTGCAGTTAAAATATCCATTGGAGCATTAACCCCTTAGTAGTATTTGAATCCAAGAACAAATACAAGTAAATTGTAATAGTGACCTCTAGTGTACAATAAATATACATATAACAACAAAAAACAATATTATATATTAACCCAGAAATTTTTTTTATCAATGTACGTCTCAAAAATGTATACAATAATATTCAATAAAGTGCATATTTTAGCTGTAGTGTTATCCCTGTGAGGGAATATTAATACAAATTAATACTATGAAATGTACATGCCTAATTGGTAATATTTAATATACTTTAAAAAATAAAAAAATATTCTGTGAATAAAATATTGTGAAAATGTGAATAAAATACTATAAAAATACCATAAAGAGTACAACAGCATCTGCATATATATGATACGAGGTCCAATATTGATAAAACCTACAAACACCAAATAGTATAATGTTCATTAACTATCGTTGAGGAAACACCTTAATCCTAAATTGGTATTTAACCCTTTTGGTTGCAATGCATTTAGTTTATAGATCCAGTAGGCTTCCTTTCTTAATAGGGCATTATCTCTGCTGCCACCTCTCTTTAATATGGGAACATGGTCTATGACCATCCCTTTAAGATCACAAACTAAATGTTTGAATTCCACGAAATGTGCAGCTACTGGGGATATTTCCATCTTGGAAGATGAAGACTGATTCATTCTTTCATACGCCACCCTTATATCGCTTCTGTGGCGTTGGAACCTTTTCTTGAATGGGCCAATTGTTTTGCCCACATATATTTTGGAACAGGGACATCTAAGTAGATATACACAGAACTCAGTTTTACATGTATAGAATTCCTTAATCCTATAATTATTACCATTCCATGGGTGAGAGAAGGTTTGGCCTGTAATCAATGCATTACACATGTTGCAATTGAAGCATTTATAACACCTAGTTTTATTAGATAATTTAATCTTCTGTATTTGATACTTGTATATAGGATCAGCTTGTACTAATTGGTTATATAAGGTATTACCCTTTTTATACGTCATCATAGGTTTATCCTTTATATCTGCACTAAGGTCTACATCTCCCTGTATGATTGGCCAATATTTATGTGTGGCAAGTTTGATTTTTTCAGATGCCACAGTATATTTTTGAGTAAAGAGTAAGCCCTGTTTTTGTGCCTTTTGCGAGACTGTATGCGTGGCAGCTTCAAGTTTGGCTTTCTGTATGTTCTGTGGATTATAGCCCCTCTCAAGAAATTTTTCTGTCATTCTTTTTAATTGTAACTCCTGTTCTTTAGTCTCATCGCAAATCCTATGTATCCTGATAAACTGTGATTTGGGTAAATTGGAGATAATATGTCTGGGGTGGAAGCTATCGGCTCTAAGTAATGTATTCCTGTCTGTTTGTTTGGAAAAGAGAGTCGTATGTAGCCCAGTGTCTTTTATTTCAACACAGACATCCAAGTAATGAGCGACCTTTTGTGATATTGTGGCACTAAAAATAAGATTCTTATCCATAGAATTAAGAAGTGTAATAAATTCCTGAGCTTGTGCTTCCGTGCCTTCCCATACTACAATTAGGTTGTCTATATAACGCATCAATTTCTTACAATGTTTTTGGTATAAGTCGCTATGGTATATGAATTTCTTTTCGAGCCAACCGACATACAAATTAGCGTAGGATGGCGCCGCTGGACTGCCCATGGCCGTACCAACGCTTTGTATGTAGAATTGGTTCTCGAATTTGAAATAATTGTTATGCAATATTAGTGACAAACAAGCAATAATAAATTCACTAGGTGGTATACCACAATGCTCCAATGACAGGAAGTGTCCGACTGCTTCAAGTCCCAATTCATGTGTAATAGATGTGTATAGTGAGGAAATGTCCAGTGTTATTATAATCCAACTGGGGTCCCATGGTTCCATTGTCCTAAGTTGTTGCAGGAATTCTTGTGTGTCTTTTATGTAGGATGGAATTCGTCTGACCAGAGGATTAAGGAAGAAATCTATAAATTGGGCCAATGGTTGTAGTGCAGATCCGAAAGCAGATACGATTGGTCTGAATGGTGGTTTTTTTACATCCTTGTGGACTTTTGGTAGTCCGTACATGACTGGTTTTCTGGGGTATTCATCTACCAGAAAATTAAACAATTTGTCATCTAACCATTCATGACTTAAACCCATTTCACATAGTTTTTTAACTTTTAAGCAGATACTCACAGTTGGATCTCGGTCAAGTGGAGTGTATGCGTCCGTATTCAAATGGGTCAGCATGCTCTGTTGATAAAAATGGTAATCCATAAGCACAATTGCTCCACCCTTATCTGCCGGCTTTATTATTATCTCTTTGTTGTTTTTTAAAAGTTTTAAGGCTTGTTTTTCATTTTTAGTTAAATTAGGTCTGCACTCCTTATAGGTAGTTTGCAGTACTTCAGTTCTAAGGTGTTTGACAAACAAATTGATACTAGGATACACTCCAATCGGCATAAACAAACTTTTCGCTTTAAAGGGATAGGTAGCCACCGGTTTATTATTGTTTTTAAACATTTCTATGTAACGGTGCCATACTTTCATGCACACTGTACATGAAGAATTCCAGATGCAGTAACCCATAGAACTTCATGCTTTTAGATTTTGTGAAAAAATAAAATAAGACGATTCAAAGGTTGAAATCCTATCTAAACTCATTTGAGAAGTAAAAAACCCATTAAAACCAATCTCTTACATGTCCTGAATCAAACGGTATGCCATATGTGTTGGTGCAAACAGAGACGTGGCCACCAACTAGCTCAAATGGGACAAATGTACAAGTAAAATTACAAAAAAAATTTAAAAACGCCACAACCCACCCCCCACGCACACTCCCTCCCCCTTTTAGCGGTATTTTAGTGAAAACCACAAAAACTCAATTCAGTCTTTTTTTGGTACCTCTGAAAAATTTCCTAATAATATAGTCTTAGTTTCCCTTTGAAATCAGATGAATAATTATCTGCATTTACTTTTCCGATACCACCGGGGATATTGGGCAGCTTGGAGAAGACAAAGTTTTTTGCTAATTTATGGTTTGAGTGTAAAAAAAATTCTATAAACCTTTAGCTACGTAACGGTCCCATACTTTCATGCATACATGAAGAATTCAAGTTTGTATCACTTTATAAATATTTGGATGTGCATTTCACATTATTTTTAATCATTCCCAAAGATAATCATCAGATCATCTTAGGGAATGATAATGAACTTGGAATTCAGGCAAAAATGCCCGTTTTCCAAGTTGAAATCCAATCAGAAAAATCATTTCCTGGAAATCGTTCTTGTTTTTACAGTTTTCTGTTTGTGGGGAGGGGCCACAGGGCTCATGAGTGAGAGAGGCCGCAAGGGTAGTTGCCAAAGGGGTCCTGCAAGAGGTGGGCAATGGGGCCCATGAGGAGGAGGAGACACAGTTAAGAGGGAATGTCATATGGTTTCAGAGCAGGAAGTGCAGGGGTCTGGTGATGCTGCAACCATAGCACACATAAAAATTTAAATATCTTTGAAACTATGTAAAAAAATATAAAGAAGGTACAATGCAAAAATACTCAGGAAAGAAATTTGTCAGTTTACCTAAAGTCAATTTTGGACCACAGTTACCTATTACGATAAGTATGTTGACTTAAGTAGTAAAATGCACCATATTTGTTATGGATATTATGGTTCATATGTATACGGTATGTGTACACTTCTTTAACAGGCATAGGCTAGAAATGTTGTTGATCAAATGTTCGACATTTGACAAATGACATTTATTGTTCAAACAAAATAATAAATAAGTTCAAACAAATGATGTAAAATGCCCAGCTTTAGTACCAATTTCTGCATTTTCTGGTTTCAATACCATAGTAAACAGGTGCCAACAGTTGGATAGAATACCAAAAGCACATTTCACATATCTTCAAGCTCTAGTAAGCCTAGTAAAAGTAATTGAGGTTGAATAAAGACATACGTCCATCAAGCCCAACTTTTTCACCCTCCTTTTTAACCCTACCAAACAGTTGATCCAGGGGTAGGCAAACCTGGATCCAGCTAAAAATAGGGGGGAAAATTCCTTCCTGACTCCAAATGGCAATTTGAAAGTATCCTTGGATCAACCAAAACTACAGTATATGTATTATATGTAATACCGTATATACTCGAGTATAAGTTGAGGTTTTTAGGTTTTAAAATAAACCTAAAAACCTTGCCTCGGCTTATACTCGAGTCAAGTCCTTAAAAGGTTAGTCAAGTCCCCTCAAAGTTCTGCTGTTAAGTTAAAAACCTGCAGTGGAGAGCCCCACCAGTTGCAGTTCTTACCCCAATCACCTTACAGCTACTCTCAGACTCTGAATCCTTACCGGCATCACTCAGCACTCCAAATCCGGCTGCCGCACGCATAGTTAGCACTGTGGATTTGCCGGCTGACGTCACTACTCGGCGCCGGGCGATGAGAGGCGCAGAGTAGTGACATCAGCTGGCAAATGCACAGTACTTACTAAGCGTGCGGCAACCGGATTCGGAGTGCTGAGTGATGCCGGTAAGGATTCAGAGTCTGAGAGTAGTTTGGGGTAAGGACTGCAACTGGTGGGGCTCTACACTGCAGGCTTTTAACTTAACAGCAGAACTTTGAGCTTTTAACCTAACAGCAGAATTCCCATATATAGATGTTTGGAAACTACAACTCCCAGCAACAAAAGTAAGTTTCCAAACATTTGTATGGGAATTCTGCTGTCCATTTAAAGGGCAACTTAAGTCTCAAAAAGACAATCTTCTGCAATAGATACCATAGATACCATCCTCCTTCTGATTCTTTATTGCTTTGAGGCTTAAGTTGCCCTTTAAATGGACAGCAGAATTTACATACAGATGTTTGGAAACTACAACTCCCAGCATGCTTTATTTGCTGGGAGTTGTAGTTTTCAAACATCTGTATGGGAATTCTGCTGTCCATCTAAAGGGCAACTTAAGCCTCAAAACAATACTGAATCAGAAGGCAGTAGTGGTCATAATTTTCACCCTCGGCTTATACTCGGGTCAATCAGGTTTTCCTATTTTTTCAGGTAAAAATAGGTACCTCGGCTTATACTCGGGTCGGCTTATACTCGATTATATACGGTACCAGTAATTTTCAATATTTTTTAGTTTTAGAAACTTATCTAGCCCACTTATAAAGCTATTGAGCGAAATTGCCATCACCACATCTGCTGGAAGACAGTTCCAGTTTCACAATTCTCAATGTAAAGAAACCTTTCCTAACATGAAACTACTTTTCTTCCAATCTTAAAGGATGTCCACGTGTCCTCTGATATGACCGATTAGTAAACAGTGCACCAGAGAATTTACTGTATGTCCCATTAATATATTTGTATAAAGTGATCATATCCCCCACAAACATCTAAAGTAAATAGCCCTAACTTGTCTAATCTGCCTGCATAGTCAAGCCCCTCCATTCCCTTTATTTTAGTTGCCCTTCTCTGAACTGCTTCCATTTCCAAGATGTCCCCTTTGCATATGGGATTCCAAAACTGCACCACATATTCCAAATGAGGCCTTACCAGTGCCTTTTACAGAGGGAGCATAATATTTTTTCTCTTGAATCTATTCCCCTCTTTATACAAGACAATACCTTGCTAGCTCTAGCCATTGCTGTGTGGCATTGTTTGCTAAGTCTGTTATCTACCAGAACCCCCAAATCTTTTTACATTAGAAATTCACTTAACCAAGAGTTATTTATGGTGTAGGTGGCACCAGGATTGTTAAACCCCAAACTCAACGCCTTACATTTATTAACATTGAATCTCATCTGCCATTCTGCTGCTCATTTTGATTATCTATCTAGGTCAGCTTGCAGAAATTGCACATCATTTGAAGTTTCCAAAGCTCTGCATAGTTTAGTGTCAAAAGCAAAGTCCGAGACCTTACTCTCAATGCCGCCTTCTAACATGAATAGGTTACTTTATAAACATAAACAAATAGTTTGTAATCATTCCTCAATATCACCAGCAATCTTTCAGCTGCACTAATACTACATCTTATGTTAGTGCACTGACCAAGGGAAATTCTCTATTGTTACTGAGTGATTTCAATTATGAATGTTTGTCTGCATTAGAAACACTTTTTACGGACTATACACATTACCGATAAATGGCCAATTCCCACGCTAATGTGCGTACCCAGCTTAAAGGGCATTTATACTGAAAAAAAAGTTATTTTAAATTGACCATTACTGGAAAATATAATTCTTCCCAACTATCACTGTATCATTTTTTGTTGACCTGCCCCATTTCTTTAGATATCCAATCTAAAACATCTAACATTTCAGCTGTCAATCAAGTGCCTTGCTCTCATACATTTTGTGGGAAAAAATTCAGATGGAAGTGGGAAAAATGGAGGGAGGATACTGCTCTTCAGAAAAAAACCTGCTGGGAATTTTAATGGGCGCTCGGTCAGGCCTCGTTGATGATCCAACCTCATGGATCATTGATGCCCTACCAAACAGCTGTTTCTGCTGACAGAGTGCCCATACATTTACTAATAGTCCCCAAAACAGCTGTTCGTACACATTGTGCGTCGTAAATCGGTCCCCCCCCCCCCCCGCAATCGCACGTATACAGGCCTTTACTTATTTGGGGACAGGTGTGAAACTGATCACATAAACAGTGACACAGGCCACACAGTAGCACAAATAGAAACTTACCTCCATAATTATTGTCTCACGTAATATTGAAAGGATAATTAAAGGGTATCTCCACCAGGATTTTAACTTTCTTTTTTCCAGTTTAACTGAAGAACAGGAGGTAAATACAATATGTCTTAAGGTGGCCATACATCAGTGCGATATTACTTACCCGACCGAGCGCTCACACGACGTTCATCAATCCTGCCGGAACCGTCTCTCCCGATCTAATATCCGACCGACATGCGATTGCAAAATCCCATTCATTTTGCGATCGCATGTCGGTCGAATATAAGATCAGGAGAGGTGGTTCCGGAAGGATCGCAGGAACGTCACGTGAGAGCTCAGTCGGGTAAGTAATATCACACTGATGTATGGCCACCTTTACCTTCTGTCCTTCTGTAAAACTTACAGGAGAGCAGGAGAAACTTACCCACATATCACTCCAGCACCAGCTTCACTGACAGTCTGCTGCATCCACGCTCCTTTGCGCACGTGCACACAATGCAAAGGAATGTGGATCCGTCGGGGAATGTCAGTGTAGTCAGAGGCTGTCAGCAGCGCTG
Organism: Hymenochirus boettgeri; assembly: GCA_019447015.1. Taxonomy (NCBI): domain Eukaryota; kingdom Metazoa; phylum Chordata; class Amphibia; order Anura; family Pipidae; genus Hymenochirus; species Hymenochirus boettgeri. Next base: position 125,492,956 of record CM033474.1, read on the forward strand.
GAGCAATACGTGGGTAAGCTCCTCCTGTAAGTTTAACTGAAGAACAGGAGGTAAGACAGCACATTTACCTCCTGTTCTTCAGTTAAACTGGAAAAAAGAAAGTTAAAATCCTGGTGGAGATACCCTTTAAAGAGCAAGTCCAGCCCTAAAATGAAAACATACAAACAGGTTAATCACCCCCCAAACCCTAAACGGTAATAGTTTGAAATCTGAAATATATAAGTCTAACTTGAAATCCTGCACAGTGTCCCATTTCCCCTGTTTCTGCTTCCTGGTTCTTCCAGTTAGTAACTTTCAGTTATGGATTTGACAGTTGACATCACAGCCAATGACTGAATGTTAATCCTCTGTCTGTCTGCCTCTTCTGAGCATGCCCAGGCTCAGTTCAGGCTCAGTACAAGTTTCTAAATTGCTCAGTTTCCATGAGACATCCAGAAGCATAGCAGGCATACAGTAATGAATTCATAGGACAAACTATGATATATCAACATATTTTAAAGATGTTATTATGAGGGTGGAGTTGTCCTTTAAAGTCTCCCCCTCTAAAACACAAGGTTATCACCACTGGTTTTACCTTCTAACTCCACTCTCTTTTTGGTGATGTCTGTCAAATGGGGCTTTTACAATACAAACCAGAGGCCTACGTTGTACTGATGGTGGCTCAATAAAGCTATATTACGACACTTCTGCCTGTTAGGCTGGGTGCAATGATTCATCCTGGCTTACCGGTTGAGGTGAACCTTGGGCTGTGTAGTTACAAAATCAGTCTACCTCTAGGATGCTAGGAACAAGCTTCAGATCTGTCATTCATAACAGCATTCTCCAATGCAGCACAAACAAGCTCAAATAAACTGAAGTATTTAATAAAATTTACACTGCATACAGTGTAGATATGTTTAACACAAGCCATATAGCACGCATCTAATAATCAATTTAACATTTTAATTAAAAAGACACAATCGCGTGAGCTTATGTATCTTAAAAAAAGGTTTAAATATTTTTAAATGCAAAAATAAATTGTAAGGTTTCTTATTTAAATAGCTTATTTTTGTTTTGATTATTAACTGTTTAAGACAAGCTTCACAGCTCCTCGTTGCACATAGGCCAGATACGCTTCCGCCCATCAGTCAACCATAGAAGCTAATCGAGGGGTGGGGGAAATCAGCAAGCCTCCTTAACTGCGTCATCAATTGTGCCTGTGGTCACGTGCTAGAGAATGGGCCAATACCAGTACTAAGCTGACGGAGTCCGGATTGCTTTTTCTCTATAGCAACCAAAGGATCCACCTTCTCGCTTCGTAATTGAGCGAACTGGTTGATATAGTTTATGAAATGGTGAGTGTGTGTTGTTATAGTCAGAAATATTTGTATTTGGCAATATGACCGACGTGTTTAAGGTTAGTGCGTGCAAATATTAATTCTAACATTGACCCTGCTAATGTGGATTACTGTCGTAGGTTATCGTAGATTGTCGTGTGTCACCTGATTAAACTCCTTAGTTACTGATCAAGGCAAAGGTTTTACTAAAACGCTATTGTAAAATTTCTGACTCGGAATAGTCTATAGGGGGACATCTGTGAATGTTTGCTAATAATCTGCAGCAACCATTTCTAATGTTTTCAGAAAGTATTATCTGGTTGCTGAAGAATAAAACCACAGACAAAAGTTTTGCACCTCATGATACATGTATAAGTACAGCTTGCTTGCTTCTTGGCACATTATTCCAAAATATTTTAGCTGTTAGTTTAGCAACGAATGAGGGTATCCATAATACTCAACAGCACTCTTTTTGGGGATATGAACCCGGGGTGGCTATGTATCTATGTTTATTTTTATATAGCACCACTAGGGGCGCAGCGCTGTACAATATAGATTACAAAAAGTCATACAAGGGGGACAATAAAGAGATAATTAAATAGATAAGTATGTGCATCATAAAATATACAAGTGCTTGCAACATTTGGAAAGAGGTCCCTGCTCTGTAGAGCTTACAATCTATTTAGGTGGGTAACATACAGATACATAGGAAAGGGTAGAAGTTAAACATCTGTTTGCCTGCATTAAAAAAGTCAGACAAAAGTGCTGTCATCTCGTTGGTATATTGCTTGCGGCTGTTGCATGTGGTTCTTTTTACCAATTGCTGCTGTTCCTTTGTTAATGTCACTCTATCCTTGACTACAGGGAGAGCATATGCTGTCATGCATACAGGACATGAGCTGTTATAGAAACAGATTTCTCATTTATGACTTCAAATATAAAGTTATATATATGTTATAAATAACTTCTCCATTAATTGATCCATATATGTAACGAAATTCATCTCTTTAGCAAAACCCTACCCACAGTCTTGCATAAAAACTACCCAGAAAATAAAGGTTAATAGAGTTAATTATTTTATAAGGATGTTTAATAGAAAAATGTTTACTTTTCTTTTCTTTTTAGGCGGAACTTGGGTTGAATGATCACCATCAAAATGAAATAATCAGTTATATACGCTTTGCTCGATCTAGAAGGGCTTTAAGGCTTAAAACAGTAGACTCATGTTTCCAGGATCTCAAGGATAGTAGGTAATTTTTTATCTGTTGTATTCCGTTAGATCAACTGGACTTTAGAGTTCTTGAAAACGTTTCTTACAGAACCTGATCCCTCGCCAGGCTGTCTCCTTTCCCTTTGCAACCAGTTTTCAGTATAGCCCATAATGCTGATATCATGGTCAATGGCTGGCGGCCTTTACCGAATTAAACTAGTCTGCTGCTCTGTAAGCATGTAAAAAGCACATAGCAGCAGCAGAGGAGGCAAGTACCTGCCAGTGAGGGATCGGGTTCTCTAAGTAAGTTTTGAAGCATCTTTTGGAAAAGGCCTAGTAGTCCTCACCCTGAGGACTATTAGTGGATAGGGTTGATTTGGGATTGTTGTGTAAATGCGTATTTGGTTGTATTTTTAAATGATGGGGTTTGGTGGTAGCTTTGAATTGCTGCATTTGTCCAGCTATTAAAAAAAAGTATGCATGCCAACCATACCAACACGTTCCCATCAGTAATAGCCCTTATCACCATATCACAATGGAAAGATTGACTTTCCAGTTTTCAACATTAGTCGTGATGATGATATAACTAGGACCAGGGTGCGCCTGTATACAGCTTGTATCTGTAAAATAATATTGTCTGAAAGATCCTATCCATGTGTGCTATGCAATAGGTAGGGGAAAGCACTAAACTGCGTGTTGCTTGTTTTTTCTACAAACAAAGGAGAGAGGCAGCTAAAGAAATAGAAACATAGTCTTGATAGAATATTTATATTCATTTTGTACCAACCAATCTTGAATATCGAAACAGTTCACAGAAGGGCAATTAAATTAATTAGGTGAATGGAGGACTATGCAGATGGATTGGACAAGTAAGGGCTGTTTAAACTGGAGAAGTGGAGCTTACCTGGTGATCACTTTATACAAATGTATTAAAATGGGAAGAACAGTAAGCTCTCTGGTGCACTCATCCTTTTAGATTAGGAAGTTCCATCTTTACGTAAGGGTTTGTTTACAGTGAGAACTGTAAAACCGTGGCACTGTTTTCCAGCAGATTAGGTAATCGTAGCTTCGCCGAATAGCTTCAAGAGTGTGCTGTTAAAGGAACACTAAACTCATTTTTGTAAGTATATTCCTTCCATTTATATTATTTACAGGGAGGTTAGAACACTTATTCCCACCTCCCTGTGAATAATAGAATGCCCAGGGGACACTGGAACTTACCTTACCGCCGCTCCACTCGCAGCTGCTTCTGCACTGACAGCTGCGCTCTCCCGACCAAGCACCTATCTTAGGCGCATGCGCGCCAATACAAAAGATAGGCACGTGATCTGGACAGAGCAGTGCAAAAGCAGCTGTGAGTGGAGCGATATTCGCGCCAGCAATAGCATATTTGAGAACAAAAGACATCCAAATATACAGCTATCTGGATGACATCTTAGTAAAGACCAGACAAAGCTAAAAGGGGACATCAAACAAACAATTACTTGCCTAAGCCAATTAGGATGGGAAATAAATTACAATGACAACACCTACTCAAGAAATTCCATTACTAGGTGTCATAATAAACACACAAAGAAAACCATGGTGTACTATTCTAAACCACTACAGACCTATACAAATATCCCCCCAGCAATGGGTGATGATAACAGATGCCAGTCTGAGACGATGGGGAGCAGTATGCCACAAGACAGTACAGGGAACATGGAACAAACAGTCACAGAAAGAACATCAGAAAGATGAAAGCGGTCATGCTAGCAATTTAAAAGCATTCAAATCAATGATTCAAGGCAAAGCAGTCCATATTCAGTTGGACAACATGTCTGTGGTATACTATGTGAACAAAAAAAAGGAGGTACTCGGAGCTTCAATCTGTAGTTACAGATAGACGAAACCCTGAAATGGACACAGATATACTTTTTTTTTTAATTCGTTTTATTTTGCACCAATATATTAGAGCATGGTTGTTCATACAATACAGTATAACAGGTCATTATATATAAATGCAGATATATTGTTACGGATTGTACATATCTCTATTGGTTCATACATATACCTTGTAACTGTTTTAAAGGGTATCTCCACTCATATTTTGAAGATTTGGGAATTCAGTTCTATTGAAGAACGGGAGGTAAAGGAGCTGTGCCTTACCTTCCGTTCTTCAATAGAACAAACAGGGCCAGAGAGGAAGGTAAGAAACTTACCCGCTGCTCGCTCCCCCGGCGCTTAGTCTGACAGGTCCCGCGGACCTTGTCTTCTATGCGCATAGATTGCGCATAGAAGACAAGGTCCGTCGGGACCTGTCAGACTACACGCCGGGGGAGCGAGCGAGCGGGTAAGTTTCTTACCTTCTCTCCTGGCTCCTGTTTGTTCTATTGAAGAACGGAAGGTAAGGCACAGCTCCTTTTTGAATGCCTTACTGGCATCTAGTGATAGTACAGTCCGTTCTCCGGAGTTATTGTGATCCACTTGTGTCTGTATCAGGGTGCGTCTTATATTTATAAAGGTGGATTTACTGGGCATGAAGCCCGTTTGATCAGGGTGGATTATGGATAGTATTACAGTTCTTAAGTACAACAATATAAAAAAAAAACACCCCTGTTACATGTCCATACTTCCAGCTGCCCTCCCTTGGATATCACACAGCAAAGATGAGTGCTAAAAGTCTGCCTCCCAGATGGCCCAGGGCCATGGTTAACATAGCACTTGTCATTGGCTGGTGGGAATGTCTGTTACAACCTCTCTTCTCCTCCTCCTCCTCCGCCAATCAAACAAACTTAAAATTTCCTGTTGCTAGCTTACAGCCTACATAATTAAGCTGATCAAGGATGGGTGGAGGAGTGTTTTCTCACATGCTTTGAGTGACAGTTATAGGCAAACAGAATGGTTTGCACGACTTATTGAAGGCAGAGAGAGGCTCGAAACCAGGGGAAAAAATGTATGGGGAGGGCTGCTTACCTTTACTCTTTTTAAAACAATTCAAAAGACAAAATGAATTGAGGCAATATAGTTATCCTTTAATTTTTTTTGTCCCAGGGCTTTTGCCAGTATTTTGTAGTCAGAGGTGAGAAGTGAAATTGGCCTGTATGATCCACATTCAGTTGGATTCATGCCCAGATTAGGGAGCACAATAATTGTTGCTGAGTATAGTAATGGTGGTAGTTTTCCGGTTTCATGTGCTTGTGTGTATATGTCTAGTAGTGGAGGGAGTAGTTGTGATTGATATCTTGTATATTTCAATAGGAATGCCACCCTGGCCTGGGGCTTTGTTAGGAATTTCTTTCATTGCTTCTAGAGCTTGTCTGTGTTCTTGTTTTAGATGTTTTAATTCTCTTCGCTCAAGGTATTCAATGATTGCTGGTGTTGAGTTAATCGGGATCTGTATAGATCTTTGTAAAAGTTTGTGAATTCTGTTAGTATCTGAGTGGACTAGTGTTTCTTGTGCAGTTTGAATTGAGAGGATTGGTTGATGAGTGATCTTTGATAAGGAATGTTAATATTTTGGCTGAGTGTCCTCCTTGTTCAAAGGTCTGTCTGTTAAAGAATTGTTTGCGTTTGGCTTTTTTGGCTATCATATTATTGTATAGACGTTGGGCTTGAAGACAGGTATTTTGTGTTGTAATGTATTCTTTTTCCGCTTGTAAAAGCATTTTTATCAATGTGTTTTCTTCCTGTTGGGAATTGCAATTTATATACGAGATTGTGGAATGGAGTTGACCCCATAGATATGCTTTGCATGCTTCCCACACCATATTATTTATGCATTATTAAAATGCATAAATTCGTCTAGTTGTTCGTTTATGGGGTCTTGTTGGGGGAATAGAGATAATCAGAATGGGTTGGGTTTCCAACTGCGTGTGGGGGTAGGTGTGTTGGAAGATTCTGCTGTAGGAGTAGGGAAGAGTGATCTGAGATACCTCTAGATAGGATATGTGGGAAGTTAATGGTACTAAAATATGTAGTCAATCCTAGATAGGGAATTATGTGTAGGTGAGTGGCATGTGTATTCCAGTGTGTCTGGGTGTCTCTTCCTCCATAGGTCTATCCAATCCCATGACTGTGTCAGTGATGCTAGTGATGTCATAAGGCCAGATGATCCCCTTGGGTGTGGGGGTGGTGGTGAAATCTATCTTTGGTTACACATATTACTTGGTTGAAGTCTCCCATGCATATTATTTGTGTCTGGGTAGAGTGTGAGTAGGGGGGCTATTACTTTTAGAGTGGTAAGGCCCAAAGTAGGGGAACACACACTGTGAGCAGCTCAGCCGACCCATGGTTTCTGAAGTAGTCTGGTGGTGGATGTGAGCAGATGAGTCTCCTGCAGGCATACTATGTCTGGGGAATATTTAGATATAAAAGGTGAACGTTTGTACTTGTTTGGTTGAGTGATTAAGGCCACTGATATTCCAGGAGAGTATTTTAATTGAAGTTAGTGACTCGCCCATTTTCGGTGACGAACAAAAGGAGAGTTCGGGGCAGTTCTGGCGCAGGCGGCCAGGGAGGACGAAGAAGCTATTACTGTGGAGGAAGCATAAACAGCATATATTAACTTTATTTGAACCATTTAACCAATAATAATAACTTCACACTATGGGCAACTTAGTCTTATGTAATTATATGTACCACTTAGACATATACGTGTTTGTTATAGGGTCTATTTGTATGTGGTAGGTGGTTGAGCAGGTATTTAGTTTAATGTCATTTGACGTCTGGGGAGAGGTCCCCCGGCTATATTTGTTGTTTTGCCATAGTGATTTGTCTGCCTAATGGGATAGAGGAAAAAAGGATAGTAGAGAGGTGGAGTAGATTGAGATCAGACAGAGAAGTGCATTTATCAGTTATTGCTACATCAGAGTGAGAGCACCAAGTGGTTCTTGCAGTGCAGTTTTCAATTCGGGTGTCTATCATCATTAGTTCAATACACTTCTCTTAAAATTCTGTAGCCTTTTCTGAAAGTGGATAGTTTAGAAGGAAGGAAGCAGAGAGGGAGAGGAAAAGTACCCCTTGTTGTTACGGTCAGGTTTGTTTAAACATTACTTAATAGCTTGGTTTAACCCTTTCACTGCCACAGATCGTATATTCACGATCTGTGCAGTGAATACTCAAACTGCCACAGATCGTGAATACACGATCTGTGGCTGTCCCTTAAAAAAAAAAAAAAAAATTGCCCCCCACTAGGGGCGATCGGGGGGCAGCATTCAACTGCCCCCCTAGCCCCCTCGATCCCCCCTCGATCCCCCCTCGGTTGTGTCCAAATCCGAGGGGGGGATCGGGAGTTACGGTACCTTAATCACCGTGACCGTATAGCTGCTGCCGGTCCCACGTTGATGAAGTGTAGGAAGCGGAAAGGGAGACCCCGGTGACGTCTCCCTCCTTCACCGGGGTCTTCCCTAGAAGAGATACAATGCTGCCCCTGGTGGTCTAGTGGAGGTACTGCAGTGTGATCTCCATTCAGATCACGCTGCAGTACATGCTGACAGCTTTACTATACATTTTGTGAATGGAACTCAAAGTTCCATTCACATATAGGATTTTTTCTAAGTCTTTGCTACTTAGCAAAGACTTAGAAAAAAAATGGGGACAGAGATCAAAATTTGGTGATCACTTCTGATCACCAAATTATTGATCTTTGCCAATGAATGAAAAATCACTTCCTGGAAAATGATTTCCGGGAAGTGATTTTTCCGATCGGATTTCGAATTGGAAAACGGGCATTTATGATGATAATCTTTGGGAATGATCCAAAAAAAAAAGGTGATACACACACCTTTTTTTTTTTTTTTTTTTTAACCCTAAAACTATAAATTAGCAAAAAACTGTGTCTTCTCCAAGCTTCTCCAATGTCCCCGGTGATATCGGTAAAGTAAACGCGGATCATTATTTGTTGGATTTCAAGGGAAACTAAGCCTATTTTAGTAAGAAATTTTGCAGAGGTACCAAAAAAAGACGGATTGAATTTTTAGGATCAGTAAAGTGTGCAAAAACTTGTGTGACTCTCCGTACTAACCGGTTTTCACTAAAATACCACTTAATAGGGTAGGTGGGGGGTGGGTTGTGGCGTTTTTTTATTTTTTCTTGTAATTGCAATTGCGCATGGATCCCATTTGAGCTAGTTGGTGGCCCCGTCTCTGTTTGCACCCACCCATATGGCATACCGTTTGATTCAGGACATGTGGGAGATTGCCATTTAGTGGGTTTTTTTACTCGCCAAGTGGGTTTAGGTAGGATTTCAACCATTGAGTCCTCTTATTTTATTTTTTCACAAAATCTCCTAAAAGCACGGAGTTCTATGAATAACAGCGTCTGGAATTCTTTATGTATATACGAAAGCATGATACCATCACGTAGCTGAAGGTGTGTAGCTTCCAAAAATATATAGTTTGTGGGGGGTATTTCCAAATTGATTAGGCTGTTCAAATTACAGAACACTTTGATTTTTTTCTTGTAATTGGACTTGTGCATGCGTCCCATTTGAGCTAGTTGGTGGCCACGTCTCTGTGTGCACCCACACATATGGCATACTGCTTGATGCAGGATATGTGGGAGATTGAGATTTAGTGGTTTTTTTTGCTTGTCAAAAGGGTTTAGGTAGGGGGAAGGGGGCACGTACCCCCCGAAACGTTGTGAGATGTTTGGTCTATATTGAATAAAATTATAGTTTGGAGTGCCACCCGTGCCAATTTTTGATTCCTGTATCGAATATCAATTGAGGGTTGGATTATTTGGAGGAGTGAGCACCCACATTTAGTACGAGTGCAGAGGACTCTACTTTTTCTTCGAGGATTTCAACCCTTGAATCATCTTATTTTATTTTTCACAAAACCTCCTAAAAACACAGAGTTCTTTGGATCACTGGGTCTGGAATTCTTAATGTATGTATGAAAGCATGGCACTGTAACGTAGCTGAAGGTGTGTAGATTCCAAAAATATATAGTTTGTAGGGGGAATTTCCATGTTTCGGGACTGTTTCCTTAGAAAAAGTGTAGGCTGTTAAATTACAGAGCATTTTTTTCTTTTAATTGCTTTTTTTCCCTTGTAATTGCATTTGTGCATGCGTCCCATTTGAGCTAGTTGGTGGCCACGTCTCTGTGTACATCCACGCATATGGCATACCGTTTGATTCAGAACATGTGGGAGAGTGATATTTAGTGGGGGGGTTTATTTGTGGGGGGCATTTCCAAGTTTTGGGGCTGTTTGAAATTACAGAGCACTTTTTTTCTTGTAATTACACATGTGCATGAGTCCCATTTGAGCTAGTTGGTGGCCATGTCTCTGTGTGCACCCACACATATAGCATACCGTTTGATGCAGGATATGTGGGAGATTGACATTTAGTGGGTTTTTTTGCTTGTCAAGTGGGTTTAGGTAGGATTTCAATCCTTGAATCATCTTACTTTATTTTTCACAAAACCTCCTAAAAACACAGAGTTCTTTGGATTACTGGGTCTGGAATTCTTCATGTATGTAGGAAAGCATGGCACCGTAACGTAGCTGAAGGTGTGTAGATTACAAAAAATATATAGTTTGTGGGGAGAATTTCCATGTTTCGGGACTGTTTCCTTAGAAAAAGGGTAGGCTGTTCAAATTACAGAGCACTTTGATTTTTTCTTGTAATTGAATTTGTGCATGCGTCCCATTTGAGCTAGTTGGTGGCCACGTCTCTGTGTGCATCCACACATATGACATACCGTTTGATTCAGAACATGTGGGAGATTGATATTTAGTTGGGGGTTTTATTTGTGGGGGGCATTTCCAAGTTTTGGGGCTGTTTGAAATTACAGAGCACTTTGATTTTTTTCTTGTACCGTATATACTCGAGTATAAGTCGAATTTTTCAGGCTTTAAAATTAGCCTGAAAACCTAACCTCGACTTATACTCGAGTCAAGTCCTAATTTAGATGCAAATTCTGCAATTACAGATAGTAACCAGTAGGTGGCGCTGTGTTAACCTGCATAGAAAGTTACAGGAGCTGATCTGCCTTTACACTTCCTGCTTCCTGTATTCTGGCTGCTTGACTGACTCAGCACTGTCACTGGAATCTGTAAATCTAAAGGGTCTCCTCAGTTTGGGGCAAAAAACAGCTGCTAGTACAGGTTCAAAGGACAGCTTAAACTACAACTCTCAGGTGACATTTTTAACTATTGGGGTCAGAGAGTCCTTTACTATATGGGGGTCAAGTTCCCTTTACTATATGGGGGTCAGAGGGCCCTTTACTATATGGGTTTCAGGAGAATTGTAGATGATGGTAAGCTTAATTGAAAGTTTACTGAACCTTGCCACTCCACATTTTTAGAAACTGAAACTCGCAACAACAAAGCATGCTGGAGTTGTAGTTTCCAAACATGGAGTGCCAAAGAATTGGAGGTTACTGGTACTGGATTTGGCTATTACTGTATATGAATTCAGCTGTCCATTTAAAGGGCAACTAAAGCCTAAAAACAACACAGAATCAGAAGGCAGTAGTGGTGATCATTTCTACCATCGACTTATACTCGAGTCAATCAGTTTTTACAAGTTTTTCAGGTAAAAATAGGTACCTCGACTTATACTCGGATCGACTTATACTCGAGTATATACGGTAATTACACTTGTGCATGCGTCCCATTTGAGCTAGTTGGTGGCCATGTCCCTGTGTGCATCCACGCATATGGCATACCGTTTGATTCAGGGCATTTGGAAGATTAATAATTGACAAGTTTTTTTTACATGACATGGAAATTTGCCATGATTTTTAACTTTGAATTGTATTTTATAAATTTTTCCTGAAAATCTGGTAAAAAAGCGAAATTTTACATGAAACTGCGCCCACGCCATTGGTGGTATGCATAAAAGAATCACACCATTGTATAGCTGAAGGTGTGTAGATTCCATGAATATATAGTTTTGAGGGGTATTTCTAATATAGAGGGGTGTTTTTTCTGACAAATCTGAAAAGTTGCTGTAATTGGACCATTGTTCATTGGCTCACTTTGTGGCTAGTTGATTCCACGTTTGCGTGTGTAACCATACATAGGGCATACCGTTTGATTCAGGTCATTTAGGAGATTGATATTTGGTAACTTTTTTTTACATTAGTTGGGATTTTGGCATGATTTCTACCTTTTTGAGTTTTTTTTTTTCAAATTTCTTAGAAAATCTGCTAAAACTGCGAGCTTCTACGAAGAACTGCGCCCACACCATTGATGGTACGAATGAACAAACTACAGAATTACGTAGATAAAGGTGTGTGGATTCATGGCGGCCGCGAATATACACTTTTATTTATTTTTTTTACATATTTTACCCATAATTCCAGTAAAAGTTCCAGAAAAGTTACAAAATTCTGTTACCATGTTAAAGTACACTTTGTGCTGAAAAAAACAATGTACAATATTCCTGATTTACTGCAAGGTTTCCTACTGTAAAATTAGTCTAAAGCGATTAAGGGCAAAAAATGAAATTCTCCTGGCAGTGAAAGGGTTAATTTACATTAACCTCAAACAAATCTTACAAAAAGTGGATAGTTAAGTTGGATATCTAATAAATATTAAAAAACACACCACTGGTGGAACGCATATATTCGCGGCCGCCATGATGAATATAAGAATGTATGGCAGGGGTCCGTACCGGTACATATCTTTATATATTTGGTCAGAAATGGATATTTACGGTCCTAGACCCTGAAGCTTCTAGATACTAATGTCCTTATTGGGCACCAGTGGAACGCATAGGCCGCGACTATAGTACATTCAATATGGCGGCCGCGAGTGCATCGTGAGGTTACTAGCAAACCGATTTACGGACAGTCAGAGACAACAGGCGGCAGGGGATCCCTGTAATCTTTTAATCTTTTTAACAGTAATCATTTCTGATTAGATCTTAGGAAAGGGCCTTTTCTAAAAATAATACTGAGTATGGGCAATGCTTCTCATAGCATGTCGTCACTTCCGGCTATTTAGCCTGGGAATTTTAGAGTTTAAAAAGGGGTATACCACCTATAAATTTTATCCCTATATTTTTGATCCTGAGGAAGCCGTATAGGTGAAACGTGTTGATCTGTCAGCTTTTATAATAACAATACACATGATACCTACTGCTTTTTAAAGTAATATCACTTTCTATAGATTGTTTTTATTCTATATGTTGCTTTTATTGAGTGATATTTACTGCATTTTTTAGTGGTATCATTGGAGATTTTTTTATGTTTGAATAAATATTGTTGGAAAATATTAAGTGTGAACCAGCCCATATCATTTATGTACATATTGGGAATAATAGGAACACGGAGGAATCTACTACACGAGACTCTATTATCAAGAAGAGTAAGTGTGTTTTTTAATATTTATTAGGTATTTTAACTGATTTTTATGGTTTCTATAACTTGAGTCTGACCAAAGCTTTTATATTTTTTCTCTCCCTCCCCCTCTTTCGTCCTACATTTTATTGGCTTGAGCTAATCGCGCAACCAGCACTAAAAATATAGACTTTTGAATACAAGAGTGGATCTCTCTGGTTTGCTGCCAATCACAGCCACTAAGAATAACTACATTCCATTGAGACGCTGAAAAAGTTTATAAATAAGTTGGATATCTATCTAATAGTTTGTAGGCATTTTGAGGTATTTTTACATTTAATTGTATTAGGATGTTACCTACCGTATGTATTCCTTTTTGTTATCACGTTCAGGTTTAGATAAACATTACTTACCGTATATACTTGAGTATAAGTCAGTCCGAGTATAAGTCGAGGTATCTATTTTTTCCTGAAAATTTGTAAAAACTGATTGACTCGAGTATAAGTCGAGGGTAGAAATTATCACCACTACTCTCTTCTGATTCTGTGTTGTTTTTAGGCATTAGTTGCCCTTTAAATGGACAGCAGAATTCCCATACATGAATCCCATACAGTAATAGCCAAATCCAGTACCAGTAACCTCCAATTCTTTGGCGCTCCAGATGTTTGAAAACTACAACTCCCAGCATGCTTTGTTGCTGGGAGTTTCAGTTTCTAAACATGTGGAGTGGCAAGGTTCAGTAAACTTTTAATTAAGCTTACCATCATTTACAATTCTCCTGACCCCCATATAGTAAAGGGCCCTCTGACCCCCATTTCGTAAAGGATTCTCTGATCCCAATAGTTAAAAATGTCACCTGAGAGTTGTAGTTTCAAGCTGTCCTTTGCACTGTACTAGCAGCTGTTTTTTGCCCCAAACTGAGGAGACCCATCAGATTTACAGCGTTCAGTGACAGTGCTGAGTGAGTCCAGAATACAGGAAGCAGGATGTGTAAAGGCAGATCAGCTCCTGTAACATTCTATGCAGGTCAACACAGCGCCACCTACTGGTTACTATCTGTAATTGCAGAATTTGGATCTAAATTAGGACTTGACCCGAGTCGAGGTTAGGTTTTCAGGCTAATTTTAAAGCCTGAAAAATTCGACTTATACCGAGTATATACGGTAATAACTTGGATGAATTTACATTAGCCTTAAACAGACCTTATTAAAAGTGGATAGCTTAGAAGGAAGGAAGAAGAGAGGGAGAAGAAATTCACACAATGGGTGAATTAGTTTCTAAACATTTTGAGGTATCTTTTACATTTGGTTGTATTAATTGTTACCTACGGTATATATAACTTTGTTAATACGGTCAGGTTTAGATAAACAAAACTCAGTAACTTGGTTAAATTTACGTTAACCTCAAAAGAAACATTATTGAAAGTGGATAGTTTAGAAGGAAGGAAGCAGAGAGAGAGAGAGGAAGAGCCTAATCACTGGTAATGGTGGGTATTTCTAAACATTGCTTAATATCTTTAAGTTTACATTAGCCGCAAAACAAACATTAGTGATTGATATGGAAGTCTGCATTCAGTGTTAGTCCTCCTTCAATAAGGAAAGAGTTCGAGCTAAAGAGATCTCAGCTGAAGCAGGTATTTGGTATTGTATATTGCATATGGTAGTGGTCCTTGGGAATATCGCCAGTGGAGGGTGAACGTTTGTGGTTTTTATGTCCTTTCCTAACGTAGGCTCGGGTTAGTCCAATAAAGGTTTCCCTTTAGCAGTTAATATGGATAATTCGCTGTTATTTATGGGGGAAAAGGGAGAAGGCATCAGCCGGTAGTGCGACTGGATCTCAGCTTCTGTATAGCAGTTATTGATCATAGGCGGTTCCTTATTCAAATGAGGTAAGTCCAGCAAGGGTCCCCTTCATCGCCTTCTATAGTGGTTGTGGTGCGGCCTTCCATTCTTGGAAGCAGTAAGGTTCGTATGTAGGCCCATATCTAGGCTGGGGGGTAGCGTTGGGTGAGTAGTTCCGTTTGTAAGTTCAGTATATGGTAATAAACAGATTGTTGTAGTTTGGTCCATGGTCTTTATTTAAGCTTAGGCATAGGCCCACCGGTGTCAAGGTTTGTTGGACAAGATTTACCATAGTTTCTATTAGGTGATGTCCATACCAATGGTTTGAAGACCAATTGATGAGGGGGTATTTGGTTGGGGATAAAATTGTGAACAGTACCTTATTGTGGTTGTCTCTCCCTCCTGCCTGTTTGGAGAGATATTCGGATTTGCCTCTTTCTCTGGACATTCTGAGGACAGTATCCCTGTCTTAAGCGTTAAGTAGTCGAGCCACTTCTGGGCGTGGGCGGGATTTAGACGGGAGAGGCCTAGCCAGCATGCGGTGTGCCCTTTCCACCATAAATACCAGAGATGAGTCCGATCCGAAAGTGTCTTTCAGCCAGGTTTCTAGAAAGGACTCCATCCCTCTCCCCTCTACCCCCTCCGGCATTCCCACAACTCGGATATTTTGATGTCAGGAGCGGTTCTCCAAATGGTCTGCACGTGCCTCTTGCGTCTGAAGCTGTTGCAGTAGTACTGCTGTATCAGTCGGTACATGTCTGGCTGTGTCTTCAGTGTTTGAGACACACTCTTCTTGGTCCACCACGCTGTGCCGCAGTTTCTGTAGGCCCTGTCTGAGGAGCCCTACGTCCCGAACTTCTTCAATCAGCACTGTCGGGGAAGTTTTGGTATCCTGTATAGCTGATAGTATTTGCGCGTAGGTTGGTTCCAGGAGAGGT
Source organism: Hymenochirus boettgeri (assembly GCA_019447015.1). NCBI lineage: Eukaryota > Metazoa > Chordata > Amphibia > Anura > Pipidae > Hymenochirus > Hymenochirus boettgeri. Next base: position 125,508,532 of record CM033474.1, read on the forward strand.
GTCAAGGTTGAGGATTCATCAGTGGGATCTTGTATAACCGTTCCCTGTGCTTTTGGTGAGGGTTCCGCTTGCGAGGACGGATCTCTGGCTGGGGCCTGGTCTTTATTTTGGTGTGTGAATTTCCCAAGTTTCTCTTTATATGGAGAAGACCTGTGTTGCTGGCTACCATACTTGGTCAGACAATTAATCACGCCCCCCCAAATGTGCATTTTATCCAGGGCACAGATATTCTTCAGTGTTCTGCCCAGAATTTTTTTTCAGCCGGGTGGCATGAAAAAGTAGCCGGGTGGGGTGTGATGGGAAATTTGGTGGTGGGGAAAAATGTGCACTGCTTTATGCTCATTATATAGGTCAGGGATGTCTAACTTTCGTTCCACTAGATGTTTAAAAACTATAACTCCCAGCATTCCATGGTTGTAGAATGCAGGGGGTTGTTGTTCGGCAACACCCGCAGGGAGTTGTAGTTCGGCAAAATCTGAAGGCAACCCAGATGTAATATAGCAGCACAAGCACATGTGCCACCATTTTGTGGCCTTAGGGATCTTGGAAAAGCTAGTTAACATGTGCTAAAATAATCTTGCAAGTGTATTGGTACACCTATTAAACCTACATCTAAATTCTTTCAAATCACAAGTGTTCCCTCTAGAAATTTTTTCCAGCCGGGTAGCAAGAAAAAGTAGCCGGGTGGGCCGCCCGGCTAAAGGACCCTAGGGAGAACACTGTTCTTAACAGATATAAGAGCAATATATATTCCAGGAGTCCAGAACATACAAGCAGACTTCCTGAGCAGGTACATTCAGTGGAGTCTTCACAAGGAGGCATTCGAACAAATAGTAGCCAGATGGGGGGAGCCAGAGGTAGACCTGATGGCATCCAAATACAACAACAAATGTTTCTTGTGGTTCCTGGATACTCAAGCTATAGCAACCAATGCATTCTCTACCAGATGGAACTTGAAACTGATTTATGTATTCCCATTGATTCCAATAATATCCTGAGTACTTAAGAAAATGCAAGAGGACAAGAGTCAAGAGACTATATTGGCCCAGGAGGCCATAGTTTTCTTGGGTACTAAGTATGTTGGAGGAAACGCCTCTCAAACTACCAAGAATACCGAATCTACTAACACAAGAAAAGATCATACACCCAGAGTTAGACAAACTGAACCCGATGGCCTGGAGGTTAAAACCTCCCTAATGAAAAACAGAGGGTTGTCAGAAGCCACCATCAGTACACTAATGTCAGCAAGGAAAATTACTACATCAAAGTCAAATTACAAAACCTGGGAAACGCTTAAACTCTGGTACGGGGAAAAGGAGATTGATCCCAAAAACATCTCAATTTGAAACCTACTGGAACTCCTACAAGATGGGTTTGAGAAAAATTTAAGTCTAGTAACACTCAAAAGTCAAGTGTCTGCCATATCAGCGATACTGGACCGAAAACTCGCCATGGACCCGCTAATTATGAGTTTTTCTTAAAGGGGTCCAACACATTGGACCTGCCATTAAAAATAAAGTACCTCCTTGGGATCTGCAAATAGTATTAACAGCTTTACAACAGTCTCCATTCAAACCATTAGAACAGATCAACCTAAGAAACTTAACGCTTAAAATGTTATTCCTAGTGGCAATTACCTCCACAAAAAGAGTATCAGAAATAAGAGCATTAAAGATACCTCTCCCATATCTAATAATACAAGAAAACAAAATAATTGAGACCAGACACCAATTTCATTCCGAAAGTAGTCTCAAGTTTTCATATAAATCAGGATGTGCTCCCTACATTTATGGAGGGACCAGATTCAATCCAACTGCTAGACGTTGGCAGAATACTAAACGGACTTGTTTGTCATTCCCCAAGGGGAAAAAGCTAGTATGCAACCAACGTCAGCCACAATCGTAAAATGGATTACAAAAATCATTAAACAAACATACAAATTGGCAGCATAAACTCAACCTGATAACTCAACCTTATTTGATTACAAATAAGATGTAGCTACCAAATCTGAAACAGAGTTTGGTATTAAAATTCTGGATGCAGCTACATCTTCCAAATAAAGCAAGTAATTGAAAAAAGTCTCCCTCCCTTATGAATAATCACTGCTTAGGGATTAGTCATAAGGTAGGTCACCATATGGTAGGATTAACCCATTACATTCCACTGCCATGTTACCAGGAGAAGAGAAAATCACGGTAAGTATGATTAGGATTTTCTGTCTTTTCCAATCCAGCGGCACATCCCCAGACAAAAGTGAAGCTGAAAAGATAAGAAACGGTTCTTAAGAGTTAAGCTCTCTTAAAGGGGAACTTGGGTGAAAAAAGAAATAAAAAGACATGAGCTTAGCCATTATATTACCTGTGTAACGATCCAACTGGTGCCTCTATCTTCAGCAGTAGTAACTATAAAGTGTGTTGAGGCACAAGGACCAATTGTTTATATAGATTATGCTCCAGTGAGCTCAGGTGCAGGTACCAGTGTCAAATACATACTTTGCTTTACTGCCTATGTGGAGGTCTGGTACCACTACATAGATTAAATTTTCTTTCTGTGGAGCAGTACCAGACAGTTAGGGCTAGGCCACACTAGTGTTTTTTTCGCGTGTTTGCACACGCGTTTCGCGCCCGCGATTTTCGCTAAAATGGAAATCGCGGGAACGCGGAAATTCCTGTGATTTACGATGCACATGTGATTGCGCGTCAGTTTGCATTTTGGCAACGCATGCGTTCACCATTTTTGATGGAGATCCTGGCACATTATTAAAAATGATAAAATAATCGGTCGCTTTCTTACAGATAAGCCCTCCATCACGGCAAGAAAAAGCAAAAGCCTGGCAGATATGCTGACCCATAGCCATTACACAAGATCTGACAATGCACGTACCAGTGGTACCAGACTTAAATTGACTTTCCCATGTGGATATTGCACTTTTTGCCAATTTATGCATAAGGTTACCGAGGTACGTGACTCTCACGGACAGGATAGTTTCTCCCTGCACCACTATTTTAATTGCAAGACAACGGGTATTATATATGTGATTCAGTGCCCATGTGGACTGTTGTATGTGGGGAAAACCTGCCAGAAATTTAAAAATAGACTAGCAAAGCATATTTTAGATATAAGACTAGCCCAGACAAGAAGACTTGGGGGCACTACCCTTACGACAATTGCGAGACATTTTCTGACAGCTCATGGGGGTTCCTATAAAGATTTAAAGACCTTTGGTCTAGAACCTACGGGGAGGGGATCTCGACAAAAAACTCCTGTGCCATGAATCAAGGTGGATTTACCTCCTTAAAACCATATACTCGGGTGGGCTCAATGAATCCCTTGACTTTACATCCTTTCTATGATGTGGCTATTGCCTTATTATTATATGAACTTTCCTCTTATATGCCATTGGATGCATTATCTTATTTGTGGAACTCTGATTATCCACCTTATAGATACCTCTCACAGAACGTTAATCCTTGACTTGAAGAACCAGTATTTGGACTCTACAACTTTGAAGTGGGGCCCCACTTCAACAGCAACTACATTTTCACTCCTGGAAAATATCACAACCATATATACCATAATCATGTTGGCATCTACAATGGTCTCTATGTGATGATTAGCTTTCCCTCCCCCTTTTTGTTCCACACTTGGAAGAAACCTCTACTATAATCATGAGGATTATATCAATACTTCTGGAGAGGATCGGATTTTCCAAACACTGGTCTGGGATCTCCACAAGTCTATTTTGTGGCTCGTATTTGCCCCCTTATACTCATTTATCATAATCATGAGGACTAAGTCAATACTTCGGGAGAGGATCGGATTGTCCAAACAATGGTCTGGGATCTCTACCTTGTGGCTCATATTTGCCCCCTTATACTCATTTTTTGGATTTCCATGGATTAACTATTCTATGCATCTATCTTTTTTTATGCCTCTATATGGATCCCTTAAATATATTACTAGTGGGTGTCCTTTTCGGACTGACTTGTCAGTTGCTGAATTCGTGCATATTTCTACTGGATACCTCAGCAGTGATTCAATGATTAATGACATTATCTGTTCTGGATAGACTATTATGGATGCATTTATTTATCATAGAATGTTTTAGATATTCATCTACACTGTTTTTTCTGGTCTATGAACTGTATTGTGATGGACAATAACTTTATTATCATTATTCAGATATAACTTGTTACTTGTTACAATTATTAACACTATTGTATAGTTTATTAGCTTCCTATATTTGGGATTGATGGTGCTCTATGTTTACTCACCTGGTTATACCATGTACTATTTGGGTATTTTGTGGAATACATTTGATCTCTACATGTAAATTTGTCTGATTTTGGATAGGCCTTTGTTTCTTGGGGGTGTGACCATGGACCGACTTATTACATCTAAATTCCCGCCGCGTCTTACTTTGACTGGCTTACTTACCCGACTATCCACGCCTTTTACGCAATGACTTAATCGCGTCGACGCCGGCGGTGCAATAAATGACGGTGCACACCCCGACGAGATACGCACGCTGTTGAGAGAGCCCTTGCACAGGGCGAAACACGTCTCTTGGGTCACCAATCCTGCTCCCTGGCCGAGCCCTTTTGTCCCTGAATTCCTTACACTGACTGACAACAATGACCTTATAGTTTAGATGTGGGCCTAGGCACTCCTTCAGGCAATGTGCCAGTATATTCCAGGTGCTGCTCCCCTCTGTCCTCTACCTCAAGGACTCCACGCTATAGCACAAGCAAATAAGGGTTGATGGAAGCGCACACTGTTAGTCAAAAAAATTCTGTTTTATTGCATAAAACACACACACAACGTTTCGGAGAACGCTATGTCTCCATCAGGTGTGGACACCTGATGGAGACATAGCGTTCTCTGAAACGTTGTGTGTGTGTGTTATGCAATAAAACAGAATTTTTTTGACTAACAGTGTGCGCTTCCATCAACCCTTATTTGCTTGTGACAACAATGACCTGACTGTTACCTGGAGCAGATAAGTGTATGGTATTCCAATATGGAGTTCTACATGCTATTACATGCTTTGCTTTTTAGTGATGTAGGACTGCACTTGCACTAGGCACTTTGTATTTATGAGTCAGGGAGCTCTTGTTATTTATCTGTATATATTGTATTTTTTAAGTGTTTTTAATTCTTTTCACATTATACCCCAGCCTATCTCTAAATAAAGGGTTGTATATAGCTTGCATATTCTGTGTGCGGTACCTTCTTTTTTCTTTGTGATTTAGTGTCTATCTTCAGCAGTCACTGAAAAATCCTGTTAGGACCACCCATAAAAGCCATGCCCGCAAGGCTGACATCTTACAGCTTCCCAGATGCACCGCTTACTCAGAATGCGGTGCAAGCATGCCTACACAGTAGAACAAGGAGCTGAAATGAAGGTGAAGCTCTGCCTCTTTAGTCAAGCAGCCAATTGCTCTGCATTGTGTAGTAAGAGCCAGTGCCATCTTTATTTACTAATGCATTTCTCTCCCTGCTGTTGACTGCTTTCTTACCCCTCCATCTTGTTTGCTTCTATCTATGATCCGTATTCCTTCATTCACAGCTGATTATTGTAACCCGATCTCTGCATAGACCTGCTACTACAGTTAACAGCTCAGTGTGCGTAGCAGGTCTATGCCGAGATCGGGTTACAATTATCAGCTGTGAATGTATGCGCCATACGGATCATAGATAGAAGCAAACAGGATGGAGGGGGGAGAAAGCAGTCAACAGCAGGGACAGAGAAAAATGCATTAGTAAAGAAACATAACAGCAGAGGATAGTGGAGGAAAGAGCTGCCCCCAGCAGGGAGATAAATCTGCAGGGAGAGACTCTGTGATTGTAACTGGCAGAGAGACTAAGAGCTTATGAAATGGCTTTTCAGGTTAGCAGATTAGTAGCCTATTTTCCCATGGCATAGCTGATGGTACAGGAGTGTCACGCCCAGATGACATCATTAGACAGGAAGCCTAGTATGGGCATCAGAAATGCCCATAACAAACTTGTCCACTACCAGACCCAGAAAAAAAAGATGACAAAAAATAAAAGAGGTTTAATTCAAATAGTGACACCAATATGATACTTGAGGGGAAAGTGCTCCCTTATGGACATTGATTTTTTCACCAAAGTTCCCCTTTAAGATCCAAGGATGTATTCCATATGGTCCTCAGGCTTTATTGATATTGGCCAGAGTGAATATTCCTTATTTATACTGTTATTACAGTCCCTACTATAAGGACTAGGATTCTCTATAATGATTACAGAGGGAAAAAAATGGTTTTGCACATTAGCCGTCTTGGCATTCTCTATAACCATCTCAGCCCCATCATTTAATGGTCCCAAATTATCAGTCCTCATCTTTTTACTATTGAAATATTTAAAAAAACATTTTGGTGTTAAACAGCATCTATACCGAAATATAGGTTATTTCTAAAACGTGTTATTTCAGCTGTCAATCAAGCTCCTTGCTCTCAAAAACTGTTTTTTCTGTGAGTTTTACTGTAGCTGTAATGGTGACAGAGTTTTGATAGTTGGAATGCTGTGTGCAGGCTTGACAGTTGATTTGTGGGGGAAAAGTCAGGTCGGATTTAAGTGGGAGTGGTTAAAAGAGCGAGGGGGGATACTGCTCCTAAACAAAATGTGTGCTGGATTGAAGGCATGCAGCAACACACGTAAGTGCTACTTACATGTATTCAATTATAGATTAAGATGAGGCAAAGTCATTTTTTCAGTATAGTGTCCCTTTAAACTTCTTTTGTTTTGCTATCTTTCATAAGATGTATTATAAGCACTACACTCCCCCAAAAAATCAATCTTTTTCTAAAGCTATGTACAAACACAAATATGTGGCCATGACTGTCGACTTCCCAAAGTCAGGGATTGTGGACGCATCTTAGTGCCTTTGCCTACCTTAAAGCCAGTTACAAGCTTGCAACCATTCTCTGTGCTTTCCTCTGCCTCTGGACAGCACCAAAAATTTTTTTTTTTAAATATGTTTTTATTAAGAATCGAGATGAGTGACTTTAGCATATATCATTAATTTATATGAACAATTTGAGAGAAAAAAGAAAAGAGAAAATCTGCATAGAACTTATCACCAATATGGTTGTATATAGGTATTGATTGACTTGCGTGTTATAAATATAATCTGGCTATTAAAATAATACAGTCAATTTTGTATTGTCGTATGTTTTGTTTTATAGTATGTTAATAATCATCTCGGGATCTTTAACTTTTATCTTATCTATATAAATTACCGCACATTTGCAGAACTTTTAACTTAACTAATTGCCTAGCCTTAGGTAATGATTGTTGCGGTTGTCACCAAATATTGGGTTTTGATATGTGTTGGATATTTGGGGAGGGGGGGGGGAATAGCGCGGTTAACATAAGTAGATCTATTGTAGGGAGACTGGGGTGTTATGGCATAAGGTCTGTTCTGTATACCATACTGTTAGTTGGAAGCAGCTGTGGATAAACTCTCCCAGAGTTTAAAAAATTGTCTGACTTTATTTTCTTTGCCTAATGTTGCTTTTACCCAGTCCATTCGGAACAGGAATGTTAGTTTAGCTTTGAATAGTTTCAGGGATGGTTGTGTAGGTGCTGTCCATTTTTGTAGTATAGTTTTCCTTGCTGCAGCTTATATGTTAAGTAGTAGTTTTATTTTGCACCTATTGTGATTTGGGATGATTGTGTAATAACATGTCCAAATATTGCCCAGAGTGGTGTAAGGGGGACATATTTAACCAGGGTTTGTGGAAAAGGCTACCACTTGTTTCCAGAAGTTCTGGATGATCGGGCAAGACAACATACAGTGAAATAGGTCTGGTCTGGGGTCTTTACATTTTGGGCATAAGGTCTGAGTCAGATTCCTGATGCGTCCCAGTCTGTATGGTGAAATGTAGCCTCTTTGTAGTAGTTTGAGTGTCCTTTCATGGTATGAGCTTGCAGGGAGTTGTTTTGTGTGTAGGTTGATAATTTCTGTTATTGAATGTATGTCTTGTTTCCATTGATTTATTTTTTGGTTGATAGTTTGGGTGCTTAAGTGATGTTGTAGAAGTTTATGATAAGCTTTTATGATAGAGAGTTCAAGCTTTGTTCTGGGGATTGGAGAAGTGTGTCTAGGGTATTGTTCCAATCTGTGTTTCCCAGGAAGGAGATTGATTTTATGAAATAACTGTTGGCTTGTAGGAAGTAGAAATTTTTTTGTGAAAAGGATAAAGGACGTTGGGCTGATAGTTTCATTTCTTTTCTTCCAATTTTGATACCTGTGAACTGTTTATTAGATATGGTTCTGATTAATGGATTGATGCTGAGGTTGAATAATGGGAAAGTGGGCAACCCTGTCTTGTGCATATGTGGGTTTGGAATGGGCGTGAGTTGGTGTTATTTATTAATAAGGAGGTATTGGTATTTTTGTGGATAAATTTAAAAGTTGCGTATAGCTAGGATCTTATGTAAAAATGTGCATATCTTGGGTGAGTATGACATTATAGAGGTCGGTGAGGGTGGGGAGTAAGTGGGGACGTAATAATTTGTAATATTCTGCTGGAAAGCCATCTGGACCCGGGGCTTTTGTGTTATGTAGTGATTTAATAGCATTGGAGATTTCTTGTTGGGTTATTGGATTCTTGAGTGATTCTTGTTGTTCCGGTTTAAGATGAGAGAGGAAACGGGGTTGTATGTGTTGTATACAGAGATTTGAAATACAAAAAAAAAATGTATTTCAAGTTTGTGAATTTATGATTTGGTTTGTACTTGTGTTGAGTAGCTGTAATATAGAACATCGGGAGCGCTGGGGTTAGTTAGTCTAGCTAGTAGAGTACCTGTTCGATTTCCCCATCTATGGTATTTATTTCTTCTGGCATCCATTGACCAGTGTGCCTGTGATAATTGGTAGGTGTCTAATAGGCTTCGTGTGGATGTGTATTGATCTTTATTTGTTTCTGAGTGGTCATTTATGTACTGACTGCACGCCTCCCAGAGGTCGCAATCTAACTGAAATTATTTCTCTCTATAAGCTTTTTTTTGTGTGTAACAAAGGATATTATTTGCCCTCTCATGACCACCTTAGAAGCCTGCCAGAAGAGAGCCGTGTCCCCCATATGGGCAATGTTGTCATCTATGTAATTTTGCCAATGGGTGGTTAAATATATTTTAAAGTCTTCTGAATTATAAAGATATGCTGGGAACCTCCAGGGATTTATCTGTGATTGGATGATCAGATATTAGTATGTTACTTATGTGTGCATTCAATATCTGTGGGAACAGGTCATTGGAGATTAAAATATTATCTATAAGTGAGTGTGAGTGATGTGGGTGAGAGTAAAAACTAAATTGTTTAGTTGTTGGGTGTAACAAGGGTTGCATAATCCCAGCTGTGTGATTATTTCCAGGAGGGGAGGGGGTGTGGATATTGGTGTCTTGGTTCTGTCCTGTCTATAGTGTTGTCCAAAATTGTGTTAAAATCGCTACCCAGAAGGGTTAGATGTTTGGGTCTAGTCAGTAGGTGCTTCAGGAGATTAGAATAGAATTCCAAAATTCTAATTCCAAATTAGTTCCATTTGGGGCGTTTATATTTACTATGGTATATATTTTGTTTTTTAGTTCTAGGTTGAGAATCAGGAATCTGCCCTCATAGTGCTTTTAGGAAACCTTCCTCTGTTTTTTTCCAGTGTGTCTCCTGGAGTAGAATTATATGCGAGTGTAGCCTCTTTAAATGTGTGAGGCCATGTGTGATTTGACCCACACACATACCATCTACAAACGGGGACATAAAGAAAAAACACAGCATTAAACCTAACGTGTGCCTCCCTAACTGCTGGCTCACCCAGAACTGAACCTATTTAAACACCAGAAAGAACCGGCTCCTCCTGATGAGTTACCACGAGTGGAGCTTCAGCCATGAACTACGACCAACACGATTTTACAGTGACACAGCGCAATAAGCTCATAACCCATACCCAGCGAAAACAATTCGCCCAATACTTGAAGGCACAAACCCCAGAATTATATCCATCCAATCCCACCCCCCCCCCGAAACCCCCATCTTCATTACCTTTCTCCGCTCCTCGTGCCTATACGAATATGTATCAAATATATGCAAAAAATGTTTTTCATCTTTTTAAAAAAAAGTTATGTTAATGTAAATAGTTTTTTTATTAAATATCACAAACTGATTACTATTGTCAAAAACAGATATCTGGTGCAAATATTGGCGGGTAGCTGGGTTCTACGGTACTGTACTATTTTTTAATTTTAAACAGGTCGGCTCAGCTTCATCACAGAATGCCTACAACACCTCATAATTTTAAAATGTCTCACCTGGAATGTCAGGGGACTTCAGAATAAAACAAAATGTCTAGCAATATTCCAGCACTTAAAACAACTAAAACCAGGCATTATGGCCCTCACCGAAATACATATAATGGGCCAACAAGATAAACTATAGTTTACAGCTCAGAACGCAAATGGTGAGGACACAGTCACGAACCCCCCAAAAGGAGGAGCGTGGCTGAGAGAAATAATAATAAAACATGCACCTCCCACAATGAAACCAAACACAGCTATAACTGTAATAATTAAAATATATATTTAGTGTGATCACAAATACAAATTAATAGCCGGCCGGCCACAACAGCACAATAAACCCTATATATAAAAATACATATGTAATATAAATATTCTAATAGCAACCTGTAAAAATAGCAACCTGTAAGATATATATATAAACGGTAATAGATGTTCGTGCACACAAGGTCGTCTTATAATTCTTTTATGGTTTCATTAAAGTGCAATTACTGTGCAAAAAAATAGCTATTTTTTGCACAGTAATTGCACTTTAATGAAACAATAAAAGAATTATAAGAAGACCTTGTGTGCACGAACATCTATTACCGTTTGTATGATCTGGGATTTCGTTGGTGGCACCAAGGCAATTTCAACATTAAGAAACCCCAGTGGCCTTTGCCTTTACACTACTTCCAGGCTCCAACATTCCCCTTTAAAATGCATTGCACAGAGCTGTGCTAATACCATGTACACATCAATATGCTGCAGCTCAGAGCTGTTTTGTTTTTATAAGTGTCCCTTTTAAAGTGGTCAGCTCAATTCTACTGGGGTTGACACCTTTCCCTTTAAGACTCAAACACTTAGGGCTAGCTCCCAGTAGCACGTTTTGGATTGTGGTTTGCGATCCAATTGTGCTAGTGGGAGTGCAGGCATGTAATAGCCTATAGGACCAGCCCCTCTACATGCAATGCGTTTCCGTGTGCTATAGGAGTGCATGCGATCATATTTGGTATGTATTGCATGCGCTCTGCTAAGGTCCATTTGTGGAAGCGCAACACCCATGCATGGAAGCAAGCACAATCATACATTATTGCAAACGTGCGTCCTCCCTTCCATTGCTTTTTATACATGCTGTATGGCTAAACTGAATAATGAAAATGGGCAAATCTCAAGTGTAAATGCATATTAATGGTGTGCGATTCAGGTGCATTCCAGTGTGGCCGTGCCCAATGTACATTGCAGCAATACACACAGTAATATAAATGGTAGAGTCTTGCAGAAATGCTCACATATATAAAGGGTTTACAAGTTGCTTCCTAAATACATATGAAAAGGGTTAACACCTTCCCCCACTCTGAGCAGGAAAACCAGCTGTTCAGCTGTTACATGCAGCTTAGCATAAGGGGAGTGGGAAACAAACACAAGGTAATGTGCAGTTTTGTGTCCAGGACCACCAGGAAGAGGCAACACTAGAAGCCAGCCGTGACATCATAGATTGCTATTACTCAGAAGTGTTCTATAAATTATTTCTACACTAAGAGACTGAATCCAGAGGTGAGAGACAAATGGTTTTTAAAAAGTGACAGTTATAGAGTCTGTGGAGCTGCCTTTATATTTTGGGTTTAGTTCTCCTTTAATTGGTTGAGCTAGCTATTCTAGTTGTTCTCTCTTTTAGTGTTGGGCCTGAGGTTTGGCTTCTGGAGCTTTGTTATTGATATAAAGGGGGGCTTTAGTTCTATTCATATGTAAAGCTGCTTGTTGGGCTAATGCTTCATTAAGGAAGGCTTGGGCTTCTCTCCAGGCTCCAAGAGACAATTTTAATTTCGACTATAGCATAATCTGACCAGGTGATGTTGTGAATTTTTGGGGATATTTTGTGTGTTAGATTGTTGGTTGTGAAGGGGTAGTCGACTCTAGAGAAAGATTGATGTGGGTGGGAAAAGAAAGTATAATCTCTGTCTGCAGGGAAGTGTTCTCTCCAGATATCTACCATATGGTGCTGTGAAAGTAGTCTTTGAAGGGTTTTCATGTCAGAAGTCTCCCCCAATATAGGTTTGTCCAGATTAGACTTTTTGAAGTTGGCTAAAGAATTTATTTAAGAATGGTGTCTTTGTTTGATTTGGGGCGTAGACTGACGCAAGCATTGCCCTAGCGGAGAACATGGAGCCCACCAAAAATAAGTATCTACCGTCAGTATCTGTCAATTTTTTATCTAGTTGGAACTGCACATTTTTATGGAGGAAGATCCAACACCCCTTTTTTTTGCTGTGGCATTTACCAAGTATACTTAAGGGTAGAATTTTGGGGCTGATGTTTTTGAGAAGTGAGTTTCTTGAAGAAACAGAATGTCAGCATGAATTGAGTTAAGGTTGTTAAACGCAATTAAACGTTTTTGTGGGCTGTTTAAGAAGTTGTGAGTTATGAATTTTATATCTAAGAGGGGTGGGTTTCCTCCAATATGAGGCATGCTTTAATTTTAATTACAGCTCAGGGGATAGAAAAAAGGAGAGAGAAATTTTTTTAAAGGGATAGGATTAGAGTAGAAGGATATTGTGAAGGTAGGAATAGGAGTTGGGAGATCCGAGTACCAGGATAGTAGATACCCTTTATAGGTCAGGGTCTCTGAAATGAGTGAGGTTGAGTTGCCACCGACTTAGTGGGTAGGGGCCTCACTCCAGAGAGCTTGGGAAAGAAAACTAGCACTCAACAATCAGCAGCGTCCTGTCCTCCCCCCCCCATGCCCGTCACCTCTGCAAAATAATTTACAATTTTTATTATGCAATACTTATTTTTAGTTATAAGTTATTGTTGTCTCTTGGGTCTTTCAATATTGCTAGGTGGCCTTCATGAAGTACCATCAGTTTCAATGTTGAGCCCCATCTGTATTTTATTTCATGATTGCGGAAGTGCTCTGTTACCAGTTTTAATGCTTGTCTCCTTCGAATCGTTTTTGGTGCGATATCTGGGAATATTTGTTGGGATATTCCATCTAGTTCCATGCCCTTGTGGCTAGTATTGCTTCTTTTGTATTAAAGTAATGAAGCCTGAGTATAATGTTTCTTGCCCGATTGTTGGTTTGAAGTCCCCCGGTGGATTTTGGGGAAGCTTTTTATCTCAAGTTGGTCAGCTTTAAAACCCAGCATAAACATTTTTAATTCCTAGATGTCCGCTTTGGTGCTAGGGGATGTTGAATCGTCCAGTGGTTGCAGGGGGTAAGTAGTTTGTGTCTGAGATTCAGGCGCTGACAGATCTCTATGTATTAGGCCACAGCTGGAACATCGGCGGTGTTGTAAGCGGACCTTCATTTTTTTCCGCAGGTTCGGCATTTGTAAGGCATCCGAGGGTGGTAGCACTTGTTTTAGGATGTCTGGTTTGTGGTTGGTATGCGGAGCTATGAAGCTACACCACCATTTTGGTTGAGGTCCAGGACCCACCCTGAAAAATTATATAATTTTCATCTGTCCACATTAAATTAGCTATTACTGCTTAAAGGGCATGTCCTCCCCTATACAACACTTTTGACATCTAATAGTATGCCTTCCCCAAGCCCCAACCACTATAAAATAATTTTAAGAAAGTGCCCAGATCTTTACTTGCCTTCACTCTCTCCTCTGATGCCCGGCCCGACCTTCTGCTTGCAAGACACTGCAAGCAGGGGGTGGGACCAGCAGCCACGTCTGTGATTGGCTGAGAGGCAGCCAATCACGGACGTGGCTGCTGGCTTCTCAGAATGCCGGGGGAGAGAGGGAAGGTATGGTAAGTAGAGTTCGGGGGACTTTCTTAAAATTATTTTTTAGCGGTTGGGTCTGGGGGAAGAAATACTATTATATGGACAAGGGTTTTTAGGGAGGGAGGGGGAGAAGGGCTGCAGTACGCATGCCAAACTTCTCCCGGAGGCAAACTTCTCCTGGTGGGCAGTTTTTGCGACTTTGGGGGGGGGGGGGAACTACAGGAGAACCATATGGAGCTGGGATGTGAGGTAAGGATTTGATTACACTGCATGGTGGGGCCATTAGTGGGGGGAATTATAGTTTTGGGGGTGGACATGTCCTTTAAACAGTTTGACAAATGTTAAATAGTAATGTATAATGTATTAAAAGAAAGTTCCATGTATATTTATTTTATAAAACAATAATAAGGCAAATTTCTGTTACCTTTTAAAGTTAAATAAAGGGTTGAATAAAGACATGTCTGTCCAGTCCAACCCATCTAGCAATAACCTCATTACCTGCCTAACTGTTGATCTAGAGAAACAAATTTATGGAGGGCAAAAAAATTCCTTCCTGACTCCAAGTGGCAATCAGAAAAATCCCCAGATCAACTTTATATATCAATACCAGTAACTTGCAACATTCCTTGTTTGCAGAAACTCATCCAGCCTTTTTTCCGAAGCTGTCCAATGAACCCGCCATCACAAAATCCACTGGAAGACCGTTCCATATCTTTACCGTTCTCACGGTGAAAAACCCTTTCCGAACTTAAAGCCTAAACTTCTTTTCTTCAAGTCTTAAGGGATGTCCGCGTGTCCTCTGACACGTTCTATTGGTGAACAATGCCCCAGATATTTTTTATTTGTATGGCCAGTTAATGTATTTATACACAATAATCATATCCCCACGCAAGCGCCTTTTCTCTAGCGTACCTAGTTATAATTATACCCAATCTCTCTTTATATTCAAGCTCTCCCAATCCCTTTAATAATTTATTTGCTCTGAACCCTTTCCATTTCAAAGATGTCCTTTTTGTACACAGGATTCCAAAATTGCACTGCATATTCCAAATTAGGCCTTACCAATGCTTTGTAAAGAGGGAGAATTACATTTTCCTCCCTTGAATCCATACCTCTCTTTATACAAGACAATACCATGCTGGCTCTGGCTGTTGCCGCCTGGCACTGCTTGCTACCTTAAAGTTTGTTATCCACCAAAACTCCAAGAACATTTTCCAACAAGGATTCACTTTTTAAGTCCAACATGTCTCAACATTGCCACTTAGTAGCCCAATGTGACAATCTATCAAAAAATCTATCAAAATCTGCTTGCAACAATTGCACATCCTCCGAAGTTTTTAATATTCGACAAAGTTTTGTGTCATCAGCAAAGACAGAAACCTTGCTGACAATATCCTGACAACTGATTGAGTTGTTTGCTCATTTTTTACTGTGTACATCTAATATAAGGTAGTTATTATATTAGAATATATAGAAGGTGTTAGAATATCTATATATGAACAAATTATTTAAAGTTATTATACATTATACAGGGATAGACTGTTAGGAAGAGGGAAAAGGGAGGTAATGATGGTTATTACTGCCAGATATGGCACTCTACCAGTTATGTTAAAAGTATTACCTGTTACAAAGGAGCATTTCTCAGGGGTTTATTTCCATTGGTAGTGGTATTCCCATGTAATTGTACCATAGGGCCCAGATTTTAAACGCATATGAGATAAAGCTTTAATAACTATATTTTTTTCTGAAATTTCATTCTGGGTGGTTGGGGTGCAATCCAATTCAGAACTATAGATTTTGCATAGAACAATGTCTCCCATAGCAGTGTTATTTGATGTCTACACCAATTTTCGGTTTCAGATATACCTAAGGTACAGAGCTTAGGTTCCTGTGGGACCCGTTCACGCATCACAACAGATAAAATCGTAGTCACTCTGTCCCAGATTCTGCTAACTACGGGACAGATCCACTATAGATGCCAGAAATCGGCTAAAGGCACATGGCACCCAGGGCACTTAGCTGTGTAACGGTATATTCGGGCTGGCCTATGGCCTGTGTGGGGTTGGATATACTTGGTGGAGGATGTAGAACTGAATCAACCTATTGTTGGCAGCCTGTGATGCCCTAAGGTGTGAGTCTTCCCAGTCCTCCCTTTCTATTGAGGGGATACATTTGGTCCATTTAATTAGAATACCAGAGGTGACCATAGCCAAGGTAGCCCCTAAGAGGCAAGAATAGATTATTGAATTCCAGTCGTCTTTCTCCCCCTGACATTAGTATTTGGATAATTGGGTGGGTAGTAAAAGGGATGTGGGATCCCTGAAACTCCAAGAAAAGAAAATAACTGTAGATCGCATTACAGGAATGAGTTGTATTGTGTTTAAGTAGTCTGAGAAAGGCATTAGTTTGTCATTGACTATGATTTTGGAGAAGTAACAAATGCGTTCCCACACCTCGGATGTGGGAGGAAAGGAGGCCAGTCTGGAGAATTTGTTGTTGTACCTAAGTGGGGAGTTATCTAAACTCCTGGGAATTGGAGTCCTTGATGTCAGTATGCATGTAGCCTACATTCAGTATTGTAGAGTGATGGTGGAGGTGTATCTTGAGAGTCAGGAGGAAGCAACACCACCCAACTTTGGAAATATTTAAACTATGCTGCTAGATAATAGTAATAGAAATTTGGCAAGGCCAATACCCAAGCAGCTTAGGTCTTAGCAAGTTTAACCCTAGCCCTGCCAGATCCCCAAAGAAACAATATGATCAAACTATAAAAACGGTCCAATTGATATATAAACCAGAATAGGGGCCGAACTCAGTTATAATATTGTATGCCGATTGAAGAGATTCCCTTCAAGGGAGATCCATAGATATCTCCACTCGATTGAATCAAATTCCTTTTGGGCATCAAGGGAAAGCATAAGCCTGGAGCCTGAGTTGTCATGATCGATTTGTGTGTGGATAAGGATTTTACAGATATTTACAGAGGTGGACTTGCCTGGCATAAAGCCTGTTTGGTGTGCATGTAGATAAAATTACTTACTGAAGTCTATTTGTAAGTATCATGGCTAATAGTTTGTAGTCCACATTTAGTAATGATATAGGGCACACATTTAGTAATGATATAGGGCGATAGGATCGGCATTCCTTGGGGTCTTTATCAGATTTTAATAATGGTGTAAGGAAACCTTCTGAGAAAGCATCTTGATATGTGAGTAATAATTGGGGTAAGAGAAGATTTCTATATTTTTTATATACTTCAACCAGTATCCCATCTGGTCCCAGTGATTAGTTAAGTAACTCGTTGATTTGAGGTCACCGTAAGTTGTGTAGTGTATGATAATATTGACTAAAAAACATTAGTATATCTAGTGTAGTAACATATGTTTCCCTTGTCTGGTTGTGGGTGGCTAATATATTATTTTGATCTGGAGAGCCATGGGCTATTTGGGCCAGTAGTTTGTCAGACTGGTTCCCATGCTCGAAATAATGTTGTTTTGTAAAGAATTCCTTTCTGTTTGCCTTTTCAAGTAATATATTACTGTATATAGAGTGTGCAAGGGTCCAGGCATTTTTATTAACAGGGTTGGGGTCAGATACATATTTGGCTTCCGCCTCTGAGAATGTTCTGACAAGTTAGCATTCTTGTTGTAAGGCAACTTTCTTTGGCTAATGGTGGTATTAAAGTAGCCTCTTAATACAGCCTTAAAGGAGAATTTAAAGTCTCCAGACAACATTGTCCCAATAGACAGAGCAGTCACAAACATACAACAAGCTGTGTCTCACCTCTCCCTTTGCTGTGGCCATTGGGTGATTTACCTGTGAGTACTAGGGGTCAGCTCCCACAATCTTCCTTAGCTGGGTAAACCCCCAGCTAAGTGTCTGCGTACAGGCACATGCTCTGTAGAGCTCAACAGAACAAAACAAGAAAGTTGGGGAATAGAACCTGCAACTTGTACATTTACTCTGTCTTGCTAAAAGCAGAGCTTTTACCTCTAGGCTAAGAGAGATACTAAGTAAATCAGTGGTACATGTAGAATATTGTACTAGGAACATAATGGAAACCAAAAAAAAAGGTAAGTTTGGGGATTTAAACTTGTGACCATCTAAACTTTGTATTTCGAAACCTGGTGTTTTACGAGGTGAGCCATTAATGAATTAGCTGAAAACTTAGATACATTTAGAAGCTTTATCTTTTGCATGGAATATAATAGAAACAAAAAAAGTAAATCTATGGTATTGAACTTGTGACCTTCAGAACTGTTTATTTTTAAACCTGGTGTCTTTACCTGGTGCGCTACCACTGAATAAGCAGAGAATCCAGCTACATTTGGAAGCTTTATCTTTTGCTAGAAAAATAATTAAAAAAAAAAAAGAAAATGGAATATGGAAAGCTGCTTGTTACCCTGCAGTTAATTTTCCAGCAAACCACACTGACTGGTAAATAAACTGCAGGGTAACAAGCAGCTTTCAAAGTCTTATCAGGGATTCCATATTGGTGTGGAGACATCTGTATAGAAAACACTTTGTGCATAGAGACGGTGAATACTTATTATCATTTACAGAATCTATTTTCTTTCTGGGGGAAAAAACTCTCACATTATGTTCTAAATAAATTGAAGTTTAGTTTTCCTTTCAGTGCATCCCAGTGCAGAGAGAGGGAGACTGGATCATGGTTTAATGACTGGTAGAATGTTATTTGGTCTGGAAGAGGGTCAGGGGTAAGGAAGGAGTAGTGTAAGCCAGAAGGGGTTAATTTGACAATGTCTGGTATTTAAGGTGTTGGAGGAGGAGTGATCAGATACTCCTCTAGATAAGTGGGAGACCTGGAGGACATAAGGGTAAATCATTTTAATTACAAAGATTAAATCTAGTTGAGAGGGTATCATAAGTAATCGAATGTATATTCTTTATGATATGGGTGTTTGGTCCACCAAGAGTCAATCCAACTAATTTCTTGTATCATGTTGCTTAGTAAGGGAGATTGTGTGGGGCAGCATGGAAGCCTATACAATGTACCATCTATCACAGCATTAAAGTCTCCCATACATATAATGGAGGCGTTCGGGTATTTTAAGCCAAAGGTTACTGCTGCTTTCAGGGGGGGACAAAAATTCCCAACAAGTCATTGAGAGATTAGTGTTGATATCAAGGGCTATACGCGCATCTCCCTCGTTTGTCTGTGAGTACTTCACGGATGTTATACCTAACTGTTGGTCTGCTCACAGTGCACTATGAGCAGACCAAGCGATCCAAGGTTTGTGTAGGTAATGTGTGGAGGTTGTTACTAAATAGGTTTCTTGAAGTCAGACTATGTCTGCTTTCTGAGCCTGGAGAAAAGACCTTAAGACTTTTCATTGGGTTATTGAGACCTTGCACATTCCAAGATATAATATTTAGTTTATCTGCCATAAGGAGGTAAACATTCAATTAAAGATCTCATAAACTCAGGGAAGTTTTTTTGTTTCAAAAGTTGTGTTTTCTCCACCTGAATCGGGTGCACGCCACACCAGGACTGCAAACAGTCGGATCCCATGTGCCCCGCACACAAACCAGGCCCCACAAGCACACCGGAGCAATACACCTCCGACATCCACGGACCCAAGAGGTCAGGACCTTATCTGGACGCCAACAACGACCAATGGAGTTCTGAGTGGGGGAGCCGCGCCCCACCAACTCTACGCACTGAGGTAGGAGGGGAAGAACCAGAGGGCAACCCCCCCACACACCCGATCATACAGCCGCACAGTTAAAATGAGCAGGCACACCCTAGGCACCTACTTAACAGCTAGGCCCCCAAAAGAAGCCCCAGAGCTGCGCACACACGGTAGCTGAACCTGGAGGGGTCAGATCTGCCACTGACCCTGAGAGGGAAAGGGACACAAAAAAATAAACCCTGCAGGCAGACCTTGGGCGTCTACTGCTGGACCCACACAATATAAACTGTTATAAAGCAAGGACACAGTCCTATATCCACAAAACCAAGAGGAATGAGGTGGAGCCCTACTGCCCCAACTGTCGATACCAGACCCCCCTTTGCAGATTCCTACAACCGCAGACTACCTTAACCGGCGCAGAGGGTTAAACTTTGCTCTTATATCCAAGAATATAAAACAAAGACAATTATCTTACAAACTAGCCCGTTTCTAAACAGAGACTCTGGCACTACCGGTCTGTAGTTGGCGCTCTGGTTTTGCATTTAGCTTGTGGAATGCTGTAAAAGTCTTTTTAAAGATATAGCTTCCTAAAAGCCTCAATGGAAACATCGTAAAAATTCCCAGAAGTCTTTGTTCCTTATTTGCATATTGCTGAAAGGGGAGTTTCAAAGCCTTTGTCTCCCTATCCTATTTAATTTATTGGTGACGTGGCACTACCCAACCCTCTACCAGCCATCATCGCATGACAAAAGCTAGCATCTAAGCTACTTCCTACAGAGGAGACACTGTATAAAACCTCTGTAAAACGACACCCCGATCTTCCTACACCACAAACTGGAACGCAGTTAAGATGTCCCCCCCCCAAAAAAAAGCCCAGGACACGTCTGGAAAGCTCGATTGTTTCCGGCACCAAAACCAAAAAAAAAAAAGTTGTGTTCTGTTACACTTAGTAAAGTTTACATTTAAGTTATTAGAGCCAATCTGACTAAAGGTATGGGGGGTGAGAAAGGGGATAGGCAATGAAGTAAAGAAGAGAAACCATTGTTTAAACTAGATAAACAAAATACACAGTCCTGCAATAATATATTGGGCTATACCATATAAACATAATCCGAATGTGCAATCGGGTATACAGTCCATTGGATAGTTGCATGGTAGAGTCTTCCCCATATTGTATTGTTGAAATATGTCTTTATATTGCAAGAGTTTACACTGTTCTCCCCAGAATTTTTTTCCTGCCGGGTGGCATGAAAAAGTAGCCAGGTGGCATGAAAAATTAGCCGGGTGGCTAATGTCCCACTAGATGTTTGAAAACTGTAACTCCCAGCATTTCATGGTTGTAGAATGCGGGGAGTTGTAGTTCGTCAACATCTGCAGGTAACCCATGTGACACCCTTTTGTGGCCTTGGAGATCTTGGAAAAGCTAGTGAACGTGCTAAAATATTCTTGCAGGTGTAAAAAAGGGGGCTGGACTGAGCAGTTTTGGCGGGAGTTTTTACGGACCTATTGGCACACCTATTAAACCTACTTCTAAATTCTTTTAAATCACAAGTGTTGTCTCAAGATTTTTTTTCCAGCCGGGTGGCATAAAAAAGAAGCCGGGTGGGCCGCCCGGCTAAAAGACCCTAGGGAGAACACTGAGTTTACCTTGAAAATATACAGTGTCTATAGTCCGGTAGAGTCCTGCCAAACAGTGACGTCTCATATGAAGGTATAAAGTCTCATAAACATTGTCTGGATATTATGTGAATCTTTTTTAGGAATATCGGTAGATGACAGGATTTATGCATATGGATGCGATTTTATAAGTTGGGGTATAGTTTATAGTCTGTGTGAGAACATAGTTCAAAATAAGAGATGGTGTTCGGGGGCTTATGGATTAGATCTCGGCAAGGTTTAGAGTATAAGTGGGAAAATGTGGTAGGCAGACAAAAAGAAAAGTTTCACCTGTTCGTGTAATCATCCGATAGGAGCTAGAGGAATTATCTGGTGTCCACTCAGTCCAGAGCCCCTTTGGGGTGTCAAATATTTTTGTAATCCTATTGTCCTCAACACACAGTCTGGCCGGGTACATCATGCAAAACCATAACCCCCAAAAGATCAGCAATTAAAAAAGGGGGGATTCAGTTTTATTCATAGATTCCCAATTTCAAATGTACCAAATAAAATTTTAAAAAAGCTCCAAATCGGCTGGCCAGCCACAACCCATATAATATTTCTACACACAGTGTAATTCTTTTAAAAACATAAATTATTCATAACCCCGTGCCACGGTTCAAACTTTGTGACCTCTTAATAATTGTGCTAGTCTCTAGTCTCTAGAATATATCAATTAGTAGCAGTAATTTGAGTTAGATACTTATTGTTCATATGATTCAATTGTCGCTGCTGCACAGTTTCGCAATATGGATGTTTAATGGCGTGATAATAAATGACCCTGCTGGATCCTCTTTTCCATTGTTAGGCCCACACACCCAACACCTTTTACAGACCCTCTGCGGAGTTCCGGACTCACTCAGTATGGCATTTACCGATCACACTCCCGCCTATGGCTGCAGCTGTTAAACGCCAATCCCTTTTACAGACCCCTTTACTGGGTCCCTGATTCGGAGTGTAGAAGGCAGCTCCCCTAGGCGGTTGCCGGGTTCTATAGCCGGACCTACTGCTGGGTCCCTGGCATCCAGAGCCTCTTAGCTTAGCGGTTGCCGGGTCACGCTTAACCTACGTCCCTTCAAGATGATGTGAACTCTGCGCCTTGTGCATTCAGAAGTTCTAAAAGGCAATCTCCTTTTTTAGCAGTCCGTGCCTTGCACGTTTCAAAGTTTTTAAAGGCAATGTCCTTTTTAAAAAGTCAGTTTACCGGGCACTAGAATATAAAATTTAGATTAGCAATCGCAACCCGTTTTACCAAACAGGCTTCATCAGGCGAATATCAACTATCTTATCCCTTGCTGCTCATACAAATACGAAATAGGAAGACCTTTGGCTTTCCTTTCATGTGCTCTTTTAATACAACTTCTGTGCTCGCTAATCCGTGTACTCACCATCCTATCGGTCTTCCCTATATAAATCTTGTAACATGGACAAACAATTTGATATATGACCCCCTAGATTTGCAATCAAACATATTTTTTTCTTTTTATCCCGATACTCATGTATTTAAAATTATTGTAAATATTGGAACCAATACCTGGAAATTTGAGAAAATCATCCGCAAATTTTGGTATATTCTGAAAGGGGATAATGAATTGATGGAGTGGATAGGAAGGAGACCAGTATTTACATATAAAAGGAAAAGTAACTTGAAAGAATTAGTGGCACCTAGTCAACTTAGGGTGGGTAAAGGGGATGAAGCATGTGGGTCTTGTATTAATTGTAAATATGTAACTATAGGGATAAAAGGAAAAAATATATTTGATTGCAAATCTAGGGGGTTCATTTATTAAATTGTTTGTTCATGTTACAAGATTTATATAGGGAAGACTGATAGGATGGTGAGTACACGGATTAGTGAGCACAGAAGTTGTATTAAAAGAGCACATGAAAGGAAAGCCAAAGGTCTTCCTATTTCTTATTTGTATGAGCACTATTTATCATGTCACATTGGGAATTTTGAAAGGTAGCCTTTATAAGGTTTGGGGACTGAGTTGAATTAAAGGACAACTGTGGTCTCAAAACAAGTTATGGTTAAATGAAAGCCTGCAGTATATCCTTTACACTGAGCCAACAATCACATCACTGGCTGGAGCCTGCGAGAAATTATATTGGGGTGAATGTTCAAACTTCCTGCTTCCAGTAGTTTGAGTGACATCACCTTACCTCTGCTGGCCCTTTTCCCCCAGGGGAGAAGCATGCTCAGTAAAGACTTAATGCTGGGGAAAACAGGAAGTACCTGAGGAAAAAATTGACAGTTGAGAAGGGGAGGCTATTAATGTAGACAGGCTGGTCACATGGCTAAAAATAGGAAGAGTTCAACCAGGAAGTTACATTGCTCAACTTCTCCAGCAATAACTTCTCATAAATTTTATCTAGAGATGGGATTTAGGTTTTATTTTGAAGGTGTGATAGAAGGCTTTTTATATAATTCTTACTAGTTTGGAAGAATTTGAGACCACAGTTACCCTTTAAGCAATGCACTGATAAAAATGGAACAAAGATATATTTATGAATTTGATTCTTTAAAGCCTAAAGGGTTAAACGAAGCTATTGAGATTGCAGCATTTCTTTTAAAGGAGTGAGGGAATAGGATATGCTATTTTTCCTGAGGGTCATTATGACTATTATATGTGGGTTATGCAAATCATGGACTGATGAAAAAGGAGATTGCCTTTAAGAACTTCTGAATGCACAAGGCGCGGAGTTGACGTCCTCTTGAAGGGACGTAGGTTAAGCGTGACTCGGCAACCGCTAAGCTAATCGGCTCTGGACGCCCCGGACCAGGGACCCAGCAGTAGGTCCGTAAAAGGGATTGGGGAGCTGCCTTCTACACTCCAAATCATGGACCCGGTAAAGGGGTCTGTAAAAGGGATTGGAGTTTAACAGCTGCAGCCATAGGCGGGAGTGTGATCGGTAAATGCCATACTGAGTGAGCCCGGAACCAGGGACTCAGCAGAGGGTCTGTAAAAGGTGTTGGGGTGTGGGCCTAACAAAGGAAAAGAGGATCCAGCAGGGACATTTATTATCATGCCATTAAACATCCATATTGTGGAACTCTGTGCAGCTGTGACAATTGAATCATATGAATGATGAGTATCAAACTCAAATTACTGCTACTAATTAATATATTCTAGAGACACTAGCACAATTATTAAGAGGTCACAAAGTTTGAACCGTGGCACAGGATTATGAATAATTTGTTTTTAAAAGAATTACACTGTATGTAGAAATATTATATGGGTTGTGGCTGGCCAAAAAGTTTTGGAGCTTTTTTTTTTATAATATTGTTTATGTAGTTGGTACATTTGAAATTGGGAGTCTATGAATAAAACTAGTAAAAAGTAGAGTACTTTTATTTTAGTAGACAAGCTTTCGAGGGATCAACCTTCTTCCTCAGGTCAGAGCAGTACTCTACTAAAATAAACTGTTAGTCCATTAAAAGTATCACAGTACTCTACTTTTTACTACATATATTGGACTAATACGGCAAAACAATCATTTTTACTATGAATAAAACTGAATCCCCCCTTTTTTAATTGCTTATCTTTTGGGGGTTATTGTGTTTTTGTCTGAGGTGTTCCTTTTGGAGCACGTTTGATAGTCTAGTTGGTATCCAGACTATCACCCCTTTTCAATAATAATTTCTGAGGAGGGCTTACTTTTAACTTTTCTATACAGGTACTTTATGCTACATTTTAAGTTTAGCTGTTTAAGGCATTTCTTAGTATCGCTGATGCACGCTTCTTCTGAAGTTCAAGGGAGAAGTCTGGGAAGATACGCATCATGGAATTCGTGGGACAGGTCTTCCTCTGTCCTCGCTGTCTGAAGGATTGTGTCTCGGTCTCTGGCATTGAGGAGGCGTGCAATTTGTTGCGTGGAAGGTGCGCCTGGAACAGGTGCTTTTGCTGGAATTCGATGTGCCCTTTCTACAGAAAAAGTGGGTTTAAGTCCAGAGTTTCCAATGTGTGTTCTCACCCATCTGTCAGGGAATATCGCTGTGTCCTCTCCCTCTGTGTCCTCTCCCTCCGCACCCTCAGAGAAGCCGATGAATCTTAAGTTTTGTTGACGCGACCTTTTTTCTAGGCCGTCCAGTTTGAGAGTGACTTTTAGTTTCCTGGAGAGATCAGATGTGGCATGCTCAATTGGAGGAATAGTGTCTTCCAGATGTGAAATCCTGTTTTTTGCCTCTCCAACACGTTGCCTGAGCATGTGCATGTCCTGGCGTAGGAATGCCAGGTCGACCTTAACCTCCTCTGTTAGTGTAGTTAAGGAGAGTGTGGAGCCTTTATTTGCAGCCAGTAGTTGGTGGCTTGTGCGACCGGATCTTTGTCTGGGGGAGGTGTTTGGTTGCTCATTGTGGCCACAGAAGTATCTGCACGAGAAGACCATGAGTCTCAGTTCTGGCGTATAGGAGAGTTGGGAGTTATGTCCTGCATGCGGCCTTCTACCTCTGCTCTGATTTTTGGATAATCTACCTGGTAGGTGTCAGTGGTTGATGATATTAGTTCTGTGTAAGCCTCGGATTTAGGGGGTTTGCAGGAGCTGTGGATACATGCGTCTTATCTCATCGCCTGTTGACTCTGTCCCCCCCGATGGGACAGATTATTCCAAACACAAAATTGCTGTAATGAAAAAAAAGTTTCTTGTGGGACAGCTCGTTACAAACAAGAAAGGACTGTTTAATTCATTGAATTGTTTCTGGTGGGACAGCTTATTACAAACACGAAATGACTGTTTAATTCAGCAGTAGTGGAGAAAGTTCCTAGTCAACATGGTAAAACCTTTTGATTGTATATTGCAGGTATGTTCAATTACAAGCTGTAAAACATATATTTTTGATGTAAAGATAATGCTCTCTAGCTACAGAAATAATACATGTTTAGGAACTGTTAAATAGTTGTTAACATTAATTACAAGATAATCCGGCTTAGGGGGGGAAGGAACAGTGTTATAACTTGGGCAAGAAAAAGGAAACCGTATGTTGTCATGGTGTGGGCAAGAAAATCGGAAATAGGATGTTGTCATAGTGAAGGCAAAAAAAGGGTGTGTTTAGGCTTCAGAAGGGACAGGACAAGGGGTGTGGAATAGGATGCACATGGGCAGGGAGTGGATGGAGCACCTGCCACTTTTGAGTTTGACAAAAAGGGTATCTGCTACACTACTTACTATATATTTGGTATCTACACATCTTCAGCTACTTAATGGTCTAATTTTTTTCATACAGGCATGCACAATTCTTTATATAAATGTTCCATTTTAATAGAATTTCTGGGAAAAGAAAAGAAATCTCTTTTTACAGACAGCGCAACAATGTAACAATAGCAGCTCAATAGTACACATAAATGTTACATAAAAACAATCTAACAGATGTAATCATAGGAAGAACTGTATTATATAGTGTCCCAGACTTGATTAGTAATATTCCAAAGTGTGTGGCACACAGAATCTGAGATATAAATGAAATGGTAATGTACATTAATAATAATCATAAATAAATGAATAATGATTACCAAGTATTATCATATTTCTAAGTTAATAAGTAGGTAAGTAGCTACAATCAAACACGGATATAGATACCAACTATAGCAAAAAAATTTTTTAAAATTTAAGCTTTTTAAAGGGAAACTAAGACTACTATTGATGGATACTAGTTGAATTCAGTGAACACAGAATTATCCAGGAAACAATTTACCGTAGTTCCCAATCTCTGTTTAGCCCATCTGGGCTAATAGTTTGCAATTTAAACATCCAATAAGCCTCTAGGCATAGGAGACTTTTATGACTGTCTCCTTTTCTTGGTGTCTCTTAGGTACCTTGTCTATAATGATGAATGTAAATTTCAACTCTCCATTATGAGCATCCAGTGCATGTTTAGAAATGGCTGAGGTGTCATATTTTCTGTTTGCATATAGATAATCACCGGGCACACCAGTCTTAGGTGCAAAACCAAATTTATTGTGACATTTCGGGATCACATGCAGTCCCTTCTTCAGAAAAACATAAATAATAAATTTGTTTGTCTGAAGAAGGGACCACATGTGATCCCGAAACGTCACAATAAATTTGGTTTTGCACCTAAGACTGGTGTGCCTGGTGATTATCTATATGCATATATGGACTCTTGGCTACAGTAACTGGAGCACCCAGCATGTGAATAATTTGCGGTTTTTACTGCATATACTGGTTGAGGAGTGCAGGGGCTGATTTCACACAGTGTATATTTTCTGTTAAGTGCATAAATATGTTCAGACAGCCATTTATGTGCTGGTCTGATGGTGTTACAAACGTATTGAAGACCGCATATACACGTTGTCAAATATATAACAAAACAAGTGCGGCAATTTGCAAAAATACTTATTTTGTAATCTTAGCCCGTACTATAACTGATGAACCTCTTAGTGGAGGCAACATGTTTACATATATTGCACATTCTAAGGTTACATGGGTAACATCCCGTGCATGACAGCCATGTTTCTTGGGGGATTATCTCCCTTTGGTTGAACATGCTAGGTGACACTGAAGAAGCTATCGTTTTTCCTTTTACGGAAAGAGAATTTGGGGGCATGTCCCAAATTTCTGTCAAGTATGGGGTCCAGTTTCAATAAATGCCAATGTCTCTTAATTATCTGACAGATTTTATCCACCCCTTTGGTGTACGTTAAAGTAAGATATGGGAAATCTCTGGACTGACCATGCCTGGTGTTGTGGTTAAAAGGCTTCTGGTTACAAGGCTTTTTATGCTTATAGGTCTTTCATATGCCTCCTTTTTGAGTGCAACACTATAGCCTCTATCCACCAGCCTGTCCCACAAGTCCATGGGGTCCCACAACTCCAGGCATGGTCAGTCCAGTGATTTTCCATATCTTTTAATGTACACCAAAGGGGTGGATAAAATCTGTCAGATGATAAAGAGACATTGAATTTGGCATTTATTAAAACTGGACTTGACATAAATTTGGGACATGCCCCCAAATTCTCTTTCCGTAAAAGGAAAAACGATAGCTTCTTCAGTGTCACCTAGCATGTTCAACCAAAGGGAGAAAATCCCCCCCCCCAAAACATGGCTGTCATGCACGGGATGTTACCAGTGTAACCTTAGTAGGTGCTAAGGTAAACATGTTACCTCCACTAAGAGGTACATCAGTTATAGTACGGGGAAAGATTACAAAATTAGAATTTTTGCAAGTTGCCGCACTTGTTATGTTATATATTTGGCAACGTGTATATGCGGTCTTCAATACGTTGGTAAGACCATCAGACCAGCACATAAACGGCTGTCTGAAAATATTTATGCACTAAATAGAAAATATGACACCTCAGTAATTTCTAAACATGCACTGGATGCTCATAATAGAGAGTTTAAATTTACATTCATCATTATAGACAAGGTATCTAAGAGACCAAGAAAAGGAGACAGACATAAGTCTCCTACGCCTAGAGGATTATTGGATGTTTAAATTACGAACTATTAGCCCGGATGGTCTTAACAGAGATTGGGAGATCTAAATTGTTTCCTGGATAATTAATTCTGTGTTCACTGAATCTGCAATTCATCTAGTATTCATTAATAGTAGTCTTAGTTTCCCTTTAAAAAGCTTAATATTCTAAAATTTTAAATTTAGATTATCTTACCAGATTTGGTCCATATCCGTGTTTGATTGTAGCTACTTACCTACTTATTCACTTATTTACTTGGATATATGATAATACTTGGTAATCATTAATTTATTTATTTATGATCATTATTAATGTACATTACCATTTCATAAAGCCAATAGTTACAGTACCTGCACTCGGGAGTCCTGTGTATATCCTCGGAATCCAACGCTCTCCACACCTCCAGATAGCCAGCTCCTCCACGGCATAAATATTTGTCCGATACACTGAAGAAAGGCGGGCAGCCGATATTCCAATTAAGTAAAATTCACTTTATTTCTCATATAAAAGCAAAAACCCCAGATCGTGCACGTCTTCAATCACCCTCACCTGAAAGCTCTGTCCAACATGTTTTGTGACTAACTCAGACGAGTTAGTCACAAAACATGTTGGGCGGAGCTTTCAGTGTATCAGACATACATTACCATTTCATTTACATCTCATAGATTCTGTGTGCCACACACTTCGGAATATTACTGATCAAGTCTGGGCCACTGTATAATACAGGTCGTCCTATGATTACATTTCCTGGACCGGATAAAATACATCCTCGGGTACTTAAGGAGCTAAGTTCAGTTTTATCTAGGCCATTGTTTCTTATTTTTGCTGATTCCCTCATGTCCGGTGATGTGCCTCTGGACTGGAAAAAGGCTGATGTTATTCCAATATTCAAAAAGGGTAGTCGTTCACAGCTGGGTAATTACAGGCCTGTAAGTTTAACTTCAGTGGTGGGGAAGATCCTGGAAAGTTTAATAAGGGAACATGTTCTAGAGTATGTTTCAAGGATTGACATTATAAGTAGTAACCAGCATGGATTTAGGAGGAATAGATCTTGTCAAACTAACTTGCTTGGTTTTTATGAGGAAGTAAGTAGAAATTTAGACTCTGGCAAAGCAGTAGATGTAGTTTACTTGGATTTTGCAAAGGCTTTTGATACAGTCCCCCATAGGCGACTAATTTATAAGCTAAGGTCTGTTGGTCTGGGGAGTCACATTTGTACATGGATAGAAAATTGGTTAATGAATAGGATGCAGAGAGTAGTTGTTAATGGGGCTTCATCATTATGGACTAAAGTGCTAAGTGGGGTGCCACAGGGTTCTGTGCTGGGGCCGCTTCTATTTAATCTATTTATTAATGATTTGGAAGTGGGTATTGTCAGCAAGGTTTCTGTGTTTGCTGACGACACAAAACTTTGTCGACCATTAAAAACTTCAGAGGATGTGCAATCGTTGCAAGGGGATCTAGATAGATTGTCACATTGGGCTGCTAAGTGGCAGATGAGATTCAATGTTGATAAATGTAAGGTGATGCATTTTGGATTTAAAATTCCTTGTGCTACTTATACTATAAATGGCTCTGTGTTAAGTGAATCCCTGTTGGAAAGGGATCTTGGAGTTTTGGTGGATAACAAACTTAAAGGTAGCAAGCAGTGCCAGGCGGCAACAGCCAGAGCCAGCATGGTATTGTCTTGTATAAAGAGAGTTATGGATTCAAGGGAGGAAAATGTAATTCTCCCTCTTTACAAAGCATTGGCAAGGCCTCATTTGGAATATGCAGTGCAATTTTGGAATCCTGTGTACAAAAAGGACATCTTAGAAATGGAAAGGGTTCAGAGAAGGGCAACTAAATTAATAAGGGGATTGGGGGAGCTTGAATATGAAGAGAGACTGGAAAAGTTACAATTATGGACGCTGGAGAAAAGGCGCTTGCGTGGGGATATGATTACTGTGTATAAATACATTAACGGGCCATACAATAAACTATCTGGGGCATTGTTCACCAATAGAACATGTCAAAGGACACGAGGACATCCCTTAAGACTTGAAGAAAAAAGGTTTAGGCTTCAAGCTCGGAAAGGGTTTTTCACTGTGAGAACGGTAAAGCTATGGAACTGTCTTCCAGTGGACATTGTTATGGCAGGTTCATTGGTCAGTTTCAAAAAAAAAGCTGGATGAGTTTCTGCAAACAAGGAAGGTTGCAAGTTACTGGTATTGATACATAAAGTAGAGTTGATCCAGGGAAATTTCCGATTGCTACTTGGAGTCAGGAGGGAATTTTTTCCCCCTTCATAAATTTGGTGGTTTTTTTTTGCCTTCCTCTGGATCAACAGTTAGGCAGGAAATGAGGATATTGCTAGATGGGTTTAACTGGATGGACGTATGTCTTTATTCAACCTCAAATACTATACTATACATCTGTTAGATTGTTTTTTATGTAGCATTTATTGTAATCTACTGCTTTAAAAGATGCTATTGTCACATGGTTGCTCTGTCATTATATACACATACTTTCCATTGTTTTTATTTGCATATACTTTTATGGAGATCTACCTGTTTGGTAGTTGGGGACCAGAGTTATTACTCTTGGTGTCTCTCTATTTAGGCTTATTCTTCTACTGATCATTGCTATCTTATTTTTTTACTGTTTATTCCTACTTTGCTCCGGGTTTATGGGTTTTTTTCATTCTGCTTTCTCTTTTTTGACTTTCACTATCCCTTTTAGAGTCACTTACCATAAAGAGTGTTTAATACCTTTAAGGCATCACCCTGTTGATGGACTGCCTATAAATACCAAGGTTTGGAGGCTCCACCCAGCCTCTGAGGGGGGTGTGCCACCTGGAGTGGTTTTGTCGAATGTATCCATCTGTGTCCTAAGTGTTTTAATGTCTTGAATAAAGTGAACTCACCTCGTGAGTAGCATTACCTATTGACATTTCTGTGATGAAGTACCTGTAGCTCGGAGGTAATGCTCCGGATTGCATGCACCACATGGACAGTTTTTAGGGAGGTACGAGTGCTGCCACACTTTGTATCCTTTCTATATATACCACTTTTGAAAATATCCCCACATACAGGCCTAAATGAATTGCAGGTGCATTTCTTTGTAGAAATGTTCCATTTTAGCAGAATTTTCTACATCCAAACCTACAGTGCAAAGAAATATTACCACTAAATATCTTATCTTTTATATGTCCATATAAAACCATTCCCCACTTGCCTTAGTGCACATTAATATGTG
Source organism: Hymenochirus boettgeri (assembly GCA_019447015.1). Taxonomy (NCBI): domain Eukaryota; kingdom Metazoa; phylum Chordata; class Amphibia; order Anura; family Pipidae; genus Hymenochirus; species Hymenochirus boettgeri. Next base: position 125,540,542 of record CM033474.1, read on the forward strand.
GCTTCAAGGGACCCTTCTGATACAAAACTGTTAAGGAATTTTGCATTTGCCAAAATATTCTGTGTCCAAATTGCCTTCCAATGCCCCTATATCCGTAACTTAAAGGGCAAATGTCATAAAACAAGTTAGGGTTAAAAGAAAGCCTGCAGTATTTCCTTTAAAATGAGCAGACAATCACACCTTTCAGATATTAGATTGGCCCAATGACAGACTTAGGACGGTAAGACCATTACGACCATTGCTAGGCACTTCCTTGTAAAACATGGGGGATCTTTCAGAGGTTTGAAACAGGGGAGGACTGGGACCTTTTGGCCTGGGGCAAATACAGCAGTGGCCCTTTCAAGGTAAATCACACATTTTGCCCACTCACCAAGGCCACACCTACTTTGTTAAAGTTATGCCCATTTTTAAAAAAACACTTTTCTATTGCTTGTGAAGGTTCTCATTCATCCAGGTCATGGTATATCTGTTGTATTCAATTAGATCAACTGGACTTAGTTTAGTTCTTGAAGACTTTTCGCTAGTCATCCGACTGCCACTTGTACAAATCTGTGGCAATTATGTACCCTGGAAAATCCCAATTAGCATATCACAGCCAGGTGTTAAGGGCGTGATTAGATAGTGGCTAAGAGTGGTTATGAACGCCCAGAGTAAGGTGTCAAAACAGCATTGTACATGGCAGACAGATGGTGTCGAACCCCACCCTTATTTAGGCTTGGTTTCTTTATTTTCACATAAAGGCCTCCTTCACCCCTCTCTTGACCAGTCACGTTCCTTTTTTAACATTACAATCTTCAAAGGTATGTCCTTTATCCTTAAGATGCAGGTACACGGCTGAGTCCTGACCCGAGGAATTGGCTCTTCTGTGCTGGGCCATACGTTGAGGCAGTTGTTGTTTGGTCTCCCCCACATACAAATCAGAGCATTCTTCACTGCACTGCGTATATGATGCCGCTTTTCTTGTGTTTCGGTATTGGGTCTTTCGGATGTACCAGTTGCTGCCTCGCGGGTGTTGCTCGGTTTAAAGCAGACAGGATACGGTGTTTTTTGAAAACTCTTCTTAATTTCTCAGAGACCCCTGCTACATATGGGAAGAACATGGTCATCCCATATGTAGCGGGGTCTCTGAGAAATTAAGAAGAGTTTTCAAAAAACACCGTATCCCTGTCTGCTTTAAACCGAGCAACACGCTGAGGCAGCAATTGGTACATCCGAAAGACCCAATACCGAAACACAAGAAAACGACATCATATACGCAGTGCAGTGCAGTGAAGAATGCTCTGATTTGTATGTGGGGAGACCAAACCAACTGCATCAACGTATGGCCCAGCACAGAAGAGCCAATTCCTCGGGTCAGGACTCAGCCGTGTACTGCATCTTAAGGATAAAGGACTACCTTGAGATTGTAATGTTAACATTGGCGAAGGAACGTGACTGGTTCAAGAGAGGTGTCAAGGAGGCCATTTATGTGAAAATAAGATAAAACAAGCCTAATAGAGGTAATCGTGAGCGAATCGATGTTTCTGCACTACATGTCGCTATACACGTTTCACCTCTTTGGCTCTTACTACTCTGTGCCTTTAACCTCATACGCCTAACTGTGAATGCAAGGGACCAGGGTACAATTGCCACAGATTCTTGTACAGTCATTCGAATTGAGAAAGCCAGTCGGATGACTAGCGAAACGTCCAAGAACTAAACTTCAAGTCCAGTTAATCTAATGAATACAACGATATACTATTCTATTACAGTTGTCTGTAAAACAAGGAACAATGTGGTTGGGCTAACAGCCATACTATAAAACAGGAGGGATGAAAAACACTGGCTAATGAACTGGAGGGCTGACCAACACTGGTATAACTGGAAGGCTGACAACACTGGCTAATAAACAGGAGAGCTGACAACACTGGATAATAAACCAAAGGGCTGATAAGAACTGGCTAATAACGGAGGGCTGACAATACTGGCTAATAAACTGGAGGGCTGATAATACTGGCTAATGAACTGGAGGCCTGACAATACTGGAAAATGAAATGGAAGCCTTACTAACATTGGCTAATGATCTCGGGGGCTGACAATACTGGACAAGGAACTGCAGGGTTGAAAACACTAGCTAATGATCTGAGGGCTAACAATACGGGTAATGAACTAGAGCACTGAAATTGCTAAAAAAAATGGAGGGCTAACTTACACTGGCTAATGAACTGGAGGCCTTACTAAAACTGGCTAATGAACTGGAGGGCTGACAATACTGGCTAATGAACTGGAGGGCTGCAATACTGGGTAATGAGCTGAGTGGCTAACAACACTGGCTAATGAACTTAAGGGCTGACATACTGGCTAATGATCTGGAGGGCTGACAATACTGGGTAATGAACTGAAAGGCTGACAATACTGGCTAATGATCTGGAGGGCTGACAATACTGGCTAATGAAATGGTGGCTGACAACACTGGTGAATGAACTAAAGGGCTAACAACACTGGCTAATGAACTGAAGGCTGACAACACTGGCTAATGAAGTGGAGTGCTGACAAAATTGGCTAAGAGCTGGAGGGCTGACAATACTAGGTAAAGAACTGGAGGGCTGACAACACTAGCTTATGATTTTGAGGGCTGACAATACTGGGTAATGAACTGGAGCACTGAAACTGCCAATGAAAGGGAGGCTAACTAACACTGGCTATGATTTGGAGAGCTGACAATACTGGGTATGAATAAAACCTCCCTAGTATTTTCCTGCAGAACACAAAGCAAGCCCGCCAGAAAAAAGTGTTGTGTCTGGCTTGTGGAGGTCGGTGTATTGGACAGATTAACAGTGGCTGTTGGACTGGAAGGATAACTTTACACCGGCTGGTGACTGGTGGGCTGACTGTACCCACACTCTGGTAAATAATATGGCAACACAGACTTTTATATACACCTGACCTTTGCCCCACCCGTCTTCCCTGGGGGAGAAGCATGTTCCATTAAGGAAGGCTTTTAATATAATTCTTACTAGTTTGGAAGAATTTGAGACCGCAGTTACCCTTTAATAGCACACAAGGGGACAGATAATGAGGCACAGGATCACAGGGTTACTTGCAAGTAAAGCAAGCAATATCTAGCCCGAGTGGGCCCAGGTGCTAGTACTTTTAAATAGTACAATAGTACAAACTTAAACAAAGGAGAAAGAAGTACCGCACCTCAAGATTTACTGGATAATTATAAAAGCCTTTATTAGGGGAACCATAAAGGTCCACAGTGGGGTACATAGATAGAAAACAGAGACAAAATTAAAACCTTAAAAACATACAACATAACGGTATCCCAATAAGCACACAGCCCAGACCCCACAGTCAGTCAACAAGGTCACAGTTCAGTACCCACTTGTCTGTCTAAGGTGCTGCAGCTTAGGACAAAGTATCAGGGGGTCCCAAGGGGCGGGAAGGGCGACTGCAAAACTGGGAAACACTGATCAATCAGCCATCGAGATAAACGCCGAACGCGTTTCGTCTAAACCAGGACTTTCTCAGCAGTGTAATGCAACCGGCAAACTGAGCGCCCAATAGCCTGCGTCATCATGTGGACGTCATCACGTGATACGTAATTACATCAGGTGCGTTCTAATAGAAGGTACTGATCCATGATAACAATCTGCTGACGGAAAGCAGCAGGCATAAAGGAAAACAGGTCACGGGTCACATGTCATGGCCAATACTAAAATGATCGGAAAACATACAAATATACGAATGTTTAGATAATATGCTAAACTCACAACCCAATCTCAGAAATATGTATCTAATATGCAGATAACAGGAATATATACACAATCGAGAATACCCAAAATTTACATAAGTAATTATACAGATATTACAAAAGTCAGATAACAGGTAAATACACATATAGACCAGTGGGCAAATGCCCAGGTAAGTAAAATATAGGATGAATATAGATCCAGTAACAGGTATATACACATATAGACCAGTGTGCAAGTGTGCAAATGCACCAGGTAAGTAGCATGTAGGATGTAAATGAATCCAGTAGGTGCCGGTCAGGCATAATATGTTCAGTGAGTGTCCAGTGTGCAGTATCCAAAATATTACATATCCACAGAATATTATATCCATCCATAGTATGTAGAATATCCACATGTTGATGTATAGAAGGTACTATTTGATATCCAATTTATTGCTAATATTGCTCAAAAATTCGTAGGCAGATTCCGGAGTGCATACTACACTGCTGAATATCTCCATGATATATATATATATATATATATATATATATATATATATATATATATATATATATATATATATATATATATAAATTAAGTCAATGATCCAGATCCGATATTCCATCCTAGAACATATGGGTGATACTTGCAATAAGAAGGGCAAGTGGAACTTATTCCAAAGAATTGAAGATCCCTGTAGGACCCCCCATGTGCAGAAGAAAATGTGCAGCAACAGAAGTTTTTCCCTCAAGTCTGTTCCGGTCAGCCAGTCTAATGTCAGACAAATGTTTGGCCAGTCTTTGTTTCATCTTTTGCTTAGTTTTACCTATATATGAGTGAGCAAGGGCTCTATAGCATATATCACCCTTCAGTCCTACAGTGAAATATTGTGTCAACCTGTAACATGTTAACCCTTAGAGTCTCGTACCTCAGTAGTCTTAAACATAAATTGGCAAAAGCACTCTCGCACACGGGAAGTACCAACCAGAGGAGCACCTCTAGTCTTTTCCTATGTCCTTCGGGTGTATGGCTGCTGGTGATCATGTCGGCTAGGCTGCGACTTTTTCTAGCGGTCATAGATGGTCTGTCCGTAAGATATCTGCCAACGATAGGGTAATTTTTAATCACATGCCATGATTTGGTCAGTGCCCAGTTTAACCCATCCCATTCTCTACCATATGTAGTATTATAGCGTATAAACTATCCACGCTACCACCCCCATTGCATTCTTTTTCATTACACAAGTTAGGGTTAAAAGAAAGCCTGCAGTATTTCCTTTAAAATGAGCAGACAATCACACCTTTCAGATATTAGATTGGCCCAATGACAGACTTAGGACGGTAAGACCATTACGACCATTGCTAGGCACTTCCTTGTAAAACATGGGGGATCTTTCAGAGGTTTGAAACAGGGGAGGACTGGGACCTTTTGGCCTGGGGGCAAATACAGCAGAGTGGCCCTTTCAAGGTAAATCACACATTTTGCCCACGTCACCAAGGCCACACCTACTTTGTTAAAGTTATGCCCATTTTTAAAAAAAACACAATTTCTATTGCTTGTGAAGGTTCTCATTCATCCAGGTCATGGTATATCTGTTGTATTCAATTAGATCAACTGGACTTGAAGTTTAGTTCTTGAAGACGTTTCGCTAGTCATCCGACTGGCTTTCTCAATTCAGAATGACTTGTACAAGAATCTGTGGCAATTATGTACCCTGGAAAATCCCAATTAGCATATCACAGCCAGGTGTTAAGGGTGTGATTAGATAGTGGCTAAGAGGTGTTATAGGAACGCCCAGAGTAAGGTGTTAAAACAGCATTGTACATGGCAGACAGTTGGTGTCGAACCCCCCCAACCTCTATTTAGCTTGGTTTCTTTATTTTCACATAAAGGGCCTCCTTCACACCTCTCTTGAACCATCACGTTCCTTTGTTAACATACAATCTTCAAAGGTATGTCCTTTACCTTAAGATGCAGGTACACGGCTGAGTCCTGACCCGAGGAATTGGCTCTTCTTTGCTGGGCCATACGTTGATGCAGTTGTTGTTTGGTCTCCCCCACATACAAATCAGAGCATTCTTCACGGCACTGCGTATATGATGCCGCTTTTCTTGTGTTTCGTATTGGTTCTTTCGGATGTCCCAGTTGCTGCCTCAGCGTTCTCTCGGTTTAAAGCAGACGGGGATACGGTGTTTTTTGAAAACTCTTCTTAATTTCTCAGAGACCCCTGCTACATATGGGAAAGAACATGGTCATCCCATAGTAGCAGGGGTCTCTGAGAAATTAAGAAGAGTTTTCAAAAAACACCGTATCCCTGTCTGCTTTAAACCGACAACACGCTGAGGCAGCATTGGTACATCCAAAGACCCAATACCGAAACACAAGAAAACGACATCATTACGCAGTGCAGTGCAGTGAAGAATGCTCTGATTTGTATGTGGGGGAGACCAAACAGCAACTGCTCAACGTATGGCCCAGCACAGAAGAGCCAATTCCTCGGTCAGGACTCAGCCGTGTACCTGCATCTTAAGGATAAAGGACATACCTTTGAAGATTGTAATTTTACAATTGGCGAAGGAACGTGACTGGTTCAGAAGTGGTCAAGGAGCCATTTATGTGAAAATTAAGAAACCAAGCCTAAATAAGGTGGGGGGTTCGACACCATCTGTCTGCCATTACAATGCTGTTTTGACCCCTTACTCTGGGCGTTCCTATCCACCTCTTGCCACTATCTAATCACGCCCTTACCCCTGGCTGTGATTGCTAATTGGGAATTTTCCAGGGTACATAATTGCCACAGATTCTTGTACAAGTCATTCTGAATTGAGAAAGCCAGTCGGATGACTAGCGAAACGTCTTCAAGAACTAAACTTCAAGTCCAGTTAATCTAATTGAATACAACAGATATACTATTTCTATTTTACATTGTTGTCTGTAAAACAATGTGAACAATGTGGTTGGGCTAACAGCAACATACTAATAAACAGGAGGGATGAAAAACACTGGCTAATGAACTGGAGGGCTGACCAACACTGGTTAATAATCTGGAAGGCTGACAACACTGGCTAATAAACAGGAGAGCTGACAACACTGGATAATAAACCAAAGGGCTGATAAGAACTGGCTAATAGACCTGAGGGCTGACAATACTGGCTAATAAACTGGAGGGCTGATAATACTGGCTAATGAACTGGAGGCCTGACAATACTGGAAAATGAAATGGAAGCCTTACTAACATTGGCTAATGATCTCGGGGGCTGACAATACTGGACAAGGAACTGCAGGGTTGAAAACACTAGCTAATGATCTGGAGGGCTAACAATACTGGGTAATGAACTAGAGCACTGAAATTGCTAAAAAAAATGGAGGGCTAACTTACACTGGCTAATGAACTGGAGGCCTTACTAAAACTGGCTAATGAACTGGAGGGCTGACAATACTGGCTAATGAACTGGAGGGCTGACAATACTGGGTAATGAGCTGAGTGGCTAACAACACTGGCTAATGAACTTAAGGGCTGACAATACTGGCTAATGATCTGGAGGGCTGACAATACTGGGTAATGAACTGAAAGGCTGACAATACTGGCTAATGATCTGGAGGGCTGACAATACTGGCTAATGAAATGGATGGCTGACAACACTGGGTAATGAACTAAAGGGCTAACAACACTGGCTAATGAACTGAAGGGCTGACAACACTGGCTAATGAAGTGGAGTGCTGACAAAATTGGCTAATGAGCTGGAGGGCTGACAATACTAGGTAAAGAACTGGAGGGCTGACAACACTAGCTTATGATTTTGAGGGCTGACAATACTGGGTAATGAACTGGAGCACTGAAACTGCCAATGAAAGGGAGGGCTAACTAACACTGGCTAATGATTTGGAGAGCTGACAATACTGGGTAATGAATAAAACCTCCCTAGTATTTTCCTGCAGAACACAAAGCAAGCCCGCCAGAAAAAAGTGTGTGTCTGGCTTGTGGAGGTCGGTGTATTGGACAGATTAACAGTGGCTGTTGGACTGGAAGGATAACTTTACACCGGCTGGTGAACTGGTGGGCTGACTGTACCCACAACTCTGGTAAATATAATATGGCAACACAGACTTTTAAATATACACCTGACCTTTGCCCCACCCGTCTTCCCTGGGGGAGAAGCATGTTCCATTAAGGAAGGCTTTTTATATAATTCTTACTAGTTTGGAAGAATTTGAGACCGCAGTTACCCTTTAATAGCACACAAGGGGACAGAATTAATGAGGCACAGGATCACAGGGTTACTTTGCAAGTAAAGCAAGCAATATCTAGCCCGAGTGGGCCCAGGTGCTAGTACTTTATAAATAGTACAATAGTACAACACTTAAACAAAAAGGAGAAAGAAGTACCGCACTCAAGATTTACTGGATAAGTATAAAAAGCCTTTATTAGGGGAACCATAAAGGTCCACAGTGGGGTACATAGATAGAAAACAGAGACAAAATTAAAACCTTAAAAACATACAACATAACGGTATCCCAATAAGCACACAGCCCAGACCCCACAGTCAGTCAACAAGGTCACAGTTCAGTACCCACTTGTCTGTCTAAGGTGCTGCAGCTTAGGACAAAGTATCAGGGGGTCCCAAGGGGCGGGAAGGGCGACTGCAAAACTGGGAAACACTGATCAATCAGCCATCGAGATAAACGCCGAACGCGTTTCGTCTAAACCACGGACTTTCTCAGCAGTGTAATGCAACCGGCAAACTGAGCGCCCTAAGTAGGCCCTGCGTGCATCATGTGGACGTCATCACGTGATGACGTAATTACATCAGGTGCGTTCTAATAGAAAGGTACTGATGCCATGATAACAATCTGCTGACGGAAAGCAGCAGGCATAAAGGAAAACAGGTCACTGGTCACATGTCATGGCCAATACTAAAATGATCGTGAAAACATACAAAATATACGAATGTTTAGATAATATGCTAAACTCACAACCCAATCTCAGAAATATGTATCTAATATGCAGATAACAGGGAGATATATACACAATCGAGAATACCCAAAATTTACATAAGTAATTATACAGATATTACAAAAGTCAGATAACAGGTAAATACACATATAGACCAGTGTGCAAATGCACCAGGTAAGTAAAATATAGGATGAATATAGATCCAGTAACAGGTATATACACATATAGACCAGTGTGCAAGTGTGCAAATGCACCAGGTAAGTAGCATGTAGGATGTAAATGAATCCAGTAGGTGCCGGTCAGGCATAATATGTTCGATGAGTGTCCAGTGTGCAGTATCCAAAATATTACATATCCACAGAATATTAAATATCCATCCATAGTATGTAGAATATCCACATGTTGATGTATAGAAGGTACTATTTGATATCCAATTTATTGCTAATATTGCTCAAAAATTCGTAGGCAGATTCCGGAGTGCATACTACACTGCTGAATATCTCCATGATATATATATATATATATATATATATATATATATATATATATATATAATTAAGTACAATGATCCAGATCCGATATTCCATCCTAGAACATATGGGTGATACTTGCAATAAGAAGGGCAAGTGGAACTTTATTCCAAAGAATTGAAGATCCCTGTAGGACCCCCCATGTGTCAGAAGGAAATGTGCAGCAACAGAAGTTTTTCCCTCAAGTCTGTTCCGGTCAGCCAGTCTAATGTCAGACAAATGTTTGGCCAGTCTTTGTTTCATCTTTTGCTTAGTTTTACCTATATATGAGTGAGCAAGGGCATCGTATAGCATATATCACCCCTTCAGTCCTACAGTTGAAATATTGTGTCAACCTGTAACATGTTAACCCCTTAGAGTCTCGTACCTCAGTAGTCTTAAACATAAATTGGCAAAAGCTACATCTCGCACACGGGAAGGTACCAACCAGAGGAGCACCTCTAGTCTTTTCCTATGTCCTTCGGGTGTAGTGGCTGCTGGTGATCATGTCGGCTAGGCTGCGACTTTTTCTAGCGGTCATAGATGGTCTGTCCGTAAGATATCTGCCAACGATAGGGTAATTTTTAATCACATGCCATGATTTGGTCAGTGCCCAGTTTAACCCATCCCATTCTCTACCATATGTAGTAATATAGCGTATAATCTCTACGTTGGAATTAGGTCTCTTAGGTTTAAGTAAGTCAGACTGAGTGAGGTGAGCTGCCCTCTGGTATTCCTGGTTGATCAACCTCCTAGGATAGCCCCTCTTATAGAATCTCTGGCTCAGTACCTGGGATGCAGTACGGAAGTCAGTGTCGAGGGTACAGTTCCTACGAATTCTAAGGAACTGGCCCCTGGGTATCGAGCTTCTAAGTGCTAATGGGTGTGCAGGGTATGCACTAGTATAATGAAGAAGTGAATTACTGGTAGTGGGTTTACGGAATAGGGATGTAGTAAGTTTATCATTGTGTAAAGAAATACAAACATCCAGAAATTCAACACTTGTGGTCGACATGTTGTTTGTGAGAAAAATATTGGAGGTGTAATTATTCAATATTTTAATAAATTCACACAAAAGTTCCTTGGTACCACTCCATACGAAAAAGATATCGTCTATATATCGATACCATACCTCAACGAATGCAGTAAATATCAAAAGATCTTCTGCAAAGACGCGCTCCCTCTCCCACCAACCAAGAAAGAGGTTGGCGTATGAGGGAGCGCATCGGGCACCCATCGCGGTACCCCTCTGTTGCAGGTAGTATGAGCGGTTAAACAAGAAGAAATTATCTCTTAGGACAAAGTCTAGTAAGCAAAGAATGAAACTGTCTCCCTGTGAATCCTTTGTCCTCAGTCTGTAAAAAATATGCCACTGCTTTAACCCCTTCTGCGTGTTCAATAATAGTGTACAAGGATTCCACATCACATGTCACCAAAAAGCTGCCAGGGGGAATAACTATTCCCTGCAGTTTAAGTATGAGATCATTGGTATCTCGAATATAAGAATCAAGTGAGGTGACGTGATTGTAAATGATGGTCCACAAAAACACATAAGTTCCCGTTAAGACTACCTATACCCGAGATAATAGGCCTACCTGGAGGGTTTGTGGTACTCTTGTGTATCTTGGGTAGAAGGTACATGGTGGGAGTCACAGGGTCACAGGCTTGTAAGAAGCGGGCCTCTTTTTCAGTGATGACGAGTCCTGCACGTGCATCGTCAATAAGTGCATACAATTTTTTGCGGAAGAATTCTGTGGGATCAGAGGGCAGTAATCTGTAATTATCTTTGTTAGACAACTGTCGTGCTGCCTCTTTCCTATAGAGGTCATCGCGCCAAACAACTATATTCCCACCCTTGTCTGCAGGCTTTATAACAACATCATTCCAATTTTGAATGTCTTTAAGTGCCAGCCATTCAGACTTAGAGAGAATATAAGTAGGTTGGCACAAATCTGATATCTTTTCAATCTCCAACATAGTGTTGTGAAAAAAGACATTGATGTTTGGGTAGTCAGACAAGGGTGGGCAAAAATTAGATCTCTGTTTAAACTTACTGCAATAGTCGGATGGAACATCCTGTTCAAGGAGAGAATATAGTGTTTCCAAATTACCATCATGTTCAGAGTGGAAAAAAGCCTTCAAAGCCAGCTTCCTACAAAATAAATACAAATCTTTAATAGCTGTGAATTTGTCAACCTGACGATCTGGACAAAATGAAAGACCACGGGCTAGCACTTGCCTTTGTGTGTCCGTGAGTATCCTTGTAGATAAAATGATTATCTGCAGTTGATCTTGGGGTTGTCCAACATTCACGGCTACATCTATAGATGTATCATTAGCTGGCGGGACGTGGTGTGTAGTAGGTTCAAAATGTCTCGCCATTAAGTGTTTTTTTCTCCCCTTGCCCCTCCGGATCGAAGCCTTCGGGGCGACCGGTCTAAAAAAGAACTGCCCTCACTGTCTGATGTGTCAGTATAAGTAGATGAATTGCGTTTAGCGGAACCCTTACGTTTAGAGTGGGGATTGCATTTATTAGTTGCAGAGCGGTATTGAGATTTTCTAGTGTTAGACTTAGAGTTACCTTTATGATTCCATTTATACACCTGTCCAGATTGATAGTCCTTTTGATCTCTTTATAATTTGGACTTTTTATTTTTTATAATATCACTTTCTAATTGTTCCAATTCTTTCTTAAGTTTTTTATCAAAGGAATCGAACTCAATTTTCGATAATTGGCTATTCAGGGCAACAGTCTGAGTGGCAATATTATTTTTAATCTCCACCAGACGTTCTTTGTCGAAGGAAATAAGAAGTGCAATCTCTTTCAGTGCACTTTCAGTCAAAATATTTTCCCACTCTTTCTTAAAGTTATCTGTGGGTTCCCAAGACGGAACAACCCGACTTCTCAGGCCTCTAGGGATGATTTTCAAACTTAGGTATTTCTCTAGGCTGTTTATGTTCCACCATAATCGTGCATACTAAATGTAGGGTACGTAAATTGTTACAAATATCAGAGTTAGTGTTCGTAGTAATAGAGCCAACCTCAGTAGGGTCATTGAATAAATTATATAAACATTTAAGTCTGTCCCTATCTAGAGACCCCAAATCACAAGCCATAATGGGTTCAAGCGAAGCTAAAAATACAGCAGTCTCAGATGATGTAAAAATTGGTAGATAGAACCAAAAGTGGATCCGTGCACTCAAAGTAAGAAGCAAAGCCCTAAAGAAGGGAAACAAGAAGAATACAAGGGGACAGAATTAATGAGGCACAGGATCACAGTGTTAATAGCACGTCATATAGTTTTTGAAAGCAAATATTCTATGGAAACAATCCTTTTTTTTTTCCATTATCAGATTATAAATTTGGCTTAAAGAGCCAAATTACTGTTTGTATTTCTTCTTCTTCCCTTTTTGTCTTCCGCTTTTTTTTTATGCATCTCCTTCCACAGTTTTCGAGCAGGAGACGCAAAATTCGGTAGAGACGTTCAGGACACATAGGAGAAGTGTGCTTTTACCTAGCTATTTGCAGAAGTGTTACTGCGTTATCTAAGAATTTTTAGGATTTTTTCCTAATGACTAATGGGAACAATCCTCAAATGTGGACAATTTGAGGTGTTCTAGTCATATGATCAAAACAGTTTTATGGTCATGGATATCCCACACAGTTACACAACTACTGACCTACCCTTCCACTTCTGTGACAGCCATACTTAAAGAGTAACCACAGTCAATTTTCTAAACCAATCATCTAAAAAGTCAATCTTCTACCCCCCAACCTGACACAGGTACGCACCCAAATGGACCTACCCATTCATTCATATGGCAGACATATTTAAAGGGTAAATAAAGTCAAAAACAAATTTTGACCAATCATCCAAAAAGTTTAATTTTATTATCCCCCAAACTCACACAAGTACACACACCTACTGACCTACCCGTTCATTCACGTGTCTTTATTTAAAGGGTCGCTATAGTCAAGGGTTGGGCAATTAAATTTCACAAAGGGCAGCATGAGAAACTTCAATTGGATCACAACACTTACATTTTTAAAAAAGATTAAATTAATATACCTATTTCATTTTTTAAATTATTAGGTGCAATTTTTTAATAGGTGTGTAATATTTTAGATACATTCAATCCAATTCAATTAATCAATTGATCAGTTCATTATTTTTTTTTTTTTTTTTTTAGAAATTAAACTTAATAGAAATAAATTCGTTATCCAGAATTTCTGGGAAAAGAAATATTAAGAATTATTGTTAGAGGTCTAGACCAGCCAGTGGCAGCTCCCACGGCTTACTTTGCCCAGGTCTGCTATTGTGAAAAAAAAACAAAAACTAAATACGACCAATCACCAAATTAGTAAGTTTTTACCCCCCCAACCTGACCACACACCTGATGACCTACCCATTCATTTCTGTGGCAGCCATACTTAAAGGTTAACTATAGTAAAAAAAAAAAAAACTTTGACCATCTGTCAAAAAAGTTAGTTTTTTTTTAAACACACCCCCTCCCCTACCAGATGTTTCGCTATTCATGTGAATGGCTTACTCAATTCAGAATGACTTGTAGAAGAGTCTGTTGTCAATATACGTACCCATGACAGCATGACAGCCAGGTGTTAGGGACCTTTTGAATGCAAGGTGTGGATGCATTGAGGCTAAGGTTAAGGTTAAAAACAGCATTGTACATGGCAGAATGGCAGACAGTTGGTGTTGAAACCCTAACCCCCCCCCCCCCACACACACCTCTATTCAGGTTTGTTTTCTTAATATAAACATATATACCTGGATAAATGAGAACCCTCACAAGCACTTTCCTTTCTAGTTTTTTAGTGCTATTCAGTGAAAACCTTCCATGTGGTAGTAGCACCCCCAATACGTCCCTTCAATTGGAGCCTTGAATACGATGCATTGGATGGGAGTCTTCTTCTCTCCTTAAAAGTCAATGAGTGGGGAAAGTGATAGCCTGTTACACTAATCCAATGCAAGGTCAGGGAGACAACCTTTCCAATAAAATGCAACCAATCCCCAAGGGGTCAAAAATAGGAATCCAATCTCATGAAATGTGAATCTTATAATGCTTACTTATTTATTGCGGTGGTCCGGGTGTAAGAAACCCCAGACCCCTCGTTCCTCCAGATAGCAAGAAAGAACACTTCCAATAGGAATTCAACAATATATATTCGTGCAGAGTGCCCCAGGTCCGTCGCTTGAGACCAAATCCCACGAATATAACAAAAGAAGAAATGGCGCTGCATCAACCAGGAAAAGAACAAGAGAACTCCGGATACAATATGAATGAATGAAATCACAGCTTTATTAACAATACGCCTGACGCGTTTCAGACCTCCCGGTCCTTAATCATAGGCCAAGGGGTGTTAGCCCACAAAATAAAGAAAAAAAAAAATCCTCTGCACTCGTACCAAGTGTGGGTGCTCACTCCTCAAAAAAATCCAACCCTTGATGGATAAATCATACGGAATAACGAAGAAGCAAGGGTGGCACTCCAAACCGTAACTTTATTTATTCTAGACCAAACAACATCTCACAACGTTTCGGGGGATACGTGCCCCCTTCCTCAGGTGATCACCTGAGAAGGGGGCACGTATCCCCCAAACGTTGTGAGATGTTGTTTGGTCTAGAATAAATAAGTTACGGTTTTGGAGTGCCACCCTTGCTTCTTCATTATTCTCAAGGGGTGTTAGCCCAGATAATGATCCAAGATAATTAGTTAGGACCTTCCAAACTGGGGTAACCTTGATGTGTGTGAAGGATTTTCACTTTTATGCATTGAAACATATGTTTTTTACTGTTAGTACTAGGACAGATATTTTAATATTTATGTTGGGCCCCCGGAATGTGCATTGATCACCTTTTTTTCTTGTTTGGGAAAAATATTATTCTTCCTTTTTACAAAGCACTGGTAAAGCCTCATTTGGAATATGCTGTGTAGTTTTGGAATCCTGTGTACAAAATGGACATCTTGAAAATAGAAAGGGTTCTGAGAAGGGCAACTAAATTAAGGGGGCTGGTGGAGCTTGGATATGAAGAAATATTTGCTAATTTAAAATTCTGCACACTAGAGAAATGGCCCTTGCATGGGGTTATGATCATTTTATATAAATACATTAATGGGCCATACAATAAACTAAAGTTAAATTGGAAGTAGCAGCTTTAAAGGGTATCTCCACTGAGGGGAAAAAAAAATATTTTTTTTAGGTTTATTTTACAAAGTAGTACCTGATTACTCCTCCATTAATTAGTGAAGTCAGCAAGCTGCTGTGATGGTCATGTGATTATTCCTCCATTAATGTGTGTGTGTGTATAAAATCGACCAGCCAGTCGGATCACACAGACAGCAGTCCTGATGCATCCTCACAAGTTCTGCGCATGCACTAAAGGAACACGTGTGTCGGACATTTCCCAGGCAGGCAGTCACTGAAAGTGGGCGGACCTGCACCATCCACAGCGTTCAGGGAGAAACTCATTGGATTTCTTCTAAACTACTGCTCAAACACACAGGATACTGCAGGTACATTTACACCTTACACATATCTATCTTTACAACCCAGGTGACTTTTATTGGTGGAGATACCCTTTAAAAAAATCTCCCCACTCCCCCACCAAAAAAAAAAAAGCAGTAATTTTTTCCCGACATGTCAGCGGGTGCACGGCTGCATTTGGATGCTTAAAGGGCATGTCCACCCCCAAAACTATAATCCCCCCAACTACTGGCCCCACCATGTAGTGTAGTTTAATCCTTACCTCACATCCCAGTTCCATAGGGTTCTCCTGTAGTCCCCCCCCAAAGTCCCAAAAAATGACCACCAGGAGGCTAGCAGGTCCATATAGGACACTGCCTGCTACCTGGCCTCCCGGAGATTATTGCCATGCGTACTGCAGCCCTTCTCCCCCCTCCCTCCCCCTCCCTCCCTCTCCCTCCCGTTCTGCTATCCCTCCCCCTAGCGTTAATCCCCTTTACAGTAGTAATCCCCCATGTCCCCCAGCCCCAACCGCATGATTTTTATTTTTATAAAGCTCCCCAAACTTTTACTTACCTCTCTGCTTTCCTACGCTGGAGTGAGCTGCCGGCAGCCGCGTCCGTGATTGGCTGCCGCTCAGTCAATCACAGACGCGGCTGCCGGTCCCGCCCCTCTGCTTGCATTTCCTCGCAAGCAGAGGGCCGGGAGCGCGTCGGAGGAAAGAGGGGAGGATAGTAGAGTTTGGGGGGCTTAAAAAAAAAAAATAATGCGGTTGGGGCTGGGAGCCCATGGGGAATAGCATAACAAAAATTTAAATTTAGGGTGGACATGCTCTTTAAGAACAAGGAGATCCAGCAAGTCTTAGAGGGGAGGAGCTAAACAGACTACACTGCACATCCAGGATGTCAGCAACTTTACAGCAGCAAAAGGCTCAGGGGGGACCTAGAAAAAAAGGGGAGAAAGATTTTTTTAAAGCTGCTGCTTTCCAAATTAACTTAACTTACTTTTATAGTGTACTTATCCTTCAATATTTTCAACCGGCCTTATGTAGGGTTCCAAGATATCAAGACCTTCCTACCATTGGCCCCATAGGGTTACTGGACAGTTGTAGAAAGCACAAAAAGGTTGACTTTAGTTTTAAAATTGGCAATTTATTTTGTGTTATGATATATGCATATTGCACTTTGTTATAATATTTGTTATAATATTTGATGTGTCTAATAGTGTGTCTAGAATCTATATTGGTCCACTATACTTAATAGGCTACTCACATGGTGTTAGAGAGCCTTATATGATTTCCTGGATTTTTAATAATATATTTAAACATATTTTTACTATTTCTCTCAGCCAACTTGTTTAAAAAAATAACATTTAGAAAGAATTCATGGTCATACTTCTAACTGCAGTATAAAGGGTGGAAAAACCATAATTCCTTATAATTCTTAAATCTAGTCACAAGCTGGAAATTTCTTTCTCTCCTAAAGGAGTCCATAGGTAGAAGAAGGAAAAGATAATGGTTGCAGGTCCGTAACTAGCTTCAGAAAAGGACAAGCAAGGAAATGTAGATTTACATGCCTTATGATTCAGAGAAGTTAAAGACATCATCATTGGCTTGTTAGGCTTGTTTTAAAGGTATAATAGGTATAAACGTATAATAATAAGAGCTCTTTTCTAAGTGAAAACAAGTTACCCTTTAAATCTATTTTCTGTCCCTCTTTTCAGCTCTTGGAGTTTTACTTTTTCAAGGGGGCAGTGTCAATCACCTCTTTTTAGCATGACCCAGACTCTCCCCTTGGCCCCACTATGTGGAAAACTGTATTCTTTCTTTAAAACCCTTTTTCCTGTATGGCTAATTTATTCAGCAATAAAGGGAAACTAAAGTGAAACAAATGACTTGCCTTTATTCTTTTGAAGCATGTGCAATGGAGATGATCTGTGCCCTCATACAGCCAATAGCATTCACCCAGTGATTTTGTGTTACCGTGGACTTGAAACTGCTTTGCTACCGGAAGGTAAGCAGCACTGGCAGCTGTAATTAATAAATGCTTGAATCAAGTAAGATTTTCTTTTAGCTGTAAGAGTTTGAAGATGAGTGTGGGGGGCTTTAAAATTGATTTCTTTAGGTACAGTGCTACAAGGTGACATCTGTAACACAGGCAAGTGTGCCGGGTTGAAGGGACGTGTTGAGAGGCTTATCGATGGGGCATGCCAGGGATGGGAGTGGGCGTGTCAACCACAAGACAATAAGGGGGCATGGTGAAGGCAGGATTAGGGGTGTTCCTTGGCAGGTTAGGGACTTTCCAGGGTGGAGAGTGGGCATTTCGAGGGCAGGGCTTCCAGGTTCGGGCTCTCACGACAGTCCGGTGTGGCCTGGCTGCAGGCACAGACAGGTCATGCTTATTCCTTTTCCTGATCTTAAAGGGTATGTCCACCTCCAAAATAAAATTTTCCATAGTGTAGGGCACCCCATCCAACGCTTATCTGCCAATTTAGTTTGGTAAAACAAGCCCAAGAAAGATACTTACTTCTTGGTTCCATTGGCTGTCTGCTCCTGGCTCTCTGCTTGCTGGGAAGCAGTAGAGAGGGGTGGGACCAGCAGCCAATCACAGATGCAGCTGCTGGCTATGCAGACAGGTGAGGGAACGAAAGAGTGTAAGTATCTATCTGGGGCTTGTTTTACAAAACTAAATAGGTGGAAATATCAGAGGGCGTATGGAACACTGACTTTGGACAAGCACTGCATGTGAACCATAAGGAGCAGAGGAGTAAGGTAAGGATTTTTTGGCACTACACAGTGGGCCAGTAGTGGGTTTAATTTTAGTTTTGGGGTAGGACATGTCCTTTAATGCTGAATCAATAAGCCATGCAGAGACAGAGAAATAAGCTTTGCTTTTATAGCATGGAGAGTTTCTACATGTAGTGTGCCAGGGGGAGGGACCAGGTGATTGACGGTTCTTTACTAACTAGCAGTGCTGTGCACCCTTTAACCGTTTAAGTGCCACAGATCGTATATATACTTTAAAAAAAAAAAAAAATCAGGAAGTGCTAGGGGCAATCAGGGGGAAGTATTCAGGTGCCCCCCTCGATCCCCCACCAGTTTCATGAAAATACAATGGGGGGATCGGGAGCTAGCACTGTTTAAAGTCCTTACCTGGGAGCAGAGCAAGAAGAGAAATCGGCGATAAGGGAGACCCCGGTGACATCGCTGAATTTCCTCCTTCACCGGGGTCTTCCCTGAGAATGGTAGGAGGTACAGCACTGCGATCTCCATTCAGATGGCAGTGCAGTACAAGCTATAGTAAAGCTGTCAGTGTGAACTCAAAGTCTCATTCACAAATAGGATTTTTTCTAAGTCTTTGCTACTTAGCAAAGATTTAGAAAAAAAATGGGGACAGAGATCAAAATTTGGTGATCACTTCTGATCACCAAATTATTGATCTTTGCCTATGAATAAAAAATCACTTCCTGGAAAATGATTTCCGGGAAGTGATTTTTGTGATCGGATTTCGAATTGGAAAATGTATTCCAAGTTTGTTATCATTCCCTAAGATGATTTGATGATCATCTTTGGGAATGATCCAAAAAAAAGGGAAAATACGCACTAAAAAAATTTCTTAAAGTGATACACCCCCCCCTCTTTTTTTTTTTACCCTAAAACTATAAATTAGCAAAAAACTTTCAGCGTTAGGTAGGATTTCAACCTTTGAGTACTCTTTTATTTTATTTTTTCACAAAATCTCCTAAAAGCACGGAGTTCTATGAATAACAGCATCTGGAATTCTTCATGTATATATGAAAGCATGACACCGTTACGTAGCTGAAGGTATGTAGATTCCAAAAATATAGTTTGTGGGGGGTATTTCCAAGTTGGATAGGCTGTTCAAATTACAGCACACTTTGATTTTTTTCTTGTAATTGCATTTTTGCATGTGTCCCATTTGAGCTAGTTGTTGGCCATGCCTCTGTGTGCACCCACGCATATGGCATACTGTTTGATTCAAGACATATGGGAGATTGACATTTAGCAGGTTTTTTTGCTTGTTAAGTGGGTTTAGGTAGGATTTCAACCTTTTGAATCCCCTTATTTTATTTTTTACAAAATCTCCTAAAAGCACAGAGTTCTATGGAGTACTATGTCTGGAATTGTTCATGTATGTATGAAAGCATGACAACGTTACATAAGTGAATTTGTGTAGATTCCAAAAATATATAGTTTGTGGGGGGTATTTCCACGTTTCGGGGCAGTTTCCTTTGAAAAAGCATAGGCTGTTCAAATTACAGAGCACTTTGATTTTTTTCTTGTAATTGCACTTGGGCATGTGTCCCATTTGAGCTAGTTGATTGTCACGACTCTGTATGCACCCAGGCATATGGCATACCGTTTGATTCAGCCGTTTTACTCAGGAGGGGTTAGGCTATCATATTTGAGATGAGTTTGAACTTTCCTCTACAGTTTTTAGCTGAAATTCGCATTTGATTTTGTCTCTGATTTTACAGTTGAGAAAAAAAAGGAAAATGTGAGAAAATAACTTACAATTGGACTAAGAGCTGCGTCCAGGTATCTACATTTTGATTGAAACTTACCTCACTCATAAAATCCTGTGGGTGTGTAGTTTCTAAAAATATCTCACTTGTGGGGATATTTTAGTTAATTTGAAAGATATATTATGTTAACCGTCAGAAGTGGTTATACATTTCAAATTGGTGTAATATTCTTGAAGGTGCAGTTTTAGTTTGGGGGGGGTCTCCTGTACAGGAAAAGTGGTACCTCTATATATCTGGTATCGTTGTACTTGGGAGTATCAGAGCTTTTAGAAACAGTAAGATTTTTCTGTGTAACCTTAAGATAACTATAAGTAAAAATCTATGAAAATTTGCAAATTTTACATTTTTTTGACATATTTTACCCATAATTCCAGTAAAATTTCCAGAAAAGTTACAAAGTTTTGTTACCATGTTAAAAGTACACTTTGTGCTGAAAAAATCAATCTATAATATTTACTGATTTAAGGGGGTTTCCTACTGTAAACTTTGACTGAACCAAATGTGCCTATAATCCTCAAAATTCTTCTGGCATTTAAAGCACGCAAAGTGTTGAATTCTGCTGGCTCTAAAAGGGTTAAAAAGTAAAACTCCCCAGAGCTAAAAAAAATAGAGATTGGAAGGTCAGAGTAGAAAAAAATCAGATTGATTGTAATAAATCCTTATTACTGTGATTAGTTGCAAAATGATTTGGCACAGTTTACATGTCCTTTAAGATAATAAAAATGAATAAATATTATCTGTTGCTCTAAGCTCTTTAACTTTGCATGCAGCGCATACCCAATCCTGCAGTTAGCTGCTGTTTGTGTTGTCTGTGTTACTGGAGCAGAGTTTCAATCTAGCACTGCACTTAAAGGTTATCGCCACTCTAAAATATGACTTCCTTTTTTTTTTTTTTTTTTTTTTTTTTAGTTTAAATGAGGAATGGTAGGAAAAGGAGCTATGTCTTACCTCCTGTTTTTCAATTAAACCTGCAGGAGACCGGAGCAAAGACAAAGAACTTTCTCCCAATCTCTATCCTCCGACAGGTCCTGGCACGCCTTTGCAATGTGCGTGCATGCGCATACATTGCAAAGGTCAGTCCACAAAACCACAGAATGAATGCCATTGGCTCTAGCTTCCTTTATAGAAACACAGCTCTTGCTCTGCACTTGCTTACCCACCCTAGCCGAGTCTCACATTCTGGGAGAGGATGAACACAGGTAGAGGGAAAAAGGCATGCGAACTAGGAGTGTGCTTAACAGGACATAAGGGGATATGGTAAAAGGAAGCATCGGGAGCAGAAAGGGATCACGTTCATGACAAAAGAATAAAGGCAAGTCCTTTTTTTCACTTTATTGCCCCTTTAAAATGTTACTTTCTTTGTGTTTTTAGGTTGGTAGAGGAAACATTCACAGCTGAAGAAGTTACAGATATGCTCCAAGGACTTCAGACAGTGGTGCATAGTGAAATAGAATTGGAACTTCTTAATGCAGCTCACACCAATGTTCTCCTACTCCGCCAACTTTTCACTCAGGCAGAGAAGTGGTACCTTAAACTTCAGACTGATATTTCAGAGCTTGAAAACAGGTAAATCTGTGTGTGAATTGGTTTTCCTGTTATTCCCTTTATGATTTAAAGGGTATGTTGTTAAGAAACAAAAGCTTTTAGAACAAGAAAGGTTTTAAGAACAAGACTGCTGTTTCTCTTGTGTGTATTGCTGTTTTCTCATGTTGTGTATTGCTGTTGCTGTGAATTGCTGTTTAGTATGGACAGTTTTTTGTTTGGGCCATGCAGTGGGCATCCTGCCGCATGTATGGGATCTTGGAGCAGTCACACCAAGGGACCTTTGTATGTGTCAGATGTGAGTGGGTTGCCCATTTGGAATCTGAGGTCCAGAATCTAAAGGGGAAACTTGCAGCATTGCAGGGCTTGACAAATCTGGGGGAATTGCAGGTACTGGCAGGGACCAATAAACTGGAGGGTGGAAATGGGGCAGATAGAGTGGTAAAGGAAGATATATTTGTAAGGGTCACCAGGGGAAGTGGGGGATGGAAGGATAGGGAAGCTTCTTTCCAGCTGGTTGATCCCAACAGATTTGCCGTTACAGGCGAAGATGTGGAGGACGATGGCTCAGAAGTAGCATGTATGGAGTGGGCCTTTCCCTTGAGCACCCAGTGGACCGCCATCTCCAATACAAGGGAGGGAAAACTGGGGGCTAGGAAGGATAGGCAGGTGGTAGTGGTAGGGGACTCCATTATTAGAAGGGTAGATAGGGTAATTTGTCGCCAGACCCTACATGCCCAACAGTGTGTTGCCTGCCTGGTGCTGGGGTTTGACATGTGGTGGATCGTGTAGACAGATTATTGGGTGGGGCTTGGAGTGACCCGGCGGTCTCGGTTCACATTGGTGCCAATGACAAAGTTAGAGGTGTAGGTGAGGTCCTTAAAAATGATTTCCGAGATTTAGGGGCTAAGTTAAAAGTAAGGACCTCAAGGGTAGTGTTTTCAGAAATACTACCGCAGCCACGTGTTATGCTAGGGCGGCAACGGGAGCTTAGGAGTATAAATGCGAGGGTGGTATAAGGAGATGGGGTTTGGGTTTTTAGAGAACTGGGCTGACTTTTCTGTTGGCTACAGGCTCTTTAGAAGAGACGGATTGCACCTCAATGATGATGGTGCAGCTGTTTTGGGGTAGAAGATGGCTAGGGGGTTGGAGATTTTAAACTAAGGTATGGGGGGGAGGGTACGTTGAACTACACAGGGATAGATAGAGAAGTTAGGGATCAGGGGGCTAATGACTACGAAGGGAGGAGATGGGGGAGGGAAAAGCATAGAGGATAAGGAGGCATGTACGTCCAAGTAAATCAATTGATAATGTAAAATGTATGTTTACAAATGCAAGAAGTCTGGCTGGAAAAACTGGGGAATAGTTTCAAAGGAAAGGTATTATTTGATCGGTATAGCAGAAACGTGGCTAAATGATTCACACAACTGGAAGTAAATATTAAAGGATACTCCTTATTTAGACCTGACCAGGGCCGCCATTAGACTTTTCTGCACCCCATACTGGGTAAATTTCTGGGGCCCTCATAACATGAACCAACTCAGACACATGCATACCTCCCAAAAATTTAAAGAGAAGAGAAAGAGAAAATTGGGGAGAAGAGAAGCAGTGAATGCAGATTTTTTTAAGGTTAAACACATTTTCCCATTTTACATTGTTGCCTGCAATATTATATATCAACTAGACATTAAAGGGACACTATACTGAAAAAAATACTTTACCTCATCTTAATCTTTAATAGAATACATGTAAGTAGCACTTACTCTGATTTGCGTGTGTTGCTGCATGCCTTCAATCCAGCACACATTTTGTTTAGGAGCAGTATCCCCCCGCCCTCTTTCAACCACTTCCACTTCCATCCGAACTGACTTTTTCCCCACAAACCAACTGTCAAGCCTACACACAGCATACAGCTTCCAACTGTCAAAACTGTCACCATTCCAACTACAGTAAAACTACTCAGAGAAGAATAGTTTTTGAAAGCGAGAACTACTCAGAGAAGAATAGTTTTTGAAAGCGAGGAACTTGACAGCTAAAATATAAGAAGTTTTAGATTGGATATCTAAAGAAATAGGGGGCAGATCAACAAAAATATGATAACAGTGGTGGTTGGGAAGAATTATAGTTTCCAGTTATGGTCAATTTAAAATAACTTATTTTACAGTATAGGTGCCCTATAAGCTGTTACATTAATGGGCGCTAGACATGCTCCACCTCCCTGACGCACACACAGACCGGTATATATAAAATATTCCCATCGACAGTACATGCCCTCATGTCCAAAGAACACAGACTGGTAAATATAACATACCTTTCAGCCAAACACACACAGACTGGGTCCGATATTAGATCCCATATTATATTCCCATATTTATGTTGCTTAAAATGTATTTCATTCATATTCACTATTGATCTATTCACCCCATTATCCATGCTCAAATCCTTACACCTACCCATTTGTGCACTGTCTGGAAAAAGGCTGCCACTATTGCCACACAGCATGGCAGCTCCACACTACTCCACATCTCGCCCTCATGTAAGATCCATGATCATATGTCGATCCCGACACAAGACAGTGATCATTCAATGGCGTTGAGAAGATGCGTTCACGTGACACACACACTGCCAAGAAAGGGCTGATTCTGGAAATTGTCCCTTTCTTAAGTCTACAGCCAATGTCTGATTCTGCATATTAAAATAAATAGAATCAAACAGAATTTACCATACTGTCTGATACGTATTTTGTCGATTTTCATATTTCATTTAGTAGTTGGCGAGTTTCATTCCACCAGCAGTTATATGGAAATTTTGAAAGCTACATTTTAAACCTTTTCAAAGCAAAATTATTTGTTTTGTTTACCGTAATTTTCTAATGCAAATGTTTGCGCTTTGTCAGAAGACCTGACTAGATTGATCCTTTAGCAGTCTATTAAATGTTTAATCCGTATATGGCCAGCTATAGGATAGTGCATGTAGACGTCCGTTATAGGCTGGAAACCTGATGTCCCTATCATGGTGGGGGGTTGGGTGGAAATACTATCAGGTTACAGTCATTTTCCACATGCAGTAGTTGTGGCCCTATTAAAGGACATGTCTACCCCCAAAACTATAATCCCCCCCACTACTGGCCCCATTGTGTAGTTTAATCCTTACCTTACATCTCAGCTCCATCTGGTTTTTCTGCTATCCCCCCCTATAGTCCAAAAGAACGCCCACCAGGAGTACTGCAGAGTCCAAACTTCTCGCCTCCGGGAGAAGTTTGGCATGCGTACTGCAGCCCTTCTCCCCCTCCCTCTCCCTTCCGATTAGGATTCCCTCCCCCTAGCGTAAAAACCTTTTGCTATAACATTCCCCCTGTCCCCCCAGCCGCTATATTTTTATTATTAGAAAGTGCCCCAAACATTACTTACCTTCCCTCCTTCCTCCGCCGCACTGAACTCCCGGCAACCACGTCGGTGATTGGCTGCCGCTGCATTTTCTCGCAAGCAGAGGGCCTGGCAGTGCGGCAGAGGAAAGAGGGAAGGTAAGTAAAGTTTGGGGCACTTTCTGATAATAAAAATATAGCGGTTGGGGCTGTATTTAGGAAAAGATATTAAAATGTATGGCGTCATGAATGGATACTTAGGAAAATCATCATAATAGGATTGGTTCGGCACTCAATACCCTTCTAGCACAGATTTCCCTTGTACCCCTGGAGCCAGTGCAGCTCCTGCAGTTCCACCTCCCCTGCTACCATTTGGGGTCCATAAGGAGGCGCAGATTCCACTACCCTCTCTATGTCGTCACAATCCCTGCATAGATTGGCACTCTAATCATATTTCTCACTGGAGCTCCTTCTGTCAAAGCAATTGCCTTCATTCTCATTCCTCTATTCCAGTTAGTTTTGTAAATGTGAACCAACTATCCTCCCAATACCAAGACTGTCTGTCTTCTGTAAAATGTAAGCAGAAACCCTTTCTCCCCAACATAAATAGTTGCGCCTTTTAGCTGCTCCCTTGAACCATGCCACCAAGGGGTCGCACTTATCCTCTTTCCCTTACGGAGACTCAATCAATGAAGGAATATATTCAAGATAACCTCCAACAGGCTTTTATCCGTCCCTCCTCTTCTCCTGCAGGACCAGAATTCTTTTTTGTTGAAAAGAAAATCGGGGGACTTTGTCCATGCATCGATTAAAGAGGATTTAATAAAATCACCATTAAAAAATCGATATCCCCTACTCCTGATTTCTAAATTATTTGAACAGCTAAGAAGTGCCAGAGTTTTTACCAAACTTTATCTTCAAGAAGCATACAATCTCATTTATCTCTCAGGAGATAAATGGAAGACGGCATTTAATATTTAAGATGGGCATTAAGAATATCTAGTTATGCCCTTCAGCCTCTGCAACGCCCTAGCTGTCTTTCAAGAATTTTCCAATGACCTCTTTAGAGACCTCCTAGGTTGGTCGGTAGTAGAATAACTGGATGATATACAAATTTTCTCGAAAGATCTACATTCCCACAGAGACCAGGTAAACCGTACTCTCCCGCCTTAGGCAAAGCACTCTTTATGCTGAACTAGAAAAATGCCTCTTCGAAGTCCCTTAAATTCCTTTCCTGGGCTATATTATCTCCCAAGAGGGGTTTGAAATGGACCCCATCAAGATCGCTGCCATCAACGATTGGCAATTACCTACCAGCACCAAGGCCAAATCCAGAGATTTATTGGTTTCGCCAATTACTATAGGCAGTTCATCAAAGGATTCTCCTCTCGGATTGCTTCTATTGCCCTAATTAAAAAAGTGGGTAAACCTAACTACTTGACTTCACAGGCCTTAGAAGAATCTCTAAATGACTCCTTCTCTTCAGCCCCTATTCTCAGTGGAAGTAGAAGCCTCTAATATCGAAGCTGGCGCTATTTTATCCCAATGCCTTGAATTTACAGTAAACTTCACCCCTGTGCTTACTTCTCCAAAAAATTATCAGCGTCTGAGCAGAACTACAATGTGGGCAAAAGAGGAATTATTAGCTATCAAACTGGCCTTGGAAGAATTGCAACATTTTTTGAAAGATTTCCCCCATCCTTTCACAATATATACCGTATATACTCAAATATAAGTCAAGATTATATATTATACTCGGGTTAAGTCCTAATTTAGATCCAAATGCTGTAATTGCGGATAGTAACCAGTAGCTGTGTTAAAAAAAATCCTTCAGCTGCATAGAAAGTTACAGGAGCTAATCTGCCTTTACACTCCTTCTTGGTTCCTGCAGTCAGGCTGCTGGACTCACTCAGCACTGTCACTGCTCAACTGGATGCTGTAAATCTGATGGGTCTTCTCAGTTTGGGGCAAAAAATGGCTGCTAGTTCAGTACAAGTGACAGCTTGAAACTACAACTCTCAGGTGACACTTTTAACTATTGGGGTCAGAGTACTCTTTACTATATGTAAGGACGCATACTTACCTGCTCCGGTCCCTCCAAGATGGCGGCACCCAGGCTCCCGTTGTGCCGACGTCAGTGCGCCATGTGATGCAATTGACATCACGGAAGTGCGCCCAGCAGCGCAAAGATTCAAAAAGGGCCTGAAATATCCAAAACTAAACCCCTGGCAAGGTCGCTGGGCACTCTTTTCCTCTCGCTTAAATTTCTTTACAACCTACTGCCTGCTTCTAGGAACAAGAAGGCTGATGCCTTATCCAGAAGCTTTTCTTCCTCTGAGACCCTACCTAACCATGAAGAACCGATTATTCCACCTAATAAAATTGTTGCAGCCATGAACTCTCCTCTTGCCTCCCAACGTCTGGCCAATCAATCCTCTGGCACCTTCTGAAACGCTGGTCTGTATGGCCATAGTTCAAAACAGGCCGGCCATCCTTAGAGTTCTTAAGACAATACAATTTCTGAGCTGCTTGGTATGGTGGCCCTCCATACAAAAAGATGTTAAGAATGTGTCTGCTTTTGTTATCTGTGCTACTGCCAAATTTGACCACTCTCTTCCGCAACGTCTGCTTCAACCATTCCCCATTCCTTCTCGTCCATGAACGAACCTTGCCATTTACTATTACACTTTTCCGGAGGTAATACGGTCATTTGGGTTGTAATAGACCGGTTCAGCAAAATGGTACATTTCATTTCTTTCCCTAAATTCCCTTCTGCTATTGAACTTTCTCAACTCTTCATCTCCCATATTTCTTGCCTCCATGGTCTCCCAGCTGAAATTGTCTCAGATAGAGGTACCCAATTTGTTGCTAAATTCTAGTGGTCTCTTTGTAAAATCCTTGGAATTTCATTTCAATTCTCTTCTGCTTACCACCCACAATCTAATAGAGCAGTAGAATGACTCAATCAGTCAAGATGATTGCCAAGATGATTGGTTGGATTTGTTACCTTGGGCTGAGTTCGCTGATAAAAATAGGGCCCATTCCTCTACTGGAATGTCACCCTTCCTTACAGTTTATAGACAACATCCGTTAGCTTTCCCTCAGGACTTTCTCCTTACAGAAGTCCCTGCAGCCAATGACCACACAACCCATATGTCCGGTATCTGGAATGCTACCAAATCTCACCTTGAAACGAGCTCTTTTGTACAGAAGACCTATGCTGATAAAAGACAGAGACCTTCCTTTTCATGTCTCTCATTTGAAATCTGTGTCTACTAACCATTTTTCTTCCTCACAGCCCTCTCCAACTCCAGTCATAGTCAACAGGAATATGAAGTTGAAAAGATCTTCGACTCCATGATCTCTATGGGCACCTTGCAATATCGTATCCAGTGGAAGGGCTTTGGCCTTGAAGAATTTTCCTGGGTCAAGCTCCTTGTTTAATCCACTAATTTTACAGATACTTTCCATTGAAACCCGGTCATGATATTCCTGAGGCTCCCCTGGGGACGGGGGTACTGTCAAAAAGGACACTTACCTTCCCAGTCGTTACGGCTCCTCCAAGATGGCATCGCAGAAGGGGGCCAACACGCAGACATCATCATGTAATGCACGTAACCTCACGGAAGGATGCCAGCAGCGTGAACATTAAAATTTAGCTGAATCCATTGCCTGAATTGCTGTGCTGGGTTTATTTGTTCCTATTTTCTTGTTCTAGTTTCTGATTATTTTTGTATCCTTTTTCTGCTTTCTCCTGCCTGTTCGTGCCTTGGAATCTTGAATTCTTGTGCTTGAATCCTGTTAATATTTGCTGGACTTTTGTACTTGGATTTCTTCACCATTTACTGTGCCCTTTCCCGTCTTGTCTCCTGCTCCCTGGGTGGACGTCATTCCTATTTGGTCCCGACTTCATCCTGTCATCCAAACACCTTATAATAACAGTGCCATTAAAAACATTGTACACTGCTATGTAAAAAAGCAGGAAACATCGCACCTTTAAACCATAAACACAGTCTTAAGGTTCAGATATACGTGCAATCACAGGGACTGACCTGCGATGCACGATGTGTGTGCACGGCCGTTTTGGGCAGTCGGGGGTCATTAAACATCTGCCAAGTGAATCGGGCAACCAATCCACAAACAAATCTACTAATCAATCCAACAATCTTCCATAAATCCACCATTAGGCTGGGTACACACAGAGGGACTTTTTGTCCCAACCGAGCACTCGCTACGAATTTGCAAGCGATCGACCGTGCGGTCCCATAGTCCCACACAATCTATCGGAATTTTCTGACATGCCCCGGTCGTTCGTTCGTTTGTCCGATATGGAACGAGCGATCTATTTCGGCCGCAGCCACCCGCCCCACACCAGCTGATACTTTCTGGCGACTGACCAAAAGTGCTGTGAATCAGTCAGCCAGCCGAAAATATTGCCTGGTGTGTACCCAGCCTTAATCTACCATCAATCCACCAACTAATTCAGCATCAATCTACCAACCTATCCACCAACCATCTACCATCAATCCACCAACCAATCCACCATCAATCTACCAACAATCTACCAAGCAATCTACCAATCAATCCACCAACAATTTACCAGCAAATCCACCAATCAACCCACTAATAATCCACCAACCATTTACCATCAATCTACCAACCAGTCCACCAACAATCTGTCAATCCACTAAAAATCTACCAACTAATCCACCAACAATCTACCAACCAATCCACCACCAATCTATTATCAATCCACCAACTAATCCATCAATCTACCAACCAATCCACCCTCAATCTACCAGCAATACACCAACAATTTACCATCAATCCACAATCTACCAATCAAACCACCAAAAATCTACCATCAATCCACCAAACTTTAAGGCTGGGTACACATGAGGGGACTATATGTCCCGACTGAGTGTTCACTACTAGCGAGTGCTTGGCCGGGACAACAGTTTGTGTGGCCGATCGTGCAGCCCCATAGGAAATTGCACAATCTGCTGTGATTTACCAACAGGCTTGGTCGCGGGCACTCCTTTTCTCAACATAAGATATTTTTTGCCAACCGACCAATACACTGCACTATCGGTCGGTCGGCCTTAGGATGGGTATACGGGATGACTTTTTGGCCCAATTGAACTATAATTAATTGTATCGGTAGGTTAGGCTGAAAAATCTGCAGTGGTTTTTCAAACGTCCGTACCAACAGGCCTGTTAGTTAATCATGGGCACATGATCAACCACACAAACTTTTGATAAAGAAGCTGAGGGTCGCACTCTAAACAAAATTTCAGTTTATTGTGAACTAACATCACACGTAACACAACGTTTTGGGGGAATGCCCCCTTCTTCAGGTGACCTGTTGTTTGGAGTGCGACCCTCAGCTTCTTTATTTACTGTTACTGCTGGTTCCTGAGTGAAGAACCCCATGAGGCGCCCACTGGAGCACCCACTGGTTAGGATAGAGTGCACCTCCACCATTGTTTGCTTATCACACAAACTTTTGCCCGCGCCCACTATTGCCACAACCGATAGTAATTTTTCCTGACTGAGTGCTCGCTAGTAGTCTACGCTCGGTCGGGACTAATAGTCCCTCCATGTGTACACAGCCTATGGAAACTGCTCTAAATGAATCTTAACATTAAGGCTGAGTTCACACTTTGCATGTGGACACTTTGAGCATGGACGCGTTTTACTATCAGATTGCGGTGTGATCCGCGCAATGTTGCGTTATCTGAGCACATGCACTCTGAAAAGCGAATAGCAGCCCAGACCAATTGGCCAACACTAACACAAGCCTTTTGACTTGTGATTAAACGCAACCGCAATTGGATTGCACGTTAAAACATGCTAGTGTGGCCAGTCCCAAAATCTCATTAAGGTACAAAAAAAAAAAATCCAAGTGAATTGGGCACTGAGGGTTTTTGAAGACCACACAACATATCACAACGTTTTGCGGGGAATCTTGCCCCCTTCCTCCTGGTGGATGACTGCTGCTAGTACATAACAAGGGGAAAAAGTTTATCTTAATCCCTTAAGCTAATTTGGGATGTTTCCTGATGGTTCCTGTGAGCACTGCAACTACAAATAGCAAAACATACACACATAATTTCCACTGTGCACCAACGGGCACACTTTTGCTAGTATATATAGATATATATGTATGTATAATGTATTTATAATGCGCCACTTGGGGATGCAGCGCTGTACAGAAACAAAATACAATAAAGTCATACAAGGGGAACAAATACATAGATAGTTCATCACATAAATATCTAAATTATATAAATAGAAGTGGTTGAGCTTTGCCACAAGAGGTAAGGAGGTCCCTTCTCCGTAGAGCTAACAATCTAGTTAGTTGGGTAACACAAATGCAGTGGAATGGGTATAAGTGCTGGATTGAGATGAATGCAGTGCAAATAAAACAATTATACTGTGCTGGTTTCCAGATGGCTGTAAGGCTAGATTTAAACCTGCTAATTGAGGTTTCTTGATATAGAGAGAGGGGAATAGAACTCCAGAGGATAGGAGCCACAATAGAGAGAGGTTTAAAGGGACAGTTCAGTGGAAATTATCAATATTTGTTAAACTGCTAGTTTGTGTAATGCCTTCTTAGTTATTCTTCATATTCTCTTCCATTTTGAAAAATCAGTTGATTTCATACCCTTTGCTGTTCCCTGCTGTTGACATTAGTGAGCTGACATTTCAGGTTCTAACAGTCCTTCTTCTTCCCAGGATGCACCACATCCTTGGAATGTTCCTAACAGTAATTTCTACTGATTGGCTGTTGGATGGATCAAAGATGCTCAGATCTAGTAGTTGGCTAAACAAGGGCTTTTTTAGTATGGACTTAACATGGGCATGCTTAAAGATGGAAGGGAAAATTCCAGATGTAAGGGAGGCATTGAATATGTGGGTGAGTATAGGGGTAAGTGTGATGGAACTACAACTCTCAGACCAAACAGAGCTTTCCCAGCTCACAGGGTCAAAATCAGGTTGAAGGCTGCCGTGACCATATACCACTTATCAAGTACATAAAATACTGCCACCTATGGGGGATTTGGTTTAAAGGGCATGTCCACCCCCAAAACTAAAATTTAACCCCTTACTGGCCACATCAAGTAGTTTAAAACAATCCTTACCTTACATTCCTGCTCAAAATAGTTCCCCTGCTGTGCCCCTCCAAAGTCCAGGAAACTGCTGTGTAGGAGCAGTGTGTGACTCATGCTGTGCCTGAGACTTCCTCAACCTCATCAAGGTTGAGGCATGCTCAGTGCAGCCCTCCCTGCCTCTCAGCCAATCACGGACGCAGCTGCCGGTCCCGCCCCCTGCTTTCAATTCCATGCAAGCAGAGGGCCTGAACACTGCAGCGGAGGAGAGAGGGCAGGTAAGTAAGAATCGGGGGACTTTCTAACAATTATATTAATGCGGTTGGGGCTGGGGGAGCATGCCCTACCACATATCAAAAGTTAAATTTCGGGGTGGACATGCCCTTTAAATCACGATTTAAATAACTTGATTTAAATTAAATAAAGGCTTGATTTAAATCATAGTTTTCTACATAAAGACTAATTCTTGCTGGTATAACTTTAATTTTTTAAATTTACACATTACAGCATTTCTATTCACTGAACTTCTTGAAACTTAGTGCTGAAGGGGTTGATTCTGTATTCATAGGTTTGTAGAACAATAGGAATAAGGTCTTTTACTCAACTCTGTTCATTTTATAACATTTTTGCTGTGAAGAAGAGGCATGTGAGAACTGCAAAAGTAAACCAATCACCTGTGGTAATATTTTGTAGGCATCGAAACTGCCCAATAATCTTAAGAAAAACCTCTGAAAAAGCATGACATTGTGAATGGATTAATGGAATTTATTTACCAAAACAATGAAACATACCGTATATACTTGAGTGTAAGCCGAGGTTTTCAGGCTTTAAAAAAAGCCTGAAAATCGAACCTCGGCTTATACTGGCTTCTGGCTGCTACTCCCTCCGCAATCCCCATCCAATGCTCTGTGCCGGTGCCGAGTAGTGACTTGGCTTGTCCTGGGGGTGCTTGCCACTGCAAATGTTTGGAAACTAAAACTCCCAGCAAATAAAGCATGCTGGGAGTTGTAGTTTCCAAACATCTGGAGTGCCAAAGAATTGGGGATTACTGTCCATTTAACCCTTTCAGTGCCAGCAGAATTCCCTACAGTGCCAGAAGGAAACCCCCCAGTAAATCAGGAATATTATACATTGGGTTTTTCAGCACAAAGTGTACTTTAAAATGGTAACAACATTTTGTAACTTTTCTGGAAATTTTACTGGAATTCTGGGTAAAATATGTCAAAAAAATTTAGAATTTGCAAATTTTCATGGATTTTTCTTAACTTTGTTAACTAAAATATCCCCACAAATGAGATATTTTTAGAAACTACACACCCGCAGGATTTTATGAGTGAGGTAAGTTTCGATAAAAATGCAGATACCCGGGCGCAGCTCTTCGTCTAATAGTTATTTTCTCACATTTTCCTTTTTTTCCTCAACTGTAAAATCAGAGACAAAATCAAATGTGAATTTCAGCTAAAAACTGCAGAGGAAAGTTCAAATATATCTCAAATATGAAAGCCTAACCCATCCCGAATAAAACGGTATGCCACATTCATGTTTATACCCAGAGACATGGGTACCAACTAACCCAGAGTGTAAGGAATGCCAAATATCAATCCCCCAAATGTTACACACATGGACGTGAAAGTGTAAAGCCACATAGTGAGACAATGCGAGAAACTGTTCATCAGAGTTGGCTAAATATTTTTGCTGTTTCTGAACAGTCGTGCATTGTCTCAATTCATGAATTTTCCCTTTCACATGTGTAACCACGCATATGGCATACCGCTTGATTCAGAACATTTGGGGGATTGATATTTGGTAACTTTTGTTACATTCCATGGGGTATTTCTATGTTAGGGGGTGTTTTGTGGGAAAAACTGCAGACTGTTCAAATTCAGAGTTGGCTAAATATTTTTGCTGTCTGCAGTTTTTCCCACAAACCACCCCCCTAACTTAGAAATACCCCCCATAAATTATATATAATATATTCCTGAAATCTACACACCTTCAGCTATGTAATGCTGTAGCTTGTTCATTCATACCATCAATGGTGTGGGCACAGATCTTTGTAGAAGTTTGCACTTCAAAGGGTAGAAATCATGCCAAAACCCCATGTAATGTAAACAAAAGTCCCCCAAATGTTCTGAATCAAACGGTATGCCATATGTGTGGTTACACACATGGACGTGGAAGCGAAAAGCCACGAAGTGAGACAATGCATGATTGCGTAAAAACAGCGAAAATATTCAGCCAACTTTGAATTTGAACAGTCTGCGGTTTTTCCCACAAAACACCCTCCTAACTTAGAAATAACCCCCACAAATTATATATTCCTGAAATCTACAAACCTTCAGAAAAATAAGTTTCAAAGTTAAAAATCCTGCCAATCCCCCAAGTAATGTAAAAAAAAATTACCAAATATCAATCTCCCACATGTTCTGAATCAAATGGTAGGCCATATGGGTGCACACAACTAACTCAAATGGGAAGCATGCACAAGTGCAATTACAAGAAAAAATGTGCTCTGTAATTTCAAACCGTTTTCTCATTTTCAAATAAAACAGACCGAAACTTGGAAATGTCCCCCATTATATATCAATCTCCCACGTGTCCTGAATCAAAAGGTATGCCATATACATGGGTGCACACACACATGGACACCAACTCATTTGGGAAGCATTCACAAGTGAAATTACAAGTGCTCTGTTATTGGAACAGCCTACACTTTTTTAAAGAAAACAGTCCCAAAACCTGGAGATACCACAAACTATATATTTTTGGAATCTACACACCTTCAGCTATGTTACGGTGCCAAGCTTTCATACATACATAAAGAATTCCAGATGCAGTAATCAAAACAACTTTGCTTTTAGGACATTTTGTGAAAAATAAAATAAGGGGATTCAAAGGTTGAAATCCTACCTAAACCCACTTGGCAAGCAAAAAACCCCACTAAATCTCAATCCAAGAAAGCCAGCCACTGGTTCAGATATGTTGATGACACCTGGGTTAAAATCCACCAGAAGGAAGTACAAGCTTTCACAGAACACATTAATGCGGTGGACCAAAACATTAAATTCACAAGGGAAGAGGTACAAAACAACAAACTGGCTTTCTTGGACTGCTTGGTAGAAGTTAAGGAAAATGGTAAACTGGAAGTAGAGGTTTACAGAAAACCAACACACACAGATCAGTATTTGATGTTTGACTCCCACCACCCTTTAGATCACAAGCTGGGGGTCATCAGAACCCTGCAACACAGAGCCGAGAACATCCCCACTAGCACAGAGGCGAAGGCTAAAGAAATGAAACATCTCAGAGGAGCCCTTAAAACTTGTGGATATCCAGACTGGGCCTTTGTCAAAAGAAGTAGAAGGAAAGAAAAGAACACGAATACCAACCGTGAAGGGGAAAAGCAAGACAGGAGGAAGAACATGGTCATCCCATATGTAGCAGGGGTCTCCGAGAAATTAAGAAGAATTTTCAAAAAACATCGTATCCCTGTCTGCTATAAACCGAACAACACACTGAGGCAGCAATTGGTACATCCGAAAGACCCAATACCAAAACACAAGAAAAGCGACATCATATATGCAGTGCAGTGAAGAATGCTCTGATTTGTATGGGGGGGAGACCAAACAGCAACTGCATCAACGTATGGCCCAGCACAGAAGAGCCAATTCTCGGGTCAGGACTCAGCCGTGTATCTGCATCTTAAGGTAAAGGACATACCTTTGAAGATTGTAATGTTAACATAATGGCGAAGGAACGTGACTGGTTCAAGAGAGGTGTTAAGGAGGCCATTTATGTGTGAAAATAAGAAACCAAGCCTAAATAGAGGTGGGGGGGTTCGACACCAACTGTCTGCCAGTACAAGCTGTTTTAACACCTTACTCTGGGCGTTCCTATAACACCTCTTAGCCACTATAATCACACCCTTAACACCTGGCTGTGATATGCTAATTGGGATTTTCCAGGGTACATAATTGCCACAGATTCTTGTACAAGTCATTCTGAATTGAGAAAGCCAGTCGGATGACTAGCGAAACGTCTTCAAGAACACATTCAAGTCCAGTTGATCTAATGAATACAAACAGATATACCATGACCTGGATGAATGAGAACCTTCACAAGCAATCAAGAGGACAGGTCATGGCGGACATGATAGAAGCAGGTGAGAGACTCCTGAATGGGTCATGAGCAACAATAGCTGTGGGAGGAGAGGGCAACATAATCAGAGACACCCCCCCCCCCCTGGTAAGAGATCCCAGAGCCGAGACACTGCAGCATGAACTTGTATGGAGAAAGTCAGCCTTTGTACGGGACTTTTTCTCCGGGCACGTTTAGCAGCACCTGTGCGCACCTGCATATAAATGTATTGAGGCTTTAGTTGCCCTTTAAATGGACAGCAGAATTCCCATACTGTATTTGGCTATTGCTGTATGGAAATTCTTATGTCCATTTAAAAGGCAATTAAAGCCTTATTCCTTGGCACTGCAGGAAACTACAACTCCCAGCATGCTTTATTTGTTGGGAGTTGTAGTTTCCAAACATCTGCAGTGGCAAGGAATAGCCACTGCAGGAATTACTGTGCCTTCCCCCCCCTTCTGAATCCCCACAGTTGCCTTCCTTACCTGCTCCACATGTTCCCCTGCAGGCTGCTCTGGATCCTCTTCTAAGCTCCGGCGGCCGCATGCTTCACTTTCCTTTGCTGGCTAACGTCACTACTCGGCGCCGAGCTCACTTGCCGCCGCCGAGTAGTGATGTCAGTCAGTATAAACCGAGACTCGATTTTCAGGCTATTTTTTTAGCCTGAAAATCTCGGTTTATACTCAAGTATATACAGTATGTTTCGGGACACCTTTTCCTGAGCAAGATGAGGTCTGTTCCCCTGCACACCTGGAGTATAATATTGAAGCTGGGTGCTGCTCTAAAAACCATAGCCCATGGTGTAGAATCCCAGAATAAGCAGTTCAGAGCGCACTCCAGTCTTAAACCGTCAAATCAATTTATTAAACACGTGACGTTTCGGTGTCCATGCGACACCTTCCTCAGACGTATAACAAGTGACAAAAAAGTGCAGTTATATAGTGTATGGAGCATGAGCAAACCACTCCAACAAAAGAATAAGAAGGCGACCTCTAGTGTACAATAATCACAAAACACACTTAGGGGCATATTTATAAAGGTTCGTTAACTTTTCGCGGCCGTTTTCGCGGCCATTAACGCATAAACGGTTTACCGCGATTATAAAGGCGCGAAAACGGCCGCGAAAAGTTAACGAAGCGTTAAACTTTCGCGCCTATACTCCTGTACCGCCGCTTCTATTTATAAAGCGGCGGTCGGTACTGGTTTCGCTCGGCTAGTATCGGCTGTTTTACTTCGCCACCTGAAGGAGGCAAAGTCAGCCGTACTAACCTCCCGGGCGGGGATGGGCAGGCAACCCGCGAGACACGCCCACCCCGCCCAACCCCCCGCGGCGGCAGGGCGACCACCCGCCGCCGCCGCCACTTCCCAGCACGCCCCTCCAACCCGTTCCCCGTTCGCGGCAATCTCGGAACGGGAGGCTAGGAGGGGCGCCGGGAAGGGGTCGCAGCAGGTGGTCGCGAACACCCGCCGTGCACCCCCTCCCCGGCAACCCCTCCAAGCCCCGCCCCGGCCGCTCGGGGAGGGGACGGGAGGGAGCGCTGGGGGGGGTGGAGGCTCCCTCCAGCGGGGCCCTGAGAAGGGCCTTTTGGGGCTTAGGGGGTCCCGCAGCTCGAACCGGGACCCCCCTCCCGGCCCTTATAAGGGCCCTTGCGGCACTTACAAGTGCCCTTGCGGCTCGACAAGAGCTTTTGGGGCTTAGGGTCCCGCAGCTCGAACGGGACCCCCCTCCCCGGCCCTATAAGGGCCCTTGCGGCACTGACAAGTGCCCTTGCGGCTCTATAAGAGCCCTTTGGGGCTTAGGGGTCCGCAGCTCGAAACAGGACCCTCCCCGGCCCTTGTAAGGGCCCTTCGGCACTTACAAGTGCCCTTGCGGCACTAATAAGTGCTTTGGCGGGGGTCCCGCAGCTCGAAAGGGACCCCCAGTGCGGCTCTTAAGAGCCCTTGGGCGACGTCTTCGGGCTGGCGACACCAACCCACTCAGGTCGCCGATGCAGGCAGACTCACTGGGCCGCCAGTGAGCCCGCTGGCACCGCCGGCCTCAGCGGAGCCGATGTTGCCAGCCGCTTCTTTCTTCTTTCTTCAGCCATCTACTGCGATGGCATCTGAGTTCCGCGGCGGAAAGCTCTCTTTTTATAGGTTGTCAGAAATCCATAATCCGTTTCTGATTGGTCAATTTTAATACTTGCTTTACATTACCAATCAGATTTCTGGAAAGTTCGAATTCTGATTGGTTAATGTAAAGCAAGTATTAAAATTGACCAATCAGAAACGGATTAGGATTTCTGCAAACCTATATAAAGAGGAGCTTTCCGCCGCGGAACTCAGATGCCATCGCAGTAGATGGCTGAAGAAAGAAGCGGCTGGCAACATCGGCTCCGCTGAGGCGGCGGGTGCCAGCGGGCTCACTGGCGGCCGCAGTGAGTCTGCCTGGCATCGGCGACCTGAGTGGGGTGGTGTCGCCAGCCCGAAGACGTGCGTCGGATCAAGACGCCGGCAACACGGCCTCGTTGAGGTCGCCGGCGCCCGCCGGGGGTACCCTGGGGCGCCAGGGGTACCTTCGGGGGTCGGCGCCCGGCGGAGCTGGTGTCGCCGGGAATGGAAGAAAGAAGACGTCCCAAGGGCTCTTTTAAGAGCCGCACTGGGGGTCCCGGTTTCAGCTGCGGGACCCCGCGCACAGTCACTGTCAGTGCCGCAAGGGCCCTTGTAAGGGCCGGGAGGGGGGTGGTTGAGTGCGGCACCCCTAAGCCCCAAAAGGCCCTTCTCAGGGGCCCGCTGGAGGGAGCTCACCCCCCCCCAGCGGCTCCCTCCGTCCCCTCCCGGGAGGGCGGGGCGGGGGGCTTGGAGGGGTTGCGGGGAGGGGGGGGTGCGCGGCGGGTGGTGCGACCACCTGCTGCGGCCTTCCGGCAGCCCTCCTAGCCTCCGTTCGTAGATTGCCGGGAAGGGTGGGAGGGGTGCTGGGAAGCGGCGGCTGGTGGCCGCTGCCGCCGCGGGGGTGTGGGCGGGGTAGGAGCAGCGTCGGGAAGGGATTTTAAGTCCTCGCGGCGATACTATAAAGTATCGCCGCGAAGGGGCTTAAAATTACCGAGCACAATCGCGGCCGAGAGTATCGCGGGAATAGGCTCGCCGTATAAATACGGCGATGAGCGTATTTCGGGCCGCGATGTGCGGGGGGTAATTTTTTTGCGCTAACATCGTTCCTTTATAAATATGCCCCTTAGTATAGCTGATACAATACAATAGTTTAAAGTGCTTCATATCCTAAAGTGCATGGATAGTAAAGTGCTAGTCATAATAAATAGTGATAAAAATTATCATAATAATCATAATAATATATTCAACAACGGCATCCACATAAAAAAGCATGAAGGCATATAAATAGTACAAAACATATGTAGAAGGAATAACCTGGTGATGACCTAATTATTTGTTGTTCAAGTAGCATTTAAACAATATAATCAAATAGCAGGAAGTAAAAGCCAAAATACACAATTTATTGTAGATTCTATAGTAATACAGGAATGTTCCCAATATAAATAGCACAGCAAGGATATAGATAATCAACAAAACCACTACTATTAGTACATAAATATATCAAGTCACACAACAGTAGATACCAGTATATATCTACCTGTCCTGAAGCTTGTGATCATCAGCACAGACCAGAACACAAAACCTCCACAGCCCCGAACAAATGCAACGGTTAATCCAAAGGACGGGAATCCTCTCGCACAAACAAAAGGATCAGGTAAGTTACAAGCTCTAACTAGCGTACCTCGCCCCGGCAGCTCACACCCCCAAACAGACTCGCAACGGCCAAGATGTCACTGCACCGAAGCACCTCCAAACACAGTCCAGAATTCTGTAACTGAATTCTGTGTGTACTTGCTTAATATTCCCTGTTCCAAGACATATGTGGGCAAAACCATAGGCCCCTTTAAAAAAACGTTTCAAAGAAATAAGAGTGATATTAGAGTAGCTATGTTAGGGCCAACAAATCATCACTAAAAAAACAGAAATTTCAACCTGTAGCTGCTCACTTTGGAACTCAAACACTCAGTCTGTGATTTAAAAGGAATGGTCATTGACCAACCTATAGTTATAAAAAGAGGCGGCAATAGGGATATGCCCTATTGAGGAAAGAGTCGTTCTGGATTTATAAACTAAATATATTACAACTCGGTCCTGAATACTAACTTTGGTCTTAAATGCTACTTGAACAGCAAATAATTAGGTCATCACCAGGTTATTCCTTCTACATATGTTTCATACTATTTATATGCCTTCGTGCTGTTTTATGTGGATGCCGTTGTTGAATATATTATCATAATGTAAAAAAGATCTTCACTTTTTATTACATTTTATCACTTAGTTTGTGTATATATATATATATATATATATATATATATATATATATATATTATATGTATATTATATATATATATATTTATATATATTTATCACTATTTATTATGACTAGCACTTTACTATTCATGCACTTTAGGATATGAAGCACTTTTTAACTTGTTATAGGATGAACAGAGACAGAAGGTGGGGAAAGGATTTGTAAGTGTTTTTTTTTCTCTGTATTTGAACAAGAGGAAAGAGCAGTGTTAGTGAGGAGCTGATATAGCTTATGGAAGCAGTAAGAGGGATTATAGAGAAGAGTGGAGAGATATAAATAGAGTTCGGAGAGAGAGAGAGAGAGAGAGAGAGAGAGAGAGAGGGAAAAGGTAGAAGTCTTCTGCACAACCCTTGTAGCAAACGCTCACCCCGGTGCCTCCGATGGGGGGTACAAACAGTCAAGTCAGAGCACACGTGGGATTTTTCAAACAGTGTTTAGGTTTATTGCCGTGAAGCAATCAACGCATTTCGGCCATGTTGTGGGCGGCCGTCATCAGGATTACAGTCACACATAAGGTAAGTATAAACACACACAATACACACCCCTATCCCGCCCTCTGCCTCTCCCACAGTAAGTTAACCCCCCAGATCAAAAGGGTGCCGAACACTATACAAGTGCAGGATAAAGTGCCAAGAATAGAAAGTGTTTGTTGCAATAAATAGAAGGAAAGCAGCAACATCTAAAGTGACGAGTGCAAAGTGGACATCACTAAAGTGAAAGCTATAATAATGCAAAATAGAAATATAGTCCGTGAAAGGGTTGAGAGCAAAAGACGCCACGATAAGAAAACAGATGGGTGCCGATAGTTGTCCATAGGACAAGCTCTAAGGTAAAGTGAAATAGTGCCAAAAATACATAATAGAGCTCTACAATGCCTGCACAAAGGATAACACCAGATAAAAGCAGTGTTGCAATACATCTGGAAAAAAACGGCGGGGGGGCAGGCAACCCGCAGGACACGCCCACCCCCCCGCCCACACCCCCCCGGCGCGCAGCGGCGACCACCCGCCGCCGCCGCCACTTCCCAGCAGCCCCTCCAACCCGTTCCCGCTTCGCGGCAATCTCGAACGGAGGCTAGGAGGGCTGGCCGGGAAGGGTCGCACAGGTGTCGCGACACCCGCCGTGCCCCCCTCCCGGCAACCCCTCCAGCCCCCCGCCCCGGCCGCTCCCGGGAGAGGGACGGGAGGGACCGCTGGGGGGTGGTGGAGGCTCCCTCCACGGGGGCCCTGAGAAGGGCCTTTTGGGGCTTAGGGGGTCCCGCAGCTCGAACCGGACCCCCCCTCCCCCCCTTATAAGGGCCCTTGCGCCACTACAAGTGCCCTTTCGCTCGCAAGACCTTTTGGCTTAAGGTCCCGACGCAGCTCTAACCGGGACCCCCTCCCCCCTTCCATAAGGGCCCTTGCGGCACTGACAGTGCCCTTGCGGCTCTTATAAGAGCCCTTGGGGCTTAGGGTCCCCGCAGCTCGAAACGGACCCCCTCCCCGGCCCTTTAAGGCCCCTTGCAGGCAACTTCAAGTCCCTGGCCCTGGCGACAATAAGTGCCTTTGGCGGGGGTCCCCGGCTCAACCGGGACCCCAGTGCGGCTCTTAAAAAGCACCTTGGCGACGTCTTCGGGCTGGCGACACCAACCCACTCAGTCGCCGATGCCAGGCAGACTCATGCGCCCGCCGTGAGCCCGCTGTGCAGAAACCAGCCGGCCGTCCTCAGCGGACCAATTTTGCCAGCGCTTCTTTCTTCTTTCTTCAGCCACTACTGCGATGGCATCTGAGTTTCCGCGCCGGAAAGCTATCCTCTTTATATAGGTTTGCAGAAATCCATAATCCGTTTCTGATTGGTCAATTTTTAATACTTTGCTTACATTAACCAATCAATTTCTGGAAAGTTCTGAATTCTGATTGGTTAATGTAAAGCAAGTATTAAAAATTGACCAATCAGAAACGGATTATATTTCTGCAAACCTATATAAAGAGGAGCTTTCCGCCGCGGAACTCAGATGCCCATGCGTAGATGGCTGAAGAAAGAAACGGCTGGCAACACGGCTCCCTGAGGCCGGCGGTGCCAGCGGGCTCACTGGCGGCCGCAGTGATTCTGCTGGCATCGGCGACCTGAGTGGGTTGTTGTCGCCAGCCGAAGACGTCGCGTCGGATCAAGACCGCCGCAACATCGGCCTCGTTAGGTCGCCGGCGCCCGCCGGGGTACCCCTGGCGCCGGCAGGGAGTACCTCTCGGGGGTCGGCGGCCTCGCGAGCTTGTTGTCCCGGACTGGAAGAAAGAACTGAGTCGCACCCAAGGGCTCTTTTAAGAGCCGCACTGGGGGTCCCGGGTTTCAGCTGCGGGACCCCGCCAATCACTGTCAGTGCCCAGAGGGCCCTTGTAAGGGCGGGAGGGGGGTCCCGGTTCGAGCTGCGGGACCCCCTAAGCCCCAAAAGGCCCTCTCAGGGCCCGCTTGGAGGGAGCCTCCAACCCCCCCCAGCGGCTCCCTCCTCCCCTCCCCGGAGCGGCCGGGGCGGGGGCTTGGAGGGGTTGCCGGGAGGGGGTGCGCGGCGGGTGTCGCGACCACCTCTGCGGCCCCTTCCCGG
The DNA here is from genome assembly GCA_019447015.1 of Hymenochirus boettgeri. NCBI lineage: Eukaryota > Metazoa > Chordata > Amphibia > Anura > Pipidae > Hymenochirus > Hymenochirus boettgeri. The sequence continues at coordinate 125,583,885 of CM033474.1, forward strand.
CAGCCCCTCCTAGCCTCCCTTTCCGAGATTGCCGGGAACGGTTGGGAGGGGCTGCTGAAGCGGCTGGTGGCCCTCGCCGCCGCGGGGGGTGTGGGCGGGGTAGGAGCAGCGTCGGAAGGGATTTTAAGTCCCTTCGGCGCGATACTATAACGTAGATCGCCGCGAGGGGCTTAAAATTACCGCAGCGCATCGGGGCCGCGATGCGAAGGTATCGCGGGAATTACGCTCGCCGTTATAAATACGGCGATAGCGCTATTTTCGCGGCGCCGCCGATGTGCGGCAGTAATTTTTTTGCGCTAACACATCGTTCCTTTATATATGCCCTTAGTATAGCTGTACAATACAAATTTTTAAAGTGCTTCATATCCTAAAGTGCATGGATAGTAAAGTGCTAGTCCTAATAAATATGTGATAAATTATAAAATAATCATATAATTATATCAACAACGGCATCCACATAAAAAAGCATGAAGGTTATAAATAGTACAAAACATGTAGAAGGAATAACCTGGTGATGACCTAATTATTGTTTGTTCAAGTAGCATTTAAACAATATAATCAATACAGTAAGATAAAAGCCAAATACAAAATTTATTGTAGAATTCTATAGTAATACGGAGGTGCCCAATATAATAGCACAGCAAGGATATAGATAATCAACAACCACTACTCATAGTACATAAATATATCAAGTCCACAACAGTAGATACCAGTATATATCTACCTGTCCTGAAGGCTTGTGATCATAAGCACAGACCAGAACACACCAAACACTCCACAGCCCGCACAAAGCAACTTTATCCAAGGACGGGACTCCTTTCTCGCACAACAAACGGATCAGTAAGTTACAATCTCTAACGTCGACCTCGCCTCGCAGCTCACACCCCCCAACAGACTCGCAACGGCCAAGATGTCACTGCCCGAAGCACCTCCAAACACAGTCCAGAATTCTGTAACTGAATTCTGTGTGTACTTGCTTAATTTCCCTGTTCCAAGACATAGTGGGGCAAAACCATAGGCCCCTTTAAAAAACGTTTCAAAGACATAAGAGTGATATTGAGTAGCCTATGTTAGGGCCAAACAAATCATCACTAAATAAAACAGAAATTTCACCTGTATCTGCTCACTTTTTGGAACTCAAACACTCAGTCTGTGATTTAAAAGGAATGGTCATTACCACATTCCTATGTTTAAAAGAGCGGCAATAGGGATAATGCCCTATTGAGGAAGAGAGTCGTTCTGGATTTATAACTAATATATTACAACCTCATGGTCTGAATACTAACTTTGGTCTTAAATGCTACTTGAACAGCAAATATTAGGTCATACCCAGGTTATTCCTTCTACATATGTTTCATACTATTTATATGCCTTCGTGCTGTTTTATGTGGATGCCGTTGTTGAATATATTATCATAATGTAAAAAAGATCTTCACTTTTTATTACATTTTATCACTTAGTTTTGTGTATATATATAATATATATATAATATATATATATATAGTTATATGTATATTATATTATATATATTTATATAGTTTATCACTATTTATATGACTAGCACTTTACTTTCATGCACTTTGATATGAGCACTTTTTAACTTGTTTAGGATGAACAGAGACAGAAGGTGGGGAAGGATTTGTAAGTGTTTTTTTTCTCTGTATTGAACAAGAGGAAGAGCAGTGTTAGTGAGGAGCTGTATATCTTTGGAAGCAGTAAGAGGGTTATAGAGAAGAGTGGAGGATATAAATGAGTTCGGAGAGAGAGAGAGAGAAGAGAGAAGAAGAGAGAGAGAAAAGTTAGAATTCTTCTGCACAACCCTTGTAGCAACGATCACCCCGGTGCCTCCGATGGGGGTACACACGTCAAGTCAGAGCACACGTGGGATTTTCAAACAGTGTTTAGGTTTATTGCCGTGAAGCAATCAACGCATTTCGGCCATGTTGTGGGCGGCCGTCATCAGGATTACAGTCACACATAAGGTAAGTATAACACACACAATACACACCCCTATCCCGCCCTCTGCCTCTCCCACAGTAAGTTAACCCCCCAGATCAAAAGGTGCCGAACACTATACAAGTGCAGGATAAAGTGCCAAGAATAGAAAGTGTTTGTTGCAATAAATAGAAGGAAGCAGCAACATCTAAAGTGACGAGTGCAAAGTGGACATCACTAAAGTGAAAGCTAATAATCAAAATAGAAATATAGTCCGTGAAAGGGTTGAGAGCAAAGACGCCACGATAAGAAAAAGAGTGGGTGCCGATAGTTTTCCATGGACAAGCTCTAAGGTAAATGAAATAGTGCCAAAATACATAATAGAGCTCTACAATGCCTGCACAAAGGATAACACCAGATAAAGCAGTGTTGCAATACATCTGGAAAAAAAGTACCAATTAACATATACATGTAATGTTATTACATCCATCACAAGTTAATATATCATTTATATGTATAATTATATATATATAATACTGCCTAAATCTACCCGTATATACTCGAGTAATACCGAGTTTTTCAGGCTGAAAAATCAGCCTGAAAACTCGCTCGTTTTATACCGAGTCAACCACTTACCTGGGCATTCCGGCAGCCGCGCGATCTTTTTTCTGTACTGGCGCGCCGGTCTGACGTCACTGCCCGGCGCCAAGCCCGGCGCCGGGCAGTGACGTCAGCCGGCGCCCAGTACAGGAATCGCGCGCGGCTGCCGGAATGCCTGCCAGAATGCCGAGAGAGAGCCCAGAGGGAGAAGAGCCCCGAGAAAGAGCCCCAGGGAAAAGAGACCCACAGGAAAAGAGACCCCGGGGAAAGACCCACAGGGAGAAGAGCCCACAGGAGAAAGAGAGCCCACAGGGAGAAGAGGAGCCCACAGGTAAAAAACTGAACTGGGTGGGGAGGGGCATTCAAGATGTTTGGAAACTACAACTCCCAGCAGCTTTATTAGCTGGAGTTGCAGTTTCCAAACATCTTGAATGCCAAGTGAGGGTGGCATTCAAGATGTTTGGAAACTACAACCTCCAGCTAATAAAGCATGCTGGGAGTTGTAGTTTCCAAACATCTTAAATGCCACCCTCACTTGGCATTCAGATGTTTTGGAAACTGCAACTCCCAGCTAATAAAGCATGCTGGGAGTTGTAGTTTCCAAACATCTTGAATGCAAGTGAGTTGGCACTTTCTACCCTCGGTTTATACTCGAAGTAACCAATTAACATATGACATGTAATGTTATTTTACATCCATCACAAGTTAATATATCAATTATATGTTAATTTAATATTATAATCTGCCTAAATCTACCGTATATACTCGATATAAACCGAGTTTTTCAGGCTAAAAATCAGCCTGAAAACTCGGACTCGGTTTATACTCGAGTCAACCACTTACCTGGGCATTCCGGCAGCCGCGCGATCTTTTTCTGTACTGGCGCGCCGGTCTGACGTCACTGCCCGGCGCCAAGCCCGGCGCCGGGCAGTGACGTCCCGGCGCGCCAGTAGAATGCGCGCGCGGCTGCCGGAATGCCTGCCAGAATGCCGAGAAGAGAGCCCAAGGGAGAGAGAGCCCAGAGAAAGAGCCCACGGGAAAAGAAGCCCACAGAAAGAAGACCCACAGGGAGAAGAGAGCCCACGGGAAAGAGAGCCCACAGGGAGAAGAGAGCCCACAGGAGAAGAGAGCCACAGTGTACAAACTGAACTGGGTGGAGGGGGAGGGCACTTCAAGATGTTTGGAAACTACAACTCCCAGCATGCTTTATTAGCTGGGAGTTGCAGTTTCCAAACATCTTGAATGCCGTGAGGGTGGCATTCAAGATGTTTGGAAACTACAACTCCCAGCTAAAAAGCATGCTGGGAGTTGTAGTTTCCAAACATCTTAAATGCCACCCTCACTTGGCATTCAAGATGTTTGGAAACTGCAACTCCCAGCTAATAAAGCATGCTGGGAGTTGTAGTTTCCAAACATCTTGAATGCCAAGTGAGTTGGCATTTCTACCCTCGGTTTATACTCGGTCACACTTTTATTAGGATTTTTTGCTGAAATTGGGTACCTCGGCTTATACTCGGGTCGGTTTATACTCGAGTAATACGGTAAATCCAAGAGATCGGCAAACTAGGCTATAGAAAAGACTATATATGGCATGTTAGGTAACCGAAAACCAGTACTGAATGCATAGGGAGCCACTTTAAAGGGCAACTAAGGACCATAAGGTTTCTTCATCCATGCTAGCAAAGACATACACTGCAAAGATTACTTTTCTTTTTGTATGAAAAGCAAAGGAATTTATCATTGTTAGAGACTGGAGCATTTGTAATGTGTTAACAAAAAAACTGCACTGAAATCTAAGTTCTGTTTCAGAGGGAGAGATCTCTGACTGTAACATGATTGACTGTCAGCTTCCAGGAAGCAAAACTGCAGTATCCTGTAAATGTGTACTGCGTACACTTGGGGTGTTCCCAGATAAGGTGAATTATGGGAGCTGAACCCTTGTACTCACAGGTTATTTTCATAAATCACCCAGCATCCACAGCAAAGGGAGTTATTTCTATGTCTTTCTGCCCCTCCTATTTCCCCACACATACGGTACATGATTCTTAAGTTCACTTATACAATACAAGGATTGTGGAAGCACTCCAATTAGGCTAATTTACTGATGTCTACTGATCTGGTCAAACATTTATACAAACATAGAAAAGATGCACACTGGCATACTCTATATAAAACAAAGGGGTTTATAGTATACATTACTGTGATCACATGAATGAAAAGCCTTCCAACCATGTCAAGGAACCCCAGTTCTGGAAGGTCCTAACTTCTAACCTTTTTTACTTCAATTACCATTAGCAAACTTTTGCATTTCTCATAGTTGTGCACTGGATCCATACAACAGGCTTTCACTTCCCCCCAGCCCTTGGCTTTTTAAAATGAGGGAAGAGGCCATCCAGTGCTTTATATTAAAGGCATAGGACCTCCCATAAAAGGGGCGTGTTGGGGGTGCTATTACCACATGGAGGCTTGACCAGGCCTCCCAAATAAATACATACAATACAAGGATTGTGGAAGCACTCCAATTAGGCTAATTTACAACTACATTTATTGGAAGTGCTACTGATCTGGTCAAACACTTATACAAACATAGAAAAGATAATCAATGCACATTCCTAGGCCCCATACAAGATCATATTATCTGCGCACTGGCATACTTTATAAACAAAGGGGTCTTAGTATACATTACTGTGATCACATGAATGAAAAGCCTTCCAACCATGTCAAGGTAACCCCAGTCTGTAAGGTCCTAACTTCTAACCTTTTTACATTTCTTTTACTTCAATTACGATTAGCAAACTTTGCATTTCTCATTCTAACACACTGGATCCATATAACAGGCTCTATCACTTCCCCTCAGCCCTTTGGCTTTTTAAAATGAGGGAAAAGGCCATCCAGTGCTTTATATTAAGCATAGACCTCCCATAAATCCTGTATTGTACCTTGACGTGGTTGGAAGGCTTTTCATTCATGTGATCACAGTAATGTATACTAAAACCCCTTTGTTTATAGAGTATGCCAATGTGCAGATATGATGCTGTATGGGGCCTAGGAATGTGCATTGATTATCTTTTCTGTGTGTGTGTGTGTATATATATATATAATATATATATATATATATATATATATAAATCAATGCACATTCCTAGGCCCCATACAATATCATATTATCTGCACATGGCATACTTTATAAACAAAGGGGTTTTAGTATACATACTGTGATCGCATGAATGAAAAGCCTCCAACCACGTCAAGGTAACCCCAGTTCATACCATTAGCAAACTTTTGCATTCTCATGGTTTGGCACTGGATCCTGTTATATGGAGAAATGCAAAAGTTTGTAATGGTAATTGAAGTAAAAAAGTTTAGAAGTTAGGACCTTCCAGACTGGGGTTACCTTGACATGGTTGGAAGGCTTTTCATTCATGTGATCACAGTAATCTAACTAAAACCCCTTTGTTTTATAAGTATGCCAGTGTGCAGATAATATGATATTGTATGGGCCTAGGAATGTGCATTGATTATCTTTTAAATGTTTATACATACTACTATAAATTTAGGGATTTGTACAAAAAATAAAGGCAAGATGTTAAAAAATAAAATAATGAAATCTTGGTTCTATAGTGTCACATCCCCTAAATGAATATTTTACACAATATACAGAGGAGAAGGGTGTACCTCCATAGGTTTAGAGGGGACATATATACACACATCTTGGATTGTACTGGAAGTGTTAGTGCTTTAGAATTCATGTTAAATATACATAAAGTTTAGCCTAACATCTAGATAAGACATTATCCATCCTATATTTGTTACATAACACGATCACATTTTTCTGTTTGTTTATTGATTTGTTTTGATAAATCTATACAGAAGATATTTAAATCCAGGTTTTGAGAGATGGGCGAAACTGCTAAAATCTATCTGCCTGTGGACCTGGAAAATGGTCTGGGAAAACCGTACTAAATCCAGAAGTTTAAAAAAATAACTTTCCTCATGATTGAACTCTCATTTGATATTACACATTGTATTTTCGAGGGTCACTAAAATTTTAGAAAATTTGAATTTTAAATTTTAAGTGCTACAGATCGTATATACATGTTCTGTGGATAAAAGTAACCAAACTGCCACAGAACGTGTATATATTTTCTGAGGCTTCCCCACAGAAAAAAATAAATCAGGCCATGCTAGGGCATCGGAGGGCAGCATTCAACTGCACCCCTAGCCCCCTCGGTTTTGTCCAAATCCGAGGGGGGGATCGGAAGATATCGACCTTTTTAGCCGTGATTATATAGGAGCAGCTGGTCCCACTGGGAGGAAGAGAGCAGAGCGGAAAGGGATTCTTCTCCATTGAGATCACAGTGCAGTACCTGGTATAGTAAAGCTGTCTGTGTGACAGCTTTACTATACTTTTTGTGAATGGAACTCAGAGTCTTTGCTACTTAGCCTTTGAAAAAAAATAGGGACAAAGATCAAAATTTGGTGATCAAATTATTGATCTTTGCCAATGAATGAAAAATCACTTCCTGGAAATCATCGGATTTTTCCGATTGGATATCGAATTAGAAAATGGGCATTTATGCCCGTATTCCAAGTTCGTTATCATTCCCTAAGATGATTTGATGATCATCTTGTGGAACTAAAACTATAAATTATCAAAAATGTTGTGTTCTTCAGCTTCCCATGTCCCCAGTGATAGTAAGTAAACGCAATCATTATTTGTTCGATTTCAAGGGAAACTAAGCCTATTCTAGTAGAAATTTTGAATTTTTAGGATCCGTAAAGTTTGCAAAAACTTGTGTGACTCTCCGACTAACTGGTTTTCACTAAAATACCACTAAAAGGTGGAGTGTGTGTGTAGAGTGGTGGTGGGTTGAGGCGTTTTTTTGACTTTTTCTTGTAATTGCAATTGTGCATGGGTCCCATTTGAGCAAATTGGTGGCCCTGTCTCTGTTTCCACCACATTTGATTGGTGAATACCGTTTGATTCAGGACATTGGGAGATGCCATTTAGTGGTTTTTTTTTTCTGCCAAAGGGGATTTGGGTAGGATTTCAAACTGAGTCCTCTTATTTTATTTTTCACAAAATCTCCTAAAAACATGGATTCTTTCTTGAATAACAGCATTTGGAATTCTTCATGTTATACGAAAGCAGACACCGTTACATAGCTGAAGGTGTGTAGATTCCAAAAATATATAGTTTGTGGGGGGTATTCCAAGTTGAATAGGCTGTTCAAATTACAGCACACTTAATTTTTTTTCTTGTAATTGCACTTTTGCATGTGTCCCATTTGAGATAGTTGGTGGCCACCCTCTGTGTGCACCCACGCATATGGATATCGTTTGATTCAAGACATGTGGGAGATTGACATTTAGCGGGTTCTTTTGCTTGTCAAGTCGGTTTAGGTAGGATTTTAATCTTTCAATCCCCTTATTTTATTTTTTCAAAGTCTCCTAAAAGCACCGAGTTCTATAGTACTATGTCGGGAATTCTTAATGTATGTATGAAAGCATGACAGCGTTACGTAAGTGAAGTTGTGTAGTTCCAAATATATATCGTTTGTGGGGGTATTTCCACGTTTCGGGGCTGTTTCCTTTGAAAAGGCAGGCTGTTCAAATTACAGAGCACTTTGATTTTTTCTTGTAATTGCACTTGGGCATGTGTCCCAATGAGCTAGTTGGTAGCCACCTCTCTGTGTGCACCGCATAAAAGAATGACACTGTTGCATAGCTGAAGGCATGTAGATTCCAAGAATAATAGTTTTGGGGGTATTTGGGTCAACAACTTTTATTAGGATTTTTGCTGAAATTGGGTACCTCGGCTTATACTCGGGTCGGTTTATACTCGAGTATATACGGTAAATCCAAGAGATCGGCAAACTAGGCTATAGAAAAGACTATATATGGCATGTTAGGTAACCGAAAACTCAGTTACTGAATGCATAGGGAGCCACTTTAAAGGGCAACTAAGGACCATAAGGTTTCTTTCATCCATGCTAGCAAAGACATACACTGCAAAGATTACTTTTCTTTTTTGTATGAAAAGCAAAGGAATTTATCATTGTTAGAGACTGGAGCATTTGTAATGTGTTAACAAAAAAACTGCACTGAAATCTAAGTTCTGTGTCAGAGGGAGAGATCTCTGAGCTGTAACATGATTGACTGTCAGCTTCCAGGAAGCAAGACTGCAGTATCCTGTAAATGTGTACTGCGTACACTTAGTGGGGTGTTCCCAGATAAGGTGAATTATGGGAGCTGAACCCTTGTACTCACAGGTTATTTTCATAAATCACCCAGCATCCACAGCAAAGGGAGTTATTTCTATGTCTGTCTGCCCCTCCTATTTCCCCACACATACGGTACATGATTCTTAAGTTCACTATATACAATACAAGGATTGTGGAAGCACTCCAATTAGGCTAATTTACTGATGTGCTACTGATCTGGTCAAACATTTATACAAACATAGAAAAGATGCACACTGGCATACTCTATATAAAAACAAAGGGGTTATAGTATACATTACTGTGATCACATGAATGAAAAGCCTTCCAACCATGTCAAGGTAACCCCAGTCCTGGAAGTCCTTGCGTGGAAACTTCTAACCAGTTTTACTTTCAATTCCATTCAAATTTGCATCTTCGCATAGTTTGCACGGATCCATACAAGCGGTTTCACTTCCCCCCACAAAACAGACACGGGTCAGGGACAGAGTTCCTAACATTACTTATTTACAATCATGAGGATTACTGTGACAAAGTAACACTTCTACAACAGTTCAAAACAATGGTATCAAAGAATGATCATTAAAAGAAACAAATCCAAACGAACCAACATTAACTCTTTTCAATGAACCTAAAACTCTAAAATCTAGAGAGACACGCAAAAAAAAAGTGTCTCGTAGGGGGTGTACCCACATGGAGGCTTGACCAGGCCTCCCAAATAAAACAACATACAATACAAGATTGTGGAAGCACTCCAATTAGGCTAATTTACAACACATTATTGGAAGTGCTACTGATCTGGTCAAACACTTATACAAACATAGAAAAGATAATCAATGCACATCCTAGGCCCCATACAAGATCATATTATCTGCGCACTGGCATACTTTATAAACAAAGGGGTCTTAGTATACATTACTGTGATCACATGAATGAAAAGCCTTCCAACCATGTCAAGGTAACCCCAGTCTGTAAGGTCCTAACTTCTAACCTTTTTACATTTCTTTTACTTCAATTACGATTAGCAAACTTTGCATTCTCATTCTAACACACTGGATCCATATAACAGGCTCTATCACTTCCCCTCAGCCCTTTGGCTTTTTAAAATGAGGGAAAAGGCCATCCAGTGCTTTATATTAAAGGCATAGGACCTCCCATAAAATCCTTGTATTGTACCTTGACGTGGTTGGAAGGCTTTTCATTCATGTGATCACAGTAATGTATACTAAAACCCCTTTGTTTATAGATTATGCCAATGTGCAGATATGATCTGTATGGGGCCTAGGAATGTGCTTGATTATCTTTTCTGTGGTGTGTGTGTGTATATTATATATATTATATATAATATATATATATTATAAAATCAATGCACATTCCTAGGCCCCATACAATATCAATATCTGCCACTGCATACTTTATAAACAAAGGGGTTTTAGTATACATTACTGTGATCGCATGAATGAAAAGCCTTCCAACCACGTCAAGGTAACCCCAGTCAATTACCATTAGCAAACTTTTGCATTTCTCATGGTTGTGCACTGGATCCTGTTATATGGAGAAATGCAAAAGTTTGCTAATGGTAATTGAAGTAAAAAAGTTTAGAAGTTAGGACCTTCCAGACTGGGGTTACCTTGACATGGTTGGAAGGCTTTTCATTCATGTGATCACAGTAATCTATACTAAAACCCCTTTGTTTATAAAGTATGCCAGTGTGCAGATAATATGATATTGTATGGGGCCTAGGAATGTGCATTGATTATCTTTTAAATGTTTATACATACTACTATAAAATTTAGGGATTTGTACAAAAAAATAAAGGCAAGATGTTAAAAATAAAAATAAATGAAATCTTGGTTCTATTAGTGTCACATCCCCTAAATGAATATTTTACACAATATACAGAGGCAGAAGGGTGTACCTCCATAGGTATTAGAGGGGACATATATACACACATCTTTTGGATTGTACTGGAAGTGTTAGTGCTTTAGAATTACATGTTAAATATACATAAAGTTTAGCCTAACATCTAGATAAGACATTATCCATCCTATATTTGTTACATAACACGATCACATTTTTCTGTTCTGTTTATTGATTTGTTTTGATAAATCTATACAGGAAGATATTTAAATCCAAGGTTTTGAGAGATGGGCGAAACTGCTAAAATCTATCTGCCTGTGGACCTGGAAAATGGTCTGGGAAAACCGTACATAAATCCAGAAGTTTAAAAAAAATAACTTTCCTCATGATTGAACTCTCATTTGATATTACACATTGTATTTTCGAGGGTCACTAAAATTTTAGAAAATTTGAATTTTAAATTTTAAGTGCTACAGATCGTATATACATGTTCTGTGGATAAAAGTACCAAACTGCCACAGAACGTGTATATATGTTCTGAGGCTTCCCCACAGAAAAAAATAAATCAGGCCATGCTAGGGGCAATCGGAGGGCAGCATTCAACTGCACCCCTAGCCCCCTCGGTTTTGTCCAAATCCGAGGGGGGGATCGGAAGATATCGTACCTTTTTAGCCGTGATTATATAGGAGCAGCTGGTCCCACTGGGAGGAAGAGAGCAGAGCGGAAAGGGATTCTTCTCCATTGAGATCACAGTGCAGTACCTGGTATAGTAAAGCTGTCTGTGTGACAGCTTTACTATACTTTTTGTGAATGGAACTCAGAGTCTTTGCTACTTAGCCTTTGAAAAAAAATAGGGACAAAGATCAAAATTTGGTGATCAAATTATTGATCTTTGCCAATGAATGAAAAATCACTTCCTGGAAATCATCGGATTTTTCCGATTGGATATCGAATTAGAAAATGGGCATTTATGCCCGTATTCCAAGTTCGTTATCATTCCCTAAGATGATTTGATGATCATCGTTGGGAACTAAAACTATAAATTATCAAAAAATGTTGTGTTCTTCAAGCTTCCCAATGTCCCCAGTGATATTAGTAAAGTAAACGCAGATCATTATTTGTTCGATTTCAAGGGAAACTAAGCCTATTCTAGTAGAAAATTTTGAATTTTTAGGATCCGTAAAGTTTGCAAAAACTTGTGTGACTCTCCGTACTAACTGGTTTTCACTAAAATACCACTAAAAGGTGGAGTGTGTGTAGGAGTGGTGGTGGGTTGAGGCGTTTTTTGACTTTTTCTTGTAATTGCAATTGTGCATGGGTCCCATTTGAGCAAATTGGTGGCCCTGTCTCTGTTTCCACCCATTTGATTGGTGGAATACCGTTTGATTCAGGACATGTGGGAGATTGCCATTTAGTGGTTTTTTTTTCTTGCCAAAGGGGATTTGGGTAGGATTTCAAACTGAGTCCTCTTATTTTATTTTTTCACAAAATCTCCTAAAAACATGGATTCTTTCTATGAATAACAGCATTTGGAATTCTTCATGTATATACGAAAGCATGACACCGTTACATAGCTGAAGGTGTGTAGATTCCAAAAATATATAGTTTGTGGGGGGTATCTCCAAGTTGAATAGGCTGTTCAAATTACAGCACACTTTAATTTTTTTTTCTTGTAATTGCACTTTTGCATGTGTCCCATTTGAGATAGTTGGTGGCCACGCCTCTGTGTGCACCCACGCATATGGCATATCGTTTGATTCAAGACATGTGGGAGATTGACATTTAGCGGGTTCTTTTGCTTGTCAAGTCGGTTTAGGTAGGATTTTAATCTTTCAATCCCCTTATTTTATTTTTTCAAAGTCTCCTAAAAGCACCGAGTTCTATGGAGTACTATGTCGGGAATTCTTAATGTATGTATGAAAGCATGACAGCGTTACGTAAGTGAAGTTGTGTAGATTCCAAATATATATCGTTTGTGGGGGGTATTTCCACGTTTCGGGGCTGTTTCCTTTGAAAAGGCGTAGGCTGTTCAAATTACAGAGCACTTTGATTTTTTCTTGTAATTGCACTTGGGCATGTGTCCCATATGAGCTAGTTGGTAGCCACCTCTCTGTGTGCACCGCATAAAAGAATGACACTGTTGCATAGCTGAAGGCATGTAGATTCCAAGAATATATAGTTTTGGGGGGTATTTCTAATATGGAGGGATGTTTAGTCTGACAAATCTGAAAAGTTTCTGTAATTGGGCCACTCTGATTTGGCTCACTTTGTGGCTAGTCAATTCCATGTAGCCATGTGTAACACGCATATGGCATACTGTTTGATGTGTGTAACTTTTTGTTACATTTCATGGGATTTTGGCATGATTTCTACCTTCAGAAATGGATTTTTGTTCATTTTTTTTTTTAGAAAATCTGTGAAAAGTGCAAACTTCTACAAAGAACTGCGCCCACACCATTGATGGTATGAATAAACAAACAACAGCATTCCGTAGTTGAAAGTGTGTAGATTCAAATATATAGAGTATGTGGGGAAAAACTGCACACTGTTCAAATTCAGAGTTGGCTGAATATTTTTGCTGTTTTTGAGCCATCATACATTGTCTCACTTCGTGGCTAGTCGCTTGCACGTGTGTAACCACGTATATGGAATACTGTTTGATTCAGGACATTTGGGGGATTGATATTTGGTAACTTTTTCTTCCTTTCCATGAGGTTTTGGCATGATTTCTACCTTTTGAAGTTGTATTTGTTAATTTTGTCAGAAAAGTGCAACCTTCTACGACAAACTGTGCCCACACCATTGATGGTATGAATGAACGAACTACAGAGTTACATAGCTGAAGGTGTGTAGATTTTAGGAATCTAATGTTTGTGATGGGTATTTCTGAGTGACGTGGTTGTTTTGTAGAAAAAACTGCAGACTGTTCAAATTCGGAGTTGGCTAAATATTTTCGCTTTTTCTCAGCCATCGTGCAATGTCTCACTTCGTGACTTTTTGCTTCCACGTCCGCATGTGTAACCATGCATATGGCATACCGTTTGATTCAGGACATTTGGGAGATTGATATTTGGTAACCTTTTCTTACATTCCATAAGGTTTTGGCATGATTTCTACCTTTTGAAGTTGTATTTGTTAATTTTTTTAGAAAAGTGCGACCTTCTACGACAAACTGTGCCCACACCATTGATGGTATGAATGAACGAACTACAGAGTTACATAGCTGAAGGTGTGTAGATTTCCGGAATATAACGTTTGTGAGGGGTATTTCTGACTAACGTGGTTGTTTTGTGGAAAAAACTGCAGACTGTTCAAATTCAGAGTTGGCTAAATGTTTTCTCTTTTTCTGAGCCATAGTGCAATGTCTCACTTCGTGGCTTTTCGCTTCCACGTCTGCGTGTGTAACCATGCATATGGCATACTGTTTGATTCAGGACATTTAGGAGATTGATATTTGGTAACTATATTTTACATTCCATGGGATTTTGGCATGATTTCTACCTTTTAAATGTTGTTTGATGTTAATTTTGTTTAGAAAATCTGCGAAAAGTGCAAACTTCTACAATGAACTACGCCCACACCATTGATGGTATGAATGAACAAACTACAGCGTTACATAGCTGAAGGTGTGTAGATTTCTGAGTTAGCGGAAAGCTGCTACTGACATTTGGCATTGGTCCTGCTCTGGGATAGTTGGTAGCCATGTCTCTGGGTACACCCATGTATGTGGCATACCGTTTTACTCGGGAGGGTTTAGGCTTTCATATTTGAGGGTGAGTTTGAACTTTCCTCTGCAGTTTTAGTTTGGGGTATCAGAGCTTTTAGAAACAGTAAGATTTTTGTGTGTTACCTTAAGATAACTAAGTAAAAATGGAAAAAATCCATGAAAATGTTTAAATTTTTTCTGAAAGATTTCTGAAAATTTAAATTCTTTCTGAAAGAATCTAATTTTAACCAATTCTAATTGGAAAAGAATCTGATTGGTATACTAACCAAACAGAATCTTTCTGAAAGAATCTGAATGTAACAAATTCTGTTTAGAAAATAATCTGATTGGTAAGTATACCAATCATATACTTTCATAAATAATCTTATTGGTATGCTTTCTGGAAGAATCTGATTGTAACTAATCAGAATTAGTTACAATCAGATTCTTTTAGAAATAATCTGATTGGTATACTAACCAATTAGACTCTTTCTGAAATAAGCTGATTGAAACCAATTCTGATTGGAAAAGAATCTGATTGGTTAGTATAGCAATCAGATACTTCCCGAAAGAATCTGATTTTATCTAATCTGAATTGTTTACAATCGGATACTTTTAGAAATAATTTTATTGGTATGCTTTCTGAAAGAATCTCATTGTAACCAATTCTGATTGGAAAATAATCTGATTGGTATACCAATAAGATTCTTTCTAAAAAATAAAAAAAAATCTGATTGAAACCAATTAGAATTGGCTAGTCAGATTCTTTCAGAAAGAATTTGATTGGTATGCTTTCTGGAAGAATCTAATTTTAAATCAGAATTAGTTACAATCAGATTCTTTTAGAAATAACCTGATTGGTATAGTAATCAGATTCTTTTCTAATCAGAATTTGTTACAATCAGATCCTTTCAGAAAGAATCAAATTGTGTTTTCACCAGACCTTTTTCCGGCAAAATCCGTGAATCATGGAAATCCACCGTGGAACTAAGTTCAGATCTGCGATCCAGTCCATCTCTATTCTTGATCTATTTATTGTAACATTGTATAGAGTGTTATAGTTCAGTATAAACACCAGTGAAATACAACTGTTGTAGGAGATCCATTGGATCATTCTAAAATTAAAGTTATCAGTCTGTCTTTCAATACTGACCCTCCCCATTAACTCACAGCTGTCACCAGGGATTCTGTTAGAGAGGGATTACTATTGGTCAATGTGAGGTCCTATAAAGAACCCAGACTATCCTGTCATGTTTCAGACTTATTACATTTTATCAGTTCAAGACACAGGTTCATGGCTTCTATGGGGTCTTCTATTGCTTAAATAATGTAATAAACCATTAACAAACTCACTTCATTGTCTCGGAGAAATTGGCATGGAAATGTATTCCTTTCAGTCCCCCTATCATATATAGCAGGGATAAGCAACCAGAAGATCTCCAGATGTTTGAAAACTCCCATCATTCCTCTACAAGCACTCTGTAGTTAGGGAATTCAAACTACAATTCCCAGCATTCCTCTACAATCACTCTGTAGTTAGGGAATTCTGGGAGTTGTAGTTTCCAAACCTGGAGATCTACTGGTTGCCTATCCCTGATCTATATGTCCAGCAAACAGCAGTTCTCTTTTTTGTCTATTGAGAGGGGAGAGGTGGGGTGGAGTTATGTGAGAGTGAGAAGAATGTTTTTACTAAGACTTTTCACATGTTTTACAAAGGAATTGACAAATAAGTCTTGCAACTTCCCACTAACACTTCCTACTTCCCTACTAACACTCAGAAAATGTTTTGATTCGCTAACACTGCTGTCAATCTAATATTAAGCACACCATTGGATACAACACTAAAAGGGAAGTGATAAATATGTTCCTTTGTAAGCTTACATTGCCTCCATGTAAAATTTCCTGGGGTGTGACTTGACACTCCATTTTAAAGATACCATTACAAATAGGTGTGGGAACTAATGCAAGTACTTTATTTATATATTTTGCCTTATTTACATTTCTATATTCTTTAATGTCATTACTACATATTTGTTAATATTGATATAACTATTTAGTGCTTAAACAACACATAAACACTGTCCCTATATATATATATATTACTTTTACCCACCCCCACCAACATAGTACCTCCGAAAAATCTGATGTATTCGCCATGCAATTATAAATGTATATATATAATATATATAGTAGCTCTAGTTTATTATGCCCAGAAACTGGGTCCTTTCCTTGATATATTGGGGTTCACAAACTGCCTTTCTGACCTTTCCATGCTTTTGTTTTTTTCCCAAATTAAAGAAATTACTTTTACCAAATCTGATATATGGCAATTTATTTATCAACATACATTGCTTTAAAGAGAGGGCAACACTATTTACCCAGAGCTCATCCATCTTCCCTTTATTTTAGATCCCCCTTTTCTATACTGCTGTTATCTACCACTTTTGTCCTTTCAGCTCTCCCCTCTAATTATTTTAATTTGTAGACTTAATCTAACCATACACCTTGCAATCAAACAGTACAGTATTTCTATAAATTTGTAATATAAGGGCCAGCAATGAAAATACATTCAAATGTTATTAGTTGGGCTCTCATATTACATAGCTGTGCTATGATTATAAAATCAGATTGTTATGGGCATGGTCAGATTTGGAGACATGGTGACAACAGTTGGTGTGATAATTTGCAAATAGAAGAAATCCAAAACAACTGACAATCTCCCTCGGTCTGGGGCTCCTTGCAAGATCTCGCCTTGTGGAGTTGCAATGATCATGAGAATGGTGATGAAGCAGCCCAGAGTTACACAGGGGGAAATGCTGCCTAAGACCCTATAAACACTGTCAAACATTGAGGTGGACACTTTATGCTTTTGGATACTGGACACCTTCACTATATTGAAGAGATGATGGACCTCTGAGACCATGTACTTTCAAATCTTTGGTAAGCAGCTCCTTCCCTCAGACAGGGCAATGAAAGTGAGTCATGGGTGGGTATTCCAGCATGACTCTAAACACATGGCCAAAGCAACAAAGGAGTGGCACAAGAAGAAGCACATTAAGGTCCTGTAGTGGCCTAGCCCCAAAATTGCTATGGCTGAAGGTTTCAAGTAACCAAACATCAGCCTTGAAACCTAACTGACTTGGAGATGATCTGCTAAGGGGAGTGGGACAAAATCCCTCCTCAGATGTGTGCAAACCTTGTGGACAACTACAAAAAAAAATCTGACTTCTATGATTCCCAAAAAGTGTTTTCCCTCACTGTAAGTGCTGCTGAAGATTAATAGATTTTTTTCTGAATTATTTAAGAG
The DNA here is from genome assembly GCA_019447015.1 of Hymenochirus boettgeri. Taxonomy (NCBI): domain Eukaryota; kingdom Metazoa; phylum Chordata; class Amphibia; order Anura; family Pipidae; genus Hymenochirus; species Hymenochirus boettgeri. Next base: position 125,601,514 of record CM033474.1, read on the forward strand.
CTTTATATAAAGATTTGTTCAAAAGTAGTTGGTGTTGGATATAATTAACCATTGATACCTATAACATTTCTATCACTTCATTGTTTTGTTTTTTTAGAGAATTATTGGAGAAAGTTGCTGAATTTGAAAAGAGAGAATTTACAACATCAAACAAAAAGGTACCTTAATTATGCTTCTCTCCAAAGCGACAGAAATGTAAGATTATAATGTTACAGTACTTTTTATTATATCAACATTTGTCCCAATAGACAAAACACATTCACAAAGATACTAGCTGTGTCTCAAAATTCCATAGACCTGTCTTGGTTAGTCACAAATAATGCTAAAGAGATTTAATACTGTTTCCCCACACATTGCTTTGCTTTTCAAGTAATTATTTGATTTCTTATCAAACACTTATGGGAAAAAAATAGTAAGTCTGGGGATTCAACCTTTGACCTCATGGGTCAAAGGGGACACACCTATTTAAAAGTAAATATATTCTGGGTGCTACTCATGGTGCCATGGCCAATAGATCCAAAGAAGAAGAGTCCAGAGCAAACACCAGTCTTGGGTACAAATTTGTTTGACGTTTCGGTGCCTGTGCGACACTGTGCAAAACATCACATGTTTTTAATAAAACACATTTGTACCTAAGACTGGTGTGTGCTCTGGTAATCTTTTTAACAAGCAGGTATTATTTTGTAAGAGGGTAACAAGCTAGTTTCTTATTAGTGACTTCCATATTGGTGTGGAGATATCTGTATATCTGTATCTGTGCAAAGAGACTATGAATAGTTGGGTCAGGGGGGGTGGCAGTAGGTGCACATAATCATAAGGTTTTTTAAAGAGTTGTACTGGCAACAACAGATTTTTAGAATCTATTTCTTACGTGTATGTAAATGCAACTTACTAGAAAGTCTTACAATGTATAGTGTTTAGTTCTACTTTAAAGGGTAGGGTACTTTAATGTCCACCTAAGAAATTGTGAATTTCGGTTTTATTGAAGTTCTTCACTAAAACCTGCAGGAGCCAGGAGCGAAGGTAAGAAACGTAACTGGTCTTACGCTACTCTGCTAATTTTCTGACCAGTCCTCTGTACCCTATGCACATGCACATATGCCCTGCGCATAATCTGGCCCCAACCTCTACCTACCCGTGGGCCTCTGCTCAGGTATCCGCTCATTTTAAATCTTTATCTGTAACTCTATTCTTGTCGATCTATAACAGGGATAGACAACCGATAGAGATCTACTGCTTGCCTATCCCTGATTTTAGAACTATATCCTGCAGAATATACATTTGAATTCATCAGTGTCCCACCTCTGATGAAGTGCGACACTCCCACGAAACGCGTCAGGCAGGTGGAGCAGTATCAACCACTATGTCTCCATGCTTTTAGATGTATTGAATAAAAGACTGATTTTATCTTCCAACTCTACCTCTGTGAGTAAGCGCTGTTCTTCGCTTTGGTGAAAAGAAAATTCCCTTAACTGGCAAACGTGCACAAAAAGTGTGAGCGCCGCCTGCAGGACTCAAATACACGATACTTTGAAGTGCTTCACCTCCACTTCAACATTTTATATGGTTAGGTTAGCTTTAGTTTGTTAGGCTAGGTAAGGGTTTGACATGGTGGCAGGCTTACAAATTTTTGTCTAAAATCTTTTATACTACAGAAAGTATGTCATTTCAAATGTTTGTAACAGTTGTACCAACATGTATAACACAGGCTATAAAATATGTTATTTTGATCAACTAAAACTTGAGGTAATGGCAAAACAAGTTGAGAAAAGGATTTCATTCCTGTTTCTAGTAATTTATTTTATTGGTAATTGACTGTCTGAGGAACTGTTTAAATACCTACGTGATAGAAAGTTCAAAATCATAAAATTTCACCCACACCCACCAGGGAAACCATGGCCATGGCAAAAGCACGGCCATGGACAAAGACACACCCAATTTAACGTAGAGGCGCGCAAAGGGCGGCATCCAAAATTCGGCTCAGGCAGCAAAAACCATAGAAGTACCACTGAGAAGATTATGGATAGGGAACTGGTAGTAAAAGTTAGAATGAGTTGGTAGCAGAGCAGAGGAGCTGGGGAAATCAGATGTTTAATTCTAATTGTATATTACAATTCCCTGTCCTACATCACAATCGAGTCTGTATCTTTACCATTTATACAGTTTTAGCAGAGTGCCTGGCCTTGCCCTGTTTCTTCCAATGAAAATTTTGTTGGGCTTAGTTGTTTATCAGAGGGGCAATAACTCAATTTACCAACATATGGCAGCAAAAAGTTCAGATTAAAGTTCTATTAAAGTCCTTTAATTAAACAGACACCCAACCCGTACTCACAAAACTGTAACCCGCACCTGCTTTGCTGAGAGCCAGAACTACAACCCAACCCACACCCAAAATTAAAGAGAATTACGATTGGGTTTGTACCTGACAAAAACTAGTTTTTTTGAGTGGAACAATCAAGAGTGGACTCTGTTATTAACTCTTTGTTATAAAGGACTTTTTTTGAAAAAACATTTAACCATCTGATGTTTGCATAGTCTGTGTGAAAGTTTGAAAATAAGGATTGTTTGTGCTGATAGTGTGCTGAGAAAAATGCAGGGTGTAAGTAGATAAATCTTTTTTTTCTTCCATTTTAAGGAGTGAGGGTGAAATGAAGTTTTTGGCACTGGGTTTCTAGATTTTAGTTTTGCACCTGTGTTTTCCTATGAGTTCCTGTGTTCAGCGCAAATACATGTACTTTTCAGAAAAAAGAGCAGTATTTTTTCATCCCAATGACCTTAATCTGCCAATTCAGCATTATGTCTGTGTATAGAAAAAGGACATTAAAACAAGTTGGTGTAGTGTTTAGAAAGGACAACTTTGTTGATACCATGCAATATGCATCCTACCACATGTATAGGAACCTGAAGCAGACATTCCAGGGGACCTCTGACTGTGTCAGGGGTGAGTGGGTTGCCCGTTTGGAATCTGAAGTGGATAGTCTAAGGAGGGAAGCTTGCAGCATTGCAGGGCTCGGCAAATATTCGGGGTGACAACTGGCACTGGCTGGTGCCAGTATAGAGGGGGGTGGATTGGGGCAGGAAAGGTTGAGGGGGAGGAAGTTTTGTAAGGGTTACTAGGGGAAGTGGGGGACAGAAGGGTAGGGTTACTTCTTCCCAGCTTGGCCATCTGATAATGAATGTATGGAGAGGTCTAATCCCTTCAGCGCCCAGGGTACCACTATCTCTAATACAAGCCAGGACTGATAGGCAGGTGTTTGTGGTAGGGCACTACGTTATTAGAAAGGCCGATAGGGCAATCATGCTGAACTGTGTGTTGTCTGCCTGGTGCTAGGGTTCGACATGTGGTGGATAGTGTAAACAGATTATTGGGTGGGGCTGGGGTTGACCGGGCGGTCTTGGTTCACATTGGTACCAATGAAAAAGTTGAAAGAGATGGAAGGTCCTTAAAATGACATCTTGGATCTGCATTCTTGTCTGCTTAGCTCCGGCCCTCTGTGAGTTCATTGTTCACGCACGCAATGTTGTACAAGCACGCCGCAATGACGTCACGCGAGCACACAGACAGTGCTTTTTGGACTTCAGAAGAAGAACAAGGAACTCACGGAGGGCCGGAGCTAAGCAGACAAGAATGCAGATCCAAGATGTCCACAAGTTTACATCAGCACAGGTAGGCTCAGGAGGAAGCTAGAAAATAAAAAAAGGGGGGGATGATTAATGATTGGTTAAAGCTGCTGGTTCTAATTACACTTAACTTGTTTTTACAGTATACTTATCCTTTAACTTAAGTGGTTTGACATATTCTAGTGTATATTTCAAGAACTGATCTTATAATCCGTAATCAACATGGATTTAGGAGGAATAGATCTTGTCAAACTAACTTGCTTGGTTTTTATGAGGAAGTGAGTAGAGTTTAGACTCTGGCATAGCCGTAGACGTAGTATACTTGCATTTTGCCATGACTTTTGATTCAGTTCCCCCTAAGTGAATAATGTATAAGGCTTATACTATAAGCTAAGGTCAGTTGGGCTGGAGTGGCACATTTGTACATTGTTAAAAAGTTGGTTGATAAATAGGATGCAGAGAGTACTTATTAATGGACTGGGATGCCACAGGGTTCAGTGTTGGGGCTACTTCTTTTCCAGGTATCCCACCCCTCCCGGATTGGGATACCTGGAGTCTCGTCATTATGGGGTGGTCTCCCGCGAGACCACCCCAGACTCCCGGACTTGAGTATTCTCCCCAGCCACGCCCCTTTTTGGTGACCATGTCCCGGGAATGCCTCTAGCCCCGCCTCCCACCACCCCTCGATGCCCGCCTCAATGTGACATCATGCCCCGCCCCCACACGACATCACGCCCGCTCACCACGCCCCCTTTCCCATCCTTCCCAGAAGCCTGAAAGGGCAGGGTGGGATGGCTGCTTTTCTGTTTATTAATAATTTAGAAGTAGGCATTGTCAGCAAGGAATTGATCTTTTGTCGAGGATGTGCAATCATTGCGGGTGGATTCAGATAGATTGTGACGTGCTGCTTAAGTGGCAGATGAGATTCAATGTTATGTGTTGGATTTTGAACGTAAAAATCCTTGTGCTGTTTAACTTTTAATTGGTCTGTGTTAAATAAATCCCTGTTGAAAAAGGATCTTGGAGTTTTGGTGCATAACAAACTTTAAATGTAGCAAGAAGTGCCAGGCAGCAACAGCTAGAGCCAGCAAGATATTGTCTTGTATAAAGAAAGGTGTGGATTCAAGGGAGAAAAATGGTATTCTCCCTCTTTACAAAGCATTGCAAGTGGTTCCATAATAAAATTAGCACATACACAATGATATTATTAAACAATGTTTACATATTATTATTTATTATTATGAATTTATATAGCGCCAACCCCTTCCTGACGCTTTACAATACATGTAATACATTAAGGTATACAGGTTATACGAATTCATACATATTACATACACGGTATACATAAGTAAACAGAGTGATGAGTTTCTTACAGCAATCTCCAATACAATAAGAGAGGACCCCGTCCAAGAGCTTATAGTCTAGAAGATATGGGAGTGAGACACAATTTGCAGGCATGTAGTGTTAAAGGTAGATTGGATCATATTGGGTAGTAGGATGGGTATGTCTAGACCAGGTTATATGCTTGCCTGAAGAGGTGGGTTTTAAGGTTGCATTTGAAGTATTAAGGGATGGTGAGTAACAGACAGACAGAGGAAGGGTTCCAGAGCAGAAGGGCACAGAAGCAAAGTCCTGATACGGCATGGGAAGGGGTAACAAGGTTGGATGAGAGGAGGATAACTCCCATGTTTCCCAGAGTAAGGGGCGGAGATATGCTAAACACTCCTTTATGTCCCTTAGCGAATGCATGCACGCCACTGACTCCAGAAGCTCTGGTAGAAAGTAAACCACACTATCAGCATGTTGTAGATAATGATGGGTGAAAGAGGTCAGCAAAGCTGCATGCTTCTCTCACCAATCAATGGTACATTCTAATTTTTGTTGCCAACGAGAGGAGGCAGAATTTATGGTCTGGGGAAGGGAGTTTGGACATCTTCTTCCTGACATAATGCAGGAACACAAGAGGGGGTGGGTTTTATTCTATACCTATTTACTCTCTGCTGACCATGCGTTTAACCAGTATAGTTGTCCTTTAATTTTGCAGCTCTGTGTACATCTCCCTGTTGGTATTGAGCAACTGTACACAGTATATTATTGTTTTATTTGCACGGTATACCCAACCCCTATACCTACTATTCCATTTTATCTTATGTTTCCCACGGAAGGAAGTCCTTTCCTCTTGTAGCAAAGCTCTAGCACTTATATTTATTAATTAATTTATGTACTGAACTATCCATATATTTATCCCTGTTGTATGATTTTATTGCATTTGTAATTGTACAGCATCCCCAAGTGCGCTTTATAAATAAACATACATACAATTATATATTACAGAGGGTGCCCAAGTATAATTATTTTTAGTGTTAAAGGGCATGTCCACCCCCCCCCCCAACTAAAAGTTTACCAACTACTGGCCCCACTGTACAATTTAAAAAAACCTTTACCTTACATGCATGCTTCTTATGGTTCTCCTTTATTGCCTCTACAAAATTTAGGAACTGAAGAGTAGGAGCTTTCCTTCCTTTCCAAGGTCTCTGCCTCTATTGTGTCCTCTTAGTTTGCTGCTGGCATGCCAATGCCTTTCCCTCCCTCCCAATCTCTCCCTGGATGTAGCATGTAATCCCTTTGGTATAGTGCAGGCCATGCCCTCCCAACCCCAACCGCTATATTCTGACTGATCAATTCTATCTCAGCTCAGTTCATCGCCCCAGCGCCATTCTGCATTGTGGCAGCCACGCTGGTCTGGCCCCCTGCTTGTAGTTCCGGTGGGCAGGGGAGTTGGACCAGAATGGAGCTGGAATGAGGAGCTGTAAGTAGAGGGAATCGATTTTTTAAGTCAGAATATAGCGGTGTGGGGTGGGGAGGGCATGGCTTGCAATATACCAAAACTTTAAAATGAGGGTAAAGATGCCCTTTAAGAAACTATAACAAGATATCAATTCAGTAATTTAAAGTACTATCTCCAGGGTTCCAACCAGGAGTACAGGCAACACATTACTTCCATAATAAATGTAGCCCAGGGATAGGCAACCAGTAGATCTTCAGATGTTTGAAAACTACAACTCCCAGCATTCCCTATTGCAGAGTGCTTGTAAAGGAATGCTGGGAGTTATAGTTTTCAAACATATGGAGATCTACTGGTTGCCTTTCCCCCGATTAGCCGTCCACCAACACAATAATATTCATAAGACTGTACCATTACACAAGTCCAAATGTCTCTTCCATATGTAAATATTCTATGAACACTGTTATATAATGTCCCATATATTACAGAGCGTACACAAGTACAAAATATACTTGGTGTTTCGTGTTGTGAAACTATAAAAGATTTCAATTCAGTAATACAATGCATAACTAGTAGTTCAGGCCCTTATGGTGTCCATATATAAGCAGGGCCATCTCACTAATGAGGCACATGAGTAACTGTTGCAGACGGTACCTGTCTGTGTCGCAGGAGCAGCAGTTCCAGAAAAACAAAATTTGCTTACCAGCGCCACCGCGCCGGGTAGTGTGGTGTGGGAGGTAGCGCTGCGCGTATGTGAATACGCGGAAGTAGATCAGGCTGTGTAATGCACTTCATGTGACGTTGACGTCATCACGTCGCAACTTCATCATGTCACTCCACTCCTTGGACATCGGCTGCGGTGCGCGCACTCTGCAAACCAAGCCTGCTGTCTCTCCTCCTTTAATGCAGCTCTGTGTGCCAACCATTATTAGCATCTCAGTGCCATCCCTTTATCAGAGTTTGTGCCACTGATTTTACCAGTTTCTGTGTTCCAACCATTTTAGAGTCTGGCTGCCAACAATTGATCAGAGTTTGGTCAATGATTTCACCAGTATCTGTGTGCCAACCATTTATGAATTTTTGCCACTGATTTTACCAGTATCTGTTGCCAACCATTTATTAGAGTCTGGGTGCCAACCCTTTATCAGAGTTTGTGCCAATGGTTTTACCATGTATCTGTGTGCCAACCATTTATTAGAGTCTGGGTGCCATTCCTTTCAGAGTTTGTGCTGCTGATTTTACGAATATCTGTGTGGCAACCATTTATTATAGAGTCTGGGTGCCAACCATTTATCAGAGTTTTGTGCCAATGATTTTACCAGTATCTGTGTGCCAACCATTTATTAGCGTCTGGGTCCATCCCTTTATCAGAGTTTTGTGCCATGATTTTACAGTATCTGTGTGCCAACCATTTATTAGAGTCTGGGTGCCATTCCTTTTAAGAGTTTGTGCTGCTGATTTTACTATACTGTCCGGTAACCATTTATTAGAGTCTGGGTGCCAACCATTTATCAGAGTTTGTGCCAACGATTTTACCAGATTTGGTGCAACCATTGTAGTGGTGAGAGAGGGTGTATGTACAGGAGTTGTGAGAGTGTGTATGTACGGTATGTATGAAGAAACGGTGTGTGAGAAGAATGTGAGAGATAAGGATAGAATATTAATGGGACCTTTACTCTCTGTTTTCACCATTGGGACCTTTACTGTCTGCTCTCATTGTAAGGAACCTTTACTGTCTACTCTCACTGTATGGGACCTTTACTTCTGTTCTCACTGTATGGGAACTTTACTGTCTGCTCTCACTGTAAGGAACCTTTACTGTCTGCTCTCACTGTAAGAACCTTTACTGTCTACTCTCACTGTAAGGAACCTTTACTGTCTACTCTCACTGTATGGGACCTTTACTATCTGTTCTCACTGTATGGGACCTTTACTTCGTTCTCACTGTAAGGGACCTTTACTGTCTGCTCTCATTGTATGGGACCTTTACTATCTGCTCTCACTGTATGGGACCTTTACTTTCTGTTCTCACTGTAAGGGACCTTTACTGTCTGCTCTCATTCTATGGGACCTTTACTGTCTGTTCTCACTGTATGGGACCTTTACTGTCTGCTCTCACTGTAAGGAACCTTTACTGTCTGCTTCACTGTGGAACCTTTACTGTCTGCTCTCACTGTATGGACCTTTACTATCTGTTCTCACTGTATGGGACCTTTACTATCTGTTCTCACTGTATGGGACCTTTATTGTCTGATCTCACTGTATGGGACCATTACTGTCTACTCTCATTGTATGGGACCTTTACTGTCGGCTCTCACTGTATGGGACCTTTACTTTCGTTTCTCACTGTATGGGACCTTTAATGTCTGTTCTCGGTTATATGGACCTTTACTGTCTGCTTTCATTGTATGGGACCTTAACTGTCTATTCTTACTGTATGGACCTTTACTTTCTATTCTTACTGTATGGGACTTTTACTGTCTATTCTTGCTGTAGGGACCTTTACTGTCTGCTCTCACTGTATGGGACCGTTACGGTCTGCTCTCATTGTTATGGCCCTAACGGTCTATTCTTACTGTACATGTGTTAGATATTGTTAAAGGCATTTCATACGGTTAGATTAGCTTTAGATGAGTTGTTAGTTTAGGCTAGGTTAGACTAGTTGTAAGTTAGGGCCCTATTAAAAAGAACCTTGACGTGGTGGCAGGTTATTTTGGGCAAATTCTTTATTCTCTTATTATGGTATGGATTAATGTCTATTAAAGAAAATGTACAATAAATGGTGCCAAGTTCAAAATGACAAAATGCTAGCCGCCACTCCCACCACAAAGCCACGCCACACCACAAGCCACACCCACTTTGTTCCACTGCGCGCACCGCATATAGGCGGCAATCAGGGTTTGGCTCAGTGGAAATATCCCTAGAGACCCCCTGTTATAATTGAACATTTCTTATGACATTAAAATAAATAGCCCAACATACACACACACAATTGCCTCTGTGCTTTTGCTAGTATATATAACTATTTAGCCCGTTTTACTTATAACTATGTGTGTAGTTGATGTGCTTAAGTTATTTGTGTAATGTATAAATTGCCATTTTTCCGTGCACCACATCTGGTATATGTGGAATTGTGTTTTAGCAGTATAACCTTGCATATATACATAATATGGAGCAATACGGCTATGTTCTAATCTATACTTGCTCCTTGGGTATATCAATTAAATCCTCACCCCCCTTTAACTTCATCCAGTTTATAAGAAGTTTTGTAACCATATAGTTTCTATCAGTTTCCTTGGTCATACAATAAAGAGATAATGTAAGCAGGTATGGTCTTTCACCCACTAAGGATTATACCCTTTATACTGAATTTTTTATGTTAGGACTGACACACGACTGCCTTGAAGGGATGTGTCAGCTTCTGCATGTTTGTACAAATGTAATCAAATGTATCCATTTTTAACATAATCTTTGATTTTAACTGTAGGTGATCTTCCTTCATTGCTTGCATGCATGCTAAACACTTCTGCCTGTTTACTTAGAACTTCCGTAATACTCAGTATAAACCGACCCGAGTATAACCCGAGGTACCCAATTTCAGCTAAAAATCCTATAAAAGTTGTTGACTCGAGTATAAACCGAGGGTAGAAACTTGGCATTCAAGATGTTTGGAAACTACAACTCCCAGCTAATAAAGCATGCTGGGAGTTGTAGTTTCCAAAAACATCTTGAATGCCACCCTCACTTGGCATTCAAGATGTTTGGGAACTACAACTCCCAGCATGCTTTTTAGCTGGGAGTTGCAGTTTCCAAACATCTTGAATGCCAAGTGAGGGTGGCATTCAGATGTTTGGAAACTACAACCCCAGCTGTGCTTTATTAGCTGGGAGTTGTAGTTTCCAAACATCTTGAATGCCACCCTCACTTGGCATTCAAGATGTTTGGAACTCACAACTCCCAGCTAATAAAGCATGCTGGGAGTTGTAGTTCCCAAACATCTTGAATGCCCCCCTCACCCCCCACCCATTTTTGTACCTGTGGTCTCTTCTCCCTGTGGGCTCTCCTCCATCCAAGGCTTCCTGGCAGGTACGGTGCGGTATCCTGAGCATTCCGGCAGCCGCGCGATCTTTCTGTGTACTGGCGCGCCGGTGACGTCACTGCCCGGCGCCGGCGCGGCTTGGCAACGGGCAGTGACGTCAGTAGGTAAGCTACTGACTCGAGTTAAACCAAGTCCGAGTTTTCAGGCTGATTTTTCAGCCTGAAAAACTCGGTTTTATACTCGAGTATATACGGTATATGTATAGTTGAGTGATTTGTGTAATATATTAGGGATAATGCAGCCCTTACAGTGTAATATAAGGATGTTGGGAAGATTCTAGTGATAATACCAATTTACTACTTGACTATAAAACTCGGGTATCCCACTCCCCAGGGACCACCCCAAACTGACTTAAAGAACCTCCCCCAGACACTCCCTTTGCGGCCACCACGCCCCCTACAAGCCCCTAACTCCATCACCTAGATTACATCACATCCCCTCACCATGCCCCCTTTCCCCACCCTGCCCAGAAGCCTCAAATGGCAGGGTGGGATGTCTATATAACACAGCAAGTAGGTGGACCTCCAGATGATGGAAATCTAAAACTTCCAAGCTATCCAAAACGTGCAGATAGGGGATGCTGGAGTTGTAGTTTTCAAAACAAAAAGCACACATATTTACATTTTTATAATAATCATAATATTTACACCCATATATTGGTGATGATTTTGATCTTTTTGAGTTGCTACCCAGTAATGTGTGAGACAGATAAACATATATCAATGGACTTTCCTTCCATAATGTCCATATTGTAGATATTAAGCAAAAGAGTATTCTAATTTGAAATAAATCATAGCATATGGAGTGCTGAAATGTGACAGTTTGACAAAACGGAGCTACAGAACAAGGCAGACATTTAGGACAAGGTAAAATACTACATTATTTATGTTTGCATTGAGGCAATGTCAAATTTTTACTATAGATGCCCTTTAGGAAGAGATACACAGGTCAAGTACCACAACTAACAGACAGAGCAAGCTCGCATGATTGTAATTTATTATCTTGCTTTACAACCTACCTTATCAATGTTGATATCCGGGACACCACAGCGAGTTTGAATGGGTTTGGTGGTCAGGGTCGGTTATAAAGCTGCGAGTGCTGGTCATGACAGCTAAGGGTTTGCGGGTCTATTAGGTTTTAGTTGCGGGTTCACATACCGGTTTTGGATTCACTTGTATAGACATACGTCCAACCAGTCCGTCGCTTTTATAGACATCCAACCTCATTAGCAATCCCCACATTTCCTGGCTAACAATTGATCCACAAAGGGGGGGGGGGGGGAATCCCACCAGAATTTGAAGGGGAAAAAATTCCTTCCTGACTCTAAAGATTCGTACCACCTGCCAATTTGGCACTCGCGCACACCCCCAACAACGCTGCATTTGCACGACGAACAAACCATTTCTGCCGAGAATCGCGCATGTGTTTTCGTTCAGTCGGGGGATCCCCACGCAATTGCCTTTTCTCTAGTGTACATAAATGCAAGTTCTCCAATCTGTCTTTATATTCAAGTTCCCCCATTCTCTTTATTATTTTAGTTGTCATTCTCTAACCTTTTACATTTCTAACATGTCCTTTTTGTACACAGGATTTCAAAATTGCACTGCATATTCCAAATGAGGCCTTACCATGTAGCAAGAAGTGCCAGGCAGCAACAGCTAGAGCCAGCAAGATATTGTCTTGTATAAAGAAAGGTGTGGATTCAAGGGAGAAAAATGGTATTCTCCCTCTTTACAAAGCATTGGTAAGGCCTCATTTGGAATATGCAGTGCAATTTTGAAATCCTGTGTACAAAAAGGACATGTTAGAAATGTAAAAGGTTTAGAGAATGACAACTAAAATAATAAAGAGAATGGGGGAACTTGAATATAAAGACAGATTGGAGAACTTGCATTTATGTACACTAGAGAAAAGGCAATTGCGTGGGGATCCCCCGACTGAACGAATACACATGCGCGATTCTCGGCAGAAATGGTTGTTCGTCGTGCAAATGCAGCGTTGTTGGGGGTTGTCGCGCAGTGCCAAATTGGCAGTGTGTACGAATCTTTAGAGTCAGGAAGGAATTTTTTTCCCCTTCATAATTCTGGTGGGATTTCCCCCCCCCCCCTCTTGTGGATCAATTGTTAGCCAGGAAATGTGGGTATTGCTAATGAGGTTGGATGTCTATAAAAGCGACGGACTGGTTGGACGTATGTCTATACAAGTGAATCCAAAACCGGTATGTGAACCCGCAACTAAAACCTAATAGACCCGCAAACCCTCTAGCTGTCATGACCAGCACTCGCAGCTTTATAACCGACCCTGACCCAAACCCATTCAAACTCGCTGTGGTGTCCCGGATATCAACATTGATAAGGTAGGTTGTAAAGCAAGATAATAAATTACAATCATGCGAGCTTGCCTCTGTCTGTTAGTTGTGGTACTTGACCTGTGTATCTCTTCCTAAAGGGCATCTATAGTAAAAATTTGACATTGCCTCAATGCAAACATAAAATAATGTAGTATTTTACCTTGTCCTACATGTCTGCCTTGTTCTGTAGCTCCGTTTTGTCAAACTGTCACATTTCAGCACTCCATATGCTATGATTTATTTCAAATTAGAATACTCTTTTGCTTAATATCTACAATATGGACATTATGGAAGGAAAGTCCATTGATATATGTTTATCTGTCTCACACATTACTGGGTAGCAACTCAAAAAGATCAAAATCATCACCAATATATGGGTGTAAATATTATGATTATTATAAATATGTAAATATGTGTGCTTTTTGTTTTGAAAACTACAACTTCCAGCATCCCCTATCTGCACTGTTTTGGAATGCTTGGAAGTTTTAGATTTCCATCATCTGGAGGTCCACCTACTTGCTGTAGTAATATAGACATCCCACCCTGCCATTTGAGGCTTCTGGGCAGGGTGGGGAAAGGGGGCATGGTGAGGGGATGTGATGTAATCTAGGTGATGGAGTTAGGGGCTTGTAGGGGGCGTGGTGGCCGCAAAGGGAGTGTTCGGGGGAGGTTCTTTAAGTCAGTTTGGGGTGGTCTCCTGGGGAGTGGGATACCCGAGTTTTATATGTCAAGTAGTAAATTGGTATTATCACTAGAATCTTCCCAACATCCTTATATTACACTGTAAGGGCTGCATTATCCCTAATATATTACACAAATCACTCAACTATACATATACCGTATATACTCGAGTATAAACCGAGTTTTTCAGGCTGAAAAATCAGCCTGAAAACTCGGACTTGGTTTATACTCGAGTCAGTAGCTTACCTACTGACGTCACTGCCCGTCGCCAAGCCCGGCGCCGGGCAGTGACGTCAGCCGGCGCGCCAGTACACAGAAAGATCGCGCGGCTGCCGGAATGCTCAGGATACCGCACCGTACCTGCCAGGAAGCCCTTGGATGGAGGAGAGCCCACAGGGAGAAGAGACCACAGGTACAAACTGGGTGGGAGGGTGAGGGGGGCATTCAAGATGTTTGGGAACTACAACTCCAGCATGCTTTATTAGCTGGGAGTTGTAGTTTCCAAACATCTTGAATGCAAGTGAGGGTGGCATTCAAGATGTTTGGAAACTACAACTCCCAGCTAATAAAGCATGCTGGGAGTTGTAGTTTCCAAACATCTTGAATGCCACCCTCACTTGGCATTCAAGATGTTTGGAAACTGCAACTCCCAGCTAATAAAGCTGCGGGAGTTGTAGTTCCCAAACATCTTGAATGCCAAGTGAGGGTGGCATTCAAGATGTTTTTGGAAACTACAACTCCCAGCATGCTTTATTAGCTGGGAGTTGTAGTTTCCAAACATCTTGAATGCCAAGTTTCTACCCTCGGTTTATACTCGAGTCAACAACTTTTATTAGGATTTTTAGCTGAAATTGGGTACCTCGGTTTATACTCGGGTCGGTTTATACTCGAGTATATACGGAAGTTCTAAGTAAACAGGCAGAAGTGTTTAGCATGCATGCAAGCAATGAAGGAAGATCACCTACAGTTAAAATCAAAGATTATGTTAAAAATGGATACATTTGATTACATTTTTGTACAAACATGCAGAAGCTGACACATCCCTTCAAGGCAGTCCGTGTGTCAGTCCTAACATAAAAAATTCAGTATAAAGGGTATAATCCTTAGTGGGTGAAAGACCATACCTGCTTACATTATCTCTTTATTGTATGACCAAGGAAACTGATAGAAACTATATGGTTACAAAACTTCTTATAAACTGGACTGAAGTTAAAGGGGGGTGAGGATTTAATTGATATACACAAGGAGCAAGTATAGATATGAACATAGCCGTATTTGCTCCATATTATGTATATATGCAAGGTTATACTGCTAAAACATCAATTCCACATATACTCAGATGTGGTGCACGGAAAAATGGCAATTTATACATTACACAAATAACTTAAGCACTCAACTACACACATAGTTATAAGTAAAACGGGCTAAATAGTTATATATACTAGCAAAAGCACAGAGGCAATTGTGTGTGTGTATGTTGGGCTATTTATTTTAATGTCATAAGAAATGTTCACTTATACACAGGGGTGTCTCTAGGGATATTTCCACCTGAGCCAAACCCTGATTGCCGCCTATATGCGGTGCGCGCAGTGGAACAAAGTGGGTGTGGCTTGTGTGTGGGCGTGGCTTTGTCGGTGGGAGTGCGGCTAGCCATTTTGTCATTTTGAACTTGGCACCATTTATTTGTACATTTTCTTTAAATAGACATTAATCCATACCATAATAAGAGAATAAAGAATTTTGCCCAAAATAACCTGCCACCACGTCAAGGTTCTTTTTAATAGGGCCCTAACTTACCTAACTAGTCTAACCTAGCCTAACCTAACAAACTATCTAAAGCTAATCTAACCGTATGAAATGCCTTTTAACAATATCTAACACATGTACAGTAAGAATAGACAGTTAGGGTCCCATACAATGAGAGCAGACCGTAACGGTCCCATACAGTGAGAGCAGACAGTAAAGGTCCCATACAGCAAGAATAGACAGTAAAAGTCCCATACAGTAAGAATAGAAAGTAAAGGTCCCATACAGTAAGAATAGACAGTTAAGGTCCCATACAATGAAAGCAGACAGTAAAGGTCCCATAAACCGAGAACAGACATTAAAGGTCCCATACAGTGAGAACAGACAGTAAAGGTCCCATACAGTGAGAGCAGACAGTAAAGGTCCCATACAATGAGAGTAGACAGTAATGGTCCCATACAGTGAGATCAGACAATAAAGGTCCCATACAGTGAGAACAGATAGTAAAGGTCCCATACAGTGAGAACAGATAGTAAAGGTCCCATACAGTGAGAGCAGACAGTAAAGGTTCCTTACAGTGAGAGCAGACAGTAAAGGTTCCTTACAGTGAGAGCAGACAGTAAAGGTCCCATACAGTGAGAACAGACAGTAAAGGTCCCATAGAATGAGAGCAGACAGTAAAGGTCCCTTACAGTGAGAACAGAAAGTAAAGGTCCCATACAGTGAGAGCAGATAGTAAAGGTCCCATACAATGAGAGCAGACAGTAAAGGTCCCTTACAGTGAGAACAGAAAGTAAAGGTCCCATACAGTGAGAACAGATAGTAAAGGTCCCATACAGTGAGAGTAGACAGTAAAGGTTCCTTACAGTGAGAGTAGACAGTAAAGGTTCCTTACAGTGAGAGCAGACAGTAAAGGTTCCTTACAGTGAGAGCAGACAGTAAAGTTCCCATACAGTGAGAACAGATAGTAAAGGTCCCATACAGTGAGAGTAGACAGTAAAGGTTCCTTACAATGAGAGCAGACAGTAAAGGTCCCATATGGTGAAAACAGAGAGTAAAGGTCCCATTAATATTCTATCCTCTATCTCTCACATTCTCTCTCACACACCGTTTCTCTCATACATACCGTACATACACACTCTCACACATCCTGTACATACACCCTCTCTCACACATACAATGGTTGGCACCAAATCTGGTAAAATCGTTGGCACAAACTCTGATAAATGGTTGGCACCCAGACTCTAATAAATGGTTACCGGACAGATATTAGTAAAATCAGCAGCACAAACTCTTAAAAGGAATGGCACCCAGACTCTAATAAATGGTTGGCACACAGATACTGGTAAAATCATTGGCACAAACTCTGATAAAGGGATGGCACCCAGACGCTAATAAATGGTTGGCACACAGATACTGGTAAAATCATTGGCACAAACTCTGATAAATGGTTGGCACCCAGACTCTATAATAAATGGTTGCCACACAGATATTCGTAAAATCAGCAGCACAAACTCTGAAAGGAATGGCACCCAGACTCTAATAAATGGTTGGCACACAGATACTGGTAAAACCATTGGCACAAACTCTGATAAAGGGTTGGCACCCAGACTCTAATAAATGGTTGGCACACAGATACTGGTAAAATCAGTGGCAAAAATTCATAAATGGTTGGCACACAGATACTGGTGAAATCATTGGCACAAACTCTGATCAATTGTTGGCAGCCAGACTCTAATAAATGGTTGGAACACAGAAACTGGTAAAATCAGTGGCACAAACTCTGATAAAGGGATGGCACTGAGATGCTAATAAATGGTTGGCACACAGAGCTGCATTAAAGGAGGAGAGACAGCAGGCTTGGTTTGCAGAGTTGCGCGCACCGCAGCAGATGTCCAAGGGAGTGACATGATGAAGTTGCGACGTGATGACGTCAACGTCACATGAAGTGCATTACACAGCCTGATCTACTTCCGCGTATCGCACATACGCGCAGCGCTACCTCCCACACCACACTACCCGGCGCGGTGGCGCTGGTAAGCAAATTTGTTTTTTCTGGAACTGCTGCTTCCCTGCGACACAGACAGGGTACCGCTCTGCAACAGTTACTCATGTTGCCTCATTAGTGAGATGGCCCTGCTTATATATGGACACCATAAGGGCCCTGGAACTACTAGTTATGCATTGTATTACTGAATTGAAATCTTATTATAGTTTCACAACACGAAACACCAAGTATATTTTGTACTTGTGTACGCTCTGTAATATATGGGACATTATATAACAGTGTTCATAGAATATTTACATATTGGAAGAGACATTTGGACTTGTGTAATGGTACAGTCTTTATGAATATTATTGTGTTTGTGTGACGGCTACATCGGGGGAAAGGCAACCAGTAGATCTCCATATGTTTGAAAACTATAACTCCCAGCATTCCTTTACAAGCACTCTGCAATTAGGGAATGCTGGGAGTTGTAGTTTTCAAACATCTGAAGATCTACTGGTTGCCTATCCCTGGGCTACATTTATTATGGAAGTAATTGGTTGCCTGTACTCCTGGTTGGAACCCTGGAGATAGTACTTTAAATTACTGAATTGATATCTTGTTATAGTTTCTTAAAGGGCATCTTTACCCTCATTTTAAAGTTTTGGTATATTGCAAGCCATGCCCTCCCCACCCCCAACCGCTATATTCTGACTTAAAAAATCGATTCCCTCTACTTACAGCTCCTCATTCCAGCTCCATTCTGGTCCAACTCCCCTGCCCACCGGAACTACAAGCAGGGGGCCAGACCAGCCGTGGCTGCCATCAATGCAGAATGGCGCTGGGGCGATGAACTGAGCTGAGATAGGAATTGATCAGTCAGAATATAGCGGTTGGGGTTGGGAGGGCATGGCCTGCACTATACCAAAGGGATTACATGCTACATCCAGGGAGAGATTGGGAGGGAGGGAAAGGCATTGCGCATGCCAGCAGCAACTAAGAGGACACAATAGAGGCAGAGACCTTTTGGAAAGGAAGAAAGCTCCTACTCTTCAGTTTCCTAAATTTTGTAGAGGCACTAAAGGAGAACCATAAGAAGCATGCATGTAAGGTAAAGGTTTTTTTAAATTGTACAGTGGGGCCAGTAGTTGGTAAACTTTTAGTTGGGGGGGGGGGGTGGACATGCCCTTTAACACTAAACATAATTATACTTGGGCACCCTCTGTAATATATAATTGTATGTATGTTTATTTATAAAGCGCCACTTGGGGATGCTGTACAATTACAAAATGCAATAAAATCATACAACAGGGATAAATATATGGATAGTTCAGTACATAAATTAATTATATAAATATAAGTGCTAGAGCTTTGCTACAAGAGGAAAGGACTTCCCTTCCGTGGGAAACATACAGATAAAATGGAATAGTAGGTATAGGTGTTGGAGTATACAGTGCAAATAAAACAATAATATACTGTGTACAGTTGCTCAATACCAACAGGGAGATGTACACAGAGCTGCAAAATTAAAGGACAACTATACTGGTTAAACGCATGGTCAGCAGAGAGTTAAATAGGTATAGAATAAAACCCACCCCCTCTTGTGTTCCTGCATTATGTCAGAAAGAAGATGTCCAAACTCCCTTCCCCAGACCATAAATTCTGCCTTTCCCTCTCTGTTGGCAACAAAAATTAGAATGTACCATTTGATTGGTGAGGAAGCATGCAGCTTTGCTGACCTCTTTCACCCATCATTATCTACAACATGCTGATAGTGTGGTTTACTTTCTACCCAGAGCTTCTGGAGTTCAGTGGCCGTGCATGCATTCGCTAAGGGACATAAAGGAGTGTTTAGCATATCTCCGCCCCTTACTCTGGGAAACATGGGAGTTATCCTCCTCTCATCCAACCTTGTTACCCCTTCCCATGCCCGTATTCAGGACTTTGCTTCTGCTGCCCTTCTGCTCTGGAACTCCCTTCCTCTGTCTGTCTGTTACTCACCATCCCTTAATACCTTCAAATGCAACCTTAAAACCCACCTCTTCAGGCAAGCATATAACCTGGTCTAGACATTACCCATCCTACTACCCAATATGATCCAATCTACCTTTAACACTCCACTGCCTGCAAATTGTGTCTCACTCCCATATCTTCTAGACTATAAGCTCTTGGACGGGGTCCTCTCTCTTATTGTATTGGAGATTGCTGTAAGAAACTCATCACTCTGTTTACTTATGTATTACCTGTGTATGTAATATGTATGACTTCGTATAACCTGTATTACCCTTAATGTATTACTATGTAATTGTAAAGCGTCACGGAAGGTGTTGGCGCTATATAAATTCATAATAATAATAATAATAATATGTAAACATTGTTTAATAATATCATTGTGTATGTGCTAATTTTATTATGGAACCACTTGGTTAGCTGTACTGCAGATTGGAACCCTGAAGCCTTGAAACTTTAATATTCTACTTATGAGTATTGAATTCTGCAAGGGTTTGTGTTTGTGTGTGGTGGATATGTGGACAGTATTTATTAATATAAGTGTGCACATGCTACTTTTATTATGGTAGCACTTGATTACTGTACTGCTAGTTGGAACCCTGGGGCTAGTTAATTAAACTTGTGTTTGTATCACTAAACTGGTATCTTGTTATAGTTACACTACACCAAACATTAATATTTGCCCCTTCTGTAATACATGTGACATTATATGACACAATTACCAAATACATTTACATATATACTTGTGTGAAAGTGTATGTGTGTGTATGGGGGGGGTTTACATGTATATGTGGACAGTGTTTATTTATATCATATATTGTGTATATGGTTATTTTATTATGGAAGCATTTGGTTAGCTTTACTGCAGATTGGAGCACTGGAGCTTATTTAATTTTGTGTTTGTATCGCCAAACTGGTATATTGTTATAGTTATTCAACACCAAACATTATTATTTGCACCTTCTGTATTATATGGGACATTATATGACCCCATTACCAAATATATTTACATATGTATGTGTGTGTGTTGGGTGTGTGGGTTAATATGTGTACAGTGTTTGTTAATAGTATTGTGTATGTGCTATATTTATTATAGTTATATATTATAGTTACATGATATATATCTATATATTCTATTTTGTGGGTTTGAGCGAGGGAGTGTTACCCACCCCCACCAACTATGTTGGTGGGGGTGGGTAAAAGTAATATACATAGGGACAGTGTTTATGTGTTATTTAAGCACTAAATAAATATGCTTGTGAAGGTTCTCATTCATCCAGGTCATGGTATATCTGTTGTATTCAATTAGATCAACTGGACTTGAAATGTAGTTCTTGAAGACGTTTCACTAGTCATCCGACTGGCTTTCTCAATTCAGAATGACTTGTACAAGAAACTGTGGCAATTATGTACCCTGGAAAATCCCAATTAGCATATCACTGCCAGGTGTTAAGGGTATGATGGATAGTGGCTAAGAGGTGTTATAGGAACGCCCAGAGTAAGGTGTTAAAACAGCATTGTACATGGCAGACAGTTGGTGGAAGGAACGTGACTGGTTCAAGAGGTGTTAAGGAGGCCATTTATGTGAAAATAAAGAAACCAAGCCTAAATAGAGGTGGGGGGTTCGACACCAACTGTCTGCCATGTACAATGCTGTTTAACACCTTACTCTGGCGTTCCTATAACACCTCTTAGCCACTATCCATCACACCCTTAACACCTGGCTGTGATATGCTAATTGGGATTTTCCAGGGTACATAATTGCCACAGTTTCTTGTACAAGTCATTCTGAATTGAGAAAGCCAGTCGGATGACTAGTGAAACGTCTTCAAGAACTACATTTCAAGTCCAGTTGATCTAATTGTTTTAGGTTTTTTTTTTTGAATCAACAGATACAGACAACCACCAACCAACCATGTATTTTATTTCTTATATAGCGCTTCATATTCCGCAGCGTTTTACAATTACAATTATTTACTTAATTCCCATCAGGCCCTGCCCCGAAGAGCTTACAATCTAATCACTTTATGTACACATACAACCTCAGTATGTCTTTATAATTGTGGGGGAAAACGGAGTGCCCAGAGGAAACCCATGCAAGCACGGGGAAAACATTCAAACTCCTTGCAGATGTGTCAAAGGGTAGAATCGAACTAAGGACCTCAGCGCTGCAAGGCATCAATGCTAACCACTGAGCCACTGTGCTGCCTGGTGTTACCCTTTCTTTGACTAGTCAAACCCAGACCCTGCCCCTGCCACTAATGTGATATTGTTCTAGTGTTATCATTCGAAAAAAATTTAATAATTTTTTTAGATAGAGTTATATCTGTTGTATTCAATTAGATCAACTGGACTTGAAGTTTAGTTCTTGAAGACGTTTCGCTAGTCATCCGACTGGCTTTCTCAATTCAGAATGACTTGTACAAGTATCTGTGGCAATTATGTACCCTGGAAAATCCCAATTAGCATATCACAGCCAAGTGTTAAGGGCGTGATTGGATAGTGGATTGAAGAGGTGTTATAGGAACGCCCAGAGTAAGGTGTCAAAACAGCATTGTACATGGCAGACACCTTACTCTGGGCGTTCCTATAACACCTCTTAGCCACTATCCAATCACGCCCTTAACACTTGGCTGTGATATGCTAATTGGGATTTTCCAGGGTACATAATTGCCAAAGATTCTTGTACAAGTCATTCTGAATTGAGAAAGCCAGTCGGATGACTAGCGAAACGTCTTCAAGAACTAAACTTCAAGTCCAGTTGATCTAATTGAATACAACAGATATACCATGACCTGGATGAATGAGAAACTTCACAAGCATATTTAGATAGAGTTAATTGATGAATATCCAGAAAACCACACTGAATATAAAATGTTTCTAAAATCCTTCTTTTAAACCTTTTGATTCTAATGATGCCAAAAACCTAAATTTATTCTGTATTGTCTCCAGTTTTTTGCCTTTCCCTTTCAAATGTTAAATAAGATTTGATTGGTTGGGGCAAAATTAGCACCATTTTAAACTTTTATTGAATCTCCCTGATATTTTTCTTTTTGTTTCTTACCCCAGCAATTCTATATCTCTCTCCAAGGCACTTCCTTTAAAGGTTTAGAGGTGAGAAAAGTATCTTTTAAGTCTCCAGACAACATAACCAAATAAACAGAGCACATTCACAAATATACAATAAGCTGTATTTCAACTCCCCCTTTGCTGTGGCTGCTGGGTGATTTATAAAATTAATCAGTGGGTAATAGAAGTCAGCTCCCACAATCAATCTTAGCTGGGTGACTCCCAGCTAAGTGTATGCAGTACAGCTCTGTAGTGCTCAACAGATCAAAACAAGGAAGCTGCAGCCTTGCATCCTTAAAGCTGACAGCAAATAATATAACAGCAGAGATGCTCCCTCTCCTTGATACAAAACAGGGATTTCAATTCAGTTTTTGTGCAAACATGCTCTTGTCCCTAACAATGATGTATTCCTTTGCTTTTCTAACAAATAATAATATTTGCAGTGTATTTTTTAGATTGCATGGATGTAAGAAACAGAATATTAACATTTCAGTAAAAAAGTAAGTCTGGGGAATTGAACCTGCAACCTTGTGTACTTTGTCTTGCTAAAACCAAAGCTTTATGCCACTATAGACCACTATAAATAAATAGTTACCATATAGAAACTTTTTCTTTTGCTAGGAACATAATGGGAAAAAAGGCTGTGGACCTCATGGGCTGTGTGACTGGTGGGCCACTACTGCATATGCAAAGAATAAAAGGTACATTTAGATTTAGCTTTACATTTATAATCTTTTACTAGGAACAAAAAAAAATGTTTGTAAAATTATTATTTTGTATTGCCCCAGGAAGGCCGTATGCAATTCATGCCATAGAGGTGGAGACATCTGTAAATAAATACTCATAGAGACAGTCAATACTGAGGTGAAGACTAAATGGGCTCTGAGTTATACTGGCAACAACATGGAAGCCTTCTTAGTTACATAATCGATTTCACACATATATTAAATGCAACTGTCTAAAGAATAATCTTACAATCTATAGGTGTTTTTGGGAAAAAAGCTTTTACATTAGGAAAAAAAAAAATTTTTTTCTCCTTTAAAGGAGAACTTGTAGAGCTACTTACTTACTGAGCTTGCCTGTCCCACTGGGATGGGGTAGTAGATGGTCAATTTACTTGGGTTAAGATTTTAAGGGCTATAATTGGAAAAATGTGTGTTAAAAGTCATGTGTTCCCCTTTAAAAGCATGAATAGCCAAAAATCTCCAGCCACAATTCTTACTTTGCTTGATCCAATTGAAAAAGGTGATGTTTTAGGATGACCAGTGGTTTCCTAAAATGTTAAATATATAAGACATGGGAAACTTTCCCAACTACTATTGGAACAGAACCACGTACCTGTTTTAATTGCATCAGTCCGAAGCTCCAACACCTTTTGTCTTCCAGAGTAATCAACATAATTCTGAGTTTCTGTCTTTACACACAAATTACCAGATTTCCTAATAGCCAAAAACCCTTTTCCTAGACGTGCAGCAATGGCAGCACCTGTTCAAATGAGAAGTAAAATCTCCTAACAGATCCATGAATATATTTATTACAGTTTTCTAGTCCAGTAAATTATAAATGGATAAGTGAATAACCCTCTTTCCATAAATAGTTAAACAATTCAAATTGATTGTTATTGCCAATACCTTCATTTAAACCTTTATTGCTTAGTTTAGACTGTTTGGAGACAGTAACAGGTCTTATAAGTTACTTACCAAGGATAAAACCCATGGCATCAATTCCGACAACAAGATCAATCACATCACCTTTAAAGGGCAGAAGCAGATCCTCAATACAGTCCTTTAGGGCCTAAAGAGAGAGTAAGTAAAATTAATCCTTAGGACCATGAAATGTTTGTTAAAAATCTGAAAATACCGTATATACTCGAGTATAAACCATCCAGAGTATAAACCGAGGTACCTATTTTTGCCTGAAAAAAGGAATAAGTGTTTGACTCGAATATAAACCGAGGTTAGAAAATATGAACACTAATGAAAACTGTAATTAGTAAAAATTATTTAAAAATGACCATAAATAGCAGAATCCAGTGACCAACTATTCCATGACACTCCAGATGTTTGTAAACTACAATTCCCAGCATGCTTTGTTTGCTGGGAGTTGTAGTTTCTACACATCTGGAGTGGCAAGCTCATTTGGCCCCCATAATAAAAGAATAGTTACCTAATAAAATGCATTTATTCAAAGTGCTGCAAAGTTTCTAAACCACCCCACCCCTCCACTGTACAGACCTATTAGCCCACCCCTAAACCCCTCATACACAAGAATATCCTTAATGCATACACAAGAATATCCTTACTGGATATGATGAGGGCTGACAGATTCGGAAGGTACGGAGTCCTCCATCCTCTATGTACGGTTGGGATGCAGTCAGGAGGCGCTGATGATGTAAGTGATACGCGCGGGCATGTAAGTTACGCACGTCCCGCGCATATAACTTACGTCATCAGCATACTGCCTGCACCTCTAACTGCTCTGGTCCTGGTCTCCGGTCTGCTCGCTCCTCACCGAATGGTCCAATCTCCAACTGGTAGGCTTCTTTTTTGTCCGTACTCTTCTTAATCTGTGTGTGCCCCGAGTATAAACCGAGGTCAGGAAACCTAAAAACCTCGGTTTATACTCGAATATATATACGGTAACTGGTTTCTTAACATAGTGGTCTACAGCAGATGATATAAAACATATTTGTCCCTTTCCATGTTGTCATGAGATATGCCAGGCCCAAGAACCTTATTAATCCAATGACAGAGAGGGGATTGTGTTCTGATTTGGTTTTTTCTTTTTTAACTTTTTCATAGATTTGGTTGGTCACATCTCTGTGCAGTAATGTATTTCATATAAAGAAGGAATCGTATAGTTATCTATTACTTACAGTACATATTTTTAAATCTATATGTTTCCCTGTATACCGTACACCCTCAGTCACATTCTGTTTAAAATAAAAAGCCGTATTTACTAAGCCTCCTTGCTAAACAAAAAAAATGCTAGTTTTCTGCCACCCCACCTCCAAAAACAACCAATGCATCACAAGCCTGAATATAATCATTGCCCTACATAGATTATCGTTTAGACAGACCCATAAACTCAGAACATTTCTCTTGAATAGGCATTTTAAATACACCCAACTGACCTTAGACTTAATAATTTACAACGTTAGGCTGCTTTTGTTTGAGATTTTGTTCTACAGCTGCATGTGATCTCTGGCAACCACAAAGGATCCAGGATTAGTTTGCCTTTTGCCCAGGGTGCAGAAATTATTTTTGGCATTAGGAGGCAATCTCCCTTTTTATGGTAACCAGCTCTATAAAGAGCAATAGAAAACCTTTTAATGTAGTGTGTTGTAAGAATACAATTGAATTGCTAATGATACCATACATGGGCTTTAACAATTCAATAAAACCATGCATGGCGAAAAAGTAACCATCCAACCTAGAGGACTTCTAGGGACTGACACAGGATCAATAAGGCAGTGCCAGTATAAACATCACTAAGGAGACATATATGGGGGGAAGTTACATAAAATAATGCATGCAATTTATTCAGCGAATGGCAAGTGACTTTTGACCTGGACAAAAAATGTTTTGAATATTTTTTGGTTGGTTATGCATATAGGACTCCCTAGCAAATTACTACTAGGGGAACAGTCCCTGCAACTAGCAGGACACTCCCAAGGATGCACCCTGCAACCACTGTAGATGAAGCAGCCATGGGAACCCATTATAAAATTGTTGGGGTGCTCAGTGATTTCTGGTAACACCCCTATAGTAACAATAAAATATATCATTTCAAACAAAGAAGAAGCACCACAGTGTACAGATGGAGCAGATTTTATTTGTGAATTTGGTCCACTTGGCACACACTGTACACTATTTAAATGAATGGGGAAATGGTAGCAGATGTAGATGCAAGTACACAAATCCTGGCTTCTCCAATGTCTTACCTGCTGGTGGCAATACAGCCTGGAGGGATCAAGCCAAGCATAGTTGTGCCCTTTTTCATTAGGAGCCATTAGAGCCAAATACCATCCAGGACATCCTTTTTCTGGAACTTTACAGATATCAAAGTGACCAACGGGATCATTATATCCTGAAGCCAACAGAAATCATTCAGACACAATTAGTTTATATGCAAATTAGATTTTGAAAAAGCATTTAGTTTAAACAAACAAAATGTTGGTTTCCTTTCCAGGTATAATTATATACCATTAAAGCATGTGAAGTGCAATCAACTGATCATTGCATTAACAATCTTAACATTTTCCTTGATGCACCAACCAAACATAAATAAAGTATTAATCTGAGCTGTGTTCCCTGTTGTAGATTGTTCTTCCTAGATGTGTAAAATGTATACTGAGAGTTGCTTAGAACATGCAACGTTTGGCTGTAAGGGAAGCTCTAAGTTCCCTGCAGTTTTTTGCCAGTAGAATTCTGTATTTTAACTGGCTGAGGTTCAGGTGTCAACGGTTGCCGATGTTATATAATACTAATCTCTATGATGCTTGCTTACAGCAGAAAATAAGTTTGTGCAACCACTAATAAAGGTGCAAAACCAGGAAAATACCAGATTGCAACCTACCTGGCATTATGAGCCTTGAATCGTTTACGCAGATACAGTCTGTTCTCCCCTGCCGTATGCCCTGCTGCAGTCCTGTAAAGTAACTTAATCTAAAACATTAATCTAGCCAGTACTATAATGGGAAACACAGAATCTACTCTGTACGTTGGCTCTCCAGTGAAAGAGGGGAACTGGAAATGAAATATCTTGTTTACAGTACTTTAACGTCACTAAAAACCATTTATTGTGGTCACTGCATTCAAAGGCAAATATTAAGCATGTTATTCACTAAACATAGCAGTAACCCTACAGGTGATCTGCTGTTAAGGTTCATACACACGTGCGATCGTGGGGGCCGTCCCGTGACACACGGTGTGTATGCACGGCCGTTTGGACCGATAATCATGCCGTGTATGGGCACTTTGTCAGCTAAAGCGTTTGTTCGGTCGGGGCTCGTTGAAGATCCACCAGGCGAATTGGGCAATGAGCCCTGACCAAACAGACGTTTTAGCCGACAAAGTACCCATACACAGCATGATAATCGGTTGAAACATGCATACAAATTATGCGGCGCGGGTCGGCCCAGGCAATTGTACGTGTGAATGAAGCTTTCAATAAAAATGGAGAGGGAGAGAGACTGGCAGGATCTCCCGATGTTACAAACCTCCCAATGTTCCTGCGATGTTCCATGAACTTATGCTGCAGATACACTAAGCAGACATTAGATAGATTAGGATTCTCAAACGGTGTGTCTCCATATGTTTGAAAACTACAACTCTGAGCATTCCTCAACTATAAACAAAAAAACAGGAAATGCAGAGAGTTGTGGTTTAAAAACAACTGAAGGGACACCGTTTGGAAATCACTGGATAAGACGCCTTTAGACAGAATGCATTTTATAAGCAGTGGTTCTTACCTGGAGACATTCGTATCTGGCCTATTTATTAAGCTTAAGTGGATTTTACCTTTATTTGTTCTTTAAAGACCTACACTATAGATAATTCCTCTCTGTTGCTGCCAACATTTTAAACATGAGCTAGTTACACACAGTACCGATAAAGCCCCAATACCTTTGGATCCAACGGTATCGGGGCTTAACGATACTGTGTATACCTTGCTTTTCCGAACGAGCGCGTGCCGAACGTTGGGGTCTGAATAGAGGGAAAATTTCCCTCGGCCCCTATAGAGGAGTCTGTAGTGGCCGAGGGAAATACACAGTCCCGAGTGCCTGTCTGTCATCTTTCGAAAAATTTTCAAGTGTGTGCCCAGATTAACATAAAGCTGTGTACCCATGCTCCCAACAGATGGCATCTTCTACATAGTGGATGTACATTGTTGAGGGCTATCAATTATCACACGCTAACCACTTTACAGGAGAGCTCTACAAGTGGCACTTGTAAGTTAAGCAATATCTTAATTGGCAGCCACAGCATAATGTACTAATGTAGTTCTAGTGGAAACATGAAGCACAAAGACTTAAACATTACAATACACACAGGCTGCTAAATTAACTTAGACAACATATCCAATAAATTTTACTTTAGGTTTAGTTGTCCATTAAAGAGACCATTGAGGAGCATCATAGAGATTAAATCGCCTATAATTGCTAAAGAGGAATCCATTCCCTACAACCTTTTCCTTTTAGATGATCCCGTAAGGTTTGTTAGGACACACACAGCTTTCCAAGGCTTTTTGTAAACTCACCAGCAGTATGAGGGACGAGTGGACCGCAGGCCTTATCTGTGCAGAGCGACAGACTCTGTGGATTTCCCTGCGGAGGGAAAATGTTTCTGAATTCTTCTCTTTCATAACAAGGATCTAACGTTTCTTTTACATCATTAGGTAAAGAGGTTGTTGGGATTCCTGTAAATAATGTTTTGTAGAA
Source organism: Hymenochirus boettgeri (assembly GCA_019447015.1). Taxonomy (NCBI): domain Eukaryota; kingdom Metazoa; phylum Chordata; class Amphibia; order Anura; family Pipidae; genus Hymenochirus; species Hymenochirus boettgeri. The sequence continues at coordinate 125,630,304 of CM033474.1, forward strand.
CCTAATATCTTTACCAGAATCACAATCCATAGCAGAATTGGAAGAAGAAAAAGTAAAGGAGAGTGAAGCTAAATGCAGCTTACAGCCCAGATTCACTGACTGACCTTTGACTAGTCTTGTAGGAAGTTCCCAAATCATCTGATGAATGCAGAGTTTATACAAATGCAAACTAGCAGCACTGCAAGGAATTCAGGTTACAACCCCAGAGCTGCTATGTGGAATCTCACATAGGATACATTTTTATTTACAACCCCAAAAATGTATGATACACCTCATACACGAAAATCTATATCCATACTTACCGTGATTTTCTTTTCCTGTGCTGAAGCAAGTCAGTGGATAACTATGGGTTAAGTACTGCCTCTTGTGCATGTCAGGTGTAATTTAGCTTTAAATATGGGCTCCGCCCCCCCTTAGGTGTCTTTTGGTGACTGTTTTCGAAGGAGGGGAGGGAGCTTGCCCACTGACTTGCTTCAGCACAGAAAAAGATTTTCGTGTTTCCTGTGCTTGCACAAGTCGGTGGGCAATACATGGGATATACAAAATCAATAAAGAGAGGGGATGGAACAATATGTCAAAAATGCTATTTATTTACTGGATGCAGCTGAATACATCCAATTTATAGAATTTTAGGAAAGTTTTTAGGGAGGACCAAGTGGCAGCTCTGCAGAGCTCCTCTGGAGAAGTGGAGATTGCTCTGGTTGAGTGAGCCTTAACTGACTGAGGCTCCTCCTTGGATTTTATCTTGTAGCATAGCCTGATGCCTTCTGTTATCTATTTGGCAATGGTACACTTGGATACCTTAAATCCTTTCTTTGACCCAGTAAAGGAGATGAAGAGATTTTTGTCCTTCCGGAAAGCTTTGGATCTCTATATGTATGTGGTAATACACCTTACCGGGTCTAGGTTGGCAATAGACTCCAAACAAACATATGTACCCAGGCAGCAGGTCCTTAAATATATTGAACAGGCTCAGATTGTGTGGAGGGTTCACCAATCCCTTGAAACTTATAAATAGCAACAAATTGTCACACAAGAGTCTATTTGGCAATAGACCCCTCCTCTGGCTGCCCTTCTATTGAAGATAATGCAGGAATAACAATCTCCTGGTTGATATGGAATTTTGTAACAACCTTGGGGAGATGAGTGAAGTAGCGTGAGAAGAATAAAGGCAGCTTGGCGTTGTTGACAGAGTGTAGAGTTCACATTCCCATGGCAGCATTCTCTGACGGTTTATGTAGTCTGCCTGGATGTTGAAAATCCCTGGAACGTAAAAATGATATATTACTTCTGTTATACAAAGGTGTTTCTCCATTTTTCCTCGTATTGGTCGGTCGGGCCGAAAAAATCTGAGGTGATTTAGGCAGTGGCAGTGAACGCTGTGGCCCATAGGAGACATTTGTTGTGGCTGACCCCCAGGCACCAGTAATCCACCCTAAACATGCCCGAGGTCGTGTGTGTCAAATTAATGTGCTTAGATTGTAAGCTCTTCGGTGCAGGGCCTGATGTGAATGTATACGTGTAGTTGTAAAGCGTTACAGAAGATGTTGGTGCTATATAAATCCACCATAATAATAATAATGTAAATACTAACCAGCCTAGATTTTAAATGTGCTGCACTGTGATCAAACGACATTAATTTAGCCACGCTGCATATGTTTTTAATCGTTGTTCCTTTATGTCTTTAAAGGCTACAACCCAAACAAAATTTCTGAAGTTAGCCTAATTGTTCCCCAAAACCTCGACCCGCAAGGTTTTTGACGTCTGAGACATGATGTCTTAGGCAATCACATGCGCCGCTGCCGGTCCTTCCTGTAGAAGACAGCTGAGGTAATGCTGGCTGGTAAGTAGATTTAGGAGCACGTTTGAGTATTAAGATCCTCGCATGGTTGAGGTTTTGAGGGGTAAATTAGGCTAAATTTAAATGTTTGTTTGGGGGTGGGGATATCCTTTAATCAACTGCTACACAGCCCTGTAATAATAAGAGTTCACATTTGTTCTGGCTCAGTCAGTGGTGTAACTAGAGGGGAGCAGGGGGAGCAGCCGCAGGGGGGCCCGGGAGCCAAGGGGGCCCCATCTTCTTATTTTTATTATGAGAGATAAAACCTTCTAGAAAACCATTGTGAATGAAGCATGGATAGGGGCCCCATCATAGTTTTGATGGGGGGCCCAGTGATACTTGGTTACGCCACTGGGCTCAATCTGTCACAAGCTCCACAAAATTGCTTTAAATCTACCACAGTCTCTCACAGATTGCATTCCATCTGCCTTTAATATTACATTTTAATAGTACAGAAATAACATAGTACAGAGCTGCAGAGGGAGGAACATGTAAACCTGATCTTAAGCTGGGTACACACCATTGAATTTCACACCACTGTGCGCCATGGACCAAGCGTGTGGGCCATGGTTTTCCAGTTTATCTGATCGCAGTTTGTTAGTTTCGAATAACCGGACGGTCAATCATTGGTCGCGGCCGCCCCCCCTCCCCCCCAAAAAAATCCAATAGTTTGGACCGGTCATCCAATAGACTGAAATGTTGGTGTGTACCCAGCCTTATCAAAGCTTTGTGCAATGCTTGTGAAGGTTCTCATTCATCCAGGTCATGGTATATCTGTTGTATTCAATTAGATCAACTGGACTTGAAATGTAGTTCTTGAAGACGTTTCGCTAGTCATCCGACTGGCTTTCTCAATTCAGAATGACTTGTACAAGAAACTGTGGCAATTATGTACCCTGGAAAATCCCAATTAGCATATCACAGCCAGGTGTTAAGGGTGTGATTAGATAGTGGCTAAGAGGTGTTATAGGAACGCCCAGAGTAAGGTGTTAAAACAGCATTGTACATGGCAGACAGTTGGTGTCGAACCCCCCCACCTCTATTTAGGCTTGGTTTCTTTATTTTCACATAAATGGCCTCCTTAACACCTCTCTTGAACCAGTCACGTTCCTTCGCCAATATGTTAACATTACAATCTTCAAAGGTATGTCCTTTATCCTTAAGATGCAGGTACACGGCTGAGTCCTGACCCAAGGAATTGGCTCTTCTGTGCTGGGCCATACGTTGATGCAGTTGCTGTTTGGTCTCCCCCACATACAAATCAGAGCGTTCTTCACTGCACTGCACTGCATATATGATGTCGCTTTTCTTGTGTTTTGGTATTGGGTCTTTCGGATGTACCAATTGCTGCCTCAGTGTGTTGTTGGCTGTGATATGCTAATTGGGATTTTCCAGGGTACATAATTGCCACAGTTTCTTGTACAAGTCATTCTGAATTGAGAAAGCCAGTCGGATGACTAGTGCAACGTCTTCAAGAACTACATTTCAAGTCCAGTTGATCTAATTGAATACAACAGATATACTCTGTGCAATGCATTTCTTAATAGTGTACATATCTGAAAGTACGGCTGAGGGAACACTACAATGCATGGGGTTGTGCACACGTGCAATACTGATGAACTACCACTGTGGGCATTGTGGAGGATCAGTCTGATCAGAAAATGTTCATTGGGCAGTATTGGCTCCACTCGTAATAACAAATTTTTGCAGAGTCCATCAGGACCTGTCTGACTATGCGCTGGGGTAGCGAGCAAGCAGGAAAGTTCTGAACCTTCTCTCCTGGCTTCTGATCAATTTATTGAAGAACAACAAAAATTTGTTATTACAAGTGGAGATACCCTTTAAGTAGAGGAAGACAATACAACTGCAATGTGTATGCTCACTCACTGCAAGGTTTGGGAATTTGGTTCGGTGAGTGTATGTGCCTGATTCCAATGTGCATGACCACCTTTAGCCCACAGTCAACATACAGAAGCATAGGGCGGGGATCTCAGATGCTTATATTTGTGTGTTGTTTTTTTTATTTAAAGCTTAAAGGGCATGTCCACCCCTTTAAAAAAAATTTGATATATAATAGTGTTCCTTCCCCCAGCCCCAACCGCTATAAAAGATTTTTCAGAAAGTCCCCCGATAGTTACTTACCTTCCCTCTCTCCTCCGCCGCACTGTCCGGCCTTCTGCTTGCATGAAACTGAAAGCAGGGGGCCAGACCGGCAGCTACGTCCCTGATTGGCTGAGAGGCAGCCAATCACGGACGCGACTACCAGCTGCTCAGAAGGTTGGGGGAGAGAGGTAAGGTAAGTAGGGTTCGGGGGACTTTTAAAAAATCTTTTATAGCGGTTAGGGCTGGGGTAAGGAACATTACTATATGGCAAATGGTTTTTATGGTAGGGGAAGGGATCGCAAAACGGGTGGGAGAGGAAGGGAGAGGGGGGGGAGGCCTGCAGTGCTCATGCCAAACTTCTCCCGGAGAAGAGACAGGAGGCAAAGTTCTAATATGGGAGTTGGGGGGGGGGGGTGTTACAGGAGAAATTTTTGGAGCTGGGATGTAAGGTAAGGATTATATTACACTACAGAGTGGGGCCAGTAGTAGATTAATTTATAGTTTTGGGGGTGGACATGCCCTTTAAATTTAGTTCACCTTTAATTAATAAACTAAAACACACTGAAAAACAAAAAAAAGGGGGAGATTTTACCTAGAGCCAGGTAAATCTCCCATTACAAATTTATGATTTGTTTACCCACAGTGCGACTGGCACCGCCTCCCTGAAATTCCAGCCCAAAGACTCTTCTATGGATCTAATGCACCACCTTTTACCTCCCAACGTGTGTGAAAAACTTTCATCTGTACATCTTTCTAATTTTCCCTAAAGCTAGGTACACATGATACAATAATTCGGCCCGATCGACCAACATTTCAGTGTTTTGGTTGGTCGAGCGGATTATTTTTTTGCCAACCGTTCGTTTGCCCAAATCGGACAAACAAACGATCGGACAGATTGGAAAATCACAACCGATCATGCGGTCCTCTATGGGTCACGCCTATCTGTCGGACGTGGCTACTTTTGACGCAACCGACAGTCCTTCTTCCTGTCCGAAAGCCTCCAATGGTCGGTCAGGAGGAAGGATTGTATAGTGTGTACCTAGCTTTAGACAGGCAAATTAATCTTGTGTACATCCTCAGAGTCCCATTAGGTGGCAGCATGTAGCAATGAGTAGGTGGTCAATGATTCTCAAGACTTGTTCTAACAGTGGCATCCCTGACAATGCAGATTTTTGATAGAGCACATGAACAGGTGCAACTTGTGCCAGCCTCTTGAAAAATTACCAGTAAATTTTAACTCGCATTCTATGTAATATGAATCAATGTAGTGTAGTTATCCCACACTGACCATATTTTATTACAATACATATTTTTACACTGGTAAATGACTATGTATATTTATATATTTATTTATGTAGCTATCTACACACACACACATACTGAAGAGCTTACAATTGAAGTACTTTCCCAGCCTGTCCATCTGTAATTTTGATTGTTGGGGAAGCCCTCACAAGCACCAAAGAGAACAAACAAATTTATTGCAAATGTGGGTAAAGCTAGGTACAGATGGAAAGATTTCTCCACGCCCCCCTACCACCCATCAAACATTTATTGTGTGCGAGTATCGGTTCGTGTATGGAAGTTCAGTTCTGGCTAGACCACCACACTGCCCGTGTCATGTCTGGCAGATGCTGCCCACAAATAAAAAAAAATCAGTCTGCAAGCTAAGAAAGAGACAATATAGACTATACAAGGGACTGTGACAATGAAGACAATGAAAGCAACCAGTGTTATAGACTCCTCTCAAATAACAAATGCACATTTACATATTTTTGTAAAACATATGCTATATTGTGCATGTAAAATGTTAACCTTTCTTGGGAAGTTTGTAATTTTCCTTTAAAGCTGTGACTATAATGGAAAATTTCTATATTTAAAATCCTTATAAGCTTATAGCACACATTCCATGCTTGATGTTGCTTGCCTTACACACTCTCACGCCACCATTCTTTGATCCACATCCCAGAATACAAAGCTTCATTCTGTTCCTTGCTGCCCCCCTGAATGTTAATTATGCTACCTAATAGGAGATTTTGTGAGACCTACATAGGAGGTGAATGAACTGGAAAAACCTCTAGCAAACAGGATACAGAAATATTTAACCCCTAGACTGAGAAAGGATCTTCATTGGCTGGTGGCAACAAAAGGGTTATTTAGATTTTTTCTATACAGTGAGCCAAAGTATGTGAACAGTCCATATAAAGGGCAGAATCAGAAAATAGGGGAACTTAAATAATACAGAAAGCCTGGGGCTTCTAACAGTTATACAATTAACAACCAACAGCAAAATCATAATGTTAACACCAGGTTATTAGGGGATTTCTCAGAGTAATATTCAATTAGGGAGGTGCTGGTTGGACTATTGTTTACATTAGCAGAATACAACATGTAATAATGAGTTATTTTACCAAAAATTTTGTTCCGTAATAGAGCAAAGTTGATTTGAGTCCCTTCTAACAAAATGCCATTTGCTGAAATTTCCTGAGCGGTTCCCTAATGATTGGAACCACTCAAATTCGATGTTCATGTGAATGTAGCCTTAAATAGTACATCAAACTGGCACAGTGTCCTATTACACCAAAAGACTTGCACTGGGTCCCTTGTGTGCATCACAACCTTTATATTGCCTGTGATTACTGACAAAAATTATTCCCAATTAATTTTCAGGCAAATCAATTGAGAGTTTTAGGGTCAATCCCATGTTCTTTAGTGGAACCCAAGATCAGTCGGGCTGAAACCAACCAACAGCCTATTATCACCACATAAGTATTGAATCTGATGTATTTGCAGGGAGTGGCTCACTAGGCAATTTGTTCACCATTTCTCCAAAGGATTAAAAAAACAAGATATTAATGGGCATGTCTACCCTCAAATCTAAAATTTAACCCACTGTGTCCCACTGTTTAGTTTTTAAAAATGCTTACCTTCTCCTCAGCTCCTTATGGTTTTTCTGCAGTGTCTGTTCAAAGTCCCAGAAAGTGAAAGAGTAGATGCTGTCTGTGTTTCATCTGGTCCCTGCAACATTCTTCTCCTCACTGAGGACTCTGGCATGCTCAGGGCATCCCTTCCCCTCCCTTTCTCCCACCCTCCCTTCAGGCTGCTTGAAGGACAACTCCACCCTCATAAGATCATCTTTTAGAAAGAATGGTCCCTTTAAAATATGTTGATATATCATAGTTTGTCCTATGAATACATAGGATGCCTGCTATGCTTCTGTATGCCTCATGGAAACTGAGCAATTTAGAAACCTCTACTGAGCCTGTACTGAGCCTGGGCATGCTCAGAAGAGGCAGACAGGGGATTAACATCCAGTCATTGGCTGTGATGTTAACTGTCAAATCCATAACTGACAGTTGCTAGCTGGAAGAACCAGGAAGCAGAAACGGGAAACAGGACATTGTGCAAGATTTCAGGTTAGATTTATATATTTCACATTTCAAATTATTACTGTTTAGGGTTTTGGGGGGTGATTTACCTGTATGTAAGTTTTCATTTTGAGGCTGGACTTTCACAGAACAACACTGAACCAGAAGGCAGAACACCTTGATATAAAACCAGTGATCTGCGTCTTACCTCTCATTTTGATATGGGTGCTAGGAAATTTACCTACAGTAAATACTTCACAGCATTCTAGTATCACACAGTTTGATCAGAAATGCTCATGCACGTCAGAAACTTGTTACAGTTGGTCACACCCATTAATAATCTCTAGCCAATCCTTTTACATGACAGATAAAGCAAAGAAGCATGTGACTGAGGGCAGGAGGTGTGGTCTGACACTGCACATACACACAGATACTTCATCCAGTTCTTAACAGGCTTTCATTTACTTTAATACAATTTACTGAAGTGAGATTTTATAGCTTATTGGTGTTCTCTCAGCTCTCTGCATAGCCAGCAGCCTATTTACTACTTCCAATAAACAGGGAGCCGGTAGCAGAAAGCTGAGGGAACAAATGGTTGTAAGTCTATTTCTGAAGCTTGTTTTAAAAAGTTAACATGGCGGTTAGGGGTGGGTAGGGGTACACTACAGCAAAAGATCTTTTTTGGGGTGGACATACCCTTTAATCGGACAGGGGAAAGCAATGCTGCACACTAAAGAAGAAAAGTGCAACACTACACCAATAAAACAACATGCATATGGTATTATGTGTTAGGCTAGGTACACACAGTCGGTTGAGACAAAAATTATTTCTGCAGATATTCTGGTGCAACCAATTTATACACATTTATCCACAGTTTCATACACATTACCATACATACACATTACCATACACATTACACGATGCGCGTCTGATAATAGTGGCCTAGCCCTAAAAGATCACACGATTAAATGGATCCTGTCTGTCATCTTTCAAAAATCTGGCAAGTGTGTATCCAGCTTTACTTGAATCTGATTATTCAAAAAGTATTGGCCACTCATGTTGTTTTATTGTTTACTACTCTTGGGATTTGGAGTCTGCTTTTTATGCTTCCTGTGTGTGAAGTGCTGATTTTCTACCTCCTTCATAGTGTGCGCTTCATTTTGGTACCATTTCATTAATGGTTTTACATTGTAGTTATTGTAGCAGGTTTTTCTTACTTTGTTTTTAGCGACTAATATAAAGAAATATTCCGCTGTTGCTGTCGCTATACATGTAATCACCTGGAAATATGTACTAGGTACGCTGTATTGAAATTGGCCTGTTAGAAGGCAATAAAGAATTGAAAGCTATCTGAGCAGGTGTGAGAAGAAATACAATGTAATCTAAGGCTACGTTCATATTGAGCATTTTTTTAATGCAGCGGAACATCATGTTTGCCATTTAGAGCGATGTTCCGCTGTATTAACGCACAGCAGCACCCATTATTTTTAATGGCAACACTGTGCGTTAACGCAACAAACTGCTGCAAGGGTTAATTATGGACTCCGTGTATTACATAGATTGGGCAGAAACCAATAACAGCTGATTCTTTTTGGACCAATCCTAGGTAAGTTTTTAGATAAATGCCTGGGCAAAGCTGGAAATTAACACCAAATCTTCCACTTTAATCTCCCATCAGAACTCTCTGGATTTATTAATGCAACTTTGATTAATATGCTTTAATAAAGGAACCCTTTCTTTTAAACTTCCTCCAGATCACAAAGTGGAAATAGGGCACAGAGTATAATGGGCCTCTCCTCCAGTGGGAAGGGAGGGGTGTATTACTAATAAAAGGCACCAACATAAAAAGCAGGATGACAAACGACATGTTCAAATGGGCAAGAATTACGAAAAGAAGTTGAATCCTATGGGTCCTTTTTAATCACACCACCAAGGCTGCCCCAGTAACCGTGCCAGGGCCCTCCCCTCTCACACCCTCCAACATGTCCTGGACAGAGAAAGGTTCGGAGGTAACTGGAGTTCACGCAGGCTTGGGAAGAAATAATACAAAAGAAGTATCAGTTTGCTTAGTGTAAAGGATGGTCTTTGTGTTACTATTGAGTGATACACAAGCAGTTTTCAATGTATTTTAGCCAAGGAAATGATATTAATATAGCAGCAGAATGGCTTAGGGGAAAGGAGGTTCCCTAATCCAAAGTGTCAGGCTTGACTGAGCAATAATGATTTCTACAAGTACCAGTTAAAGAGCCATTCCAATCAAGGGTATTGTGAGTCTTCCTGGTACACAGCCACTTATAGGGTCAATTAAGCTAACGGTATTTGGGGTTTATCCTTAGTGTGTGTACCTATGTACACACACTAATGGGCTAGGACACACTGCAGTGTTTCAACGTGCAATCCGATCAAGTGTTTAAAAGTGCACACCAGTGTTGGCCAATTGGTTTGCTCACAATTCCGGTCCGCCGCTAGGCGGTGCAGTGTGGCTCACGTATGTCTACAAAGAATTCAATGTCATAGATAATTAGTGTCAACTCTGCAACCTAATAATGGAAAATTTTCATTTACAAACAGTCCTCAGTACTGGATTTACACATGACAAGGCTCCATGTGTATTACTGAAGCCATCAGTATACTTAATAATAAAACAATATTTTAAAAAAAATTTATATATTTCTAGGCTTATGGTTGGTTAAATTTACACATTTAATGTTCAAAATCAATGAAGCATGATTATGAAAGGAATGAAATGTTCTGAAAATCATAACCATGGCTGTTTATTAAATTATATCTATAAAAGAGACTAAATCAGGGAAACAAATTGTGGAAAATGTCATCATTGTCCCACATAGACCAAACATAGGTCTTCTCGTCTAGCCATGGGGCTTTTCCTTTGTGTATAGAAAGTTTCACCATACACAGAGCTCCTCATCAATACATACCTGACTGGATTTATATGGCCTACCTCACTGGTTTGGATATATCCAGATTTAAGGCTTAGCTCCATTTTCTTGGCCATGCATTATCTTTGGGTGCATTTAGGTTTGAGATGTTAAAATAGCCTTATACATGGCTACCCTTTGTCTGATGTTGATTGCAATGTGCCCTAGGGTCAAGAGCAAATGCAGGATTTTCAAGGTATGGATTGCTCAAAAAGTTAGCATAGACAGTTGAGAGTTTAGCACAGCATCATCATTCTAGCCACACATCCTAATTACATTAAATGGCATGTTCACCCCCAAAACTAAAATTTAATCCACTACTGGCTCCCCTGTGTAGTGTTCAAAAATCACTACCTTACTCCTCTGTTCCTTATGGTTCTTCTGCAGTGCATGTTCAAAGTCCCAGAAAGTGAAGACTAGGAGCTGTCTGTTTGTGATCCTGTGTCTGCTTTTTCCTTGTCCTCCCTGGGGACACTGGCATGCACAGGGGAGTCTATGTTTGAAAACTACAACTCCCAACATTCTTCAACTACAGAGGGAATGCTGGGAGTTGTACTTTCCTAACATCTGGAGGCACACCTTTTGAGAAACCCTGTCTTAGATATGGCTTTCAGTCTGTCCATATTTCTTAAAAATTGCTTTAAATCCGCCAGTCTGTCACAGATTGCATTCCATCTGCAAAATCTATAATATTACCCCTTTAATAATTACACATATACACGTATATAGAAACAACATACAGGGCTATGTATCAATGTCTGCTATTGCAGAAAGTATGATCAACGTGCATGTGATTTGCGTCTGTAGCAAAGTGTTAGTGTGTTGTGTTTTGCGATGTATTCTCACACTAATGTGGTTAACATTTTTTGCAGCAAACACATTGCTATATGTTAGTTATTGGAAAAGTGATACCGTATATACTCGAGTATAAACCAATCCAAGTATAAACAGAGGCACTTATTTTTACCTAAAAAACAAGTAAAACTGATTGACTCGGGTATAAACCAAGGGTAGAAATTATCACCACTACTGCAAACCTGTAATTAGTTAATATCACTTTGTGATAGTGGACCTGGAATGCTGGGAAATAAAACACAAACCCCATGTTAGAAAGGTAAATTTCTCAGCAACACATTAAAATGAGAAGTGAGGCACTGATTACTGCTTTTATATTAAGGTATTCTGCCTTCTGATTCAGTATTGTTTTGAGGCTTTAGTTGCCCTTTAAATGGACCCTTTTAGAATAAACAGCAGAATTCAATCCCATACAGTAGTCCCATAGAGTTGTTGAAGAACTTATTGGTTCCAATATAATAAAAGCAAAATCCTTGTGCTTGGAAACTACAACTTACAGCATGCTTTGGTTTCTGGGGGTTGTAGTTTCTAAACATCTGTACATAATGACAGTGTATTGTTATAACTATATCAGTGTTACATCTATCAGCCATCTACTACATAATGACACAGTATTGTTATAACTATATCAGTGTTACATCTATTAGCCATCTATCTATATAATGACACAGTGTATTGTTATAACTATAGCAGTGTTATATCTATCAGCCATCTACTACATAATGACACGCTGTATTGTTTTAACTATAGCAGTGTTACATCTATCAGCCATCTACTACATAATGACACCGTGTATTATTATATCTATAGAAGTGTTACATCTATCAGCCATCTACTACATAATGACACGGTGTATTGTTATAACTATAGCAGTGTTATATCTATCAGCCATCTATCTATATAATGACACGGTGTATAAGAACTACATTTCAAGTCCAGTTGATCTAATTGAATACAACAGATACACTAAATAAATAGTTTTATCAATATTAACAAATATGTAGTAATGACATTAAAGTATATAGAAATAGAAATCTATAAATAAATAAAATTACTTGCATAGTCCCCACTCCTGTTTTGTAATGGTATCTTCAAAATGGACTGTTAAGCAACACCCCAGAAAGTTTTACAGGGAGGCAACGGAAGCTTACAAAGGAACTTATTTCTCACTTCCCTTTTAGTGTTGTATCCAATGGTGTGCTTAATATTAGATTGATAGCAGTGTTAGCGAATCAAAACATTTTCTGAGTGTTAGTAGGAAGTGTTAGTAGGAAATCGCAAGACTTATATGTCACTTCCTTTGTAAAACATGTGACAGTCTCTCACCTCAACCCACCCCTCCCCTCTCAATAGAAACAAAGGAGAGCTGCTGTTTGCTATACAGTAAGTGATATATAGGATATGGAAAAAGGACATTGAAACACGGAGGGCAACTAAACAAGGATGGTGTGTGCTGGTGTTGTATATTAGAAAGGACAGTTTTGTTAGTACCATGCAATATGCATTCTGCCACATGTATAGGAACCTGGAGCAGACGGCAGTGTGTCTATGTAAGGTGTGAGTGGGTTGCCCATTTGGAAGCCTAGGTGGAGAGTCTAAGCTTTCAGCATTGCAGCGATTGGCAAATCTGGGAGGACAGCAGGCACTGGCTGGGGCCAGTATAGAGGTGGGTGGAAGTGGGACCGGGAAGGTTTAGGGGGGAGGTAGTTTTGTTAGGGTTACTAGGGGAAGTGGGGAAAGGAAGGGTAGGGTTGCTTTTTCCCAGCTTGTCCATCCTAACAGATTTGCCACCTTAGGTGATGAAGTGGAGGAGGACAGCTTGGAATTAGTGTGTATAGAGCAGGCTAATCCCTTGAGCACCCAGGGGACTGCCATCTCTAATACAAGGCGGAAGAACTTGAGATCAGGAATGCTAGGCAGGTGGCAGGAGACTCCTTTATTAGAAAGGTAGATTGGGTAATCTGCCGCCAAGACCCTACATGCCGAACTGTGTGTTGCCTGCATGGTGCTAGGGTTCAGCATGTGGTGGAATGTGTAGACAGTTTATTGGGTGGGGCTGGGTGTTACAAAGTTATAGGAGGAGGAATGATACTTAAACATGATTTCTGAGAGCTAGGGGCCAAGTTAAAAGCAAGGACCTCCAGGGTCGTGTTTTCAGAAATACTACCGCAGCCACGTGCTACGCTAGGGAGACAGCAGGAGCTTAGAAGCATTACTGCGTGGCTAAGAGGGTGATGTAAGGAAGAAGGGTTTGGGTTGATAGAGAACTGGGCAGACTTTTCTGTCAGCTACAGGCTCTTTAGTAGGGATAGGTTGCACCTCACTGATGGTGGTGCAGCTGTTTCGGGAGAGAAGATGGCTAGAGGGTTGGAGAAGATTTTAAACTAAGTTTGGGGGGAGGGTAATATCAGTCTCACTGGGATAGATAGCCCAGGAGGAAAGCAGAGTGTAGGCTGGCTAGTGGTGGGTGGAAAGGGGGTGGGGCTAGCATAGGGGATAGCGAATTATGTGTATTAAAGTGTATAAATAAATTACAGAATCATAATCTAAAATGTATGTTTGCAAATGCAAGAAGCCTTGCTAACCAAATAGGAGAATAATGGAGTTGACTGAAAAGTATGGTGTAATAAGTATAGCAGAAACGTGGTTGAACGTTTCTCACTACTGGGCTGTACATTTATGATAGAGAGAAAAGAAAAGGGGGAGGAGTATGTGTTTAGGTTAAAAAAGAATTGAAGCTAAACTTAAAAGGATATGAATGGCGATATGGATGTTAAAGCGGAGGCTATATGGGTAGAATTAAGCAACAGGAAAGGGGATAATGTCATTGTTGGTGTCTGCTATAAGCCACCAAATGCTAGCAGGAAGAAGTGAGTCGGCTTCATATGCAGTTGGCAAGGGCTGCAAGTTTGGGGAGTGTACTCATTATGGGGGACTTTAATTACCCTGACATTGATTGGTGTAGTGGAACTGCCAACACAGAAAAGGGTGATGGGTTCCTGAATTTGCTGCAGGATAATTCTCTCTCAAAGGTGATTAAAGTTCCAACTAGAAAAGAAGCTCTGTTGGATCTCGTAATTTCTTAACATCTTGGAGCATATTATAAATATAAAGAAAAAACGAGCGTAACAAAAACAAAAGTTCTCTTACACTCTAACAGGTGTTATGATATAATATGGGAGTCAGTAAACAGTGCATTAGCACCGGTGCTGTAGGTAGGTAGATGAACAGGTAAACATAGAAATAATTCCCAAAAGTGGGAACAAAAACAAGTACCTACCTATACCACCCCAAATGGGAGTGGGCACTAAACTCTGACATCTATATCCCAACTAAATAGCAAAGAGAGGGGTAACAAGACCCCAATAAAGGTACATGGTATTCAAAAAAATATCAATTCATTTTATTCACATATATCAAAAGATTAATATAAAAATATAAACAAATACAGTGCATAAAAAGACCCCTGAGACGAGAAAATCGGATAGGTAACCGGCATATAAATACAAATAAATATAAACAATAAGATCTGAAATCCGTGTAGATAGAAAATCAATCCCTTGATGGATTTGGGGTATCCCACATATTAAGAACCAAGTCCAAAGTCCAATGTGGGTATACCCTATGGATAATAACTTGTAATAGTAAGAAAAGTACCAGTAGCAAAGTGCGAATAGATGGTTGGTAGTTGTAGCAAATGATAACTATAAGGCATGCATATGCCAAACAAATACTGGGGCCATAAGCAGAGCAAACCACTCGGCTTTTCCATGAGACTCCTCGAGCATACAGGTATGTATAATAAGAACAATCTCACCCATCCGGAGCAAGTCCATTGCCATCATAGTCCTGGTTCCGCCTAACCCACGTACGGGTGTCCAGAGTTCCATTCCTTGTATGCCGCTCCCATGAACTTAGCCAAGTCACACATTCGCAAGCTGGATCAAATGCCGGACAAATACCTCTCGATCCCGCCTCAGGGGAATGAATCCAACTAAACCGACGCGCGTTTCGGGACGTCCTCGTCCCTTCTTCCGGGTTACGTGATTGTTCCTACCCGTGCACTGATATAGTAATTCTGATTGGAGTGTCACCTAAAATTCCTTCCTACCGGGAAACGCAACTATCAAACATTGTGGTTCCCAGTGGGTACACATATCCACTCCATAAACATTATATATGAGCCAATCTAATAGTAAAGTACAATATATAAACATGGCCTATATTACAAGTGACTTTAGAGAAACATATTGAAAATCAATTCTTCATTTAACCCTTTTGGGGTCCTGGTATTCAATACATAAATCCACCTAGCCTCTTGGCGTAAGATTTTATTGTCCCAGTCTCCACCCCTTTTGGGTTTATCAATTTTTTGAATGCCCCACACTTGGACTTCTTTAGGGTTACTTTGATGGTAGTCTCTGAAGTGTCGTGCCACAGAACTTTTTTCATTTTTGTTTGTGATGTCTCGTATGTGTTCTAATGTTCTTTGTGCTAAAGATCTTATGGTTTTACCCACATATATTTTTGTGCATGGACATTGGAGTGCATAAATCACCCCTCTGGTTTTACACGTGATCAAATTTTTTATAGGATAATTTATACCATCACAGGAGACAAACTCTTTTTTACCATTACTTATAAAAGGACAAGCCTTACATTTTCCACAACGAAAGGTCCCCATACATTTTCCAACTCCCTCTTCCAAACAATTTTTCTGTACTGATGGTTGGAAGAAACTATGGACCAAACTTTGTCCAATAGTTGGGGCTCGTCGGGCAGTGATTTGAGGTCTGGAAGGTAGAAATTTTTTTAGAGTAGGGTCCTTATGGATAATATGCCAGTGCTTTCTTAATAGCATATTGATGGTATGCCAATCACTATTATATTCCGTTATTATTCTGATTGGCTCATTGGATGTATCTGATTTATCTTTAAATACTAAATCATCCCTTTTGGCAAATTTAGCCCTTTTATATGCTTTTTTACACCATGTCTTAGGATATCCACGTTCGTGGAACCTATCATTAAGGTCTTGAGCTTCCTTTTCAAAATCACTGATGTCAGAACAATTTCGACGGCTCTAATGTATTGTCCTGTTGGGATGCCTTTTAACAGTGAAGTGGGATGCATACTAGATGCCCGCAGGAGGGTATTACCAGCGGTCGGTTTACGATAGATTTTTGTATGCAACATGTTACCTTGTCTAAAGATCATTAAATCAAGGAACGGAATCTGTTGCTTATCTAGAAGGTATGTAAATCGTAAATTCCATGAATTGACATTAAGGTGGTCAAAAAATACTTCCCATTCCTGCGGGGTACCCTCCCATAAGATGATCACGTCATCAATATATCTGGACCACATACTGATCTTACTAGTGGCCCAGGTATATTGATCCATAGAGAAAATCTCCTTTTCCCACTCACCAAGATACAAGCCCGCATACGTCGGAGCGCAGGCCGTACCCATGGCAGTGCCACATTTTTGATGGTAAAATGACCCTCCGAAAACAAAAAAATTATTTTCCAATATAATTTGCAAAAGGTCCATAATAAACTTGGAATTATCCATGTATTTAATACCTCTAGTTGACAGATATTTCTGTATCGTGGCTAGGCCCTTAATGTGTGGGATAGATGGATAAAGAGCTTCTACATCCATTGATATCAAATATGTGTCCTTAGTGATTTTGATAGAATTCAATCTCCTTAGGACGTCACGTGTGTCTTTAAGGTAAGCAGGTAATGTGTTTAAAAAGGGGCGAAGCATTTTGTCCACATATCTTGAAATCATTTCAGTGGATCCTCCGACCCCTGAAATGATAGGCCGTCCTGGGGGATGTTTAGTATTTTTATGGATCTTTGGTAACCAGTACATACAGGGAACCACCGGGTTTTTAACAAACATGAATTCAAATTCGTTTTTATCAATTACATTATTTTCCAGGGCTTTAATTAATGCAGACTTAATCACAGCATTCACATTGGGTATTGGGTTACCCTCAATTTTATTGTATTGAGATTTATCATTAAGCTGTTTAATCGCTTCTTTTTGATAGTAATCTGTATCCATTATAACGATTTTACCCCCTTTGTCGGCGGGTTTAATCGTTATATTATTGTTGGAGGCTAGATCCTTAAGGGCATATTGTTCTTTCTTCTGTAGATTGGATTGATATGTACCACCCTTCATTTTCCCAATTTCATCCTCCATTAATTCAACAAATAGTTTAATGTTGGAGAAGGTAGATACTGCTGGGTAAAATCTAGACCTAGGTTTAAGTCCAGATCCCCCCACATGGTCAACCACAGGGTCCTGACAAGTGGGCTCCGGGTTCACCACCGGGGGGTCGGTCTCCACACCTACACCTTGCAAGTGTGTAAGGGTATCCACATTCAAATCATCAAAAATGGTCCAGTCTCTATTATTAACAGGTTTGTCAGCAAAAAAAATTTTTAAAGTCAATTTGTGGGCGAATAGGTGAAGATCTTTAATGAAGGTGAACTTATCCAAACTTCTAGTAGGGGAAAAGTTCAACCCTTTGGATAAGACCTCCATGTGGTCTTTACTTAATTGAAGTCTGGACAAGTTTACTATCGTTTCTGGGTTGGCTTGTTGCGTAGATCGTACCCTTCCTTTCCTCTGTTCTCCCTGCTGGTTTGACTGTCTCCTATTTTGTCCCTTGGATCTTCTTGTCCTTTTCCTAAAAAATTAGGCGGAGACCTATCAGATTTTTTACTTCTTTCATGTCTAGTTCTACGTAATCGACGCCTATCACGTAGGCCATCACTTTCCTGGTCCGAGATATCACTATGGGAAGAGACATAAGTGTAAACTTGTCCCAGTCTATAATCTTCCGTATCCCTAAATATAGATTATAATTGTAACTGGAGGCTTAGGGAATAGTGACCATGAAATATTGTCGTTTATTGTATGTTATTGAAGTGTTAACAAATTTCCTTAATTTCAGGAAAGCAAATTTTCCCAGGTAAAAAGTATCTCTTCAGCATGTCAACTGGGATAAGTTATTATCAGGTAAAGGTACTGAACAGAAGCGGATTGTGTTTAAGAGGATTTTAAGCTATTTCACATTAAATTGATACCCTTGGGAAATAAATGTATAAAATATAAATACACATTTGGCTGAATTCTGATGGAAAAAAGAAAATGGAAAGGAAGAAAAAGGCATGTAAAAAAGAAAAAAAAGGGGCCTTTTAGGCACTAAAGAAAGACAGAAACCAAGGTCACATAGACACACTCAGGGATCTCCAACACCACGAGCAAAAACTAGCTAATCACCCAACTCTTTCCCCCCTTCGTAAAATATTATCTCTCCGTACGCAACTTAGACTTCTAGAGACACATAGAGTAGAAAAATCACTTTTATGGTCTCGACAAAAATTTTACGAAATAGGGAACAAACCACACACAATCCTAGCTAGACGTCTCCGTAATTCAACACAAGACTATAGTATACACCCAGTCAACACAGACTCAGGCCAACAAGCCACTTGTCCAAAACAAATAGCACAGAGCTTCCTTCAATACTACACCAAATTATACTCCGCGGCTCACACATCCCCTACAACATCTCAACAACAAAAAATTCGAGATTACTTACACACCTGTCACCTCCCAACTCTGCTACCGACTCAAATAGACCAGCTAAATAAAGACATCTCCACCCAAGAAATCCACCAAACTATCAAAGACATGCCCACAGGAAAATCCCCAGGCCCCGACGGCCTCACCTACAAATATTATGAAATATTCTTCCCTACCCTGGCCCCACATATAACCTCCTTCTACAACTCTCTATTAGACGGCACTAAACCTCCCCCCTCTTTCCTATCCTCACATATCACCCTTATTCCAAAACAAGGGAAAGATCTCTCCAATATGGCAAACTATCGCCCAATTGCCTTACTCAACACAGACTATAAAATCTTCACAAAAATACTGGCAAACCGTCTCGAACCACTACTCCCTAAAATCATACACAACGACCAGGTAGGTTTTATTATGGGCCGCCAGGCATGCGACAACACCCGTAGAGCCATAAACACTATAGATATAGCGAATAGAGAAAGCACACCACTTCTAGTATTAAGCCTGGATGCCGAAAAGGCCTTTGACAGACTGGATTGGTCTTTCATGTTTGAAACAATGGGGGCCTTCAGGATATCAGGACGACTTGTATCGGCACTAAGCGCCCTTTACTCAACCCCCACAGGTAGGATTAAAGTGCCAGGAGCCATATCCAACTGCCTCACCATACAACGAGGCACGAGACAAGGATGCCCATTATCCCCACTGCTCTATGCAATGAGTATAGAACCCCTAGCTGCTCAAATCAGAGACTCTCCCAATATACATGGTCTTACAATCAACAAAAACACATACACCCAAACCTCTCTCCCAAACCTACATAACACTCTGGCCGAATACGGAAAATTTTCAGGCTATAAGATAAATGAGGGAAAGACACAAGCTCTTCCACTAAATCTTCCACACCCAAACATAAAATTATTGCAACTTAATTTCCCATACCTGTGGAGAGTCGATGAAATCAAGTACTTAGGCATCAAACTCACTTCCAGATTCAAAGACCTATATAAAGCAAATTTTATCCCCATGCTTTTTACTATAAAATCCCTACTGACACAATGGAAAACCTACCCCATATCCTGGTTTGGGAAAATCTCCTCAATAAAAATTACCATTCTTCCAAAATTGACATATCTATTTTCAACTCTCCCAATCGATATACCCCCCAGATTAATCCGTACCTGGCAACAAGATCTACTTAAATTTATCTGGGAAAATAAAACACACAGAGTCTCCTGGAAAGTTGCAGTAGCACGAAACACACAAGGGGTACTGGGGGTACCCGACCTCCTAAAATACTACTACTCGGCACAATTACGTCATCTCACCCACTGGGCAACTGTAACCCCTTTAGCAAGATGGGTCGAAATCGAAGGAACCCAAAGTTACCCAGCACACTTGCTTACACTACTCACCTCCAAAATAAGACATCCCTCGCAATACACAGGCCCAATGCAAGTCACATACAAACTTTGGCATAGACTCAATAAATCACATAAATTACTTAGCAAGGCCTCTCAACTTACCCCATTCACACAGACCCCAGACATCCCCACCAGTCTAATAGCAACACAACACAGACTCTGGACAAATTCACATATGGCACGCTATTACGATATTGTAGATAGAGTCACTAGGAAACTTTACACTTTCGAAGAACTTATAAACAAAAAGAAGATCTCCCCCACTCTGTCCTATGCCTATTTTCAGATTAAACATAGAGCAGACACACTAACACGAACAGGAATTTTCTCACAACTCACACATTTTGAACAATTGCTCACCCAAGGTCCCCAGAGAAGAGGCATAATCTCACATATATATCATATTCTGAACACTATACCCTCCGAGCCTCCCCTCAAACATAAATATATGACACAATGGGAAAAGACTTAAAGACTGTGACTCCATTTGGTCCCACCCACCAATCTGATTGGTGGGTGGGACCAAATGGAGTCACAGTCTTTATATTTTCCCTGAGCACAGTTGCACTTTATCACGTGAAGAAGGGGGTATTCCCCCGAAACGTTGTGACGTGTGATGTGTGGATCACAATAAAATTGTTATAATTTCTTGGAGTGCGACCCTCTGTTGCCTTTTTCCTGTAAAGCTACTGGTTCCAAAGGGAAGAACCCACAAGGCGTCTGCACCCACAATTGGACAGAGTGCACCTCCACCATTGTTTATCTATTTAGGCATGCATATCCCCATAGACATATGGAAGAACATTTGGGAAACCACAGCTAAAACATCGATAAATATTTACACGCAATCAATCCATCCCTTCCAGTGACATGTTGGAGATGTGGGACTGCACCAGGCACACTGCTACATATCTACTGGACATGCCCTGGCCTATCAACCTACTGGACCTCAGTCCAACAACTAGTGAACAAACTGATGGGACGCTCAACCCCTCTCTCTCCGCAACATGTACTACTGAACATCCCCCACCCAGACCTAAAAAATACGGAGAGAGATTTAATCAAACACATACTCACATCAGCGAAATGCTTAATACCCAGATATTGGAAACAAATACAGACCCCAACATTCTCAGAACTAATACATAAAATCAGTGATGTACAAATACTGGAGTATATGACAGCCCAGCTACGAGAGAAGACAGACAGACACGAAATAATATGGACCCCATGGCACTCATACCTCGGACAATAACTACCCAGGAGAAAATAAACAAAAACCAACAGAAGGAGATGTGACCCAATTATCTCATTAATCAATATCTCCTTTATTAAAACAGACACCACCGCCTGGGGGAGAAAGGGGAAGCTGCCCAATGTGTTAATATGTTCAATATATTTTTTCTTTAATAAGGTTAAATAGAAAATAAGGTTTGGACAGACGGTGATAGTTTATTAAAAACTCCAATACATAGCGAAATATCTGAAACCCGATTTCACAACAAATATACCTGTCATAATATAAATGTATAACAAGGTTCTCTTCTACTCCTCCCTCTTAATAACGCACTGTATAAACTATATTCCAGATAAAGTTTGAGAGAAAAATTTTACTGATGTGTAACTCAATAATTGGTATATTGTATTAACTGTCACTGATGTCTAGAATGTTTTATAAAAATGTACAATAAAAAAAAAAAAGGGTAAATACTGCAGGGACCTGGGAGGAGGGAGGAGGGCCCGGCCCCCAAACTCGCTGGGGGGCCCAGGCTCCTTCAGGTACACCCCATGATGCAAGTGCACTTTAGTTAACCGAGCATATGGTACAGAAACAAACTAAATAAGGTTAATATTAAAAAAATCTCCTGGATTGGATAAAATACACGCTCGGGTCATTAGGGAGCTAAGTTCAGTTTTATCTAGGCCATTGTTTCTTATTTTTGCAGATGTCCGGATGTGTACCTCTGGATTAGAAAAGGGTAGTCATTCACAGACGGGTAATTACAGGTCTGTAAGGTTTTTTTAGACTGTTTATGAAAACAGTGTGACAAATAAACTCGGATATACATTAAGTAGAATATTGGGTATTATACATTGCAGTATTAAACATACATATTTTTAAAAAAAAGCATGTTCTTATGTATTATCTTATATTTTAGTTATACTGTATATTGCGTGTTAGTATAAAGACCTATTTATGTGACATTGTGATTTATCCTGATAGGTCTAGATTAGATTGATAGTCATGGAATGCTGTTTCTTGGTGCTGGTTGTCGGTTCAGATTATTTAGTTTCTTTGTACTCTTTATTAGGTATTTACGGACTATCTCAAATGTTGAATCTGTCTCCAAGGATTTCTATCGATTGTAAATTCAGGTTATTTCGGGTCAATACCTTGTATTGCATCGCCTAATCCTTATTACCATAGGATCTGGTTTATTTTGGATCACCTAAGTTAGTATACCATGGAGACCAAATTTTGTTGAATTTAGTGCTAGTGCCCCTACCTAAGTATATTAGTCTTAGCATTGGTAACATTTGTCAAATCATTAGTTTCCATGTTTTAAGTTTAGGTGTTGTGGTAGCTGGTGATCCTGTTCCAAAATCTTTATAGTTTGGGGCACATCAAAATCATGTGCCAAAAGTCAGCCCCCTCTAGAGAACATTTAGGGCAGTTTGAACTATATGTAGGGGACATAAATGATTTCCTCAATGGTGTAATATATACTTGGTGAAGGATATAGGACTGCATAAGTTTATTAGCTGCAGAGGGCGATATCCTGAGGTGTGATTCGATCAGATCTCCATCATCTGTGTTTCTCAGTGCTGGGATTAGTGTGGGCCACTTGGCTGTTGTTCTAGGAGTATCTCTCTCTGCTCCCACTTAAATGAAATATGAGTATAGATTGGAGACAATTCTTTTTTTCCCCTGCAGTTTTAAAAATTTGTATGATAGGGTGGGTATTCACTGGGATGTATGAGCTTTGAAATTCTAAAATGAAGCAATAACGTAGTTGTAGGTAGAGATGGACACGAAACCGAACCCGAGTTGGATGAACTCAAACTATTTGAACTAGTTTGGGTTCGAAGTAGTTTGTTTTTTGGGCTTGCGGCTGTGTATGGAGGGGGCTAGTCCCTTGAGTACCCAGGGGACTGCCATCTCTGATACAAGGGAGGAGGAACTAAGGATCAGGAATGCTAGGCAGGTGGTAGTGGTAGGGGACTCCATAGGGGATAGGGAGGCATGTGTATTAAAGTGTATGAATAAATTAGAGGATCATAATCTAAAATGTATGTTTGCAAATGTGAGAAGGCTGGCTGACAAAATGGGTGAATTGGAAATTATGGCATTGAATGAAAAGTATGATGTAATAGGTATAGCAGAAACGTGGTTGAACAGGTCACACTACTGGGCTGTAAATTTAGAAGGATATGCCTTGTTTAGGCAGGATAGAGAAAAAAGGAAAGGGAGAGGAGTAGGTGTTTATTTTAAAAAAGAATCGAAGCCCAATTTAAAAGAAGAGATAACTAGCGATATGGATGTTAAAGTGGAGGCAATATGGGGGGAATTAGGCAACAGGGGGTAATATCATTGTTGGCATCTGCTAGCTGTTGGCCAAATGCTAGCAGAGAGGAGGTGAGTCGGCTTCATATGCAGTTGACAAGGGCTGCAAGTTTGGGGAGTGTGCTCATTATGGGGGA
The DNA here is from genome assembly GCA_019447015.1 of Hymenochirus boettgeri. NCBI lineage: Eukaryota > Metazoa > Chordata > Amphibia > Anura > Pipidae > Hymenochirus > Hymenochirus boettgeri. The sequence continues at coordinate 125,654,143 of CM033474.1, forward strand.
CTTATATTACCCTGACATTGTTTGGTGTAGTGGAACTGCCATCACAGAAAAAGGCGATGAGTTCCTGAATTTGCTGCAGGATAATTTTCTCTCACAGGTTGTTGAGGTCCCTACTAGAAAAGGAGCTCTGTTAGATCTGGTAATATCTAACATCGTGAAGCACATTATAGATATAAAGGTAACTGGAGGCTTAGGGAATAGTGACCATTAAACAGTGTCGTTTGGACTTTGTTATCAAAAGGAAAAGTGCGCTGGGTTAACAAAGACTTTTCATTTCGGGAAGGCAAATTTTCCCAAGTTAAAAGTAGCTCTTCAGAATGTCAACTGAGATAATGTATTATCAGGTAAAGGTACTGAACAGAAGTGGACTGTGTTCAAGGGGATTTTAAGCCAGTTCACATCTAAATTTATACCCTTGGGAAATAAATGTAAAAAAAATAAATCCGCGCCCATGTGGCTGAATTCTGATGTAAAAAGGCAAATAGAAGATGAAGAAAAAAGGTATTTAAAACGTTTAAGTCAGAGGGCACGGAAAGGACCTTTTTAAGGATTATAAAAACTGTAACAAGAAGTGTAAAAAAGCAATCAAACTAGCTAAAATTAATAATGAAGTTAGGATAGCTGAACAAAGCATCACTAAGCCTAAAAATGTTTTTAAGTATATTAATAGTAAGAAGATGAGGACTGAGAATGTGGCACCATTATTTAACGGGGATAAGTTAGTTACGGAGGATGGCGATAAAGCAAATGTCTTGAATATTTTTTTTCTCTGTATACACTATAGAAGATCCAAGTACAGATATCATAGAGTATAGTAGCAATAATGGTATAAAAGATTCAAGTGCACTTTAGTTAACCGAGGATATGGTACAGAAAAAGAACTAAATAAGGTTAATATTAATAAATCTCCTGGAACGGATAAAATACATCCTTGGGTACTTAGGGAGCTACGTTCAGTTTTATCTAGGCCATTGTTTGTTATTTTTGCAGATTCCCTCATGTCCGGAGGTGTGCCTCTGGATTGGAAAAAGGCTGATGTTATTCCAATATTCAAAAAGGGTAGTCGTTCAGAGCCAGGTAATTATAGGGCCTGTAAGTTTAACTTCAGTGGTGGGGAAGACACTGGAAAGTTAATAAGGGAACATATTCTACAGTATGTTTCAAGGACTGACATTATAAGTAGTAACCAGCATGGATTTAGGAGGAATAGATCTTGCCAAACTAACTTGCTTGGCTTTTATGAGGAAGTAAGTAGAAATGTTGACTCTGGCATAGCAGTAGATGTAGTATAGCTGGATTTTGCAAAGGCTTTTGATACAGTCCCCCATAGGCGACTAACATCAGCCTTTTTCCAATCCAGAGGCACATATCTGGACATGAGGGAATCTGCAAAAATAAGAAACAATGGTCTAGATAAAATTGCTCCCTTAGGACCCAAGGATGTATTTTATCCGGTCCAGGATATTAACCTTATTTAGTTCTTTCTGTACCATATCCTTGGTTAACCAAAGTGCACTTGTATCTTTTTTTACCATTATTGCTACTTTACTCTATGATATCGATTTGACAAGGCAAAAATTATCCCCCAAAGATCCTGCACACTCTTAATCACTGCATTAAAAATCCTTTATTCCAAGCAGGGATAGGTTAAATAGTATTAACATGACTCAAACAGTTCATTAAAAACAATAAAAAGGTCTGCGGAGCTGCACTAAGAAGCCTACGTCATCGGAGAGCGCGTCCGGCTTTCCTCGTGGTCTGTCACATCTTAGGAGTTGTCATTCTGCCTTCAATTCTGGTACCTTTTTGGGGTTGGCCTTTGTCTCCTACGTGTACCTGCCAGTCCGTTGACTGTTGATCTTGTAGCTTCAACAGATAAGTAGTTAACATTCCCCTGCACTTTAGATGAGAGTTTACTCATTATTTACTACTCCTTTATACATATACCTGTTTATTCGCCATTACGCTTGATGTTTATGACAGATGCACTTTGAATATTTGTATATAGAATTTTTTATTGTTTTTAATGAACTGTTTGAGTCATGTTAATACTATTTAATGCAGGGTTTTTAATGCAGTGATGAGTGTGCAAGATCTTTGGGGGATACTTTTTTGCCTTGTTAAATCTATGTAGTTCATTTATCCCTTACCACCACCTCCCCTATATACATAGGGTTTTACCCTATCACTGCCTCTACATATTTATATCTATATTTATTCTTTACTACACTAGTGCCCTATCTTGTTCTATCTATTTGTATACTCTGATATCTGTACTTGGATCTTCTATAGTGTATAGAGTAACTAACTTATTCCCATTAATTAGTGGTGCCACATTTTCAGTCATCATCTTCTTATTATTAAAGTCCAATAAGCTTTCCATTTCCTACCTCTCACATCCTCTATGTTTAAAAAGTAATCCATGGCTTTGATAACATTCTCATGCCTAATGCTTGTATATAACAATTCAATACCACAAGTAATTAGTAGATGTATATCTGCCCGTATTTGTTGAAACTTAGAAATAAAATCATTGGTGTCTCTTTTATAAAAGATGATTCACAATCCTGCATGAATGTTCAACTTGACTACCAGTTCCCAATACAATCATCCATCCTATAGGATTGGTTGCATTTTTTTTTGGTTACATATAAAATGTGGGTGTTATTGAAGCTGTTTAGAAACCCTTTAGAACTCTGCTTCTTTCACACTAATGCAACTTTCCTCTAGGGCATCTTCAAAGGATTTGATGGCAAAAGTGTGTACTGTAGTTTGTGCTGGGAAACAATACATGTCCTTAGACCACATTACTAAATTTCCCCCTTTATCTAAAAGTTTGATCATTACCCCTTTAATATGCTCTAATTCTCAGATTTCTCAGATTTTTTCTTCAATGTCAATCATTGTTTTTAGCAAATATGAGAATAAAGGCATGTAGGTAGTTTTCGGTTTGAATTTAATATTATGTAATATGTGCCTCATCTTCAGCTAGACTTTCAGACTCCTAGAGGTAGATTTCATTCTTTCTTTAATTGCAGTGTTTACTCCTGTATGGATTGTCATGTAGCCAGTAAACTTTGCCTTTATGGTGTTCTTTGTGTGGCCAGTGGGTACTATTGATGTATTCCTTTCTTGTTTCTAAAGGTCCTGGCCCCTTTCCCCCCTTATGTTTTCTAGTCACTGGTAGTAAGTATAGCTTCCAAACTATTGCAAACCATGGGTGCAGTTCTTGTCCTCACACGGTGTACTTAAATGGGGGAAAGGGAGGGGATGTGGTATTATAATTAATTATAATGATAATTCGCTCGTGGCATGGTAAAAACGGGAAGATTTACCTCCTGTTCTTCAATAAAACTGAAACTCCCAAAATCTAAAGACATAACCTTTAAAGTCATGTACAAGTTAAGTTAGAAGCACAAGTTACCCCAAGACGCACATGCGGTATTCTATACATTCCATTAAGTGTCTTTGATTGGCTTGACTGGCAGAACAGATATTTATGTGCAACCTGCAACACTGACAGGGTTTCATTTTGGTTAGCTAGTTTTATAGTAATATAAATGTAGCCCACCCTTGGGTGTGGCTCAAGATTATTAGTTGCAGGTATACTGTGTTGCCCCAGTGACACCCCTATGATCCCAGTTAATAGACACCAGCACAAAGATAGCAACCAAAAGGTCCAGATTTAATTTTCTGAACCTGGCAGAAAAATATAATACAATGACAGCAACAATGAACAATTATGCAAACTTTGTTACCTTAATATACATATCTTAATATTCACGTTACAGTTTATTTGTGTACAACCTATTTTTGTAAAATATATTAACTGTATTTTAACTGTTGAGCTGAGAGCACAGTTCTGATGGAATAGTAGAAGTTATCTGTCACTCTTATATTCCAAATGAGCAGAGTGGTTAACTGTTGCAGATAAACTTTAATATAATCCTGCAGTCTGTAATTTATCCTTAGCAGGGTTTAAACTTGCTTTGTTAAGTTCCCTGTTAGTAGTGATAGAAATAGTATCTCCCTTGGATGTCCCACTGCAAGCCAGTATAGACAGGGTACTTTAATCAGAGGAATAACTGGTTGATTACACAGGGGTTTCCTCTGGTAAGGGTGCACAGTCTGACAGTCAGATTGATCAGTGATGGGTGATCACCTTGAACTAGTGGCCTGTTCCCCACACAAATCCAAAGTCACCTTACTGATATTCAAAGGACACCAGGCTCCAGATCCACAGCATGCACTACAGGTGAAGTTCTGCAAGCACCTCATCCAGTTCATATAGATCAAGGCCTGTACAAAAGCCTCTGCAACATTTGGCAGCTCTCCTCCTGAACAGTACCAAACTGGAATGTCCTCCTTTTCCTGTCTTGCCTGAGATTACTCCCTATTGGCTTTCTTCATAGACTTCCTGTTGCAGAGCCTCTTGGGACATGTAGTTCATCAGGTAACAACGAGTTTACCAGTTCCTTTCATACAGTAAATGATGGGTAGGTGTGCACAGCTCAGGTACAGTTTATGCATTTAAATACTTTACTGACAGAATAAACAATATTGTGTATAAAGTGCTACATAAATATTTGAAGTATCTGTTAAATATGATTATGTATATATGTATACAGTTTATTAACAAACAATATAATGTTAATTCTTTAATAGGCAAATACAGAGCTTATAAAGCCAAAACTCACACCTCTCTCAGAAAGTGGATCTTCAGAACTGCTTAACAAGGTGGGTTTCTCATGTTTCCCTTTTTAATGTCATATGTAGCTCAAAAATATCTCCTTTATTGGCAAACTAAAACAAACAAATAAAAGGTTTGAAGGTTTTAGTACTAAAGTTCATTGTATATCATTGTAGTCTGATTTAGCTATGTAAATGGATCTTTAACTTTTATGTAAATCGGACTATTCGGAAATACCTCTATAAATTTACTGGTCAATCTCCCTGCCACTCACATTAACTGAGGAAGCCATTTGAATGAGTGGTGCTAAAGTCCAGTTGAATTTGACTTAATTTGATATTAAACCCTTTGCCAGCAGAATTTCACAATTTTGTTGCATTTACAGTAAGAATCTTCCTAGTAAATAGGGAATATTACAGATGTATGTATATGTTTACTTACATATCGCCACTTGGGGACGCAGTGCTGCACAATATTAGAATACAAAAATCTGTACAAAGGGGATGTAAAAGTATGTAAAGTATGTGCATTGTGAAACATAAAAGTGCTTCAAACATGTAACATGAGGAAAGAGGTCCCTGCCCCGTACAGCTTAAAATCTAATTAGGTGGGTAACATACAGATACATAGGAAAGGGAAGAAATGCCATAGTAATAACTGGTGCAGTGTCAACAGTCCTATGCTGTGCTCAGAGAGATCGAATGAGAGGTTAGATTTAAACTTGTTTATTGAGGTTTATTGATGAAGAGAGAGGGGATCTGTATAAGAGATGGTTCTGTGATGAGCTGAGGGTACGGGCAGGGACATATGGGGACAGAGAAGAAATATGAGAAGGAGCAGCAGTGCGTTATTTAATGGGGAGCCAGATAGATGTGGAGCACAGAGGAGATTTAATTTCCTGGTTTTTAGAGAGCGAGACAATGCGTGTGGCAGAGTTAAAGGGCATCTATAGTGAAAATATTAAATTCCTTCAATGCAACACTAAAGTAAGTTTATACACACTGCCTTTCTCCTACCTTTATCTGTGGCTCTGTTTTTACACTAGTGGGCAACTAGAGGGTTGCCCACTCCCCCTCCCTTCTCTGTCCTTTCCCCCGTACCTGAAATCTATCTGTGAAGCAAGCCGCTCATGCATACTGATTTATGTCTTTACAAAGCGATATCAGGCTAAGCTAACTTGCAGAACACACCCTCAGCACATTAGCCAATTGGAATCAAGTGTCTCCTTTGTCCTGGAGACACTTTAATGTGCGTAAGTGCTGAGGGGAGTGAGGAGGGGGCAGAGTCTATTTGCAGCTGGATCTCAAGCAGTAAATCACTAGGAGGAGGATTGTTGCAGACTTCACTTTACTTCCCAAGCTCCCTGCCTCTCTCTGCTTCTGTTCTTATCTTTATTGCTAAGCATGTAACAGTGCCGGCTTGCCAATTGGTTTGATTGACAGCACAAGCAGGCAGAGTGTATTGTAATTGCAGTTTATCATAACTTGTAAATCTCGGGACAGGGGAGGAATCTGAGGAGTTGGGGGGGATTATTATAAAAAAAAAGCATTTTCCCACTTAGATGCCCTTTAAGTATCAACTAAAGTGGAAAAAGATGGGAAGCAGGAAGACCAGAAAGAAGTATATAGAAAATTGGGCTGTTGTACATCCATATTAAACGGCAACTAGAGACCAAAAATATAATACATACAAAAAACAGAATTCTAGTGCACAAACAATTCTAATTGTATATTGGCTACCTCCATAAGGTTGCTACTAAAAACAGTCTGCTAAACCCTGGATAAATAAAAGCAATTAGTTCAATAAATTGGCCAAATTATTTTAAGCCCAGTCACCACGTCAAGGTTGCTTTCTTTAACTGGGTCCTAACCTACTGGTACTTGCCTTTTTGGCTACATGAGCTGACAGCTTCTCCTGTGTGGCCTGGATGCTTGAAGCTGACTCTCTAGTTTAAAGTACTTTGCTCAAACGAGCATATGACCTAACTCTGGTTGGAGTACAATTTCCCTGAAGGCTTGGTCAAACCTTCAATGTAACACACAATATATAGAAAATTGGGCTGTTATACATCCATATTAAAGAGCATCTAGAGATCAAAAATATAATACATGCAAAAAACAATTCTAGTGCACAAACAATTTAATTGCATATTGGCTACCTCCATAAGGTTGCTACTACAAACTGTCTGCTAAACCCTGGATAAATAAAGCAATTAGTTCAATAAGTTGACCAAATTATTTTAAGACCAGAAGGCAGGTTAGTCCATGTGTGAAAGGATGAGAGCATGGATAAGCATAGTAGTAGTCGGAAGAGAGGAATCTACAGATTTTCGCAATATTACAGAGAAAAAAGTGACAGGTTTTAGCAACATTGTTAATGTGATCAGTAAAGGATAGAGAGGAATACACATTGTTTTTTTGTCAGCACAAAGTGTTCTTTAACAAGATAACAGCATTTTGTAACTTGGAGATTTCACAGGATTTTCGGGTAGAATATCTAAAAACAACTTTTTTTTTGCTTAAAAAAATTATATATATATATATTTTTTATTTTTTTTTTTTGCATCATTATTTGTAGATATTGTATGTTTACACACTAAAATATTATTGTTTTTAAAAGCTTTGGTTATTTTAAGTACAATGATACCAGACATGTGTAGTCCAGGTGGCCCCCTCCAGACTAAAATATCACTTTCTAGATTTTTACACCAGATTGTAATTTAAAAGCACCTTTCACAGTTAATAGAATAGAATAACTGCCACATTAACTAAAATATTTGCATAAGAGAGAGCATTTTAGAAACTACATACCCCCAGTATATCTGTGGTATTCAGTTAGATCAACTGGACTTGAAGTTTAGCTAGTCATCCGACTGGCTTTCTCAATTGACAATGACTTGTACAAAACAAGAATCAGTTGGCAATAAATACCCTGGAAAGTGTCCCAATCAGCAAGCAACAACAGACAAAGAAAAAGATGATCAATAAACATTCCTCTGCCCCATATAATATCATACTGGTTTTAGTTACAATTTAATACATACATGTGAAAAGCCTTCCAACCACGTCAAGTATCCCCTGTATGGAAGGTCCTAACAAATTACCTTGGGTCATTTATCTGGACTGAAACCCCCTGCTTTGTTGCATTTTCTTGGAAAGGTTGTCTCCTTGACCTTGCATTGTATTAATGTTAAAGGCTATCACTTTCGCCTACTGGCTTTTAACAAGTAGCGAAGAGGCCTCCCATCCAATGTGTAAGTGCAATTACCCCCTAAACGGTGCCATTCTTTCATACACGCAGATTTTCAGACACAGTTCTCCATGCTTTTAGGAGATTTTGTGAAAGAAAGAGAAAATATTGATTCAAAGTAAATTCCAATTCCAGTAAAAATAAAACTTCTTACTAAACATTGATCTTCTACATGTCCTGAATAAAACCGTACACTACTAGCATTCGTGGTCACTGAGATATGGTCAGCAAATAGCCTCAAATAGAGGCAAAGCATAACTTCAGGGCTTCTAAATGCCCCCTTACCTGCAAAACAACCCCCAACAACTATATATATTTTGAATCTTCATACCCTCAGCTATGTAAAAGCACCATTCTTTCATTTATAAATGTAGAATTGCGGATGAGGTTGCCCAAAGAATTTCACGCTTTTAGAAACTATTCTGAAAGAATGAGGGGAAAAGATGATTCAAAGTTAAAAATGTTGCCCAATCTTACATGACAAGTAAAAACACACACTAAATATCTATCTCCTACATGTCCTTAATCAAACGGTATGCCATATTCGTGGGTATACACAGAAACATGGCCAATGTAATTACAGAAGAAAAAAAATAACCAGCTTTGTAGTTTGGGAATCCCCCCCCTAAACGTAATATTTTTAGAACACACACCTTCAGAATGTCATTCTTTTAAATGTATTCCAGATGCAATTCTTCATAGACTTTCACACTTTTCTTTAGTTTTTTGAAGTTAAAAAAAATACCACTAATAAACGTAATTACAGAGAAAAACTTAACCAACTCTGTATCTTAAACAGCTTCCAGTTTTTCAAGTTAAACACCCCTGAAACTCCATATATATTTATTTAGAACCTAAACACCTTCAGCTATGTGATGGTGTAATTCTTCATGCATACATATAAAATTTTCTTTTGAGAAATGTGCACTTTTCAGCAGATTTATTGGAAAAAAAAAGGCCAAGAAGGTTCTTAAAAAACTTGACCAAACCTCCAGAACAAATAAAAATTCCATCTTAATAGCGATCTTCTATATGCTCTGAATAAAATTGTATCCTACTTGCATCAGTGCACACACAGAGACATTACCAAATAGCCACCAAAAGAGCGAATATATAACTTGTGCTCTAAGTGCATCCTTTTTTCAGGCTAAACACCCGCTTATTTGGAAAACAAAACCCCAAAACTAAATTATTGGAATCCGTACCCTTTCAGCTACATAATGTTGACATTCTTTCACACCTATGTACAGAATTCCAGAAGCTTTTCTTTGTAGACCATAACACTTTTAGGAGATTTTCTTAAAAAAAAGATAAATCACAGTTAGAAATCTTCTCAAAGTTACAGGATACGTAGAAAAATCCAACGTAATTATCGGTCTCCCAGTCAAATGCCTGGATGTGCACAGATACACAGCCTTCACGCATCCCCAAAGGCTTCAAGAGAATGTCCACCCTCAAAACTATAATTTAACCGACTGCTGGCCCCACTGTGTAGTATTAAAGAAATCCTTGCCTTACATCTCTGCTCCCTTTGGTTGTCCTGAAGTGTCTAATTAAAGTCCAAGAAAGTGAAGAGTAAGAGTAAGAAAAGGTTTCTGCCTCTCCTCCCTGAGGACCATGGCATGCCCAGGGGAGCCCTCCCCCCCTCTCCCTCCTACCCTCCATGCTCCGTGTCTATTCATACAAATGAAACCAATTCCATATTGTAGGGACCCCTCTCCCAACCCTAACCCTAAAATTTTAATTTAGGGTGGACTTACCCTTTAAAGGAGAACTAAACTTAAATTTTAAAAATCCTAATATGAAAGGAACACCTTGTAAGAATCTTCTCTTATAAGTTGCATTTAATACATGTAAGTAATAGATTCTGTAACTAAGAAGGCTTCCATATTGTTGGCAGTAAAACTCAGACGATGAAGTCTGACCCCTAGCATTCAATGTCTCTTTATAGTGCTTTCTTTACAGATGTCTCCACACCAATATGGAAGTTACTGATAAGACTTTGAAATCTGCTTGTTACCCTGCAGTTTCTTTACATGTCCACCCCCAAAACTAAAATTTAACCCACTGCTGCCCCACTGTGTAATGTTAAAAATCCTTACCTTTCTTCTTTGCTCCTTATGGTTGTCCTGCAATTCCTAGTCAAAGTCCAGGAAACTGTGTGTAAAAAGGTTTCTGCCCCTTCCCTGTCCTCCTGGAGGACTCGGGTATGCCCAGAAGAGCCTTACTCCCCATCCTCCCTCCCCAACCCCTCTGAATCCCTCATCTCTGCATTGTTTATTTTAGAAATAAACTCTTTTTTGCAGTGTAGGGACCCCCCTCCCAACCCTAACCGCCAGGTTTAAATTGTTAAAAAAGGCAGAGAAGCAGACTTACCAGACCTGGTTCCTTCGGCTTTCTCAAAAGCCGGCTGCTGCGTCTGATTGGCTGACTTTCGGCCAATTACAGGTGCGGCTGCCGGTCCAGCCCCTAATGGTACTCCTTTTTTACAATTTAAGCCTGTCGGTTAGGGTTGGGAGGGGGGTCCCCTACACTACATTTAATTTTGTGGTAAACATATCCTTTACATATTTTGGGATATCGGAAGTGGATGGTCCATAATAATGTGAATGCTAAAACTATGTGTAATAGAAGTTGAACCGAAGACAGTGCAATCTTTATTTATTTTTCTTAGAGGATAAACTTTTTGTCATACTACTATCAATTTTTTTTTCAGGAAATTAAAAGATTGCAAGAAGAAAATGGAAGACTAAAGGCGAGATTAAAAACCATAGAGAATCAGGTAAAACCAAAGATAAAACATGCATAAAGCAAATTCTTAGGTTGCCCATACTTAAAGGACAACAATATCAAAAAAAAAAATATCACCCCCATTACATGTCCAAACTTCCACACTTCGAACTGAAATTGCTTACTCTCATTTTTAAAAGTGCTTCCCTCCTTTAGATATCACACAGCCTACATATTCAAGCTGATCAAGAGTGGGTCGAGGAGTGTTTTCTTGCATGCAAGCTTTGAGTGACAGTTACATTACGTCCCCTTCACAGCATGGCTAATTGAAGGCAGAGAGAATCTCGAAAACAGTAAAAAAATGTATGGGGAGGGCTGCTTACCTTTACTCTTTTGAAAGCAATTTTTAAAAAATGCATTGAGGCAATACAGTTACCTTTTAAAGGGCGTGTCCACCCATTTTTTGAACTTTTTCTGTAGTGTAGGGCTCCCTCGCCCAACCCCAACCGCTATAGTTATTTGTAGCAAAACTCTCCTGATCAATACTTACATTGCCTGTTTCCCCCGATGTTCAGTCCCGGCCCTCTGCTTGCATGAAACTGCAAGCAGGGGGCGGGACCGGCAGCCGCGTCCCTGATTGGCTGAGAGGCAGCCAATCAGGGACGCGGCTGCTCAGAACGCAGGAGGATAGAGGGAAGGTAAGTAACTATCTGGGCACTTTCTAATAATTCTGTTACGGCGGTTGGGGCTGGGGGATCAATATATAAAATATATACTGGAGATTTTACACTAGGGGGAGGTAGAGGGGGGGGGGGGGGGAGGACATGCCCTTTAATTTATTTACACATTTGAATGTACATGCCTTTATATCTTTTATTATCCCCCCTCCCTTTTATGCACCCCCTTTCCTTACCTACCTTTTCCTTATCTACTACTATGATGTTCACATTACGCTTACCAAGTTTAAAATCTCCTCTAACCAACTTCTCCCCTAAACAGCTGCACCACCAAAACAAAGTCAGCTCTACCTTATAACCTTTCTGCACAATTTACCACATATTAAACATACTGTAAACACACTTTTGAGCATGTTGGGTCCCAGTGGCAGATAACCATATCTACCCCCCGCACCGTACTTACAGTCCTGTCGGGGGGGGCATTGAATTGCTGGTCCCCTGAATGATCAGCATGCTTAACTGTTCTTTCACTTTTTCATTTAAGACAGCAAATCTGTTGGGCAGGAATAACTGGGAAGAAGTAACCATACTTTTTCATCTTCTACTTCCCCTGTTAACCTTTACAAATTTACCTTCCTTCTCCTCATCGGCCTCATTTTCACCTACCAACAAACTGCAAATCCTAAACATTAATAACACAAACAAAACACAAGACCGCAATCATGTTTTAAAGCGTTTATTGATTTTAATGCCTTTTATTATTTTTTTTTAAATATTTGTTTATTAATATTTGTGTATTTGTTACATGGTGGTAATGTTCTACAGTTACAAGTGTTAGAGAGGAGAGGAAAATAAAGAAAAAAAAAGTAGGGAGGATGAGAAGACGGGATATATATTACAGTTATAGAAACAGTTTTTGCAGATTAAGTAAGATATTTAATATTTTATATCTTAGGATTCACACAGTCTTATGGAATTTGAGATGATTTTTCCACGTATTCGTCAATACCATTTCAGATAGAATTTTTTGTTTTTGCCTTGTTTTGTGGCTTTTATGTATTCCATGGAACAAGTGAATTTTATGCTACTTATAATTAGTGGAATGTGGGTGATGGGTGATTTTCCAGTTTTTGGCTATTATTGATTTTGTGGATAATCGAATGAAGTTGGCGAGTTTTTGCTGTTTTTTGGTTGGTAGGTTTTCAAAAGGTAGTCTGGTAAGGTATGTGAGAGGATCCAAAGGTAAGGTTGGAAAAATAGATTGTAGTAGCTGTTTGGTATCGTTCCATAAGTGAGAAACTGATTGGCACATCCACCACATATGCATGTATGATCCTACATCCTGACATCCTCTAAAGCAGAGAGGGTAGATGGTAGAAGAAACACGTTTGTGAAGATGCTTTGGTATGATATACCACCTGTATATTATTTTGTAGGTTCTTTCTATTTGGGTTGAGCAGATTGAGATGGATTTGGCTTGGTTCCAGATTGTTTCCTATTGTTCGTCTGACAAGGGAGTGGGAAGATCTTTATCCCATGATTGTCTGTATTTTTCTTTGGGATTAGTAGGGTCTGAGTCTCTTGGGTTTTACCAGATAGCTGTAGATTTTAGATATGTTGTGACATAAGTTGGATTAGCTCGGGAAAGTTTGTTGATAAGTTTGTAATGGTGAGAGAAGAAATTACATAGTTGCAGGTAAGGGAAGAATGATGACGGAGGTAGTTGGTATTTCCTTTTGAATTCCTCCTAGGTGAGAAGAGTGTTGTCACTGTGGAGGATTTGAGTGCAGTTATAAATGTTCTTGAGTGCCATTTTGGGAAGTTTGAGGAAGAGGGCCCTAGGGGAAAGTTTTTATTGAAAAATATGGGAGTCAACTGTGGGGGAAGTTCTTTTATTTTAAAGCGTTTGAGTGAGTAGCCCCAGATGGAGAGGGAGTTTTTGGTGGTAGGCAGAGGTTCTCTTTGCTTGGGAAGAAGCCATATGAATAGGTACTATGGGATGTCCGTGAAATACAGGTTTCTATTTTTGACCAGCATTTACCACTGTCAGTAGAGAAAGCCTGTTTAATTGTGCTTATTTGTGCTGCCAGATAATAGAGCTGAATATTTGGAAGTCCTCCACCACGGCGTTATTTGGATAGTATTTGGAAATTTATTCTGGCGTGGGACCAAATGAATGCTCTTATTTTTTTCTGGAGGTTTTGAATGATTTCCCAGTGAATATGGAGCGGTAAGGCACGGAAGAGGTAAAGCAATCTGGGAAGAACATTTATTTTTATTGTGTTTATTCGACCCAGCCATGAGAGAAGATGTGATGGTTATTCTTAGGTATTTAAGGTCTTTTGTTTTCCACTGGAGTTGGAAATGGGGTTTTGGAGATAAGACTGTTGGGTATCAGAATTGGAAGGGCTTGAGATTTTTCACGGCTTGTTGTAAATCCAGAGACCCGCTGGAAAGACAGGAGGCGGTTAAATAGGTTCGGGAGAGAGACAGTGGGAGCTGTTATGAATAAAAGAATATCGGCTGCGAACATGGATATTTTGTGGGTGTCTTGGCCGACTTGTAGGTCTGAGATATCTGGAGAGGAGCGAATTAATTCAGCAAGTGGTTCAATGGTTAGTGCAAAAATTAAAGAAGAGTTTCTAAAGTGCTGAAATTAATGAAGGTGGGAATTGAAATTTGTGGAGTACTGCAAACATGTAAGTCCAGTCAACCATGTCAAAAGCTTTCTGGGCATCCAGAGAGAGCATGAGGAAGGGGGTTTGTTTTGTGTGTGCGCGTGAGATTAAATTTATAGTCCTTTTGATGTTATCAGTTGTTTGTCTTTTGGGAATGAAACCAGATTGGCCAAAGGTTAATTAAAGATGGTAGGGCTTGGTTGAGGCGGGTGGATAGTATCTTTGTGAATATTTTTAGATTGGTATTTATTAAGGATATAGGGCAATCTTTTGTGGATCATGGTGATTGTGCTCTTGTGATTGATGTGTGATTGTGATTCATGTGTAGAGTTGGGAAGGTGTGATTGTGATTCATGTGTAGAGTTGGGAAGGTGTCCTTAAAGGCTATGTCCACCCCGAAAATAATTTTTTAATATTCTGCTCCCCCATGTCCCCCAGCCCCAACCGCATATTTTTTTTTTCAGAAAGTCCCCCAAACTCTTACTTACCTCCCCTCGATCCTCCGCCGCACTGCTGGCCCTCTGCTTGCGAGAATGCAAGCAGAGGGGCGGGACCGGCAGTCGCGTCTGTGATTGGCTGAGTGGCAGCCAATCACGGACACGGCTGCCGGTCATTCAGTGCAGCGGAGGAAAGCGGAGAGGTAAGTAAGAGTTTGGGGAGCTTTTTAAAAAAATAAACATGCGGTTGGGGCTGGGGGACATGGGGGAGCAGAATATTAAGGGGGTTTTTCGCTAGGGGGAGGGATAGTAGAACGGGAGGGAGAGGGAGGGAGGGGGAGGGAGGGGAAGAAGGGCTGCAGCACGCATGGCAGGAATCTCCGGGAGGCCAGGTAGCAGGCAGTGTCCTATATGGACCTGCTAGCCTCCTGGTGGGCAGTTTTTGGAACTTTGGGGGGGGACTACAGGAGAACCAGATGGAGTTGGGATGTGAGGTAAGGATTAAACTACACTACATGGTGGGGCCAGTAGTTGGGGGGATTATAGTTTTGGGGGTGGACATGCCCTTTAAAGAATGAGTTATATAGTTTTGTTTGATGTGATAGAGGGTTTTGTATGTAGTTTATGTGCTAAAAAGGTATGGGGTTTGTTAGCGAATTGGTAATATATCGCTTTAGTTCTGTTCATATGAAGGGCTGCTTAGTGTGCTAGGGCTTCATTTAAATAAGCTATTAGAGTCTGATATGTCTGTTGTGAAGGTGATTGTTTATGTTGGATGGAGATGGTGCGAAGTAGTTCAGAGGTTTCAGTTATTTGTTTCTGTCTAATTTTTTGTAGGTGTGTAGCATGGGATATAAAAATACCTCTAATAGGAAGTTTTGGAATGAATATCTAAAGAAATAGGGGGCAGATCAACAAAAAAATGATACAGTGGTGGTTGGGAAGAATTATAGTTTTCAGTTATGGTCAATTTAAAATAATCTGTTTTTTGGTATAGATGCCCTTTAAGTTGTTTGTTGTACCGTATATACTCGAGTATAAGCCGACCCGAGTATAAGCCGAGGTACCTATTTTTACCTCAAAAATTAGGAAAACCACATTGACTCGAGTATAAGCCGAGGGTTGAAATTGACCAATACTGCCTTCTGTAGCCATGTGCATTTTATTGCATACTGGTAGCCATGGGGATTACTGGTAGCCATGGGGATTACTGGTAGCAAAGGGGGAAGGTCTCATGAGGGGTCATTTATCTGGACTGAAACCCCCTGCTTTGTTGCATTTTCTTGGAAAGGTTGCTCCTTGACCTTGCATTGTATTAATGTTAAAGGCTATCACTTTCGCCTACTGGCTTTTAACAAGTAGCGAAGAGGCCTCCCATCCAATGTGTAAGTGCAATTACCCCCTAAACTTGCCATTCTTTCATACACGAGATTTTCAGACACAGTTCTCCATGCTTTTAGGAATTTTGTGAAAGAAAGAGAAAATATTGATTCAAAGTAAATTCCAATTCCAGTAAAAAAAAACTTCTTACTAAACTTGATCTTCTACATGTCCTGAATAAAACCGTACATACTAGCATTCGTGGTCACTGAGATATGGTCAGCAAATAGCCTCAAATAGAGGCAAAGCATAACTTCAGGGCTTCTAAATCCCCCTTACCTGCAAAAAACAACCCCCAACAACTAATATATTTTGAATCTTCATACCCTCAGCTATGTAAAAGCACCATTCTTTCATTTATAATGTAGAATTGCGGATGAGGTTGCCCAAAGAATTTCACGCTTTTAGAAACTATTCTGAAAAATGAGGGGAAAAGATGATTCAAAGTTAAAATGTTGCCCAATCTTACATGACAAGTAAAACACACACTAAATATCTATCTCCTACATGTCCTTAATCAAACGGTATGCCATATTCGTGGGTATACACAGAAACATGGCCAATGTAATTACAGAAGAAAAAAATAACCAGCTTTGTAGTTTGGGAATCCCCCCCCTAAACGTAATATTTTAGAACACACACCTTCAGAATGTCATTCTTTTAAATGTATTCCAGATGCAATTCTTCATAGACTTTCACACTTTTCTTTAGTTTTTGAAGTTAAAAAAAATACCACTAATAAACGTAATTACAGAGAAAAACTTACCAACTCTGTATCTTAAACAGCTTCCAGTTTTTCAAGTTAAACACCCCTGAAACTCCATATATATTTATTGAACCTAAACACCTTCAGCTATGTGATGGTGTAATTCTTCATCATAATATAAAATTTTCTTTTGAGAATGTGCACTTTTCAGCAGATTTATTGGAAAAAAAAAGGCCAAGAAGGTTCTTAAAAAACTTGACCAAACCTCCAGAACAAATAAAATTCCATCTTAATAGCGATCTTCTATATGCCTGAATAAAATTGTATCCTACTTGCATCAGTGCACACACAGGACATTACCAAATAGCCACCAAAAGAGCGAATATATAACTTGTGCTCTAAGTCATCCTTTTTTCAGGCTAAACACCCCGCTTATTTGGAAAACAACCCCCAAAACTAAATTATTGGAATCCGTACCCTTTCAGCTACATAATGTTGACATTCTTTCACACCTATGTACAGAATTCCGAAGCTTTTCTTGTAGACCTAACACTTTTAGGAGATTTTTCTTAAAAAAAAGATAAATCACAGTTAGAAATCTTCTCAAAGTTACAGGATACGTAGAAAAATCCAACGTAATTATCGGTCTCCCAGTCAAATGCCGGATGTGCACAGATACACAGCCTTCACGCATCCCCAAAGGCTTCAAGAGAATGTCCACCCTCAAAACTATAATTTAACCGACTGCTGGCCCCACTGTGTAGTATTAAAGAAATCCTTGCCTTACATCTCTGCTCCTTTGGTTGTCCTGAAGTTCTAATTAAAGTCCAAGAAAGTGAAGAGTAAGAGTAAGAAAAGGTTTCTCCTCTCCTCCCTGAGGACCATGGCATGCCCAGGGGAGCCCTCCCCCCCTCTCCCTCCTACCCTCCATGCTCCGTGTCTATTCATACAAATGAAACCAATTCCATATTGTAGGGACCCCTCTCCCAACCCTAACCCTAAATTTTAATTTAGGGGGACTTACCCTTTAAAGGAGAACTAAACTTAAATTTTAAAAATCCTAATATGAAAGGAACACCTTGTAAGAATCTTCTCTATAAGTTGCATTTAATACATGTAAGTAATAGATTCTGTAACTAAGAAGGCTTCCATTGTTGGCAGTAAAACTCAGACGATGAAGTCTGACCCCTAGCATTCAATGTCTCTTTATAGTGCTTTCTTACAGATGTCTCCACACCAATATGGAAGTTACTGATAAGACTTTGAAATCTGCTTGTTACCCTGCAGTTTCTTTACATGTCCACCCCCAAAACTAAAATTTAACCCACTGCTGCCCCCTGTGTAAGGTTAAAAATCCTTACCTTTCTTCTTTGCTCCTTATGGTTGTCCTGCAATTCCTAGTCAAAGTCCAGGAAACTGTGTGTAAAAAGGTTTCTGCCCCTTCCCTGTCCTCCTGGACTCGGGTATGCCCAGAAGAGCCTTACTCCCCATCCTCCCTCCCCAACCCCTCTGAATCCCTCATCTCTGCATTGTTTATTTAGAAATAAACTCTTTTTTGCAGTAGGGACCCCCTCCCAACCCTAACCGCCAGGTTTAATTGTTAAAAAAGGCAGAGAAGCAGACTTACCAGACCTGGTTCCTTCGGCTTTCTCAAAAGCCGGCTGCTGCGTCTGATTGGCTGACTTCGGCCAATTACAGGTGCGGCTGCCGGTCCAGCCCCTAATGTACTCCTTTTTTACAATTTAAGCCTGTCGGTTGGGTTGGGAGGGGGGTCCCCTACACTACATTTAATTTGTGGTAAACATTCCTTTACATATTTTGGGATATCGGAAGTGGATGTCCATAATAAGTGAATGCTAAAACTATGTGTAATAGAAGTTGAACCGAAGACAGTGCAATCTTTATTTATTTTTCTTGAGGATAAACTTTTGTCATACTACTATCAATTTTTTTTTCAGGAAATTAAAAGTTGCAGAAAGAAATGGAAGACTAAAGGCGAGATAAAACCATAGAGAATCAGGTAAAACCAAAGATAAACATGCATAACAAATTCTTAGGTTGCCCATACTTAAAGGACAACAATATCAAAAAAAAAAATATCACCCCCATTACATGTCCAAACTTCCACACTTCGAACTGAAATTGCTTACTCTCATTTTTAAAAGTGCTTCCCTCCTTTAGATATCACACAGCCTACATATTCAAGCTGACAAGAGTGGGTCGAGGAGTGTTTTCTTGCATGCAAGCTTTGAGTGACAGTTACATTACGTCCCCTTCACAGCATGGCTAATTGAAGGCAGAGAGAATCTCGAAAACAGTAAAAAAATGTATGGGGAGGCTGCTTACCTTACTCTTTTGAAAGCAATTTTTAAAAAAATGCATTGGGCAATACAGTTACCTTTTAAAGGGCGTGTCCACCCATTTTTTGAACTTTTTCTGTGTGTAGGGCTCCCTCGCCCAACCCCAACCGCTATAGTTATTTGTAGCAAAACTCTCCTGATCAATACTTACATTGCCTGTTTCCCCCGATGTTCAGTCCCGGCCCTCTGCTTGCATGAAACTCAAGCAGGGGCGGGACCGGCAGCCGCGTCCCTGATTGGCTGAGAGGCAGCCAATCAGGGCGCGGCTGCTCAGAACGCAGAGGATAGAGGGAAGGTAAGTAACTATCTGGGCACTTTCTAATAATTCTGTTACGGCGGTTGGGGCTGGGGATCAATATATAAATATATACTGGAGATTTTACACTAGGGGGAGGTAGAGGGGGGGGGGGGAGGACATGCCCTTTAATTTATTACACATTTGAATGTACATGCCTTTTATCTTTTATTATCCCCCTCCCTTTTATGCACCCCCTTCCTTACCTACCTTTTCCTTATCTACTACTATGATGTTCACATTACGCTTACCAAGTTTAAAATCTCCTCTAACCACTTCTCCCTAAACAGCTGCACCACCAAAACAAGTCAGCTCTACCTTATAACCTTTCTGCACAATTTACCACATATTAACATACTGTAAACACACTTTTGAGCATGTTGGGTCCCAGTGGCAGATAACCATATCTACCCCCCCCCCCCCCACCCCCAGCCTAGCCTTCCTGACATTGAATTGCTGTCCCTGAATGATCGCATGCTTAACTGTTCTTTCACTTTTTCATTTAAGACAGCAAATCTGTTGGGCAGGAATAACTGGGAAGAAGTAACCAAACTTTTTCATCTTCTACTTCCCCTGTTAACCTTTACAAATTTACCTTCCTTCTCCTCATCGGCCTCATTTTCACCTACCAACAAACTGCAAATCCTAAACATTAATAACACAAACAAAACACAAACCGCAATCATGTTTTAAAGCGTTTATTGATTTTATGCCTTTTATTATTTTTTTTAAATATTTGTTTTTAATATTGTGTATTTGTTACATGTGGTAATGTTCTACAGTTACAAGTGTTAGAGAGGAAGGAAAATAAAGAAAAAAAAAGTAGGGAGGATGAGAAGACGGGATATATATTACAGTTATAGAACAGTTTTTGCAGATAAGTAAGATATTAATATTTTATATCTTAGGATTCACACAGTCTATGGAATTTGAGATGATTTTTCCACGTATTCGTCAATACCATTTCAGATAGAATTTTTTGTTTTGTGCCTTGTTTGTGGCTTTTATGTTATCCATGGAACAAGTGAATTTTATGCTACTTATAATTAGTGGAATGTGGGTGATGGGTGATTTTCCAGTTTTTGGCTATTATTGATTTTGTGGATAATCGAATGAAGTTGGCGAGTTTTTGCTGTTTTTGTTTGGTAGGTTTTCCAAAAGTAGTCTGGTAAGGTATGTGAGAGGATCCAAAGGTAAGGTTGGAAAAATAAGATTGTATAGCTGTTTGGTATCGTTCCATAAGTGGAGAACTGATTGGCACATCCACCACATATGCATGTATGATCCTACATCCTACATCCTCTAAAGCAGAGAGGGTAGATGGTAGAAGAAACACGTTTGTGAAGATGCTTTGGTATGATATACCACCTGTATATTATTTTGTAGGTTCTTTCTATTTGGGTTGAGCAGATTGAGATGGATTGGCTTGGTTCCAGATTGTTTCCTATTGTTCGTCTGACAAGGGAGTGGGAAGATCTTTATCCCATATTGTCTGTATTTTTCTTTGGGATTAGTAGGGTCTGAGTCTCTTGGGTTTTACCAGATAGCTGTAGATTTTAGATATGTTGTGACATAAGTTGGATTAGCTCGGGAAAGTTTGTTGATAAGTTTGTAATGTGAGAGAAGAAATTACATAGTTGCAGGTAAGGGAAGAATGATGACGGAGGTAGTGGTATTTCCTTTTGAATTCCTCCTGGTGGAAAAGTGTTGTCACTGTGGAGGATTTGAGTGCAGTTATAAATGTTCTTGAGTGCCATTTTGGGAAGTTTGAGGAAGAGGGCCCTAGGGGAAGTTTTTATTGAAAAATATGGGAGTCAACTGTGGGGGAAGTTCTTTTATTTTAAAGCGTTTGAGTGAGTAGCCCCAGATGGAGAGGGAGTTTTGGTGGTAGGCAGAGGTTCTCTTTGCTTGGGAAGAAGCCATATGAATAGGTACTATGGGATGTCCGTGAAATACAGGTTTCTATTTTTGACCAGCATTTACCACTGTCAGTAGAGAAAGCCTGTTTAATTGTGCTTATTGTGCTGCGCCAGATAATAGAGCTAATATTTGGAAGTCCTCCACCACGGCGTTATTTGGATAGTATTTGGAAATTTTCTGGCGTGGGACCAAATGATGCTCTTATTTTTTTCTGGAGGTTTTGAATGATTTCCCAGTGAATATGGAGCGGTAAGGCACGGAAGAGGTAAAGCAACTGGGAAGAACATTTATTTTTATTGTGTTTATCGACCCAGCCATGAGAGAAGATTTGATGGTTATTCTTAGGTATTTAAGGTCTTTTGTTTTCCACTGGAGTTGGAAATGGGGTTTTGGAGATAAGACTGTTGGGATCAGAATTGGAAGGGCTTGAGATTTTTCACGGCTTGTTGTAAATCCAGAGACCCGCTGGAAAGACAGGAGGCGTTTAAATAGGTTCGGGGAGAGACAGTGGGAAGCTGTTATGAATAAAAGAATACGGCTGCGAACATGGATATTTTGTGGGTGTCTTGGCCGACTTGTAGGTCTGAGATATCTGGAGAGGAGCGAATTAATTCAGCAAGTGGTTCAATGGTTAGTGCAAAAATTAAGAAGAGTTTCTAAAGTGCTGAAATTAATGAAGGTGGGAATTGAAATTTGTGAGTACTGCAAACATGTAGTCCAGTCAACCATGTCAAAAGCTTTCTGGGCATCCAGAGAGAGCATGAGGAAGGGGGTTTGTTTTGTGTGTGCGCGTGAGATTAAATTTATAGTCCTTTTGATGTTATCAGTTGTTTGTCTTTTGGGAATGAAACCAGATTGGCCAAAGGTTAATTAAAGATGGTAGGGGCTTGTTTAGGCGGGTGGATAGTATCTTTGTGAATATTTTTAGATTGGTATTTATTAAGGATATAGGGCAATCTTTTGTGGATCATGGTGATTGTGCTCTTGTGATTGATGTGTGATTGTGATTCATGTGTAGAGTTGGAAGGTGTGATTGTGATCATGTGTAGAGTTGGGAAGGTGTCCTTAAGGCTATGTCCACCCCGAAAATAATTTTTTAATATCTGCTCCCCATGTCCCCCAGCCCCAACCGCATATTTTTTTTTTCAGAAAGTCCCCCAAACTCTTACTTACCTCCCCTCGATCCTCCGCCGCACTGCTGGCCCTCTGCTTGCGAGAATGCAAGCAGAGGGGCGGGACCGGCAGTCGCGTCTGTGATTGGCTGAGTGGCAGCCAATCACGGACACGGCTGCCGGTCATTCAGTGCAGCGGAGGAAAGCGGAGAGGTAAGTAAGAGTTGGGGAGCTTTTTAAAAAAATAACATGCGGTTGGGGCTGGGGGACATGGGGGAGCAGAATATTAAGGGGGTTTTCGCTAGGGGGAGGGATAGTAGAACGGGAGGGAGAGGGAGGGAGGGGGAGGGAGGGGAAGAAGGGCTGCAGCACGCATGGCAGGAATCTCCGGGAGGCCAGGTAGCAGGCAGTGTCCTATATGACCTGCTAGCCTCCTGGTGGGCAGTTTTTGGAACTTTGGGGGGGGACTACAGGAGAACCAGATGGGTGTGGGATGTGAGGTAAGGATTAAACTACACTACATGGTGGGGCCAGTAGTTGGGGGGATTATAGTTTTGGGGGTGGACATGCCCTTTAAAGAAGGAGTTATATAGTTTTGTTTGATGTGATAGAGGGTTTTTATGTAGTTTATGTGCTAAAAAGGTATGGGGTTTGTTAGCGAATTGGTAATATATCGCTTTAGTTCTGTTCATATGAAGGGCTGCTTAGTGTGTAGGGCTTCATTTAAATAAGCTATTAGAGTCTGATATTTCTGTTGTGAAGGTGATTGTTTATGTTGGATGGAGATGGTGCGAAGTAGTTCAGAGGTTTCAGTTATTTGTTTCTGTCTAATTTTTTGTAGGTGTGTAGCATGGGATATAAAAATACCTCTAATAGGAAGTTTTGGAATGAATATCTAAAGAAATAGGGGGCAGATCAACAAAAAAATGATACAGTGGTGGTTGGGAAGAATTATAGTTTTCAGTTATGGTCAATTTAAAATATCTGTTTTTTTGGTATAGATGCCCTTTAAGTTGTTTGTTGTACCGTATATACTCGAGTATAGCCGACCCGAGTATAAGCCGAGGTACCTATTTTTACCTCAAAAATTAGGAAAACCACATTGACTCGAGTATAAGCCGAGGGTTGAAATTGACCAATACTGCCTTCTGTAGCCATGTGTCATTTATTGCATACTGGTAGCCATGGGGATTACTGGTAGCCATGGGGATTACTGGTAGCCTTGGAATAACTGGTACCATGGGGATTACTGGTAGCCATGGGGATTACTGGTAGCCATGGGGATACATGGTAGCCATGGGGATTATACTGGTAGCCATGGGGATAACTGGTAGCCATGGGATTACTGGTAGCCATGGGGATTACTGGTAGCCATGGGGATTACTAGTAGCCTTGGGGAATTACTGGTAGCTTTAACCTTTAGCGTGATCCACAGCGGCCACACTGAAATATCCGGCCGCTTCCCTGTTCTGTACAGCTATAGCACACAGTGGATCGAGCAAAAGGTAAATTTCTTCTTACCTTCATTTTCTGGACCCTGCACTATTGATTGAAGAACAAGAGGTAAGGCATAGCTCCTTAACCTCCCGGGCTTCAATCAATACATTAAAGGAATAGTTCACTTTGAGTGTGAAATATTCCTTTAATCTCTTTCCAAATTAGAAACCAGTTTCAGCGTGTGAACGAGCAACCAACTGAATAAGTAACCAACTTTCCAAAATAAGAGTCCTAAAAATAATAAGGCTGTTTCTTGAATACCGTATATACTCGAGTATAAGCCGAGGTTTTCAGGTCTTAAAAATGACCTGAAAAATGAACCTCGGCTTATACTCGGGTCAAGCTGGGACTTACCTAAATTCCGGATGCAGCTGCGAGTCAGGTAAGAAAACCGGCAGTTCCCAGTAGTACTTTGCGCACGTCAGCGCGATGATGTCATCGCGCACCCACAAAGCACTACTGGGAACTGCCGGCTTTCCATCCTGCCTGGCTACCAGTAATCCCCATGGCTACCAGTTATTCCCAAGGCTACCAGTAATCCCCATGGCTACCAGTAATCCCCATGGCTACCAGAGGTTAGTTTCCTTTCTTTTTCTTTTTCCTAGAGTTTTTTCTTTTTTCTATAGACTAGTCTTGAGATTTTAGAGTAACTAACTTTTCTCTAAGAGGTCTTCTTCCCCAGGCTCTCACCAGAGCCCTACTCAGATCAGGGTAAAACCAACACAATACAAAGCAATTCCCTTTTTTTCCTCTTTCTCTTTTTCTCTCTCTTATCACCTTCTCTTCCCCCCCCTTCTTAAGAAATTTTCAAAGTGGAAGAAGAGGAAACTGATCTCCCACAAGTGCACAGCTTAAACAGCCTGCAAAAAACACTCCACCGCGTTCAAAACTATAAATTGATTCAAGCAATGCTGCTTTTCTCCAAGAAAACCATTTTTCTAATACCCCCCACCCCTAAATTTGTATCAAATACTCCCCACAGGTATATTTGGCAATTGCCTCCCAAAAAAAGGGCGTGAAAAATGTACAGTTTCAACTGGATGAAAAAATTGCAGATCCAGAGGGCAGATATTTGATCATGACAGGATCCATGTTCTTCACCACGGTGACATTAGCCTCTGTTTATGCCCCGAACCAAACAAAAACCCATTCTTCAAAAAAAAAAAATTCCCAACTCAAAAAATCCAAACAGGTCAGATCTATATAGGAGGAGACTTCAACACCATAATACATAATAATTTAGATAAATCCAGAGACCTGCTAACAAACGCCCACACTCCTTCATTACTAACAAATGACATGAAAACTCTTTATAAGCTACGATCACAAAATCTGGAGGGAACATTTCAGATTAGTTGACATCCCAACAGAAAGAGACTATACCTTTTTCTCTTATCCACATCAATCTTATTCCAGAGTAGATTTTTTTACTTACCGTATATACTCGAGTTAAGCCGAGGTTTTCAGGTCTTAAAAATGACCTGAAAAATGAACCTCGGCTTATACTCGGGTCAAGCTGGGACTTACCTTAATTCCGGACGCAGCCGCGAGTCAGGTAAGAAGACCGGCAGTTCCCAGTAGTACTTTGCGCACGTCGCGCGATGACGTCATTGCGCACCCGCAAAGCACTACTGGGAACTGCCGGCTTACCATCCTGACTTGGGCTGCGTCTGTAAGGCTCTGCGAAGGCATTCGGAAGGCTCTGAGAAGGTGCCGGAAGCGCCTGCACACCCAACTGTAAGTACATTTCCCATGGCTACCAGTAATCCCCATGGCTACCAGTAATCCCCAGGCTACCAGTAATCCCCAAGGCTACAGTAATCCCCATGGCTACCAGTAATCCCAGGCTACCAGTAATCCCCAAGGCTACTAGATCCCCATGGCTACCAGTATCCCCATGGCTACCAGTTTACCCCATGGCTACCAGTTAATCCCCATGGCTACCAGTAATCCCCATGGCTACCAGTTATCCCATGGCTACCAGTTAATCCCCAATGCATGGGGATTACTGGTAGCCATGGGGATTACTGGTAGCCTTGGGGATTACTGGTAGCCTTGGGGATTACTGGTAGCCATGGGGATTACTGGTAGCCATGGGAAATGTACTTACAGTTTGGTGTGCAGAGCCTTCCGGACACCTTCTCAGAGCCTTCCGAATGCCTTCGCAGAGCCTTACAGACGCAGCCGCAAGTCAGGATGGTAAGCCGGCAGTTCCCAGTAGTGCTTTGCGGGTGCGCAATGACGTCATCGCGCCGACGTGCGCAAAGTACTACTGGGAACTGCCGGTCTTCTTACCTGACTCGCGGCTGCGTCCGGAATTAAGGTAAGTCCCAGCTTGACCCGAGTATAAGCCGAGGTTCATTTTTCAGGTCATTTTTAAGACCTGAAAACCTCGGCTTATACTCGAGTATATACGGTAAGTAAAAAAATCTACTCTGGAATAAGATTGATGTGGATAAGAGAAAAAGGTATAGTCTCTTTCTGTTGGGATGTCAACTAATCTGAAATGTTCCCTCCAGATTTTGTGATCGTAGCTTATAAAGAGTTTTCATGTCATTTGTTAGTAATGAAGGAGTGTGGGCGTTTGTTAGCAGGTCTCTGGATTTATCTAAATTATTATGTATTATGGTGTTGAAGTCTCCTCCTATATAGATCTGACCTGTTTGGATTTTTTGGAGTTGGGAATTTTTTTTTTTTGAAGAATGGGGTTTTTGTTTGGTTCGGGGCATAAACAGAGGCTAATGTCACCGTGGTGAAGAACATGGATCCTGTCATGATCAAATATC